>CM062814.1:322902045-323502879 GCA_031772625.1 Pinus tabuliformis | reverse complement strand
TATAAGGAGAGGGGGAGATTTGAATAACAATTACAAAATATCTCAGCTGGGCTCCAGCTGTCTAATCGACTCACTGTATTGCCCTGCAAAGGTTCTACTGGCCAAAATGATTACAACCAAATTTGATTCTGTTCTTGAAAATGCAAAAATTATAGAATAATAAACATAAAGAAAATTGAACGATGGTTGAAGAAAATATCTCCCTACCATTCCTGTGATGGCCTCCGATCAAGTTACATCTTTGCCATGATGTTCCTCTTTAGTTTCTTAGTTGGTTCACCTGTCTCTTTTGTTGCAACTTCTTGAATTCCCACTCTCTAGAGATGGGAGCGATCAACTGTCGGTTGCTTGTCACAGGGAATAAATAGAGATCAAGCTGGTAGTCCTTCATTGTTTGACTATGTGGAGCTCCATGCTGAGAAATTAATTCTCAGGTGACCTTCAAATTTCTTTCTAAGTCCCATACTTGCATTTATCTCAGTGAAGACGTGCATCGAAGCACAAACATGGCTTGTATCACTTCAACGCAGACCCAACTCTCTTTCCTACGGAATGTGGTCCTTCCTACCTTGAGCTAGCAATATTTGATAATCGCCATTACTAATGAGACCAACTCCTTTTGTTCCTACATTCAATCTTGTTGCTGCCAACCCATAAGCTTTTAACTCTCTGTATCTTGCTCAGAGAAATTCCATATCTCAATATTCATAGTGGTGCAGTATTCTAATCTTCCTATTTCCAACCTTCGATATGATGAGCTCCTTCCACTTAGCCCTTCCCTCATTTCTCACCATAGGACCGAGGGTTGTTACCTTCCAATTAGCCTTGAGTTTCTAGAGCATTTTTGTTCCTTCCAGGGGCTATTTTTCCTTTTTTAAGTGCCTAGCGCCCTTGGTTCTTTGATTATTTGTGACTGTGGTGCCAGCCCAATATCGGAACCCCCTTATTTGTTTTTTTTCAAGTATCAAGTGTTACAAAGTCATCGCTATACGTCGCACCTCATGAGTGGTGACATGTGTCACCCAGATTTATCCCCTTAGGCCCCCTCAAAACACCAAAACTGCATGCCACATGTCCTTTCGTGTCGCCATGTCATATTGACGTTAGATTCCATTGTAGCTTATTGGGACAAATCATATGCCACCACGTGTCCTGCTCGAGGAGAGAGAAAAGGGCCTGCCCACCTTTGGTTTTGCGATGAAATCCTTTGTTAATCCTTTATTAGCGTTCCCAATGGTTTTTAACACTATCAGCGCTTCAACCATATCACAACTTTTTAAAAGGTTCTCATGTTCAGAGGTTTTGATTCTCGGATTGCCAATATGCATGACAATGATGTTGCAATGCACCAATATCTTTGGACCTCTGATATGCAATGCACCAATATGCCTGATGCTCTGATGTTGTGATCATCGATATGGCTGATGCTATCATGTTATAATCACCGATATCTTTGGACCTCCGATATGCGATCTCTGATATATCAGACCTCTGATATTCCTTCCAAGGCTTTAATCCTTGAACTTCAGCAGACCATATCTTTTGATGCAAGAGTCCATTGTTGGACTTCCACATATCATTGGAAAGCTTGTTCAGAGAAATTTCCAATGGAAAGGGTCTGATTTAGGCTTTGAGTCCTTCTTCTACTTGGAAAATGACTTCAAATTGGTCTACTCATTTACTCTTTGGATGGATTAAAGCACATTTTGCAATAAGTGAAAACACTATGAATGCCAAATTACATTGAAATTCTTGAATATTATTAAAATTATCAATAATGAACATGAATAATGAGTGATAAATGTCGCTTTGATTATTAATTTTATTCTCAAGATTGGGTTGCCTTGGAGATTGGATGGTATGGATTTAACACAAATTAAAGAAACCAGGGAAAAGCAATGTTTGTTCCCAAATATGGTCACCTAAAGAATGTTGACCAAGAGAAAAGTTTGTGTGCTTTCTCTAATCGACCACATGAATCTCACCGGGCAAGTGAGATACTGGGACTAAGCCCATTTATTTTATGCTCAAGAGAGGTAGTGGATAGTTTCATGAATTTACAGATGCATTTAGAGTATAAATAGTCTGATTTTTAAATTTATACAAGGTAAAATATTAACAGAAGTAAAATTTCAAAATAAGTAAAATAAAATAAAGCATAAATAGTACACTGTACAAAATATATCAGCAGAAACTTAAAATACAAATTTACTAGACCACCCAATAATCAATGTTTTGGTAGCCATTGGCACAAAAACTGTATTTAATATGTTGAAAAACTACAGAATCAAAAATAATTTTTTCAAAGATAATTATTGACATAGATATAATAAACTCAAAGAAATACACATAAAATATGATTAAAAAAAAGATTGATTTTTATTAAAGAAAGTGAGTACAATAATTTGAATGACGGGTCTCTATGAAAATCCTTGATCAAACTTATTTCTAAATGTTTACAATGTTGCAAAATCATATACAGACATTCAGTACAACATAAAGGTGTGTAACAACTTCAATAAATCCTTCTATCAACCTCATATGCTTTAAATCTTTTTTACTTTCTCTACAAAATTAAAGGCTATTAGCACTCGTTATAAGGAATTAGACCTTCTGTCAACAAAATAGTTTGTAGAAAATTCAATTTTAATGGTAAAAACTGCAGAAGAATTGAAATTTTTACTTTGTAACCCTTGCCTATCTTTGGAAAAAAGTTTGGTGTCACCAATAGTTAGCCTCTTGAACTCATAGAAATAAAATCAGAGGGAAAATAACAATTTAGTAATGTTATTGCATACCTCTCCTCACAATGTAACCTCTCTTCCCTTCATAGATTTAGTCCCCTTTTGTATGTCTTCATTACAGTTGGGAAGTTCAAATTCTTTGGGGAATTCATTATTATTTTATTTTTTGACCATGTTTAATTTAATTACGATGATAAAATGTTCTAAAGGGGTGAGTTAAATTAAATTTAATTCTTATTATAATTCTTTAGATAGGTGGGGTCCTTATTTTCCTTAAAATTACTTTATTTAAAGTTCACTTCCCAACCATAAGTATTTGATTAATAAAAAAAAAAATTATGAGGTAAATATCGAAAAATATGTATTCTAAAAAATTATTGTCATCATACCATGCCATATAAGGTTCAACATAAGCTAAAAAATAACCATAAACCATATACACATGTGTTAGCAGTAAACATAAGACTTAAATGTATCAAATCTGCCTTGTGCCTCCCATATTTTCCATCAAAAGTATGCATTATGAAAATCATTTAGCGATGGAAAAAACTCCTCGTGTCTCCAAGAATTATACATATATGAACCATAAAAATAGAACATAGCATAAGATAAGTCTTCTAAAATTATAACACATATACTCCTCAAAATAGATATTCCACAACTTAAAATATAATGCTATCATGTATTTCAAAATTGAATGATAAAGTTTTATTATGCATGCCAAAATGTTAGGAGTGAAAAATGAAACATAATTTGTATATGTAATGATTTTAGGAAAGTAAACTAGTCTAAAAATGATCTATCCATGAAAATAAACATAAAAAATATGAAAACCACATATATCTAATAGTTTTTCATGTGATGCTAGCTTCCCTTTGATTGTACTTTCTGCCTGTTATTCATATCGATCATGGTGAGAATGGGAAGTAACAGAGTGTGAGGATCCATGGGAGTAGTCAAATTTCATAACTTGCGCCTTTTTTTTTCCTATCTCACTACAACCTGAGGGACTTGAGATATTTTTTGTATGATAGGAATAACATGCGAGGTTGCACATTGCAGGTGCCAAGATGGTTGCAAAAATGGAGGGGTGGCGAAGGAGGAAATGAGGAAGTTGGCCATACATGTGTTGGTTTTTGTTGTGGGTGAGTATTGTCTTTCTGACCATTATTGTCGGGGATAAAAAAAATTCAGGAACATGAGGTGACACAGGTATTCCAATGCTTAGCAGAAGATTAGGAGATGGATGGAGAGGGAAAAATGCTTTTTGTCTTGGGATATTTAGGAAATTGGTTTGCAGTAGTTGGTTTAGCTCATCGGATTTAGCATCAAAATGGATAGAAGACCTAGGTCTCTTATTCCTTCTCTACTATGGGTTTTTTCCTCCTTCTCTATTATCATCTCCCATGATTGTACCTACTAAAATTGCACATTCTTTGTAAATAAATTTATCATGTTAACTCAGTAAGAAATATAATCCATAATCTATTCATGCTTCTACTATTGTAAGGAAAAATGAAAACTCATATGGGAAACAATGACTCGAAGAAAAGGGAAAACTCATGTATGTGTCAATAAGAATACTATGGCATATATTGATCATTTATCTAAACTAAATAGTAATGAAGATAAATCATGACACTGCAACCATATGTTAAGATAAAAATAATAATTGATCTGTGAGACCCCCTTTTCTTGCCAAAACACATGTGAATGGGCATTCAAACTAGATAGAAGATAAAAACGTGTGTTTGTGAGGTGATAAAATAATAGACTATGCGTTCAAGTCAAATCAATAAAAAATTGATGACTAAGTATGGAAAATATGTAATAATTAGAGCGAATTTTAATTCATGATTTTGTAAATACAATGTAAAAGAAATATTTGAATCTAGTGGAGTGGAAGATAGTTATGAGACTCCCCACAAAGACATTTTTCATGGCGAGATATATGAAGTGTGATTCTCCCATTATGAGGTACCTCGTCCAGACCTGAGACTAGAGTGTATCAAGGGTATGGGAATGTTATTTTGTGTTAATTCGCCAATATAGTGGGGAGAACCTACATTTTTTTAATACCTATCACATAAAGATATATGAGCTTTAAGGAAAGAAATAGAATGGATCATTTGTATCTATGTGTGTATTCCTTACTAGAAGAATTTTGTGCTCTAAGTTAACTGTGATACTTCATGTTGACATAGGGCATGTGGTGAGCTTTTTAAAGAAAATTTGGTGTGTGCGAGGGGGTTGATATTTATATGAGGAAATATAACCATAACCTGAGAAATATGGGTGTCATACAATGGAGAATTAGTAGGCGAGGGAAACTAGGTTGTGTTTCAGTGGGTATGCAATTAAAGTACAATATATATGACCAACACATACAAGATACCAAGTTATCATGCTCCATATGAGATATAATGAATTTTGTGTGAGGGGGCTATATTTATTAGAGGGATGGTAGTGTGACAATGGGTGTTTGGAAGATGATGACTGCAGTTGAGGTCTGTAAGGTTGTTCGATGTTGTTTGAACAACAATTTTTTTTTGTTATCATATGTCATGACATAGTTGCCACATTGCACCATACACACCTAGTGGAATCAACACTTGAAGAGGAAAAAAACAAGTCATCAACTTATTGACAATATAGTGAAGGCATATGCCTTCATTTGACCCTAGAGATATAATTTTTTTCAAAATATATTTTTCTTGTACAGATAAAAACAAAATAAACTAGGCATGAATTATATGTAATTTTTTGATAGAAGAGGGCAATTGACGTGAGGCTGAGAGGCCCTGAGTTTATTTTGTCTTTTTATAGTCTGCATACGTGCAAGCATCTTGCAGCCATGGATTACCTGAATGAGTTAAATGGTGATAAGTCATATTTTAGAGGACATATTAAAGACTAGTAATAGAATGTGGGTGTGTGTGTGTGTATTTACAGAAGCATAAAATTGAGTACTAAAAGAAGGGACGATCACTTAATGATCACGTAGAATGGAACATACCTCGCCAGAAATAATTTGTGGAATAGAGAGGGAGTGTTTCTATGACTTTACACAAGGATATGTAAAATAGGGATTGATTCTCAAGATAACATACAAGGTGATAGACTTCATGGCATTATTGGGCCTAAAACGCATACTGCGATAAAAAAAAAAAAGAGTGGAAATGAAGAATTACAGGGAAAAGGGGCTTACCTAAGACATATCCAAAGAAAACTGGTTGATAACCATAAGATTACAGTCCATGAACTCTAGTAGAAGAGGTGACATACATTTTTTCCTATGTTTTTATGTTGCGATAGTTTAGTTGTGATCAGTCTAGTGTTCTAGTTTCTTGACACTTTCATTCAATAATTGTTACAGGTATTCCTTCATTCATAGCCATACCAAACTTGGGCCAAATGTGCATGAGTATCCAAAAAAATTGAGGAGTGGCGGCTTAGAAGTCATACTGAAACTCATGCATTTAGTTAAGAAAATGACAATTTTTAATCCAAAGTACTATGAAAATGAATCACCATTTTGATCGGCTAGAAAATTGTGTTTGGAAACATAGTGCAGTCTACATGGCCATTTACACAGGAGGCTCCATTGAATTGATTGGTATTAGAACCCCATCATGTCAGCGGAATTTGCTACTAGATGATTTACACGTAAAATATTATCATAAGCTTCCACAATGAATCACTTAAATGTATGTTCAGGTATTATTGTACAAATGATGAATAGTAAAATCACAATTTGAACCATATTGATATGCATTAAAACTTAGGGCTAGACTCTGTGGACATGCGTTGGTGCAACAAACCTATACCCTCCACAAAATTTAATGTGTATTCTTGTTGATGAGTTTCAAATCACATAATTACTTTCGGTAGGTCTTGGCAGTGTCAAATATGCAAACATAATCCCCTTCAACAAAATACATGATAGTTTTTGTATGTGATCAGGTGCTCAAAATTAGGTTGCAATGCGACGGATCAAAATCACACACTGGTGAAAGGAGGTGTTATAGTATTGGCCCCCGGCAGGTACTAGGTTGCGATACGATCGTACATCTTGCACGACATTATAGAATCGACCACAACATGTTTGGGTTGCGATGTGATATTGCAATCGAAAATCACAACATGGTACAAAGTCCCATATATACAAGACTCTGGTTCTTCACCGATGGCGAAATGCGATAGGTTCCTCGAATGCGATGCGACTATAGGATATAGTTTAATGGTCTGTCAAGTCCATCGAATCGCAATCACACATTGCCCGCCTTGTTCATAGACCATAAGCCTGCAGGACTCCATCAATTGCGATTTGCAATAAGATAGTCGGTGCCAACAGATTATGGCACGTCACGCGGTGAAATGTTCACCTAGTTAGCAGATTTTTGGAGCTAATTTGTAGGATCATGCCAGAAATGGGGCAATTTGTGTAACGAATAATGGGAAAACAAGGGGAAGTCATAACTTCTTCATTTTTCCACCAAATTGGATGCAAAAAGAGGCTAGATATGTTGGAAATAATACTGAGAGGGGGGGGGAATCAGTATTAACAAGTCAATAATTTTTCATTTCCATAATCAGATTTATATATGCTACTTTAGTTAAGGGAACTCGTGTGTACACACAACTATGTTTAAGGGAACTATCGTATATCCAACAAACTTATGATTCAGTTAATTCATCATATGTTGATCTTTAATCAGTGCATCAGTACTTCATTAACCATATAAACAGTAACTAGGTGCATTAAAAATAGAACAGAGCATCACACATAAGAAACACACATGAACACCAAGATTTAAGGTGGAAACCCAATGTGGGACAAAAACCACTTGCTGCTATCTTCTTTTAATATAAGAAAAACCTGTTTACAATCTTGTATTGGTGCAGACTCATACTAGTACGCAGGCACCCACCTGCAGAAGGCTACAACCTTCTCTAGTTCTCTAGGCTCTACTGGAAGGGAGCTACAACCCCCTAGCTCTTGTACTAGCCGATACGTTTACTAGTACGTAGGCGCCGACCTACAGAAGGCTACGACCTTCTTTCTTCCTTCAGGGACCACGTTTCATAAATTTTCAGACTGGATACTCCTAGAACACAACACAACAATCTAAAACTCAATTTTCATACTGGACCCATCAACAACATTGAAGCTCAAAATCAATCACCACTGCAATACAACCATCTGATACATCTGTATCAACCAATCGCTGAAACTCAAACACAATTCTCTGAATCAACCACAACTGAATCAATCAGTCACTGACAACCCATCATTACTGAAGCAAATCACAATCAACTAATCTGAACATTCAGAATACTATCATCACAACCCAGTCACCAGAACACAGAGCAGAACCCAGAACTCTGCAACAACCACTGGAACCAACTACAAATTCAAATATCATATTTCATAATGTATACGCTACTCTGATGAGTTGAACCAGCGTGTATACGCACTTTTAACAAAGTGAAACAATGTATATGTCTGCAAACATTAATTCATAATTTTGTAGCTATTCTAGACTTTAGTCAGACCCAGATCATAACATTTACAGAACAACACATGCGTCAGTATTCAAATCTAGACTATACATGATCAAACCATATAATGATAATTCATTTCAAGCCTTAATATCCCGATCCATAATTAGATCTTGTCCCTCATCAACCGCTAAGGTTCATCCTTGGTTCAGATAAAGCAAAGCACCATAAGCCAATAACCTGCATACTATATCTCACACTTCACCAGATGTTCAATACTTGCACACGTGGCCTAATTATCTTCTCGTCCTTATATAGTTTTCGGCCATTCTTAATACCATGGACCAAAACCACTTAGGATCAATAACTTGGACCAAATACCTAGGGTCAATACCTCAGACCAAATACCTTGGACCAATACCATGGATCAAAATACCATGGACCAAATACCTCGGACCAAAACTTAGTTTTCCAAGACATACGCGTGTTTCCTTATATGAAGTGCATGTGTATGTATATGCTCCTTTTGTTCAGTAAACCTACGTGTATACACAGCTTGGTCAAGGTGAGCCTGCGTATACCTCTCTTTCTTCATTCTTTGTAGTTTGATCTTTCATCTGAGTGAGTTTCCATCAAGGACAACACCTGTATCATAATGTCAACAAGATAGCCATTTTTTAGTATTCTAGACTGACTAGAGTAGGTTTCAGAAGCATTTGACCATTAGAAACATATATTTTTACACTTTTGATAATAATAGAGAGGCCCAAGCCATTGGAAGCTAGAACAAGGAGACGTAGCTCAAGAGGGGTGAACTCCTTTATCATGTTTTGTTGTAATGTGTTTTTGATGATGTTCTGTACATGTTTATGCCACTGCTCAGTTTCTAGTTTATGTTAAATTGCTCATAAAATTAACATAAAAACTCTTCATTTTAGTTGCAAAAATTGATGAATCCTATTATCGGGAAATCTAGTGTCCACTCAGAGCTTCTAGTCCCACTAAGACTGGTAGCTATCTTAGAAACAAACAAACTAAAGCTACTTTTGCTTTCCTTTATGAGAAGTAGATAAGAGGGGAACAAAGGACACCAACCTCAGTCTTGCGCTTGGTTCCTTGCTTGGTTCCTCTCCCTTCTGATAGATCCTTGCCGCTTTGCCTTCATTTACCCAGCTTCAAAGAGCACATGTGGAATCAAAACAACATAATACTATCGAAGAACAAAGATCTACAATTATAAACAATATAGGACCATATATATATTGACCACACAAATGCATAGATCATCAAACATGCAGGAATGTGGAGGAAAACTTGAATAGCTTTATTAACATCAAGAATAGAAAAGAGGATTACAACCAATTGTTCTGACCCATCGTCATCCTCCTAGCATGAAAGCCCTTCTTCACCTCATTAAAAGCTTAGATCACCCAACACTATGATGTTCCACCAAGAAACCAACAACACTTCTTTACAAGATACAAAATTCCAGCCTCTGGATCTCTAGGATGAGGGATCCATATATAGATGATTGCAGGGGGGTGAGTCAGCTTCTGGGATTTTGATTAGTGCCCTCTCTCTGATAGTTCTTGATTCCACTTAGAGGTTGATGATCTCCTACTCATCCCTGGGTGAATTCAGAGAGGTAAGTGTCATAGGAGAAGTTTCTGGAAGATTCTATGATCATCCACCTCGCAAGCTATCTCTGCCATTTGTCCACTCTCGCCCATCGCACCCTACAGAAGCGCTTTTCAGTATGCATCGCACCCTTTTCACTA
Organism: Pinus tabuliformis; assembly: GCA_031772625.1. Lineage (NCBI taxonomy): Eukaryota > Viridiplantae > Streptophyta > Pinopsida > Pinales > Pinaceae > Pinus > Pinus tabuliformis. The sequence goes on along the minus strand of CM062814.1, from coordinate 323,492,855 downwards.
GGCAAGTAAGATGCATCACACCCTCTGCACTGGGCAGTCTGTATGGTCCAGTTTTGACCAGTTCTGAGCAGATTCCTGTGGATAACTTCTGGGAGATGATGTAATCAGCTGACCTTGTTCTTTTAAGGTATGGAACAACAATTTTAGGGACTTAGGAGCCCTTGGTTTATGGACATGTTTGATTGGGGTTGCAGTGCCCAAAAATGTTTATAACAGTTGCCCCCTAAAGCATGAGGTCGATAATCTTTTGATGTCGGGTGAAATGCTTTATCATGAGGATCCGAAGTTTTTTCGAGCTGGAAGGTGACCTGTAATAAGATACAATACAATACATTATCTTCATAATATTTTTCATGATCTAGACGAGGCAGTCATTCCCACGCTCAGCTTTATAAATTCATTTTCATGTACATAAGATAGACAACCGTCTATGAGGCAGACTCATGATTCTGATAGAGTCATCATCCTTTGGTTTGGATGATCATCTGTGCAGCAACAATGTACATTTGATGTTTTTATTTTCTTGAATATATCGCAACCCGATGGATGAAACTAGATCCGGGGTCTTCAAACTCGTTCAATCTTCACTCGGAGTACATGTTGATCTATGTGAAGGATGTCCTGGAGTCGAACATTGAAAGACATCGCCTGATTACCAGCTAATGATGTAAGTTGTTAACAAGCGCGAGAGGAATCACCGATAATGATGATGACCCTCAAGGTACTATAGTACAATTCGCGTGGTGTGAAAAGGGACTTTGTGTCGAACACCATGCAAAATATTTCGGTCGAAGGCCATTGATGTAAACCTGTTTCTGGAAGTGAGAAACTTGCCATTGAGGCATGCAAGCTTCAAAGTACTGAAAGGGTTGTTCCTAAGTCAACTTCTTGGATAATGAGCTTATGTCGACAAGAAGTGACCCGCCATAGGAGGGCCTTAATGGATCCCACATATACAACACGGAACAGAGTAAATGATTTTGGAGGTGAAAATGATCTGATGATACAGGGTTTAGGGTGGTGGTCATGAAAGAATTGAGTGTGAATGTATTGCAGCAGATGAGACATAGGTGAATTCTCTGAGAGACTTCTCTTGAACATACCGGTGACACTGACATGGATTGGTAGCATTAACCCCAAATATGGATGGTGTGATGGACCAATGGTGATATGACCAGTGAACGGAACAACCCAACCCGACTCGGATGCGGAGTGAAAGTGTCATGTTCAAGAGCGACTTGCTACCAATAAAGTTTCTTCAAGTTTTCTTCCAAATTTTTCCCCAGTCATTGCTGACCAGTACCTCTTTATTTTTGTCAAGCTTGAGGAGGATAACATATGCTTGTTCTATAATTTTCCCTTCGGGCAAACCCGTCGCTATGTTTTAACGAGCCTAGCGATGGTGAAACTCTTTCTTGTTTGTATGGACAAGTTTGTTGCTATTCGTTTTTAACGAGTTTAACGACAAAGATAACTCGGTCCTTTTCAATTTTAGAGAGTCTGAAAGGGATGTAAAGGAAACTCCAATAATCCTTTTTTGTCATATAATCCCTTAAGTCTGAAAAAGTATAAAATAATACAAAAGGGATGAATTTTCGGTAATTTCAACGAGCCGAACAGAACAAGCGCTCGATCTTTTTGTGTAATGATCCCTCAGGTCCAAAAAGATTAAAATATAGAGGAGGGATAGATCTTCCAGTAGCTTTAACGAGTTGGAGAGGCTAATTGCTCGGCAATCTTTTCATATTTTATGAGTTAGATGAAAATAGCTTAAAGGAGACTCATTTTTTGAGGAACGAGTGATAATTTCAGGTAGTAGCTGATTCCAAGTAAGGTTTGGAATTTTCCAATCATGGCAGTGTCATAAGGATGGCTAACAGGATCACTCTTCGCAATTGTTCCTCAAAAGGGGTAAACAATCAAATGGAGGTGAATGATCGACTAAAACAGAGTGGAGGTGATGGTAAGAACACGACTAGGGCTCAAAAAGCTGATGATAATGCATTCACAATGGTTATTTACCGGAAATTGGTTCATTTTTTAATGAGCTTAAACTCTGGGGGAACGTTTTCTCATTGCGAAGGTTTAATTTTTAACAAGCTTGAACTTTGCACAAAAACTGCTTGTGATAATGGTCATAGATTTAATTTCATCGCTAACCACTTTTTTCCTTCAAAGGTTGTACTGCATGTTCAATTGCTTCATCAAACTGATTAGAAATGAACAATATATGTTTCAAAAATTGAGCTAAAACACTAATATTTTACTCGAATTACATGAAAAGTGATTTAAAAGTGGTTTTTACCCCTCATTTTACCATTTCATTTGAACTTTGGTTTGTTGGAGCTCTGGAGGTGCTTTTTCCCATTGATTTTCACCAGCTAATTCTAGGAGATTCTGTGGACGATTCTCGGTGCCGTCTGGACCAAGTAGGAGCTAAACCTGAGCTCTTCAGTTGCATTCCTTCATTTTTGAATTCTGTGCATGTTTCCCTGTTTTTTTGAGCCTCTGGGGTTTGAAAAATTCGCCCTGGATCCATCGCACCCTTCCTATATCAAAAGGTGCGATGCATACTAGCTTGGTTATGGGCCAATCAGTATGCATCTCACCCAGTACACTGCTGGGGGTGCGATGGGTGCGAGAAGGGAAGTTTTTGCACTATTTTCTCATGGAATTTTTGCCTGTTTTTTCCAAATCAGGACCCTGACTCTTCTCTTGCTTGTTTTGTAGAGATTCATTAGAGAAAAATGGTTGTTACATGGTGAGAACACAAGCATGAAGAAGAGGACATGCTTGCTTTACATGATCTGGTTACGGTAACTGCACTGCGGAACTGTGGCTTTTTCAATTTTTTCTGCATCTCTAGCATGAGGCAACAAATCAACTTGTTGCAATATCTTCTCGATGCATGGGATCCTACCAATGAGGTGTTTCAGATCAGAGGCAAATCTAGCCCCTTGACTGTCATGGAGATCTATTTTTTCACTGGTTTATCGAGGCGTGGTGCCCCTCTTTCATTATCAGGTTCTGCCTGTGGGAGTGAATCCATGAGAGATTATATTCACCGGTATTGCAGAGAGGGATCTCAGCCGAGTAGGGATGGTAAGATCAACATCCGAGATGTCAACGATCGGTCCTTAAGGACCATTCTGTTCACTTTTGCTAGAAAGGCTGGTAGTACGGCTCTTCACGTGGCTAACAGGTCTTATATGCAGTATGCTTTGGAATGCCTTGAACCAAAGGTGTTCAACTAGTGTGACGCATTACTCCCTGTGATGAAAGACCAACTGACCAAGGTAAAAAGCGGAAAATCCAAGAACTTCGGCCATGGTTCTATTTTGACCGCTTTCACCTTGGAAAAGATCCCACTGATGCAGCCGCAATACATTTCACTTAGCTTACCTCCACCGACTGAGCCACAGATGCAAAGATGGGTCGAACTTATGGCCCGACATGCTGGTCAGTCCCAGATTTCCTTTTCTGGTACCTTCTTCGAGTGGTTCAACCGCTAGGAGATGGTTTTTTCTGAGTATCCATATGCCGGTATGGATTTCTGGGGTGACCCGGATTTGGTGTTGCTGGCTAGTGAGCAATGGGGTGCTATCGGTAAATTCTCTGACCATATCTCTGTTTATCATTTCTTCTTATCATGTTCTTGTGCTTTCTTCTATCAGGACTAATCAAAACTCATGTGCTCATGCAGATATTGGACCAATTCAGCCAGCAGTACGTCTGAGAGTACCAGCTGCCGCTCCAGTAGAAGAGGCTGTGGGGAGGGCTATCCTTCGCAACCTTGATGTGGCCAAGACTCTTTCAGCATTGCGGGATTAGATCGAAGGCCTCACTCTCAGTATTCTGAACGTGAGGATCGATGAGCTGCCTCTGAGGTTGCAGTGACATATTACTGGCATGCCGAGTCGATGGACTAGGTTTTTACGCATGATTGCACAGGCGGTGAATTGTTATCACCAACATCATTAGACTAGTGTGCCCCCCAGCATTTTGAGTTTTGGGTCATTTGACCGATTTTGTCCTTGTTACAGAACATTATGTATCAACCATAAACAGTTATATATATATATATATATATATATATATATATATATATATATATATATATATATATATATATATATATATATATATATATATATATATATATTTGATTTTCGGAGCTTTATTTTGGTTGAGTTACATGATCTTGATGCAAATATTTGATGAAATTCTTCTTTTATAAATGTTGCAAATGTCTATCTAACACATAATTTGCAAATGAGTCTGTTAATTTTTTAAGTTTCTGGAAACTCACTAACCCACTCCTTGGATCGAAGATGGCCCAGGCTGGAGAAGATAGGTTCCGTGAACTACAACTCACTCCGTCGGCATATCCAACAAATGATTCCAATAGGTCTGACATCTGCAACAAACGTAAAAGTGGATCACTCAACCAAAAAAATTACCCTTAGCGAAAAAAAAAGTAACAAAAGCATAGGGGTCACTATCTTGAGTCAAGCATAGTAACGCTTAAGGTACAACTCATTACGAGGTTGCGCTAGTGGAATCCCATCATAATCTACTAACTCGTAGGCTCCTTTTCGTAATACACGTTTAACAATGTAGGGGCCCATCCATAAGGACTTGAACTTACCTGCTCCCAATTTATCAGATTCCTGGTTGTAAAGTAAGACGAGGTCACCTTCTGAGAAGACACAGGGTTTGACATTCTTGTTGAACTGCGCCTTGACTCGTTTCTTATGGGCTTCGTTAGCCAAAGCGACATCATGATGGGTTTCATCCAATTGGATTAGTTCCAAGAAACAACCCTCCTCTTCTGAAGTTCAGGGGAGAAGGTCGACCGCGAGTTTGAGGGACAAGATTTCACACTGAATCGGTAAGATTACTTCTAGGCCATACACCAGTTGAAAGGTTGTAAACCTAGTCGCATTCCTTACAGATGTATGGTATACCCACAAGGCTGAGTACAGGATCAGGTGCCAACTCCTTTTATGGACTCCAATCATCCTTTGTAGCATCCTCTTCAGGACCTTGTTGATTGCCTCAACTTGTCCGTTGGCCTGTGGATAATATGAAGTAGAGCTATCGTGGGACAACCCTAATTTGGCAGCTAATTCAACCATCATGTGATTGCGAAAATGCGATCCATGATCTGTGACTATGGCCTGTGGAATGTCGAATCTGGAGACTACATGATTGAAAAAGAAGAGGGTAGCCATTTCACCACTTTTGTTTAATGTAGGTATCGCCTTAGCCCATTTTGTAAAATAGTCTATTGCAACTATGATATACCCATGCCCCCCCACCGAGGTGGGGTTACATGTCATGAAATCTATGCCCCATTTGGCAAATGGCCCAACAGTTGCTACTGGTTGCAGAGGTGCGGGTGGTATTCTGGTTTTTTGATCAAAGATTTGACATGCATAGCAACTTCTGACCGCGGTTATGCAATCTTTGAACATTGCTGGCCAGAAGTATCCTGCTCATAAAATATTTTGCGTCGTAGCGTAACCAGACTAATTCCCCCCACATGCGCTTGAATGGCAATCATTCAGGACTTTTTCGGCCTCCTCGTGGGTGAGGCATCTCCTCATCACTGTATCGACAACACGACAGTAAAGTGTATCACCAACGATCATGTAGTATTTTGCTTGGTATCGAATGCGTCGTTGTTTCGAGTGGGAGGTATTAGACCCATATGTTTGGGTTTGGACATAGATTATTATGTCTCCGTACCACGGATTGCTTGAAGATATCAGAAACAAAGATTCGTCCACGATTGCTTCTTCTGATGTTGCATCGTTGAACGACGATGGGAGATCGCATAGTAACTCCGCGAAAACCAGGGATTTCTTCGATTTGGATTTTATAAATTCTAGATCAAACTCTTGTAGAATTGCTATCCATTTTGAATATTTGCCCCCCAGCAACTGTCGCGACAATATATAAGTCATGGGGTTGCAATCTAACAGAATGGTAGTTTTTCGAAAGAGGACATAGTGTCGAAATCTCTGTATCGTTTGAACAGCTACGAGAGCTAGCTTTTCAACGTAGGAATACTTGCTTTCTGTATCATTTAAGTTTATACTCAAATAATATATAGGATGTTCAATTCCATTGTCTTCTTGAACTAAAACCATTGCGATGGTCGTATCTGCTGCAGCCAGATACAAGTTAAAGTCTTGTTGATAATCAGGAGTGTACATTAATGATGCTTTTATTAGGGATTCCTTTAAAGCATCAAAGGAAGCTCGCACGACCTGATCCCAGACGAAGGGTAATTCTTTTTTCAATAGACGAGTATAACCTTTAGCAAGTTCGGCGTAATTTGGAATGAACCTCCTCAGAAAGTTTGATTTCCCTTGAAGTTTCTGAATCTGAAGAAAATTTGAAGGTGGAGGCAAATTAATGATCGCCTAAACCTTACATGGGTGGAGACAAATCCCGTCCTTTGAGACCACAAAGCCAAGTAAATGACCAGAAATGACACATAACACACATTTGTGTGGATTGAATCATATCTTGTAGTGTCGACAACATAGAAATATTCCTCTCAAATTCTGCGGGTGATCGATCCGCTTCGCCAATGAGCCGGAAGATCGTCAAGATATGGTTGAACGATGTTTTTGATGTCATGGAAAGCATAATTCATTGCCCTCTGAAACGTTGCCCCTGCATTCTTTAAACCAAAGTGTAGCTTGCGATATGAAAATGTGCCCCATGGACAAATAAATGCAGTCTTTGATTGGTCCTATGGGCAGATATTGATTTGATTATACCCGGAAAATCCATCCATAAATGGAACGATTTCACATCTGGTGCATTCATCAATTATCTAGTCAATGAAGGGTGTAGGGTAGTTGTCTTTCGTACAAGCTTGATTTACATCCCTATAATCAACGCACGCTCTAATCGTTCCTTTTTTTTTCATTACAGGAACAATATTAGATACCCAATCGGTTAGAGGAACCGAGTAAATAAAACTAGCATGGAGAAGTTTTTCAACTTCTGCCTTGATGGCAGCGGCTTTCTTGGGGTGCACCTACCGTAGCTGTTGTCGTACCAGTTTGACATCGTGATACATCTTAATTTCATGTTCAACTATTCTTGAGTCAATGCCTGGAATTTCATCATACGACCAAGCAAAGACATCTCTAAATTTGCAAAAAAGAGTGTGCTATATTTCCAGTTCTGAAGGAGATCAAGATTTGTCGAAATGAATACTCTCTACAACATCTGTTTTGGCCGAGATATTTATGGCGATAGTCTCTTAAATATTGGACAGGCTTCGCTCGAAATCCACCATGTTTACATTATTCGATAGAAAATCAAAAACTAAGGGATGATGAAGGTCACTAGGAGTATCTTCTTTGTAATCTAGAAGATGGGAACAATGGTGGTAATCTTCCCATGGTGCCCCATCAATCATCATTGACTGAATAATTCCTTTGTCTGTATAATGTACTTGCGACCAAGTATCTGAAGGGGTGCCATATTCTTTAGACCTATCTATCCAAATGCTTGATGAGCGTTGATTTGGATTTTCCTCCCATGCCGAAAACATTTATTGCTACAAGATTTCCATTGGGCTTGGAGGCAATACCTGCAGATGATCCATGTTAATATCATTTCCAGAGATCTTTCGAATAGAAGATATCATGTTGCAGGTTCCCACTATTTCCACTTCCGCCAGATTGATTGGAGGTGGTAGGGCAAAAGTCCCCATTAATATAGGGTCTTTTAGAGGCCTACTCCGATATTTTGAAGCGAATGAGGGCTTCCGTGGATCATCAGGAATGCTTCCCGTAACTTGTGAACTGTTGGGGAGAAATGTCTATTGGTCGATGATCGTAATTCCTCCTTGAAAGGGAAATGCAATCTTCCTAAAGTAGGTTGACACAACGGCTGCCATAGCATATATCCAGGGCCTTCCCAGTAAGATGTTGTAATTGAGGTTTCCGTCAATTACTTCAACATCTATTTCTACTTTTTTCCCCCCAGTTCGACTTGCAAGTTACTTAAAATCCCATATGGGGTGTATGTTTATCCATCAAATACTTTTAATGTTGTCGAAGATCGCGACAAGGATGGAGATCCTAAAGTTTTCCAGCAACTCATCGACATAATACATGTAGATGCCCCCTCATCAATAATTGTTTGATGAACAGTTTTGTTGAGGGCTTTCACTTGAGTAAGGAAATATAGTTGAGCTGGTAACTGAGGGTCATATCCTTTGTGATTAAAGGACACAAGATTGGAATCCGTTGGGTCAATCCCACCTATCGCTGATAATAAAGCCTGCTTTTGAGAGGGGCAATTTTGCAGTACCTCAAGTGTCGACATAGCGGATGGCGATTGGGCCAGATCCTCCACTATATTATAATGTTGTGCTGCTCTGGCACGAGGATTAAATGTCGATTTGTGTACTACTCCCTTTGGTGGCTTTATCGTTAGTTCAAGAATGATGGGTGGCACAACTTCGGTCGAAGTTGTTGTCGAACTACTGGGTTGATCATTGGCCTTGTTGTCCGACAATTTTTGATTCTGTAATCTTTATTCCTTGTCGATATCAAAGCATCATTTTGCTGCTTCGAAACCGACAACATTAGCACTTGGGACGGGGAAGCATTGTCACTAGCAACTAGATTTGTTCCTGGATTTGGAAACGAATCAGTCAATACTGCCGAGGTTTTTGAATTCTTGAAGAATTTTCTAAGCTCAGCTTTATACGGACACTCTCTTTTCCAATGATCCTCATCACATATAAGGCATGGACGATTTGGTTTCCTATCTCCAGAAGGGTTTGACAAAGGCTTTTCAGGGGACGACTCCTCTTGTTTCTTCTTCTTCCCTTTCTTTTTCTTCTTGCCTCCTGGTTGCTTGGTTTCTTTGCCTTTGTTAGTCGATACGACATTTACTTCCAAGGCGAGAAGTTCTTCATTTGCATTTTGACCTGAAACCGTACGGGCCTTCTTCGACTTAGCCTTTACGGTTTTCGTTCTGGTCGTTCCTATCACGTCGTCCTCGGCATGAGAGTCTTTGTTCGATTTAGGAGAGGGAGGAACATAAAATTCTGGTCTAGGAGTATCAGGGATTTTATCGTAGAGCGTGCCAGACTAAGTGTAGATCAAGTCTAAATATTGCACACGAGCAATTACTTGCTCTTCAGTGATGACTCCTCCCTTTGCCACATCTTCCGTAATAGAAGGTAAAAACGACTTAATAAACCATTCAGCCAACAACTAATCAGGAACATATGTTTTTACCATTCTACGACGACGTCGCCACTCATGAATATGATCGGATATGTGAGTGGCCGTCATTTGCTTGAAATTGGTAAGAAGCTTTGTTCCTGTTTCATACCTTATGGGTAACTGAAAATGGGTTAAAAAGGTTGTGGCTAGGGTACTGAAGTTATCAAATGAAGCTCTAGGCAATTCGATATACCATTTTTCTGCCGGACCAGTTAACGTTCGCTGAAAAAGGCGAAGCCTGATCGAATCATCATTTAGAGTGTTAGATGAACACCATAGATGAAAGGTCATCACATGATTCGACAGATCTTCACCCGGATTTCAATTAAATTTAGGAATATCTGATGGAAGTTTATGATGAATTGCTAGCCACCAAGGGGCGTAAGCGATTGGATCGTTTGTTAGCCGGTTTAGATATGGTAACTCTAAAGTTTCCACGAAGGGCAACTGTTGATTCAGGTTCGGCGAAGCATACCCAGGATAAGATGGGATTGCCTAAGAAGTGGGTCTTTGCATACCAGCATAGTGCATTTGATGTTGATAACTTTGATAAGGTTGATGGGAATAACCATTATGAAAGGGTTGATTTTGTCCGTTTTGAATATACGGCTGCCCATTACTTGCAAAGACTTGGTGCTCAGTTTCTTGGTAAACTCGTTGGAATTTTGGTTGTTGATATTGCACCAGCCATGGTTGTGAGACCATGTGCTATTGTCCAATACTGGTTGTTTGACCAAGATGAGGGTTAATGGTACCCATTTGAGCTTTGGTCACTCCAGTTAAGGAGCCACTAACCCATGATTGTGGTGGCATCGCAGGGACAAGGGGCTATTGGATTGCGACCTGAGAGACTTGAGGTTGGCATACAACAGGTAAAACTTGTACTTGCGACACCGTCACAATAGCCAGTGTAGTGGGGATATTTGACATAGGCATACTTTGTTGCATTGAGTATACAACTCTTGGTTGTTGAGGTAGTATTGGTATCCAACCACTGGATGTAATTCCAGCACAACCCGAATTCTGTTGTGAACCCTCATATGTTTGACCTCTCGGAGGAGACAATGAAAGGACATATTGCCCCCCATATGGCAGTAGTCCTGTGCTTAATGGAATGATTTGCCTTTGAAGACCAGACTGCCCAACTTAACACTGCGAAGGATCAATTTGCTGAGACTCAACATAAGAGATTTCAGATATTATTCTGGACGAAAAAATGGGAACATACCATATTGTCGAAACAGCCTCTGGACGGATTCCATCCAGCGATTGGGAGCTAGTTGCGACAGATGGTACACCAACAAACATTGTCGAAGTGGCAGCAGGAAATTATGCAGCTACTGTGTCAGATGACACAGTCCTAGATGTCGACGGTTGTTCAGACATATCTAGTCTATCTAAAAGGTTTCCTAGCGATTCTATAGGAACTTCTGATAACGGTAGACTAATTTCTAATGAAGAAGGATATAGAGTGATCCCAACTCCAAAATGCAATGGATTACTAGATGGTGGATCCTCCACAATCTCTTCTATAACAATCAAACTAGGTGGAAGAGGTAGACCGTCAGGTCTGTAAAATATTTTCGGTGCCGAAGAAGGTATAGATTCTGTAGCGACTGATGTTTGGGGAACAACACCTTTCAGATCAGCTATAGATGGAGCCGGTTCAGGTATACTAGGATCAATTCTACTTTCCTCAAGTGGCTGCAGAACTTCTTCTGTAAAGGTAGGGGTACCAGAAATGTTTGGAGTAACCGGAGTCTCCGAGGGTGTCAGAACACTTGTTCCAACCCGACCAGGGGACGTTGAGCCTGTTAAATAAGTTTGTTTTTTCTGAAATTGTTTTGATTCTGGAGACAAACATGTTTGACTCGTAAGTCTTCGCGAACGACGGGTTTTTAATTGACTTTCCTCCATGATTGCGGATTAATCGATCAACTAAAAATAAATGGGAAAAATGTTTCCGAATTAAATGAATTTTAGAGGCTTTGACACAACTTGTTTTTTCAATTTTTAAGAGTCGAAAAAAAACAAAATATGACTCTAGTCGCCTTCGATTTTTAATGAGCCTAAAGTGACAAGTGCTCAGATGGACCTTTTCCTTTAAGGAGTCTGAAAAAGAATGAAAGAGACTACTCTCGAAATCTAGACAGAGGGATTACCAAACCAATCACAAAACTATAGAATAATTTTTACGGTACGACAGTCAATCTTCCTGAATGTTGTGTTCAGTGCATTGCGATCGATAGGGCGGAGACACGGCTTCCTATGGATAAAGGATATAGCCTATTGTGGTCTCCCAATATATACTCGACGGTACGTGGGAGCACAAGTCGTACTGGCACTTGTCGTCTCAAAGAGGAGGAATCACCCAACCAACAGTGAAAGCGACAGTTACCAGGCTTTACAACACTGGAATACGTCTCTAGCCTAGACTTCTAGATGTTGTGCGTTAGGTTCCAAAGCATTTTTATGTTCATTGAATTTATTTTACAGTTGATCTTTCTTAATAAATTTGCCTTTCAGGTTCACCGCATGATGTAGATATACAATTCCTAAAATGCAATCTAAGATGATAAACAATCTTTTAATCTTCTTTTTGCAATGAAAATCCTAGCTACTAAAGAAAGAGAGACGATATTGTTTCAACATAAAGCAGAGAGCACACACTAGATGCACTGTCCTAAATCAAACCAACAAGCAGTCTAGATGCAAATGCACATGCATGTATTTTTTTCAGCTTTCTTAATGTGTGAATGACAAGAAGAATGCTAAGTACAAATCTGAATTATCTTTTCAAAGCGACACTACTAACAAATTTCTTTTCAAAAATGAAAGGAAGATAATGACGACCCTTTTCTATTTTGAAATTAAAATTGCTTTCGACACTCGAAAAACTACTAATTCGACACTTGCGACACTTTCAAATCAGAAGACGACAGTTCGATTATGCTACTTCTTTGTAAAAGAGAACTGAAAATGGCATACAATACACAAAAACATTCATAGTTATTTGCATAATGGAGGCGGAATGATGGAAAGGAAGGGAGTTTCCACAGTGGTATACTGATCACAGACAACAAAACTCCTGAATAAAGATGAAGAGAGTGAACACAGAAACCAAAATCTGAGATCAGAAGAGGTCTTGTCTGATCAGCGCACCTGTAACACAAGGAAAGTGCGATGCAGTGCACCTACTGCACAAGGGAGGTACGATGCATCCAGATTCCCAAGAGGATAAGGTGCGATGGTCCAGAGACGAGACTTCAACTGGGTTCCAGGTCACAGTTTGCAACTCAGTTCAGGGATTTAGGCCGAGCAAGTGATGTACAATAAATAGAAATCACAGGGGCTGATCTAATGAGGTTACTAGAGCCACCACTAGGGAAATTAGAAGGTTTTCAAATCAATTGTTCAGTTTATTAACAAAACCCGAAGATAGACTGAAGCAACATTGATCTACTTTGCACTTGCATAGCAAATGCAGTTCGAAGGCTAGCTGGCTTGAATTCAGGCTACGTCTGTAAGTTTATAAAACAAACAAACATAGACAAAAAAACAATCTATTTGCTCCCCAGTGGAGTCGCCATTTTTTTATCGGGAAATCTAGTGTCCACTCAGAGCTGCTAGTCCCACTAAGACTGGTAGTTATCTTAGAAACAAACAAACTAAACCTACTTTTTCTTTCCTTTATGAGAAGTAGATAAGAGGGGAACAAAGGATACCAACCTCAGTATTGCACTTAGTTCCTTGCTTAGTTCCTCTCCCTTCTGATAGATCCTTGCCGCTTTGCCTTCGTCTACCTAGCTTCAAAGAGCACCTGTGGAATCAAAGCAGCATAATACTATCAAAGAAAAAAGATCTACAATCACAAAAAATATAGGACCAGATATATATTGACCACACAAATGCATAGATCATCAAACATATAGGAATGTGGAGGAAAACTTGAATAGATTTATTAATATCAAGAATAGCAAAGAGAATTACAACCAATTGTTCTGACCCAGTGTCATCCTCCTAGCATGAAAGCCCTTCTTCACCTCATGAAAAGCTTAGATCACCCAACACTATGATGTTCCACCAAGAAACCAACAACACTTCCTTACAAGATACAAAATTCCAGCCTCTGGATCTGTGGGATGAGGGATCCATATATAGATGATTGCATGGGGTGAGTCAACTTCTGGGATTTTGATTAGTGTCCTCTCTTTGATAGTTCTTGATTCCACTTGGAGGTTGATGATCTCCTACCCATCCTTCGGCGAATTCAGAGAGGAAAGTGTCATAGGAGAAATTTCTGGAAGATTCTATGATCATCCACCTTGCAAACTCTCTCTGCCATTTGTCCACTATCACCCATTACACCCTACATAAGGGCTTTTCAGTATGCATCACACCCTTTTCATTGGGTAGGTGAGATGCATCGCACCCTCTGCACTGGGCAGTCTGTATGGTCCAGTTTTGACCAGTTCTGAGCAGATTCCTGTGGAGAACTTCTGGGAGATGATGTAATCAACTGACCTTGTTCTTTTAGGGTATGTAACAACACTTTTAGGGACTTAGGAGCCCTTGGCTTATGGACATGTTTGATTGGGGTTGCAGTGCCCAAAAATGTCTATAACAAATCCTTAAGCACAATGAAAGCATTTTGTTTATAATATGATGAAGATATTAGCAATGCAAACTAATATTCTAAATCAAATCAAATTTGGTATCAGAGCACTAGGTTTTCATTGTTAAAGAAGGATTTAATTGTTTGCAAGTTCATGTCATGCTTACAAGATTAAAACTCAAAAGAGGTGAAGGAAAGCTGGTTGGAAGCCCTGAAGTTGGGTCAAGGGGAAGGAAACCAAGGTTGCCACAATCTCCAATGCCAGTTCAGCCTCAAGTTGCAGTTGAGACTCCAGAGATCATGTCTCATGAAGGAGAATCTACAAATATGACAAAAGATAAGAAGACCTTCAGAAACGCTTTCTTTGATATGACAGAGATGGTGAAGGTCCTCTATGAAGACATGAATAGTAGATTTCAAGGGGAAAGTTACAAACCTCCCAAAGGAGAAGGATTTTTAGGAGGAGGTAATGGAAAAGGAGGCAATGGGAATGGAGACAAACCTCCACCCTCTCCACCATATTCTTCATCTTCTTCTTCACAAGCATCTTCACACTCTTTCACTAACACAATCCTTACTCATACTCATCATCTTTCTTCAAAAGGAACTGGTAAATCACCTTTTTTAAAACTTGATGTTAAATTCAATTTTCCTATGTATAATGATGAAGTGAATGCATAGAAGCTTGATAATTCGATTCGTTCGTTGGAGGTCTATTGCAGGATTCAAAACCTTCAAGAGCATGACATAAAGATTCAATTAGCTTCCTTGAGAATGGAGGGTGAAACACTAGTATGGTGGGAATCAAAGACCCAAGAGGAGATGAAAAAACACGGTAAGATCTCAATTTTTTGGAATGATTTCATTGCTACAATTAAAAGACAATTCTACCCTCTAGCTTATATGTAGAAAGCCATCATGAATTGTCATAACTTTAGACAACTAAAAGGTAAAAATGTGCAAGATTACACCCAAGAATTCATAGATAGGTCTCTGATGTTAGGTGTAGATTTTCAATCACAGGACATGTTGCTGAAGTACATAGGGGTTTTACACAGTTACCTTAGGCGTATTATCTTTATGTTTAATCCCAGTAATCTAGATGATGTGTGTGTGCAAGCCACTCATCTTGAGGCAAGAGGGAAAAACACCCTAGAAGAAGGTATTAAAAAGTCATTTGAGGGTAAAGAGAAAGAAAAGGGTTTCAAGGGAAAGAAAAATGCATCCATTAAAAAGGAAGGAGAGAAAACAATCTGTAAACATAGTTCCAAAGACTGTCACGATGAAGCTCACTATTGGCAGCTTCATTCTGAAATGAAACCAAAGAAATGCAACAACAAAGGAAAAGAAAAGACAATTGCAATCACTCAAGAAGAGGACTTGGGATCCGAATCGGGTGATGAAACAAAAATCACAGCCATGGGGTTTCACGGAAAGGAATCCATTGCCAACACTAGTTCTCCAAACTCACATAATGAAACCCTAAATGAAAAGAGGAGAATAGAATTGTTTCACATAAGGGTGATATCGAAACATAGCAAGATTGATATGTTGTTTGATAGAGACTCTCAAGCTAATCCTATCTTAGAAAACATTGTTAAGAGTTTAAATCTGGAAACTATTCCACATCATAAACCATTTTCACTTGGATGGGTATGTGACAATGCACAATTACAAGTTACGAGAAAGCGTAAATTGAAATTCACAATCACTGCAAAATTCATAGATGAAGTGGACCTTAATGTTGTGCCATTAGATATTTGTGGAATTGTTTTGGGAAACTTATACCTTTATGACACAAAAGCTATCTTCCATAGATTTGAAAACAAATATCATTTATTACAAAATGGAGTAGAATATATTATGAGAGCTCACAACAAGGAAACTAATTTTTTGCTTGTTAATGTAGGGTAGATGAAAAGACTGGTGAATCCGAGCAAGAATCTTATTCTTCTCATGATCAAACTTGAGAATGATATTGATTATGAAGCATTTGATGGTTGTAATTCGAATTTGAAAACTGATTTGGTTGATGTTATTAACCAATCGGATGAAATGTTTCAGGGATCAAAGGGATTACTTCCCAAGAGGGGAATCCAACCTGAGTTACAGTTGCAGCAAAATTGTATTCTTCTTAACATTGGCATGTACAAGATGTCAGTGATGGAAAGTGTGGAAATTAAGATGCAAATCCAGGGATTGTTGAATAAAAGTGTCGTTCGGCCTACTCCTTTACCATGTGGTGCACCTCTTGTTTTGGCGCCTGAGAAGAACAGTTAGAATTTCCTTGAATGGGATTCAAGAAGTGTTCATCAAAGCAGAGTTGTTGAAGGAGATATAAGGAATGCGAAATTAAAAACCAGGCAAGGCTTGTTTGAATGGCTTGTTATGCTTTTCATTCTTTTCCATGCTCCTACTACTTTTACACATATGAAGAAATATGTGTTGAAGTCATTTCTAGATAGGATAGTCTATTTGGATGAAATTTTCATTTTCAGAAAATTTCATTATGAACATGTCATGTGTGAGAAAAAAATACTTGATGTCGTCTATAAAGAACATTTGTTTCTGAAGATGTCGAATTATATGTTGGATAAAACTTGTTTGATGTACTTGAGCCATGAAATTGGTTCTTCCAAGCGTGTTCAGGTTCCAAAGGCTTTTTGGCAGTTTGTGTGGAATGTGGATAAGGTGAGATGAAGTTAGACCTCTCCAAGATTGATGTCATAACAGTCGTTCATGGTATTGACTCCATTCCTACAGACACATGTGAAAGAATCATACCTCCCCATGAAGCCATAGATGCCTTTGCTTTGCTCGTAATTTACGCAGGCAAGTTCAAGATAGTCATTTGGATAAGAGGTTTTTGGGAGAGACCTAATGTTGGAGGAGAAATTTTGTTAATTTTTCTTCTATTGTAGTTCATTTGCATTCGTTGGCAGTTGTGAAAAAGGTCTTCCAGTGGGGAGGAAAACAATGAGAGGCATTTGATGCTTTTAAACAAAATCTCACTACAGCTCCAATACTCGCTTTTCCAAACTTGAGATAGTTATTTACATTTCAAGTTGATGTATGCAACAATGCCATGGGCGTAGTCTTTTTGCAATGTGGTAAGCCCATTTATTTTCATTCCAAAATTTTCAATGATAAAGTGTTCAAGTTGCAGCGACAAAGGCACTGCCATTGGATGGGTTTCTTCTACTATTCCACTCGGTTAAAAGGTATAAGAAAGGTATAAGCGACAAATTTGTTGATTTACTTTCTAGGCCTATAGTTTGTATAACTACTTTCCTCACGCATCATTTTTTTTTTACGTGAAAGTTATGTTCAGAAAAATACATACATTCAAGATGTATATTCAAGTTTGAGTGAAAGGAATCAAGTGGAGGAATGTGTTTACCATTTGCATCATAATGTATTTTATCACCTTGGTAAGAAGGATGTTGTTACTGATAGTAACATGGAAAAAGACAAAGAGTTTATTGAATGAATCCAAATGGTACATCAAATAGTGCAAGAACAACTTGAAAAAGTTAAAGGCAAGTACATAGAAGGAATGACAAGAATCGTGGAGATCACAAGTTCCAATTTAGTGATCAGCGGATCAAGATTGGAAAGGTAAGGGAACTATACCCTCACCTGCTTGTTAATTGAAAGTGATCTTTTGGGGTCCAAAAGTCTTCTAGTGGGGAGGAGTGATTAGGTGCTTAAAATTAGGCTCAAAAATAAAAGTGTTAGAATCTTGATAAAATTATCTTCTGATCGAAGAGATCGTCATTTTGATTCCAATGGTGCTAACGAGACTCAAATCCGAGCTCTTATGCAGAAGTTATAGTAAGTCAAAGTTGAGGTTTTACTTGCTCACATGGCAGGAATGGATGATGTGGCAAGGTCCTTCAGCTAATGAGGAGGTGCCAAGTGGCAAGCCACAATTGGCCCTCGCATGTCAGAAATCGCAATCGCACGTAGGTCGACGTTAAAAAATCGGCCCCCGAGCACGGAAGGGTTGCGATGCGAGAGGGCAGGCGGGAAGGCATTCAAGAATCTGCCAGAGGTGCAATGCGATGGATCACAATCGAACATTGGTGAAGGGAGGTGTTACAGAATTGTCCCTTGGCAGGTACTGGGTTGCGATGTGATCACACATCACGCACGACACTATAGAATTAGCCCCGACAGGTTTGGATTGCGATGCGATATCGCAATCACAAATCGCAACATAGTACAAAGTCTTGCATATAGAAGACCTCGATTCTCCATCGATGGCGAAATGTGATATGTTCCTCAGATGTGATATGACTATAGGCTGCAGTTTAATGGTTTGTCGGGTCCGTCGTATTGCAATAACACATTGCCCACATTGTTCACAGACCATAAGCCCATAAGATTCCGTAGATTAAGATTTGCGATAAGACAGTCGGTGTTGGTAGATTATGGCCCACTGCGCGGCGAAATTTTCGCCCAGTTAGCGGATTTTTGGAGCTAATGGGGCAAGAGGCTAGATGGCCATTTTTGTGTATCTTTGACTGATTGGAGTAGGTTTCAGAAGCATTTGAGCATTGTAAACACATATTTTTACACTTTTGAGAATAATAGAGAGGCTTAAGCGACTGGAAGTTGGACCAAGGAGACGTAGACCAAGAGGGGTGAAATCCATTATCATGTACTTGTTATAAGGTTTTTTTGATGATGTTCTATACATGTTTATGTTGTTGTTCAACTTCTTGTTTATGTTAAATTGGTCATAAAATTAACATAAAAACTCTTCATTTTTCTTGCAAAAATTGATGAATCCTTAAGCATAATGAAAAAATTTTGTTTATAATCTGAGGAAGATCTTAGCACTACAAACTAATATTCCAAATTAGATCAGTATGCATTTATGCATTTTTCATGAAGAGATAACTCTTACCCAACACATGAGGTTAAGTGTTTGATCCCATGTGGATGTTGGTCAAGTTAAAACGCATATATCACAACACTTCATCATAATATTTGTATTGGAAAATAGATTTAAATCAATATCCCCTCATTTTAACACACACACACATATATTCTTAAGGTAGGCCATTCCCACACCAAACTTCATTACATTTGTGAAATTATATGGGTATATCCTTTCCTTTAAATATGTGTTTGGATATGGAAGGACCCTTTAATATCCTCATTGACCAAGACGGTTGAATATAAGAAACCGTAAAACTTTTAACATAGTGTGGTAGAACCACTCTTAATATCAAGCCTTTGTGGAGGATGCACTAATAGTACATGACATTCATTAGTATCCATATATATAATTATTAATACTATAAAAACCTACAATTTAAATTGTGCATAAATAAACAAGCAACAAACTTAAAAGCCATTATTATAATATTTTGGTAGTGGCATGCACTAGTGGCTAAGTCTAAAGGCCTCCCTCATAAACATTTTCATCAAGTGCATGATTTATCGAATTGTATAAAAATTACAAATTTATGTCATAAACATCTTTATCACGGCCAAGTAAACGAGTAAGACCTCTGAATCCATGTATTAAAAGCATCTTCATCTCCTATGGACTAATTAATTACGATTTATTTAGTAAACATCTTCATCACACACATCTATCACTTGTCCTCTTACGTATCCATTGGCATTACTCGACCAGTGAAAGTGTCAATCTCCTATAAACAAAATCATGGCCCACATCATTCCTTTGGGGAAGTTCAAGTTCATGCCGTACTTTTTTAAAAACGACCCTCACTAATTATGCAAACGTTTTTTTTTTCAGACGAAAAAATCAGCATGGTATTATATTGAGCAAATATAATAGGCATTACAAATGGACCAAATGTATAGCAGCTGCCAGAAACAATAAGCAGTGCCTATCCAAGAGGAAAAAACCGACCAAAGATCGAATCAAAGACCTAAAAAAACCTTCAGCATGTCGTCAAAAGAGCAAAAGACATCTCTGATATGAGGAGGCTATGCTTCCAAGAAAAATTGTTCTCTGTTGTGAGGAGGCTAAGCGTTCCAAGATAAGATGTGAAGAACTAATAAAAGCATACCAGAAACAGGGAAGTACTGTGATTGGAGAAATATACAAACAGCAGTTCCAAAACGCTGATCGATTCCTCCTTTCAAGTTGATTCGACCAACCAAAATATCCTCGTCACTAATTATGCAAACTTTCAAGTTGATTCGACCAACCAAAATATCCTCGTCACTAATTATGCAAACGTTTACCGAGTCACTAATTTCGTTTTTTTCTGTTTATAAAAATTCTAAGTATGCATTAAAAAATTATTTACTCAGTCAAGTGGTGGTCGAACATTACCTGTACACAATTTCATTTACCATTTCCAAAATACGGCGTGGACTGAGCAAGCGCCAAAGTTTTGCAACAACCGTTAGGTGTTTTAATAGAGATATTGAAGAGGAAAATTTGAAGGTTTGAGGCCTATAAATACACATTACCGCCATACAATTCTAAACATCGTTTCATTATCGTTTCCTTTGTTGCGAGTGAAGATGAAGGCGAGTGCAGTCCTAGTTTCAGTTTCAGTTGTATTATTCTTTGCTACCTTTGTTTACTCTGCAGATCCGGATCCCGTTAGAGATTTTGAGACGGGATTGAGTACCTTCACTCTGCATAACATTTTCAAGAATGGAGATGTTAGTAGCGATACCGGCGGGATTCGAGCTGCAACCAATCCTCAAAACTTTCCTGCAGTCCGGTAAGATATTCACATATTATTTGCTTGTAGAAATATTTTGTTTGTATGATCTGTACATTCAATTAATTAACGGTGTTAAATTGATTTTGCAGAACACAAGGGCTATCTGTAGTGAGGTTTAAAATGGTTCCGTGTGGAAGCAACCTTCCTCACACACATCCAAGAGCTTCAGAAGTTCTCTCCCTTTTGTCTGGCGGACCCCTTCAAGTTGGCTTTGTTGACACCACTGGTATTGATCCAACTCATGCCAACACATTTTTTTCTCTTATTATCATGATGTTCTATTCACTTATTATTATTATGTATGTATATGATCTGACCATTCAAATTGATTTGTTGTAAATTAATAATTAACTAGGTGCGTCACACATTGATATTCTTTACCCGGGGGATGTTACCGTATTTCCCAGAGGTGTGCTCCATTTTGAACTCAACGTTGGAAGCGTGGAAGCTGAGTATTTGTCGGCACTTAACAGTGAAAATCCCGGCACTCTGGTACGCCTGCATCCAACCAATTATATTTCCATTATAATTTGAAACCTAGTGCTGCAATATATTTCAGATGGTTATTGATTATATCATATCATATTGTTTTGGATGACATGATTTCAGACTAGCAGCGAAGCTTTATTTCATATTCCCCTGAGAGCACTGGCAACATCCCTGAACGTGGACCAGGGGGCTGTAAATTGGCTGAAGTCAACAGCTCATCGGTACGCTCCTTCTCTGAAGAAAACTGCAAACAGTGGGTGTGTACCCGGTAGAGATATTACGACAGCCTTTTAGTCACTATTGCACTTTATGAATATACTGTAATAAACGGCGCCAGCGCGTAGAAGTCGCCACAACGACTTTTGCGTTTGAAGGTTGAAATTATAGCGATGATGGTGTACGAATAAATAGTCAGAGATTTTGAATTTCATCGCTTGTTCGATCAAATTCTCAGTACGTTGAACTTCTTCCATAATCTCTTCGAGGTTTAGATACAAGCGTGCACGCATCTATGCAAAACATTGTTTTGTTACTTATAAAGTGAATGGATAGTACATATTTTACTTCATTATAAATTAAAATATACTATTTTGAAATTTTGGACCAGGGGAAATATCTTATATTTTAATTATTTTTTTTATAAGTTGAGTATCATATATATATATATATAATTGATTGGATTGTGTGATATTACATCCTTATTTTAAAAATTGGTTTTTTTTCAAATATAAAATTGATTATAAAATATATTTAGGAACTCAATTTTTTATAATATATTATATTTTTAATTTTTATTGTAGTTATTAATTTTTTTAATTAATATAATTTTAAATAAAATTGTAATTTTTTGTTATTTAATTTTTTATTTATATATAAAAATAAATTAAAATTCTTAAATATCAATATAGATTTTAACTTTTATTTATATTAACTTTTATTTAAATTATCAAACTCAAAGAACAAATCATATATTGATATTATAACTTTTAATTTAATTAAAAAATAAATTTTAGAGAATTGAATTGTATTTATTTTTATCAAATTTATAAGTGAATAATTTTTTCCTTAAAAAATATTAAAAATTTATAAAATTGTTGAATTGAGGCTTTTGTGATCCATAACAGTTTTAAGAAGGGTTTCAGCATAAATCACATGTAGAAAACATCATTTGTTGAAGCCTGAACCAACCAGTATGGTTCATCCTCACCACAATCATCAGGACGAGTTGAAGAGTCAGATCATGGCTGCATATTTAAATAGGGAGAATAGATATTCCAAACGGCTAGGTTCTATATAGCCATTGATGGTCACACCTAGCCATTTGGAAGATCTACCCTCCCTAACTGTGACTCTACGATGAACCACACTACAAATGTTTTCTACATGTGATTTACACCCAAACCCTTTTTAAATTTATAAAATTTTAATTATAAAAAAAATTAATTTTAAATTAACAAAATAAAAATTTAGATTTTTCATCAATGTTATTTCTCTAAAAATTTCAAGTGCAATTAGAAAAAGAGTGCATCATCAAGAGAGAAAAATGCTAATCATCCTTTAAACTTTAAATACATAGTATGGAATTGAATTAGTGAATTACGCTATTCAACTATCAAAGAATTTCAAGTGAAATTCCAAAAAGAGTGCATTATCAGAAGAGAAAAATGCTAATCATCTCCAGAACTTTAAATACAAAGTTCGGAATTGAATATTTAAACTACGGAATTGAATTAGTGAATTAGGCTATTCAACTATCTAGCCATTAGTCAAGTTTGTATAATTTTGCATTTTTAAATTGAGATTGAAATAACTGAACAAATAATCAATGAGATTTGAAGGAATATGGATTAAATATATTATGTGATTATTATATATTTGTTTTAAAAATAATGGAAAATTTATTATTATTATATATTCATTTTAAGCACTGATCTAACATGAGTCTAGAGATCAAATATTTTGAGGTGTAAACTTATTTTAGAGTAAAAAAATATCGTGTAATTTTTCATTGTTTAAATTGTATTTTTTGAATGCTATACAAATTACAAGACATGCATCTATTAATCTTTTATATATCAATATTAATTCATATTAAAATATTTTATTCATAACCCACATTGCATATCTTATTCTATAAAACATTAAAATATTTTCTTTTAACATTTTTTTCTATATATAAATATATATGAAGTTCATAGCATGTGTTAATTTTTTTTGAAGTATAAGGTTTAAACATCTTACTCATATATTTTTATTGCTTCTAATCATTTTAAATGAAATTATATTAGGGCATATGGACAACTAATTACTTTACATGAAATTATATTAGGACATATGGAAAACTAATTAAACATGCATAACGTTCTTTTCCTTTTTTATTGTAGCCCACATTGTTTTTCTATTTAGGGAATATTTTAGTTTTATTTTAAGAGGGATACGTGTCAACTCCAAATTGAGCAACAGACATACTTACACATCGCTTTTACACTAGGCTATAGAATGTGCCTCTGGGCTCAATAAATATATAATTTTTAAAAAATATAATTAATAAATTTGGCATTCTCTCACAATGTAGTCCTTTGCCTCTTTGTTCACACCTTCAACCATTGGTGGCTTAAAATCATGAGAGACCTTAGCCTTGTGACTAACAAGGCTACTTGGACAAATGGAAGAAAACAAAGCAACTATGAAATGTGTGATGTTCAAACCCATTGATAATATATTTATATTTGATATAAATTAAATAATAAAATCAATAAAATTTGATTGATCAAGTAATAGGTTGTCTCTTTAAGGATCATTAGTCGGTTATTTGAGTGATTTTCCTAGAATAAGGGTGATGAGTTAACCTCCATTTGAAAATAATAGCCAATGATGATCATCCTCGCTGTTGGTTTGATAATTAAATTATGATAAATTTTCCCCTTATAACATAAAAATTACTTAAAAAAACTTAACTAAACCATATAAATCGCTACAAAACATTTTGTGTATTTATTTGTTGCATGGTCATGAATAAAACGAGTTTCCTAATCATGATGGTACACAAAATGGATGTTTTTGAATATGATTTTTTTAGTCCCTGCCATCTGGCAATGGCATGGGACTATAGTAATCGAAATTTGGAAGTAATTTGGAAGTTAGTATTTGTTCAATTATTTTTAAGCAAAGTTTTTAGGTTGATGATACATATTTCACATTGCATTCTTTTTCGCAGTCTTATTTGGCCTCTCCCCCAGGCGGGGAGGCAAAACCATATCTGTTTGCTCGACATTTTGACGCATTTTGAAACTGGTGAACTAATGCTTACATTAGTCAATAACATTAAATTTTAGCTCATAAATGCTAGCTCATAACGGTATTAGTATAAGTTGAAATTCAAACCATGCCTTGACACCATGTCTGCCGTGACGTGCCAAAAATGCCTGCGTTTCAAAATTGTAAAATTGTAATTTGCATGAGACCAACCGACTTTGTATAGAGCCTTCTTAAGCTTATATCATTTACTTGCCTGCAGATATTCTTAAGCTTATATCATTTACTTGCCTGCAGATATTGTATAGAGCTGTATTAAGCTTATATTGTTTGAATAAAGCAGGGCTTAATCAGCAAACCAGGTTCTAGGGCAGAGGAGAGATATGCAATAGGACAATAGGGAGAGTTATTAACCATCACAATAAACTGTCAACAATCGCTGCAACTGCAAAAAACTTAGCCTTCCTTGCTATCACTTATAATATGGACCTACGATTTTGGAAGGAAACTCACCCACCATTGTCGGGTCGCCAGAGGATGGAGGGCTCTTTCTGATGGGCCAACAACTCTTTGATATGAATCTTTGGATATCTTCTTCTATCTTCTTCTTTCAACTCACCGACAGCTTGGTCTCCATCCTGTCTAGACTCTACTTGGACTTAACACGTCCCTGGTCTTATTCATGACTGAACCGGGCTTTGAGTCGAAATTTTCTTGGCCTTAAAATGGGTTTTGAGTTGGAAGTTGCTTGGCCTTAACATGTCTTTGGTCTTCTTCATGACTGTATAGCGACCTGAAGTCTTGGGCTCTGAGTCGGAAGTTGCAGCAGAGAACTTGGTGGGCAGTGTGAATTGGGTTTGCCATGAGATGTTGTATCGTCATCCAAGGAAGGAAGCCCAGGATCTGTTAGCCTTATTGAGATCTGTCAACCCTAAATGGAGCCTCTCCACTATCAAATCTGCTCTCTCCACTATTAAATCTGCTCTCTCCACTATCAAATCTTCTCTCGTGACTACATGTACGATTCCAGGAAGCTCAAATGATCAACAATTTTGAAAGCTTTGAGACCAAATTCCACCTGTATTCATAGCTGGAATGGCGCCAATAAACGCAAGTGTGTCTTCTTCCTCCTTAAAGTCCCCACAGTGATCCTTTGTAGCTAACCAAAATGAATCTTCTGCCGCACGAAAGAAAATTTCTACCTTATTGAGATCTATCAACCCTAAATGGAGTGTCTCCACTATCAAATCTACTCTCTTGACTACATGTAAAATTCCAGGAAGCTCAAATGATCATACCTCTGGTGGTGATCCTGGATAGATTTCTCAGTCCATCCTCAGTGAAAAACTATGTGTTTGTGTTTGGAAATTGAGTTTCTTCAAGGCAATCGTTCACTGGTTACACCTCTTGGTGAGGCAGGAGGCACGTGTAGTGCATGCAAATGCAAATTTTATAAATTACAGCTACCACATAGCATAGTAATCATCTTACAAAAAATGCTATGTGGGACCCACCATGAGGGCCATGTGTCTCATCATTCCATTTATTAAAAATCTGCCCACCTTAACCTCGACCTTGTTCATTCCTCAGCCTCGTGCCCTCCTTAACCTCGGCCTTGTTCATTCCTCGGCCTCGTTCATTCCGCAGTGGAGTCCATGTCTCTACAACTTATGTTGCATATATTGTTAACCTTTTCGAAAACCTCGTACATTTTCTCAACTGATGTTCTATTACAGTGGTTTTCAAATTTCCACTTATTTTGTAATCATTCTAGAAGGTAATATTTTATTTTCCTTTGCTAATCTATATTGTTTTCTTAGCACCCTTGCTTCACTAGCTTTATTTATGTACCAGCCTATGATTCTGCTTCAATGGGCTGCCTATTTGATTTGGGTGTTACTTGCCTTATGTGCTATCATTAAAGACTTTAGGTTGACCCAAGCAACCACATACAAGGTTTTCATTATCAACTGTCAACAAAACCTTGCAGTAGAAGCTGGTGGTTAGTAACAGGAATTCTGGACATATGGTCAGCCCTGTCAATATGAATCCCGATAGTCTAGATGCCTCCCCGACTAATACAAAAAGGCTAGCTAGATGGAGGGAGGGGAGACTGGAAATGAATCTGAATGCCGCCTACTTTCTTGTGGGTAGATGAGTATAATAGTGCTAGGTAATGGCACGATGAGAATAATAGTGCTAGGAAATGGCAGGCCTTTCCTTCCTTTATTTCAATAGTATCCTTTCTCTCCACCCTGGGGGGAACTTGACTTTGCCTAAGGGGGAGACATAAGCTAGTGAGCAAACTTAGGCTCATTCTATAAGAGCTGGAAAGTTTAGAGAATTATTATTTAATAAATTCTAAATGGTTTTTAAAGCCAATGATACATTAGAATTTCTTTCTCATTGCTTGCTTCTCAAATATCAGTTTCATATTTGAAAAGGAATATCTTAGATAGTCATAAAATCTCATGCTAGTTTGGAGTTTATATATCACTGTAATCTCGTATTTCATACCAGATAAGCATTGTTGATAACCCTACTACTATCTAAAGCTCTGTTTTATAACTTACTTTTGACTAGGTCCCATATCTGGAAACATCATTAAGATTCATCTCAGATCTGTTTTATTTGAGTCCACCCCCTGTCCACTACATAAACCTTCAAGGGTTGTACTTATATGTTGCATATGAAAATCTGCCTTGTGAATGAATGCTACAGAATGCTTAGAATGCATAACTATGTTGCGCACTCCATTTCTATGAACACCAACACCAATAAATATTATGTGGATTGGGATCTAATTGTTTGTGTTTTTACACTAAAGAATTATTGATTTCTAAACTATAATCAAATATGGTATATGGTGACCCTAATACAACCTGTAAAAGAAACTGTAAGCTTGCTTTCAAATTCAAAGTTAAAGAATCACCCTAACTTCTATATTATGTATGTGGACCTTAAAATCATAAGCAAACAATAACAGTGAGATCAATACTCTGTTTATCTTTCCTGGAGTTACATGCATCTGTTATAACCCAGTAAACTAGATAGGCACTACTCATAATCCTACTACCATCTAAAACTGTGTTTTGAAACTTACTTTGGACTAGGTAGTAAATCTGGAAACTTCATAGGGCCAAATATTTGCATGGCATTGGCTCGGTCTTTGCTGAAAGGTAGATATGTGATGGGTGAGTAGATTGTAGATTGCTGCTAGTGAAATTGTGATTACATATAACATCCACTGCGATTTTGAAATAAACATTTCAGAGTTGTCTGAGTGTGTTTTTTTTTCTTTTTAGGGAAAAAAAATCACATCACAGGTTATCATATTATAAATAATACAACCAATACATAAATTCAATAGGCATTTAGTATCTCCATCATGTCCAGATTAGAAGAAAAAAAAATGAGCAACAAACTTTCTATAGAGGTATTAGTTCTTCATTGCATATTCATCAGCTGATACTAAGTACTAACCTCTAATCTATACCTTGTACAAATATGATTGTATATAAAATCATATAGGGGCAAATACAAAAGGTTGTAGATAGAAAAAAATCAGCGACTTGAGCCAATAACGATCCATAAAACCTGTGGAAATGAAGTCAGAAAAAAAGATAAGAAATTCATAGTGCTGGAAAAGACCCTACAGTCTGCAACACACTCTGGCTTATGATGTTGTAGTGAATTCTATCAGGAATCATGGCGAGCACCTTTTTAGAGAGGGCATTTGCATGTGATTTATTTTCCCAGTAAACATGTTCAAAGAATATACAATGAAAGGATTTCCTTAAATCAGCGATCTAACGCATCTAGCAGAGCAACAAGGGGGAGGAAAGTGAAGCTTTACCATCGATCCAATCTATGGCGACCCGTAACTCTCCAAAGATATGAATCAATTCAATATTGAGCCTCTTTGCACAATATACAAGTCACCATAAGGCAATCACCGCAGCCTTAGTGTTTGTACCAGTACCACAACTCTAATAGAAATGGTACTGGAGTACATGTGAGATCTCAACACGAGCACCACTACCGCATCGCCCACATTGGGCAGCTCCAACAAAAAAACCTGCCAGAAACATAGCATTTTGTGCAATAGCTAAGGATTTGTAAGATTCTTGTAAACCTTGTGATCATATTCACTAGAAAGAACTCAAATATTGTCACTAATACAGACAATGTTAAAATGATGTTTCAAAAGCTTCCTCTTGTACTCTATCATCTAAACCTTATGATCCTCTTTGTCTTGATCTGCTTGATCGATTTGTTTCACATATAGTTGTTTCAGATTCTCTTAATTCTCAATCTACCAGTTCAAATGGTGGTCAAGGAAAAGAGGGTTGCATAATTGTAGATGTGTCTGAGTAAGTTGAAAACTCTAGAAGACCATTTGTCTGTAAAATCGAACAAAAAATGAAGATGAAGAACAACATTATGAATATTTTGAAGCCTAAAATGACCATGGTGTGCATCTGGAGGGATTTTGTTACATCCATCTAATCAAGGTTGTAGATGAATGATGGCAGACGAACCAGAGGGAAGGAGTTTTGGCTGATGAAAATGGTGGTTCTCGGTATTTTTCAGCCATGGAAAACAGACAGACAGTTTTAAGAAAGTTAGGTTTTACGGGATCTGGAATACTCTTTTCAGAAGGTATCGGAGGATCGTTCTACTGTATCATATTTTTTAAATGGATTCAGGGCATCGTGCAGAGCGGGAGAAGGAGCATGATAATGAATCAGTGGACTTAGAACCAGCCCTCGAAGATCTTCTTGCTTATTGGGGTCATGAAGTATCTGAGAAAAACCTGCAACTTTTTTTCCCAAATAGCGCAGAGGACCCTGTTTTGCCTGCAGAGAAGGTGGAAGGAGGGGGGTCGAAAAAGGTCGCTCAGAAAAGAGTAAATGCATCAAACCCTTCTTCGATAAGGCTGCCCCCCAGCCTGACGTGGTCCTCGTCCAGTGAAGAGGAAGGCGGGGACCCGAAAGGCTTCAGAGTCAAGGAACAAATGGGAAGAGTAGCCGATGCACCTGAGTTATTGGTAGATAGGGCGAATGGGAGGGTTTCTGAAGAAAACAGAGACCCTGTTTGTAGATGCTCTGAGCTTCATGAGACAAAAGAAACAAATTCTCATGGAAATAATAATCCAGGAGAGGGAGGAACTCAGACGGAGGTCGTGGGAGGGAAGAGAAAGAAGAACAAACCAATCATAAAAAAGGAGGAGCGGCCTAGTTGCGTTTTTGGAGTGGATATTAGTATAGATCAGGTAATGGAAGCCTCGAAAACCTTCTTAGTCGGCAGAGTTCGTGGCAGAAAGTTCTCAGTTGACTCCAGCAAGGACTGGGCGCAGGCTGAATGGAAAGAAGCTCCGAGACAGCCAGTAGAGATCAAGAATCTGGACAGAGGTTGGTTTTGCATTAGATTTGGCCAAAAGGAGCATGCAGAATGGGTGTTGGACAAGCATTGGAGTTTCGGGAAAAGGCCAATCCTATTCAGAAGGTGGACGCCCCTGTTTGATGCTCAGAATGAAAAGATGGTGGAGTCACCAGTATGGGTCAAACTACCGGGTCTCCCCATACAATTCTGGATGGACTCGGCCTTTACTTCGATGGGTAATACCCTGGGGAGGTTTCTCGATATTGATAGATCTTATCTTAGAACTCATGACTGGAGTGTCGCTCGTATACTGGTAAGCCTAAATCCCAGAGAAGGTCTGGTGGATGCTATGAACCTGAGGTATAGAAGCCTAGAGTTCCTTCAGACCCTAGACTATGAAAATCTCCCTTTCAGATGCCATCGTTGTCACAAATATGGACATCTGGCTCAGGAGTGTCCTCTAGGTCACAGGCGTCGTCGAAGAAAAAAGAGAAAAGTAAAAAATCTGGAGGTTAATCAGTGGTTGTCTTCCCAGAAAGAAGGGGCTCCATTACAGGAGAGCGGTCTACAGGCAGAAGTTCAGGGGGCGGGTCCGGAGCAAGTGAAGGAAGTTGAACAGGAACAACCTGGGGTTTTAGCAAGTGAGTCTGTCTCAACTCCGATGTCTCTCATGGGAAGCCCAGGCTAGCTCGCTTCTATACCCTCCTTTTTCCTTATGCTCTTCTTTTGATTTATCTCAAACATGTTGTGATGATTCTGGCCCCCTCAGGCAGCTCATGGATGATCTGTCGCTCCTGAGGATGGGCCTAGTCACTACAGATAGTGTTATTATGACTATTCCACCCTCTCCAAAGCTGATTTCTAGTCCCACGAATGTTGCCTTACTTTTTCCTTCTAGCGTTTGGAGTCCTGAACCCCCCTACACTCTTAGATCATTGGCTTCCAGAAAAGGGAAAGGGCTAGCTGTGGGAGGCTTGGATTTGGACATGGTGTCAACAGAACCAAGGAAGACAAGAGGAAGGAAATCAAATCTGACAAAGGCACAGTTGAAGGCTATCATTGATATTGCCGGTGGGAAATAAATGTCCCTACCAGGGGTGCTTAGAGCAAAGCGGACACCCCCAGAGGTTTCCCAATGATCATTTTATCCTACAACAGCAGGGGTTTAGCTAGTCTGCCCAAAAAGCTAGCTCTGAAGGAACTGGTCAGGACCAACAAACCTGACATTCTTCTGATTCAAGAAACGCTAGGGAAGGGGGATGAAGTTACAGGATGGCTCATCAAGCTCTTTCCGGGTTGGACCTTCCACGCTATTGATGCAAATGGTCATTCAGGAGGAGTGGCTCTGGGTTTCAACACAAAGGTCCTTCGGGAGATCTCCTCTTGGGGATCGGAAAATGTTTTGGCAGTGGAACTTTATTCCAATGAACTCTGCATCTCTGTTCATATTCTAAATGTTTATGGTCTAGTCTTGGATCAGGAGAACTTCTAGAACGCTTTCTTTGCAAAGTCCTTTCTGTCGCACCCAAATCTTATAGTTGGGGGAGATTTTAATTTTTCTTTGGGGATGTCAGAATCGTGGGGGGTCAGAGCCAGGGTTGATCCCCTCACTGATTTTTTTCAAAATAAACTGGCCTCTTTGCACATGGTGGATGTCCCTCTACTCAAGATGCGCCCGACATGGAGGAATCGTAGAATTGCAGAAGAATGGGTTGGAAAGAAACTGGATCGATTTCTGCTTGGTGAATCGATGGCAGAAAATTTACAGGCTTTTAGACATTGGGTAGGGGAAGGCGGTCTATCGGATCATTTCCCAGTCTTTCTGGAAGTGAAAGGGGCTTTCACCAAACCAGGCACCCCTTTCAAATTTAACGCCTCTTGGCTTTTGGATGCAACTTATATCAGTTTATTCCACAACACTTGGAAGAAAGATGCATTCAGTGAAGATGAGAGCCGCAGTCAAAATCTTATGGATAATCTAAAAAGGATGAAGGCCGCCTCTAAACAATGGGCCCTCCAAAAGAAATTGAAGGATGAAGCAATGATGGAAACTGTCAATTCTGAGATTTCTCTCCTGGAAGTCCGAAGTGGAAATGGTTATGGAACAGCTGAAGCTCGGGATAGATTACAAGAGTTGGAGAGAGAAAGGAGGAGAATCCTTCATCAAAGAGAGGAAAGCTGGTGTTTAAAAAGTAGAGTGATCTGGTTGCAGGCGGGGGACGACAACACCAAGTTTTTTCAGAATTACGCAAGAGGGAGGAAAATTTCCAATACTATCTGGGAAATGAAGAAAGCCAATGGTGAGCAGGCGCGCTCTTTTGAAGATCTGGCCTCTGTAGGGGTATATTTCTTTAAGAATTTGTACAAAGTGACAGAGGAAAT
The DNA here is from genome assembly GCA_031772625.1 of Pinus tabuliformis. Lineage (NCBI taxonomy): Eukaryota > Viridiplantae > Streptophyta > Pinopsida > Pinales > Pinaceae > Pinus > Pinus tabuliformis. Next base: position 323,460,738 of record CM062814.1, on the reverse strand, counting down.
TTCTATTGCAGAGGTTATAAGAGTTGTGCAGTTCTTCCCAAGGTTCATAGAGGAAGAAGGAAATGATTCTATAATGGCGCCTGTTACAAAGGAGGAGGTTGAAGACATTCTCAAGTCAATGCAAAAGGACAAAAGTCCAGGCCCGGATGGCTGGACCGCCGAATTTTTCCAACATTTTTTTGAATTCATTGGAGACGAGCTACTGGCAGTTGTTGAAGATTCCAGGCGTACAGGTACAATTCCAAATCTGTTCAATGCCACTTTTCTGGCCCTTATTCCCAAATCGGATCTTCCGGTTTCTTATGATGAATTCAGGCCTATCTCATTGTGCACCTACGTTTATAAAATTATTGCAAAAGTAATTGCCTCTAGGATTAAACTAGTCCTCTCTAGAAATATTTCACCAGAGCAGTTTGGATTTCTAGACGGCAGACAAATTCATGAAGCCGTCGGAGTTGCGCAAGAAACTCTTCATAGTTTAAAAATTGGGAAAAGAAAAAGGGGTCGTGGTGAAAATCGATCTGTCAAAGGCTTATGACAGGATCAGCTGGCTGTATCTCAGGCTTCTGCTAACTCATCTGGGTTTTAGGTATGATTTTGTGAGATGGGTGATGAGTTGTGTTTCCTCTTCTTCCATAGTCGTGCTGATCAACGTAGCAGCCTCCAGTTTTTTTAGTCCCAAGCATGGCCTACGTCAAGGCTATTCGCTCTCTCCACTTCTGTTTTTGCTGGCAGCAGACGGCATCAGCCTTATGATTCAAGATGCTAAAAGACAAGGGACTCTCAAAGGCATTGAAGTGGCGGTAAACATGTGGGTCACCCACCTCCTTTTTGTGGATGATATTCTCCTGTTCAGCAACGGAAGTCTAGAGGACTGCAGGATGCTAAAGAAGCTTTTGGACCTTTTCGTGAAGGCTACAGGCCTATGCATTAATGAGAGAAAATCCACTCTCACCTGTGCTGGTATGCCCAGAGATCTTGTTTGCAGAGTGGAGCTGGTTCTAAATTTTGAGGTCAAATCAATGGAGGATGCTTTTAAATATTTGGTGTTCTATTTGAAGCCTGACAATTACAGGATAAAAGACTGGAAATGGATACTTGTAAAAATTGAATCCAAGCTGAAACACTGGAGTTTCAAGTGGTTGTCCAGGGCAGGAAGGCTAGTGTTAATCAAATCTGTTCTGATGGCAATCCTAATGTATTGGGCTAGTCTCACTTGGGTTCCCGAAGGAATCTTATCCTCAATCGAAAAACTATGCAGCAGATTCTTGTGGGTGGGGTCCAAGACGGAGAAAGTTACCCCATGGATTGCTTGGGATAAAGTGGCTCGCCCCAAAGAGTGGGGAGGTTGGGGCATAAAAAATCTTGAATGCTTCTCCAAATCTCTTGCAACAAAGCTCAACTGGAGGCTCATTTCTTCAAAGAAGCTGTGGACTTTTGTTTCTAAAAGTAAATATATTGATCCGCTAACAACTCTAGATTGGATCAGATTGCCACAAAAGACTTGCAAAAACTCCTCGGTGGTCTGGAAAGTTGTGGTCACCTGTGTCACAATTATAGAGAAGGGTTTGGCTTGGAGTGTGGGGGATGGAACTCAGGTCAGGCTAGGTAGAGATCCTTGGATAGGTTGTACTGAGATTTTCTCCCTTTCTCAGGGCTTGGTTTCGGCTTTAAAAGACAGAGGGCTATACACTCTAAATCAGGTCGTTGATCCTCGAGCTACATCCATTTGGAGTCAAGGATGGATTCAGGGAAGAGATTTACATTTGGAGGAAGAATGGCTGGAGGAATGGGATCATTTCAGAAGGGACCTACTCAATTCCTCAGTCAGGCTCTCTGACTCCCCAGATGAACTCAGATGGGTCATTGCCCAGAATGGGCTATATTCCCCAAATATGGGCTACAAATGGATGATGTATCAAAAAGGTTGGGAGATTCCGGATTGGTGGTTTAAACCGCTCTGGAAACTAAAAGGGCCAGCCAAATCGAGATTGTTCTTCTGGTGTGTTTTTCTCCAGAAAGTCCCTACGTCGGATTTTCTCCAAAAAAGAGGTAGGATTGCTCCTGGATGGTGCCCGCTCTGTAAAGATAGTGTCGAGTCTGCTCAGCACCTTTTCCTTTTCTGCCCTTTTAACTCCAGCCTTTGGGCCGAAACGTTAAGGCTTCTAAAAATTCCTTTCAGATGGGAAGGGCAGGGGCTCTTGGAAGCTTGGCAGAAGTGGTGGAATGAAGCCACAAACAACAGAGAGAGATCAATTCCTCTGATCGTTACCTGGGGGACCTGGCTTGCAAGGAATCAAGCTATTTTCAAGGACTCTGTTTTCCCGATAGGTCGCCTTGCCGTTGAAGGAGCTGCAATTTTTGAAAGTATCCCTGTTCCTCTGGATCCTCCTCCCACCAGAGTTGTACGCCAAGAAATTATTAGATATTCAATGCCGTGGGCTTATTTTGACGGTGCCTCAGATATTAATGGTCACTGTGGGGCTGGTTTGATCATTCATTTATCAGAGGTTAAGGTTGTAAAAGCTTCGGTCGGTCTTGGACAGGGCTCCAATAACTTTGCCGAATTGAAAGCTCTACACTTCCTACTATGTTGGCTTATTCTTAGGAATGTGAGAGACGTCCAGATCTTTGGTGATTCAATGAACGCTGTGAAATGGTTTAACGGGACTCATCAATGCAGGAACTTCACCTTGCTCCCTCTGCTTAGAGAAGTCCTTCACCTAAAAGGTCGTTTCTCGGAGATCACTCTTAGCCATATCTATCGGGAAAGAAACTTCGAAGCTGACCGGCTTTCAAAAGAGGGGGTTGAGCATGATTCGGGGTCCTGGTCTGTTCTGGAGGAAGAAAATGGGCTGGTTCGGCCGCTCGAACAACCTATTTTCGTTTAAGTTATTTTTCCAGAGTCTGTTTTTGTTCATGTACATAGTTTTCCTTCTGTATATACTTCTTTTTTACAGCTTTCGCCAGGGCCCCTGGGCTGTTTTCCTTCTCTATAGAAGTCCGGGCCATGGTGTACCCTCTTTGTTATTTGATCTACATCGGGGGCGCTGAATGCTGTTTTCTTTTCAGGTCTTTCGGCCACATCGTGTAAACTCTCCTCTCTGTGTGAATCATTTCCCGGAGAGTTGGTCCCTCAGTTGGAGGTGTGTTGTGCCTCTTAATGGGCAGATGTAACTGGAGCGCATCCGCTCTTCAGGGTTGTTTTACCTCCCAGGCGCGACTTCTTTTATCCCTTCTTGGCGAAATTCAAGTCGTTTTGTAATGCTTTGCATTTACTCTGTAACATTCTATTTATAATAGAAAGTTTGGCTTTTTTTCTGTGGAAAAAAAAGGTTGTAGATGAATAACCTTATCCACACTGTCCATCGTTCTTGTACTGAAGCATGTGAGAGGAGATAAAATGGGCGCTCATACAATTTATATAAATTTTGGATCAATTAAATGATCAGCACAAATGAATTCAAAACAAGAAGGCTCTGATAAACCTAAGTATTCAAGATTAGCATCTCAGTGAGACTAAGAAGTGAATTTATGCTATGCTCCTTGAGGCTAAAATTAAACGTGAATTCTGGTATGTGATGAAGTAGGATTTGGTGCCTATTACATTGACGAAATTTTTACATGTTGATGTTTACTTTTAGGAAATTTGTCAAGAAAGATTCTATTTGATTAAGCTGAACTTTAAATTGAAAAGACGGAGAGAAGAGAAAGTGGATTTAATTTGATCTTACATGGATGCCTTGCCAAGCATGGGAACCCAACTCATATCCACACATGTATCTCACAGAAAAGAAGAAAAAAAATAATAAAATAAAAATAAATAAATAAATAAAATAAAAATAAAAATAAATAAATAAAATAAAATAAAAAATTACATGATTGATCACCTTGTGAACTACAACTATCTTATAGTTTTTCTAAGGAAATAATTACTCACTTAATCAATGACCAATTTGCTTCATTGTTCATTGCATTGAAGGAATGACCCATTGAAAGAACGATCACATTAATTGGAGTACTTAGAGTGACCTCAAAAGACCTCCTACCACCCTTTGACCCTATCAATTTGCTACTTGGGAAATCAAATTGTGGTTCGAATCGTTGACAAGGATACAAACTTTTCCCATAATCCTCCTCATCCATTTCCGTGTTCGAAAAGTACTTGCACAAGCTCAAAGAAAGGTAGAAAGTAAGCCAAAAAAGAAAAATGAATCACTTCACCCTCCCACATGAATCACTATAAGAAAACACTTCACTTGCCATAAGAAAATAACCTAAAACCAAATCTAACTATCATAAATCTACATTAAAACTTAACAAAATTAAAATGTACGTATATAAATGTAATTTTAAAAACATACATATATTTAAAATTATATAATTCTAAAAAAATACATATATTAAAAATTTTAACAATTTTTTTAATTAAAAAGATATAAAATTATATTTGTAAAAACAAATATATATATATATATATATATATATATATATATATATATATATATATATATATATATATATATTAATACTATAAAAGCGTACAACCTACAATTTAAACTTTGCATAAATAAGCTAGCAGCAAACTTAAAAGCCTTTATTATAATATTTTGGTAGTGGCATGCACTAGTGACTAAGTCTAAAGGCCTCCCTCATAAACATTTTTGTCAACTGCATGATTTATGGAATTGTATAAAAATTACAAATTTATTTCATAAACATCTTTATCACGCGCACATCCTGGCCAAGTAAACGAGTAAGAAGTCTAAATCCATGTATTAAAAACATCTTCATCACCTATTGACTAATTAATTACGATTTATTTCATAAACATCTTCTTCATCACCCACATCATCACTTGTCCTCTTACTTATCCCTTGGCATTACTCGACTAGTGAAAGTGTCAATCTCTGATCACTTGTCCTCTTACTTATCCATTGGCATTACTCGACCAGTGAAAGTCTAAAACTATTCCATTAGAGAATATACTAGTGGTACAGAATTTTCCAGATGTATTTCTTGAGGAAATCCCTAGACTACCCCCGAAAAGGGACATAGATTTCACCATTGAGTTGATTTCGGGAGTTACCCCAGTCTCCCAAGCCCCTTACTGCATGAGTATACCGGAGCTAACATAATTAAAAATGCAACTAAAAGAGCTTCTTGAGAAAAGTATATATGTCCCAGTGTGTCCCCTTAGGGAGCTCTGATGCTTTTTGTTAAGGAGAAGGATGGAACCTTGCGAATGTGCATGGATTACCATAAGTTAAATAAGCTGACCATTAAGAATAAATACCCCTCCCCCGTATAGATGAATTATTTGATCAGGTGAAGGGTGCAACCATTTTTTAAAGATCGACCTCCACTTGGGTTACCATCAAATTAGGATAAAAGAGGAAGATATAGCAAAGACTACGTTTAGGACTCGTTATGGACATTATGAGTTCGTAGTGTTGCCTTTTGGACTAACTAATGCCCCAACAACCTTCATGTGGCTCATGAACAATATATTTCATCATTTTTTGGACAAGTTTGTGTTAATATCTATTGATTATATACTGATCTACTCTCAGAACATAGAAGAACATAAGGAACATCTTCATATTGTTCTGCAAGTCCTAAGAGAACACTAGTTGTATGTTGAGTATAGTAAATGTGATTTCTTTAAAGAAAAAATCTAGTACTGGGGACATGTCATCACCAAGGATGGAATTGCAGTGGACCTAGAGAAAATAAGGACTATCATGGAGTGGTTGGTACCAAAGGATGTAGCTGACATAAGATCATTCATGGGTCTAGCCGGATATTATAGACGATTTATGGAAGGTTTTTCTAGGGTGGCATATCCCATTACCTCTCTGTAAAGGAAGGGAAAAACCTTTAGGTGGACCTCTGATTATCAAAGGAGTTTTGATCAACTCAAACATCTACTTACCACTGCACACATTTTAAGCATTGCTGATCCTAATAAAGAATATGTGGTTTGTACGAATGCTAGCAAAGAAGGTGTAGGTGGCTTATTAATACAAGAAAGAAAAGTTGTTTCCTATTAATCAAGGAAGCTTAAAGAATATGAGAAAAAGTATTCAGCCTACGACTTAGGGATGACAACAGTCATCCATGCCTTAAAGATGTTGCCACATTACTTGACGGGTAAGAATTTTTTGTTAATGACTGAGCATCATAGTCTAACAAACTATTTCACATAGCCCACTTTGAATGCTAGATAGGCTTGTTGGACTGACTTACTAAGCGAATTCGATTTTGAAATCAAACACTTGAAGGGAAAAGAGAACTGGGATATGAATGCCTTAAGTTGGAAGGTAAATTGTTTGTATGAAATTTCTTTCAGTGAATCACGAACTAATTTTTATGAGCAGATTAGAGAATTAGCCATGTAAGATTTAGAATATAAACATTTATGGCACCAAGCTAAAATTTTGAATAGCCTTGAACAACAATTGAGATATGAGGTAAATTCAGAAGACTTACTGATTTATAGGAAATGGATATATGTGCCTAATTAGAAAAATAAAAAAAAATCTAATTTTAGATGAATATCATAAGATTCCTTATGCAAGCCACCCCTGATACCAGAAATTGGTTACTGCCCTTAGAAAGGAATTTTTTTGGCCTGGTATAAAGAAGCATGTAGCAGAATACTGAGCCCGATGTCTAGAATGCCAACAAGTAAAGGAAGAGCACCACCACCCAAAGGGAATACTCCACCCATTGCCTATTCCTAAATGCAAGTGGGAGACCATATCCATCGATTTCATTACCGGACTGCCCAAGTCAAAAAGGAAAAATGACTCAATAATGGTGGTAGTGGATAAATTGAGAAAAACTGCTCATTTCATACCAATACAATCAACTTATAGAGCGGTACAAATTGCTAACATTTTTATGAAAAACATTTTTAAATTTCATGGAGTACCCAAAATGATCATTTCCGAGTGTGATGTGAAATTTACATCAGCATTTTGGAAAGCTTTATTTGAAGGACTGGGCACACAACTACACTTCAACATTGTTTATCATCCTCAAACGGATGGGAAGACGGAGCGAGTAAATCAAGTAGTTGAAGACATGATGCGGGCCTATGTAATGCAACAACCATCTAAATGGGAGGACTACCTGCACTTGGTAGAGTTTTCTTATAACAATGGATACCACACATCCTTACAGATGAGTCCCCTTGAAGTGTTATACGAGCATAAGAGTAGGACACCCTTGAGTTGGAGTGGTCCAGAGGACAAATTGATGTTAGGACTAGATATGTTAGAGGAAATGGAGGAGATGGTTAAAAAGGTACGAGCCAATTTGAAAGTCGCTCAGGACCAGCAAAAGAACTTTGTTGATCAGAAGAGACGTTTCTAGGAATTCCATTCGGGGGAGCATGTTTACATTCGGGTACGGGCCAAGAAAATCACATTGCAATGGACCATATGTGCTAAACTATCACCCCAATTCTACGGTCCTTTCCAAATTTTGGCTCGAATCGGACCAGTGGCTTATGAGCTTGCCTTACCCAACCATATTCATGTGCACAATGTCTTTCACGTTTCTCTACTTAAGAAACACATTTATGATGCTAACCACATAGTCAATTGGCAAGAAATTCAGGTCGAACCGAAAGGCAAGTTCCTGGTCAAACCCCTCGTTATACTCGATCAGAGAGAAGTAATGCTGCAAAAATGAGTTATCACCCAGGTTAAAGTGCAATTGCAACACTATGGGTTGAAGGAGGCTACCTAGGAAGATGAGCAGGTTATGAAGGAGACCTTTCCCAAATTATTTTCTAGAGGAAAATATCAGGATGATGTTACATCTTAGTGGGCGAAGATGTGATATCCCAAACAATGTAAATATTCAAATTATTGCAGACCAAACAACTGTTTATTATTTTAATTTATAAAAACTATTTCTTGAATTTAAGTATGAAAAAAGTGAAATAGCAGTTACCTGTAAATATTGTTTTACTTTCTAAAGTAGTTAGGATTGACAGTTACATGTCCCTAACTAACTTCTTGAGGATTTATTCAAGAAAGATCAAGAGGATAGGGGTATCTAAGATCAAGAGGGAAAGTGAGCAAGAAAGGAAAAGGAGGAAAATCTGTGCTAAAATGCCAGGAAGTTTTCTATGGCTATGTCTGGTTTGGACCAAATAGTTGTGAGACCATGAGTTCTCATACTAAAAGAAGAAGGTTCCTGTATTCAGGAACAGTTCAGAGGGGAGAATAACTGACATGGTAGTCTCAAGGTTGGGAGGCTAAAAAGCAAGCAACAAGGTCTAGTTACAGACCAAATATGGAAGACAACGCGGTCCAAATAAGTGAAAAAACCTCATGTTAAATAGTTAGAAATACGATATAAATTTTGATATAAATCCATGCATGTTTTTTTCTAATAGAAAGTAGAAACGACCTGGTTAACCTTAGGAATTTGTATAAATATTCCATAGGTAAATGTTTCATGCATCTAGATGAGAGGTAGATTACTTTTAGTACCCAGTAAAAGGCACGGTCAAAATTGGTGGACCATGACAAAAGAAACTCATAGAGTTTAGTTAAGAATTTATCACGGAAATAAAATTTAAAAAAGAACATTTAAATACAAAAATGGTCAGGGTTGTTACAAAAATTGAATATTCATGCAGTAACTAGAACCCCATAATCTTTATTTAAGGAGGCAAAACCCTGAATACATAGGTATTGACCAAACCCTGAACACCAGGGAGAGAACAAACAACTGTATATGAATATATGATAAGAAAACATTTGTATTATGTAGCAGAAAAGAAAGAATTATGGATACCGACCTACCAAAATTAACTGAGAAAGCAACTGAGAGAGCTTAAGCAAAAAAATACTATTTAAACAATAATTTAAAGTTTATGACAGTTAAACCCACGAGGATGCATCCTTTGATTTTAAATCACTACCCTCGAGGACCAGAGCAGACAATAATACCCTTTCTACTTAAAATCCACAGTTTGAGTAGAAATTTACAGCTTCAACTTGACAAGCAGAATAGACTTTTATCTTTGTTGAAACTAACAAAGAAACTACTGAAAACATTACATTCCTAGAATATGATTAAAGATAAATAAGTAAACGGAAAATAAAGAATTGTAATTTACTCACCACACCATTACAAGGTTGTCCAATCTATCATCAAGAAAGGAAGCTAACAAAGTAAGGCCAGGTTTGAACCGCACAACCCTTTGCAATATATACAAAATACATATCGCCCTATTTAAGGCCGACTAGAAATTACATACAGTTATTTAAAAAAAACAGATACATTAACAGTGGCCTACATGACCCTTATTCAAATGTACCAAATATATATCACCCTTTTAAGGGTCGGCAATGCCTAAGGTAAATACAATTAACTATATTAACAACATAAAAGTTCACAAATGGAGCTTCCTTCAAAGAGATGAAACCCTCAACCAAGAAAAATGTAATAGCAAATCTTTAGGCAATCACAAGTACCCAGTAGTGGGTTGGAACTTTCATTACCACGCTCAATGGGCCAAGCGAGGGCTTCCTCCAACATTTCACTAAAAACATTTATCACCTACAAATCCCTCCACCCCAACTAGGAGGAGTACCGAAGGTTAAAAGCTGGCATACGATAACAATAGCAGCATAAAAGAATTGAAAATGAAATTAACAGACAAACCACTCAGACAATACCTAATTTAAACACATGTAGAAACCATCCTCACTATAGAATGCTAAGACAGAAGCCCAAAACACCTAATAGGGAAAAACAGGATGATTAGAAGGCATAAAGTGGCAACGGTGAACAAATTTGGAGCAAACAGCCTCCAATAACAAGCAAGCAAACTGTGAATACCTGAGCATGGAGGAAACCTCTCTGCAGAGCATAATGTATCCATTTCCAAGAGAGGGAAGAATGAATGGACATACAAAACTATTGCAAAGGCATAGAAACTTGAGGGCTCTCCTCCATCATTCGATCCAAGTGACAACTAGACATTGTCGAACTGGTGCCAATTCCAATGTAAAACGACAAAGCTATACAACAACAAGGACTCCAGTAAGGTGACACCTCCACCTAGGCCGATACAACAACCAATGAATTAATGTAGTGCAGGAGGCTAAGTGATAAAGATTTATTGTTAGCTCAGAAACTAGACAGTAATAAAGTCTTGCCTTAAATGCAGTTGAGTTTATGGTATAGTTAATTGTGTCTCGAAAGTGACAAGTGGGCCTTTGGGCTCGGTAGAAACCCCACCATTGTATAACCATTAAACATTAGTCGCGGAAAATTTATGCTATGGTATAACTTGTTGTAAAGAATTATATTATAGTAATCAAATATTACATTAGTCATAGGTAACACAAAAATGCATTGGTAAATATCTCTTAGTTTTGGTGCAATTATTAAAATCTTATAAGTAAAGTACTATGTTGAATATACAATATTTATTTAAAATTTTCGTTATGCATATTTGACATGTGGGTGTGTGACATATGGTATTAGAGCACTTAGGTTGCAAAACTGACACCTATGGAATATAAGTAAATAACAACATCAATGATGTGCATAGAGGAAGCAGGGAAGCAGACAACATGAGGAGGACTAGAAATCCACTACACAGGTCCATAATGGGACCAAGACCAGCATCATTTCAAGATGGAAATCCTGAGGTATGGGTGCAATTGGGTGATGAATCGTGAAATACCAATACTGCTATCATGGAAACTGTACAAGAATTGAAGGAGGAGATGGCTCGGCTACGGGAAGATAACGAAAGGCTGATGCAGGAGCAAGAAAAGATTATGAAGAGTCTATCTGATAGACAGAATCATCGGCCACTAGTCCCTAGCCCTAAGCATGGAAATATGAAAGGGGAACAAGAATTTTGAACTAAGAATGTGGAAACAGAAGGTGGCGAAGAGAATCATGAAGAAGAATCAGATAATGTGTCGGGACACAAGACACAGAAAAGACAGAAAATGGAACTTCAAGGGGAGTTTCGAAAAATAAAGCCTCCCCTCTTTGATGGTGAACAGGAAGAGGCAATGGAAGCCTGGCTCATCAATATGAACAAGTATTTCCAATTGTACGAGTACGACCATAATTTAATGTCTTGTTTTTCCATCTACTAGCTACAAGGGAAAGCCACCTTGTGATGGGAGGAAGTAAAAATAGTTCGTAGAGTAAATGAACAAAGAATAACCTGGGAAAAATTTCAAAGGTATTTTAAAGAAAAATATCTAACTGAAAGATTTTATGACGAAAAGGAAAAGGAGTTTCATGATCTCTGATTGGGCCAATTGTCCATCGATGAGTTCATAAAAAAATTCACATCATTACTTCGGTATGTTCCTTACATACATGAAGAAAAGGAAAAAGTGCAGTGGTTTATCAGCAGCATTCCATTGTTCATGAAAGAACGACTCGAGTTCGATAACCCAAAAACCATGGACGAAGTTATATGGAAAGCGTGGATATGCTACCATCAAAACAAACAAAAGGGATATGTGGGAAAGAAATGGGTCGAAAAAAAGGGAATTAAATTTTCTTCCAGCCACAAGGGAAATAAGGGCACACTCAACAAAGGACTATATAAAGGTCAAACTAACCAAAATATGAATAGAAATCAGCACAGATTTAAATTACCAAGTGAAATTAAGATGAATGAGCAATCAGCCAGAACTGAAGTAGAATTAATCAACAGGCCACCTGTACAATGTTGGGGATGCGGAGGCCCGCATTATGTCAAAAACTACCCACATCAAAAAGGAGCTTATCAGATTTCATAGATTTAAGAAGCATCTACTATGGGAGAAGTGGCAAGAAGCATTCCTAAAATCAATGTTGCCCTTGAAGACCATAAGGAAGAATTACAGCCAACCATGGTTGAATTTGAAGGTAAAGTTTTTGACCGAATCATATCCATATTAGTTGGTCCCGGAGCTACTTTAAGTTATATTATCCCCAAGATAGTGGAACAATATTGTTTGCAAGATGTTTAGTTTAGAAATCCTTGGTTAGTACAACTAGCCACCGGACCAAAAAAGAAGGGTGTTGGCCAAAGTCAGTAATTGTCCCCTAACATTAGTTGGTCGATCTATCATGGCATATCTAAATTTTCTACCACTAGGATCATACAACATCCTTATAGGTATGGAATAGTTGGAAAAACATTGGTCCCTCATTAACTGTAAAACAAAAACCATTAACTACCTGGATGAGAAAGGAGAGAGATAGGAAATTCAAGGTATTCAAAAACATCTGCAATTAAGGCTTGCAATAGCCTCCCAATTAGCAAAATGCATCAAAAAAGGCTACCAGGTTTATGCAATACTAGTAGGGTATGCTAATTCTAAGGATAAAACAGTTTCATTAGAGAATATAACAGTGGTACATAATTTTCTGGATGTATTTCCTGAGGAAATCCCTGGAAAATCCTCGAAAAGGGACATATATTTCACCATTGAGTTGATTCCGAGAGTTGCCCCGATCTCGTGAGCCCCTTACTGTATGAGTATACTAGAGCTAACAAAATTAAAAATGCAACTACAAGAGCTACTTGATAAAAAGTATATCCATCCCAGTGTGTCCCCTTGGGGAGCTCCAGTGATTTTTGTTAAGAAGAAGGACGAAACCTCATGAATGTCCATGGATTACCGTTAGTTGAATAAGTTGACCATTAATAATAAATAATGCCTCCCCCATATAGATGAATTATTTAATCAGGTGAAGGGTGCAACCGCTTTTTCAAAGGTCGACCTCCACTCGGGTTACCATCAGATTAGGATAAAAGAGGAAGATATAGCAAAGACTATGTTTAGGACTCGTTATGGACATTATGAATTTGTAGTGCTACCTTTTGGACTAACTAATACCCCAGCAACCTTCATGTGCCTCATGAACAATATATTTCATCAGTTTTTGGACAAGTTTGTGTTAATATTTATTGATGATATATTGATCTACCCTCGGAACATAGAAGAACATAAGGAGCATCTCTGTATTGTTCTACAAGTCCTAAGAGAACATTATATGTACACTAAGTACCGGAAATGTGATTTCTTTAAAGAAAAAATCTAGTACTTGGGACATGTCATCACCAAGGATGGAATCGCAGTGGACCCAGAGAAAATAAGGACAATCATGGAGTGGGCGGTACCAAAGGATGTAGCTGACATAAGATCGTCCATGGGTCTAGATGGATATTATAGACTATTTGTGGAAGGTTTTTCTAAGGTGGCATATCCCATTACCTCTCTGCAAAAGAAGGGAAAAACCTTTAGGTGGACCTTTGATTATCAAAGGAGTTTTGATAAAATCAAACAGCTACTTACCATCACACCCATTTTAAGCACTGCTGATCCCAATAAATAATATGTGGTTTGTACGGATGCTAGCAAATAAGGTGTAGGTGGTGTATTAATGCAAGAAGGAAAAGTTGTTGCCTATGAATCAAGGAAGCTTAAAGAATATGAGAAAAATTATTTGACCTATGACTTAGAGCCGATAGTAGTCATCCATGCCTTAAAGATGTGACGACATTACTTGATGGGAAAGAAAGTTTTGTTAATGACTGATCATCATAGTCTAACAAACTATTTCAAATGACCCACTTTGAATGCTAGACAAGCTCATTAGGCTGATTTCTTAAGCGAATTCGATTTTGAAATCAAACACTTGAAGGGAAAAGAGAACCAGGCTGAGGATGCCTTAAGTCAAAAGGTAAATTATTTGTATGAAATTCTTTCAGTGAATCACGAACTAATTTTTATGAGTAGATTAGAGAATCAGCAATGCAAGATTTAAAATATAAACATTTATGTCGGCAAGCTAAAATCTTGAGCAGCCATGAACAATAATTTGGATATGAGGTAAATTCAGAAGACTTGCTGTTTTATAGGAAAAGGATATATGTGGTTAATTTGAAAAAGCTTAAAATTTAATTTTAGACGAATATCATAAGATTCCTTATGCAGGCCACCCCGGATACTAGAAACTGATTACTGCCCTTAGAAAGGAATTTTTCTGTCCTGGTATGAAGAAGGAAGTAGCAGAATACTTAGCCCACTGTCTGGAATGCCAGCAAGTAAAGGCAGAGCACCACCACCCAACAAGATTACTCCACCCATTTCCTATTCCTGAATGGAAATGGGAGACCATATCCATCGATTTCATTACCGAACTGCCCAAGTGAAAAAGGCAAAATGACTCAATAATGGTGGTAGTGGACAAACTGAGCAAATCTGTTCATTTCATACTGGTACAATCAACTTATAGAGTGGTACAAATTGCTAACATTTTTATGCAAAACATTTTTAAATTTCATGGAGTACCCAAAATGATCATTTCTGACCATGATGTGAAATTTACATTAGCATTCTGGAAATTTTTATTTGAAGGATTGGGCACACAACTACACTTCAGTACTACTTATCATCCTCAAATGGATGGGTAGATGGAGTGAGTAAATCAACTAGTAGAAGACATGTTGAGAGCTTATGTAATGCAATAACCATCTAAATGAGAGGACTACCTGCACTTGGTAGAGTTTTCTTATAACAATGGATACCACACATCCTTGCAGATGAGTTAATTTGAAGTTTTATACAAGCGCAAGTGTAGGACGCCCTTGAGTTGGAGTGGTCCAGAGGAAAAATTGGTGCTAGGACCAGATACGCTAGAGGAAATGGAGGAGATGATTGAAAAGGTACGAGCCAATTTGAAAGCCGCTCAGGACCGACAAAAGAACTTTGTTGATCGAAAGAGAAGTTTCCGGGAATTCCAAGTGGGGAATCATGTTTACATTCGGTTACAAGCCAAGAAAAGCACATTGAAATAGACCGGATGTGCTAAACTAGCATCCCGATTTTGTGGTCCTTTCTAAATTTTGGCTTGAATCGGACTAGTGGCTTACCAACTTGCTTACCAAGCCATATTCATGTGCACAATGTCTTTCATGTTTCTCTACTTAAAAAATACATTTATGATGCTAATCACATAACCAATTGGCAAGATATTCAGGCAAAAAATATAAGAAGTATTTTATTAAGAATTAGGATTTATTAAACAAGTTGGTTAATGATTTAATTGTTTTATTTCTATGTATAGGTCGAACCGGAAGGCGAGTTCCTGGTTGAACCCCTCGTTATAATTGATTGGAGATAAGTAGCGCTACGGAAATGAGTTATCACCTAGGTTAAAGTGCAGTGAAAACACTATGGGATTGAGGAGGCTATCTGGGAAGATGCGCAGGTTATGAAGGAGGCCTTTCCGGATTTATTTTCAAAAGGAAAAAATCAGGATGATGTTACATCGTAGTGGGGGAAGATGTGATATCTCTAGACAATGTAAATATTTAAATTATTGTAGACCAAACAAATGTTTATTATTTTATGTTATAAAAACTATTTCTTGAATTTAAGTATGAAAAAGGTGAAATAACAGTTACCTGTAAATATTGTTTTACTTGCTAAAGTAGTTAGGATTGATAGTTACCTATCCCTAACTGATTTCTTGAGGATTTATTCAAGAAAGATCAATAGGATAGGGGTATCTGAGATCAGGAAGGAAAATGAGCAAGAAAGGAAAAGGAGGAAAATCTGTGCTGAAATGCCAGGCAGTTTTTTGTGGCTCGTCTGGTTTGGACCAGATAGTTGTGAGACTGTGAGTTCTCATACTAAAAGAAGAGGGTTCCTGTATTTAGGAACAACTCAGGAGGAGAATAAATGACATGGTAGTGTCAAGGTTGGGAGGCAAAGAAGCAAACAACAAGGTCTAGTTACAGACCAAATCTGGAAGACAACGTGGTCCAAATAAGTGAAAAATCCTCATGTTAAAGGGTTAAAAATATGATATAAATCCATGCATGTTATTTGCTAATAGAAAGTAGAAACGAACTAGTTAACCTAAGGAATTTGTATGAATATTCCACAGGGAAATGTTTCATGCATCTAGATGAGAGGTAGATTACTTTTAGTACCCAGTAAAAGGCACAATCAAAATTGGTGGACCATGACAAAAGAAACTGATAGAGTTTAGTTAATAATTTGTCACGACAATAAAACAAAATATTTAAATATGAAAATGGTCAGGGAAGATGTTACACAGATTAAATATTCGTGCAGTAACCAGAATGCCATAATCTTTATTTGAGGCAAAACCGTGAATACATAGGTATCGACCAAACCCTGAACACCAGGGACAAAATGAACAACTGTATATCAATATATGATAAGAAGACATTCATATTATGTACCATAAAATAAAGCATTATGGATACCGACCTATAGAAATTAACTAAGAAAGCAACTGAGAGAGTTTAAGCAGAAAAAAGAATTAAACAAGAATTTAAAGTTTATGACAGTTAAACCCACGAGGATTCATCCTTTGATTTTAAATCCCTACCCTCAGGGACCAGGGAAGACAATACTACCATCTCTACTTAAAATCCGCAGATTGAGTAGAAATTTACAGCCTCAACTTGACAAGCAAAATAGACTTTTATCTTTGTCGAAACTAATGAAGAAACTACTGAAAACATTACAATCCTAGAATATGATTAAAGATAAATAAGTAAACGGAAAATAAATAACTATAATTACTCACCACAACATTACAAGTTTTTCCAACCTATCATCAAGAAAGAAATTTAACAGAGTCAAGTTGGGTTTGAACCGCAAAACCCTTTGCAATATATAAAAAATACATATCGCCCTATTTAAGGTTGGCTAGAAATTAAATATAGTTATTTAAAAAACACTGATACATTAACAGTGGTCTGTGTAACCCTTATTAAAATGTACCAAATTCACATTTCCCTTTTAAGGGCCGGCAATGCCTAAAGTGAATATAGTTAAGTATATTAACAACATAACAATTCACAAATGGAGCTTCCTTCTAAGAGCCGAAACCCTCACCCAAGAAAAACTGTAACAACAAATCTTTAGGCAAGCACAAGTACCCAATAATGGGTTGCGACATTCATTACCACGCTCAGTGGGCCAAGGGAGGGCTTCCTCTAGAATTTCGCCGAAAAACTTTATCACCTACAAAACCCTCCACCCCAAATGGGAGGAGTACTGAAGGTTAAAAGCTGGCATACGATAACAATAGCAGGATAAAAGACTTGAAAATAAAATTAGCAGACTAACCATTCAGATAGTACCTAATTTAAACACATGTAGAAACCCTCCTCGCTGAAGAATGCTAAGCCAGAAGCCCAAAATTCCTGATAAGGAAAAATTTCAGGGCGAATAGAAGGCATAAAGCAGCAACGGTGAACAAATTTGGAGCAAACAGCCTCCAGTAACAAGTGAGCGAACTGTGAATACTTGAGAATGGAGGAAACCTCTCCATAGAGCATACTGTATCCATTTCCAGGAGAGGGAAGAATGAATGGACATAAGACACTACTCCAAAGGCATAGAAACCTAAGGACTCTCATCCACTGTCTCATCCAAGTGACAACCGGACATCGTCGATCTGGAGCCAATTCCAATGTTGAATGACGGAGTTGTACAACAACAAGGACTCCAGCAAGGCGACACCTCCACCTAGGCTGATATAAGAACCGGTGAACTAATGTAGTGCAGGAGGCCGAGTGATAAATATTTATTATTAGCTCAGAATCCGGATAGTAATAAAGTCTTGGCTTAAATGCAGATGAGTATATGGTATAGTTAAATCATGTCTCGAAAGTGACAAGTGGACCTATGGCCTCGGTAGAAACCCCACCATTGTATAACCATTAAATAATAGTCGCGGAAATTAAGCTATGGTATAACTTGTTGCAAAGAATTATGTTATAGTAATAAGATATTACATTAGTCATAGGTAACACAAAAATGCATTGGTAAATATCTCATAATTTTTGTGCAATTATTAAAATCTTATAAGTAAAGTTCTCTGTTGAATATACAGTATTTATTTAAAATTTTCTTTATGCATATTTGACATTTGGGTGTGTCACAGATGCAAAGGATCATGGGGGATTCACTAGGGGAGAAATACCATACCACATGCATTCATATTGGGGGATATATATTGAGGAAAAAATGACATAATATATTAAGCATATAATAGAGGGTAAAGGGTTTTTATTTTGGCAAGTATAAAAAATTGAGCTCAAAGTTAATGAAAAAAAATAAAGGTGTATAAAAAATGTTAATAAAAAAATGAATACCTACAATATCTAGTGAAATTAGGGGTTTTTTAAATTGGGAAGGTGTATTGGGTTCATATTGGTAGGGGGTTAAATAATGTTATTTTTAGAGGTATTTTCCAATATGTAGTCAAATTAAGGATATTGCTTAGTATGCCACAAACGCACGTGATATATTAGAGGTTTATTGAGTGAAGCCCCTGTGAAAAGGAACAGGTTACTAGTATTGGGGTCCAAAACTATGCAAACCATATATGTAGTAGGAATGGAATTAAGACACAAATAGGACAAAAATTTATGGTCATGGGAAATGACATAGGCATCTCTTAGACACATCGAGTGATGGATTTATTTCTCATAGGAAGGTTTTGTAGAAAAAATGTTTGAGTAACTTCTCCATTAAAGTGGATAGAGTGATCATGGATCAGGGTCATCCATAGAGGATGATCCCTAGATGGCCCCCTTTGAGGAAGGGGTTTCCACGTAGGGGAGGGGCATTGGGTGTCTTGAAAATTTTAGAGAGGCTAGTTTCCAACCCTTTATATGTTTCCTCTAATTCTAAGAAAATAAGGGCACATTATATTCATTTTATGTTTAAAGAAAAAGAGGTTAAGGTTGATGACCCCGGAAGTGGGTAACTATATGGGCTTATTTTGCCTAATATTCTCATTTAATCCACCATTCTCCATAGTTTTTTGCATGCTTTCG
Organism: Pinus tabuliformis; assembly: GCA_031772625.1. Lineage (NCBI taxonomy): Eukaryota > Viridiplantae > Streptophyta > Pinopsida > Pinales > Pinaceae > Pinus > Pinus tabuliformis. Next base: position 323,441,855 of record CM062814.1, on the reverse strand, counting down.
AATATATTTATGTTAATTGTGTGAATGGGAATAGTCACTTTACCACAAGGTCTAATACATTTTTGGACATTTTTGGATCAAGATCAGGCATTTATGAGTAGATTGGCAGCCAAATATGAGGAAGAAAGGCTGAGTATTTGTAGGAGGGATGTCTACTGCACTAAATGACCCCTTCCTCTAGTTCTCCACCATCAGCTCGGAGTTCTACAGCCCACCAAAGATGATTTTAAGGGGCAACCGAGCAGCTCTAGTGAAGTGGTTGATTAACTGCAGTTTTGGGCAGCCAAGCTCCTAAAGTTAAGGAGGACTGTTGGGGGTCCTCATTTGCATAAGTAGGAAGGCTTCAAGCCTTGGTAGTTTAGTCATTTTTTTAGTCCATTTTCGCACTTTAGTGCAGCCCTGTATCAGCACATTTTCGAGCTTCTTCTTGTAGACAGTTTTTGGGATGTAACTATTATTTTTTATCAATGAAGATGAATCTAGTTTTGCACCAGCTCTGATCTTTCTTAGGAGGCTGTAGCTCTTGGGGTTGGGCCCAACCCAAGTGCCAGTACCTCCTTTGTGTACTTTTATGTGTTTTTCTTGCATTCATAGAATAATTTCTATTATTTAGGGTAAAATCTTGCTTCATTACTTAGGTTGTTTTTGATGATTTAGATAGTTGTTCATGCTTTAGGTTGATTTGATAGTTTGGTAACAGAAAATATCCACAAAAAGGCTACCAAGCAGTCCTTGATCTCATTTCTCCCTCTTTGGGACCATGAATTGAGACCAAGGTACACTTGCTGCCACAAAAACATTGTTTTGCCTTCCAATGCAATTCCTAGTGTTATATTTTGAGTTGAAAAAGTTGATACCAGTTGTGTTTCCATGTTTAGATCTGTTCTTTCTCAGTTCCCATAGCTCTCTTGCATGAATTTTTTTCTATAAATTTCTGCTCATCATATTTCTGGTTTTTAAGGGCGGATTAGACCAAAATAGATATATCTTTGTTTTCGTAGTCTTTGATTGGATCAGTTTTGGAAAGTAGTGTGCGGAACACCTGTAACCCATCCCTACCTACCCTTCCTCCATCATACAACCTGCTCCAGTCCCTAACTCAAGATTTATTCCCTTCATTTGCCACACTTTCCCAACTTGCCCTAATTTCTACATTTTTGTGCAACATTGCTTCCTCCATCCTTGAACAAATCCAACCATCTTCATCACTCCTTAGCTTCATTTACCAGGTCCTACACCTCTTAACATCCTTATCCTCCTTTATTTCCACTTCCCCAATGTTTTTTCCACCATCAATCCTCTAAAAACCACTTTCGGCCTGTTCCTATAGAACTTCCTGTAGAATTTCCTGTAGATCCCCTACAGCCTCCTGTAGAAGACAACGTGAATGATTTTTTGAGATCTGAGCGTGGTGGAAATCTCCATAAGGGTGCTAGGGACCCCTTAGGTCCTCTACACACCTACCTAACCCCCTAAAAACACCCACTCCATTTCCTTTCGCCAATAAACCTCTGCACAGTCAAAATTAGTCAAAACACATGCATAATAATTCTGTATAAAACTGCTCAAGAATACAAAAAGATGATTTTTCCACATTTTCCTTCAGAATTAGCTTAAACGCATGTATTTGACCTATCCAAGAGTCCATCGCATCCATTTCAGTAGTTGTACGTCTCTTTTCTTGCACAAGTAGGGTTAGTCGGTAAAACTAGGGTTTGCATTTCCTTTCAGCTTTCATCATTCTTTCAATTAGACTAGCCTCTTTTGAGTTAGCTTCCATCCATCATAGTTAAAAGCTCCTTCTAAGAACTCATAGAAGTTGGCTTAAGCTCCTAGCAAACTTGTGCAAACTGATCAAGTGACAGCCTGCAGTAAGAGCTAGTACTTGTGCGTATAACACCGTCTCTTCCAAGTTTGTTACGAACTACCGGGTTGATAAAAGTAAAGTAGGGAGTCCCAGGAGCTGCAACATCATTGCTGCAATACTGGCGCTCACCAGAGGTTTCTGAGGGGAATTGAGCCTTGGACCCTATCCCTTCTCCATTGGTGGGAATAATTTCCAATATGTCCAAAGTTGAGAAGAAACCAAAGGTGGACATAATAAAATGTTGTAAATACATAATTGATAGGGCCCAGAGAGAAGGGAAAGCCATAAGGAAGGATTCCTTATTCAGTTCTTATCCATTAATGTGAGGTTTAGGAATTGTTCACAATATGTAATGTAACAGCTCCTCCCGCATTTTCCCACTTTTACAAGCCCTCTCGGATGAATGTGAGCAGAGTGTTACTATGACATGACCTAAACTCCAAGTTCCAGTAATGGAAGTGGGATCTAAAACCCACAACTTATAATTAGCTCTCAAGGACTACAGATCACTCAAGAGCCTGTAAACCACCCCAAGTGATCAATCCCTGATCTGAAACCTTTTTCACATAGTTTACTCCCCAACCATACCCATAAGATTGCATGCATGTGGTTGGGAGGCTATATCTGCATTCATAGGCCTCCTTCCATGTAGTTATGACCTAATTTCCCCAGCTCAGTGCATGTGGTCACGAGATCTATGCAACTTTTTCAAGAAAGCCTCCAGAACACGACCCATAACTACCTGTAACTTTCGAGAATTGTGATTAAGGTGATAACAATGCCAATTCTTCAAACTTGAAGCAATAACTTGACCTAGACTGCCTAGTACACATTAGTCATTTTTTTAAACATATGGTAAACATATAAGTTATAGGTCATGAATTCATATATGATCTTTAACATTTGATCTTCATCTGAGAATTACCAAGAAGGTCTAGTGTCCTCTCAATTAGCTACAACAACACTTGTTAGCCCATGCATTTGTCAACCATTCAAATACTTATCAAACCATGAACAAGAGACATAACTAGAGCACATAATAGAACCATGCTTGTAACCAACATATAACCAGAATAGAAACCATGACAACTCAACTATAAAATCCACATAACAACAAGTACAAGTGCTCATAGATCACAATAGGAAAATAACTCTTATTAACTTATGCAAAAGCCAACTAAGTCAGGGACTTCCACATACCACCCAACCATAGATTGGGTTGAACCAAATATTTCTTTCAGCCAATCACCCTCGTGCCATATTCCAAGCATGAATGTGGGATCTCATAGGATAAGCCAAGGCATAATCAACCAAGTACTCCAGAGGTTAAACCACCTCCACTCTGAAGCTATCGCGATCTCACCTAAACTACTCCAAAGGTCAGAAAACCAAATCGAGATTGGATGCCTCAAAATTTCTTCACCATACCTTGAGGAATTTTCTTGTCTCCACCCACATATCGAGGGATTCTCGTAGAAAAACATCTCCACTCCCAACCCTTGGGAATTCGCTTGAGACCACCTTACTCGGTTCCAAAACCTTTGGGTAGTCCGAAGCTCAACCAAGAATGAATCCCATCACACCTTGGAAATCTAAGAAATCAAAGGAAATGTTGAAACTGTTGTCAAAATAGGAAAAAACCATGCCAATGATAACAAATGAACCAAATAAACAAATGCATGTACCATGCATTCACACCTTAGCTACGAAATCACACATGCAACCTGTTACCTACAATACCTTCCCACTAAAGTCGTCGATCCAACCTTCTCCTTATTTTCCTTCACTTTCCTTCGCTTGTCCGTTGCTTGCTTTCTCTCTCCTATTGGAACTCTCTCTCTCTCTCAAAACTGATAGAAATCCAAAACTGACAAAAAGATGTGAATTTTTTCTCTAATGCCTTTTTATTGTTGATGTTTCTTTTTTTTTCCATTTTCCTTCTAATTTCCTTAGCATGCAAATTTTTGTGTCTTCACCTTCCTTCTCTCTTGTTTTCCTTTATTTTCATAATTAAATGTCAATTATTGCCGATTTTCATTTTCCAATGCCTTTGCCAATTTCCATATCCATAACTAAACAACAAGTGATTCCCACTATAGTGTTTTCCTAACTTTCAACTTGGAATATGTGTCTAATGACCTTGGTATTATTTTCCCTTTATTATCCTTTATTACATGAAACTTTAACATGGGGATGTCACAAATCCCTCCCCCTTGGGGGAACATTGTACACAATGTTCTATGACACGTATGACCAACAAACCACTGAAAACAAAACATACTTCCTATGGATATTTATAGCATAACTCGATCTCATATTTACAATGACATCCTGCTGAAAAAAATTAAACATACACTTATTGGAGCTTTATAACATAGCTCGAGGTGGTAGTTACAATAAAAACAAATATAATTATGCACATTTGCTTCAACAAGAAAATAAACATACTATCTAAATAAACATTAAAAAAAATTGGAATACAGAGAGAGTGTTTGTATACCTTTACACAAGCATATGTAAAATAGGGATTGATTCTCAAGATAACATAAAACATGACAGAGTTCATGGCATGCCTGAAATGCATAATGAGTTAAAAGACTCAGAGAGGAAATGAAGAATTTTAAGGAAAAGGGTGTTATAGACCATTTTTTCACATATGGTCAATCAACATCCTTTTACCTCCTATTCATCATCCTTGCATAAAGCCTTAAGCATGACTCATTCTAATCCCTGAGTTTCAAGGACCAAGGCTTTTTGGCCTCCTACCACATAACGTTGACTACCAGGTTACTCCACTATGGCCTACATTGATTACCTATAGGCTGCTCCACTATGCACCTACGTTGGTTCTAGACATTCGGGAAAAATGAGAGAATCTCAAATCCTCTTCTTCTAGAAGCTTCTAGGATCTATTGTAACCATTTACTTCAGACAAAAGTCTTGAATCCTATGTTATTCTACCTTGGAGTTTTCATCCCTTATCCCTTGACTTCATCCTCCCATCAAGAGTGGATCTCAAGCCCTAATTGAGAAAATGATAAGAATTCATGAACTACCTACATCACCTATATATTTACTGCCATCCATGGGAAAGGGGTTGGATGTTGGATAGTGATTCTACCCTTATGTTACTTATGTGAGAGATATATTTCCATGCATTAGGGTGATTAGAGGTGCACTTTGTGACAAGGAAATGAAAAGTCAACTTGGAGGAGCTCTTTTATAGGATGAGCACCTATTTTTGGTTGTAACTCACTCCATTTCTATTAATGCAAAGAGTTCTTTGTTTTCATATATATTATGTTATGCTTTCATATATTTCAATACCATGTTGATCTATTGAATAAAGTGATTAGATTACACTACATAGATTCAATGGATCGTTGGCTTGTGTTATCTGACTGTGCAGGTTTTAGTAATAGTGATTGGAGCTAGGATTGGAGCATTCAAGCTAAGGGAGGAGTGAAGCATATGAAATATTCTAGGTAGGATTCATCCCGTCATCTATTTACTTTAAGGAAAACATTAGTGCCTTTTTCTTTCTATTGTTTTGGGTCAGTCCACCAGGCCTAGGGAAGATATTTTTGTCCTACTGATCATGGTGAGCATGTGAAGTAACAGAGTGTGAGGATCCATGGGAGTTGTAAAATTTCATAACTTGCGCCTTCTTTTTTCTCCTAGCTCACTACAAGCTGAGGGACTTGAGATATTTTTTGTATGATAGGAATAACATGTGAGGCTACACATTGTAGGTGCTAATATGGTTGCAACAATGGAGGGGGTGGCGAAGGAGGAAACAAGGCAGTTGGCCATACATGTGTTGGTTTTTTGTTGTGGGTAAATATTTTCTTTCCAACCATTGTTGGTGGGGATAAAAAAAATTATAGGAACATGAGGTGACACAAGCATTCCAATGCTTGGCGGATGACTAGGAGATGACAGGGAATACGCTTGTTGGCTTGCGATATTTAGGAAATTGGTTTGCAGTAGTTGGTTTAGCTCTATTATTTCTCCATCTCCCATGACTGTGCCTACTAAAAAAGCTCATTCTTTGGAAATAAATTTATCATGTTAACTCAATAAGCAATATAATCATGCTTCTACTATTGTAAGGGAAAATGAAAACTCATAGGGGAAACAATGACTCAGGGAAAAGGGAAAAGTCATGTATGTGTGAGTAAGAATACCATGGCATATATTGATCATTGGTCTAAACTGAATAGTAATGAATATAAATCATGACATTGCAACCATATGTTAACATACAAATAATAACTGATGTGTGATACCCATTTTCTTTCTAAAACAAATGTGAATGGGCATTCAAACTAGCTAGACGATAAAACCATATGTTTGTGAGGTGATAAAATAATAGACTATGCGTTCTCGTCGAATCAATAAATAATTGATGACTAAGTACGGAAAATATGTAATAACTAGAGTGAATTTGAATTCATGATTATGTAAATACAATGTAAAGGAAATATTTGAAGCTAGTGGAGTGGAAGATACATATGAGACTCCCCACAAAGACAATTTTCATGGCAGGATATATGAAGTGTGATTCTCCCATTATCGGGTTCCTCGTCTTGACCTGAGACTAGAGTGTCTCAAGGGTCTCGGAATGTTATTTTGTGTTAATTTGCCAATACACGGGGGAGAACCGACATTTTTTTAATATCTCTGACATAAAGATCTACGAGCTTTAAGGAAAGAAATAGGATGGAGCATTTGTATCTATGTGTGTCTTCCTTACTAGAAGAAGTTTGTGCTCTAAGTTAACTGTGATACTTCATGTCGACATAGGGCATGTGGTGAGTTTTTTGAATAAAATTTGTTGTGTGCTAGGGGGTTGATATTTCTATGAGGAAATATAAACATAACTTGAAAAATATGGGTGCCATACAATGACAAATTAGTAGGTGAGGGAAACTAGGTTGTGTTTGAGTGGATATGCGATTAAATTACAATATATATGACCAACACATACAAGATACCAAGGTTATCATGCTCCATATGAGATATAATGAATTTGGTATGAGGGAGATATATTTATTCTAGGGATGGGCACGTGACAATGGGTGTTTGGTAGATGTTGACCACAGTCGAGGTCCGTAAGTTTGTTCAATGTTGTTTGAACAACAAAAAAAATTTGATATCATATGTCATGACACAGTTGCTACATTTCACCATACACACTTAGTGAATCATGACTTGAAGAGGAAAAAACAAGTCATAGACTTATTGACAATATAATGTATAGGAATATGCCCTCATTTGACCCTGGAGATATGATTTTTTTCAAAAAAAAAAATCTTGTACAGATAAAAACAAAATAAACTAGTCATGAATCATATATAATTTTTTTGATAGACGGGGGCAATTGACGTGAGGTTGAGAGGCCCCGAGTTTATTTTGTCTTTTTATAGTCTACATACATGCGAGCATCTTGCAGCCATGGATTACCTGAATGATCTAAATGGTGCAAAGTAATTTTTTAGAGGACATCCTAAAGACTAGTAATAGAATGTGTGTGTGTGTGTGTGTGTGTGTGTATATATATATATATATATATATACAGAAGCATAAAATTGAGTACTAAATGAAGGGACAATCACTTAATGACCATGTAGAATGGAACATACCTCGCTAGAAATAATTTTTGGAATATATAGGGAGTGTTTGTGTACCTTTACACAAGGATATGTAAAATAGGGATTGATTCTCAAGATAACATAAAATGTGATAGAGTTCATGCCATTATTGGGCCTTAAACGCATATTGAGTTAAAAAAATAGAGAGGAAATGAAGAATTACAGGGAAAATGAGTTTACCTAAGACATATTCAAAGCAAACTAGATAATAACCATAATATTATAGTCCATGAACTCTAGTAGAAGAGGTGACATACGTTTCTTCCTATGTTCTTATGTTGTGATAGTTTAGTTTTGACCAGTCTAGTGTTCTAGTTTCTTGGCACTTTCATTCAATAATTGTTATAGGTATTCCTTCATTCATAGCCATACCAAACTTGGGCCAAATGTGCATGAGTATCCAAAAAAAAAAATGAGGAGTGGTAGCTTAGAAGTCAGGCTAAAACTCATGCATGTAGTTAAGAAAATGACAATGAATCACCAGCCAGATTAGTTGGAAAATTGTGTTTGCAAACATAGTGCAGTTTACGTGGTTATTTACACAGGAGGCTCCATTGAATTGATTGGTATCAGAACCCCAACACGTCAGTGGAATTTTCTACTAGATGATTTACACATCAAATATTATCATAAACTTCCACAATGAATCACTTAAATGTATGTTCAGGTACTATTAGCCCTGAGATGCAGTGCTGACTTTTGTAAGGTCAAAGAGGGGCTCGGTCTAATCTGTTGTTCTCAAAGGGGCCCCACCTGGGTCATTTTTTCCCTTTTCTCCTCTTACCCGTTCAATTGCTAACCTTCTCATTTCCTTCGTTCACCCTCTAACCCCAACAAAATACTCCCTTTTGGTCCTAGCCCCAAGTGCAAAGCCAAAGTACCCATAAAACCCGACCGTATGCCCTTGCACACTCATAAAACACCTCACCGCATCCACGCCATTGATCTTCTCCCACCAATCCAACGGCTCATATTCCTCCTGATAAAAGCAACCTGCCCGATCGGCCTCCACCATCAGATCACCTCCGCCCGATCTGACGGTCCTCGCTCATATCGCATGGACAACTAGCACGAGTAGTACCCGCACGATATGGGTGGTTTCTCTCTCTCCTTTGCCGCTACGTGTCAGCCGCTGAATGGAATCGCACAACTTCAGACAATTACCACTTACCGCCTGTTGTCTGCGTGATTAAAAAACACATTACCACCCAGAGTAAACCACCCCACCCATTACCGTCTGTGCGACTCCACCGCCCAATAACCGTCTGATCTACCTGCTTGAAGATCTGACGGCCTCGACATATCCCACTCCCACCATGATCATTAGCCTATGCAAATTGATGTCCGCCACACGTCTCCTCGATCTGACGGCCACTATCCACGACCATCCTCATCGTTCATCTGCCCATGCACTCCATCCCCATGTCCAGTCTGACCCCAACAACCGAATTAAACAGAGAGCATGGCCAAATGAAGAAAAGGACATAGCACGACTCAGCAACCAAATTTATCAGTCATGGAGACCCTCTGCCACAATCAGTCCAACCACCCGAAGGACAACACAGTACCATACTGATGGAGTTTTCGTAACAGAGAAAGCAACTACATCTGAAGACACTATCATATAGTTAATAGTGGTTGGTGGTCGATTAAGGCCTCCCCCATCCATAAACGGCTAAGAGCCATTGTGATGATAGATTACAAATAGTCAAAAGAAAGATGTAATCAGGGTTGGAATTTGATGTAAGGTTCAACTTTTGGAGACTGTAGACACTCTGTAACTTGCAGCGTCTCATCTTCATTTTCAGCAATGCAAGTTTCTTTTGTTGTTACATGCTCACTTTCCATTTCTTCTCTGTTCTAAGCTTGTGCCTGTGGCGCTGTATTCATGATTGCTTCCATGTTTAATACTAGATAATTGTCATCTTATCTCTGTATTGAAATATTGAATGTATCAGTGAGTAGGCCACTCAGGTTTCTTCTGTGTCTGATGCAAAACAATTGTCATCTTGTCTTTGCATTGATAGATTAGATCTACAAGTTTCTTTACTGGTTGCAGCTGGCCATCACATGGTTGTGTGTATCTGCTGGTGTGGTCAGTATTCTCCATATTCACCTAATTCCTAAACTGTTGAGCATTGGTTGTCTAAAGCCTTGTAGTCTAAGGGTGTTCATGCATGTCTGGAGTGAAAATAGAGTTGAAGTGGTTATCTAGCTTGAACCAAACCATCATCCCTTCCAATAAACTTCTTAAAAATTAGTTTAATTTATATGTTATCAGGCATCTTCGAGCTACAACCTAGGAGAGTTTCCTGGAGCTCTAACAAGTACCATTGTAAAAATGATAAATAGTAAAATCACAATTTGAACCATATTGATATGCATTAAAACTTAGGGCTAGACTTTATGGACATGCATTGGTGCAACAAACCTATACCCTCCATACAATTTACCGTTTATTTTTGTCGATGTGTTTCAAATCACATAATTACTTCCAGCAGGCCTTGACAGTGACAAATATGCAAACACAATCCCCTTCAACAAAATACATGATAGATTTTTGTATGTGTTTATGCATTGTTCATGAAGAGATAACACTTATCCAACATATGAGGTTAAGCCTTTGATCACATGTAGATGTTCGTAAAGTTAAAACACATATGTCACAACATTTCATCATAATATTGTATTAGAAAATAGATTTGAATCAATATAACCTCACTTTAACACACATACACACATATATTCTTAAGGTAGTCCATTCCCACACTAAACTTCATTACATTTGTGCTTGCAAAGAAAGTCTATGTGTATATCCTTTTCTTTAAATATGTATTTGGATATGCCAGGACCCTTTATTATCTTCACTGACTAAAAATGTTGAATATAAGAAAGCATAAAAAAATTTAACATAATATGGTAGAACCACTCTTAATGTGAAGCCTTTGTTGAGGATGCACTAATAGTACATGGAATTCATTAGTAAATATATTAGAGACTTAGAGAAGTAGAATAATCCACAAGGGCTTCACTCAATGAACCTCTGACATATCATGTGCATTCGTGGCATACTAAACAATACCCTTAATTTGACTACATATTATAAAATACCTCTAAAAATCACATTATTTAACTCCCTATCAATATGAACTCAATACACCTTCCCAATTTAAAAACCCCTAGTTTCGCTATATATTTTAGGTATCCATTTTTTCATTAACATTTTTTATACCCCTTTATATTTTTTCATTAACCTTGAGCTCCATTTTCTTTACCTACCAATATAAAAACCCTTTACACCCTATTATATGATCAATATATTATGCCATTTTCCCTCAATATATATCCCCTAGAATGAACACACGTGGTATGGTATTTCTCCCCCTGGGAAGCCCCCATGGAATAATCAGACAAGTACCTTCACGAAATTATTTTATGAACAAGTGATCATCCTTACTATACCCATGGAGGTAGGACCCCACTTACAGATAGGTTGATTTTAGTTTTATTTTAGTTTATATTTTATTAAGGGAGAGACTTATTTAAGAATCACATTGTTTTGCGAAAAATTTCAAAGAAGTGTGTCAACATAATTGAGGAAAGAACATTTGAGGTCTTTGTGCTAGAGACCTTCTTACTCTTAACGCACTCCTTTTTCTTTTTTTTCTTTTTGTGAGAGCCACCTTCTAACATTGGCTCTATAAATGTCTGACATCATGGCAACTGACGCAATGAAAGGGAAACTTCTAATACTATACTTTCTGGAGCCATAAATAGGCATTATATATTAGATCAATTTTGATAAATAAATCATCTCTTAGGTCCACTTCGACTAAGAACCAAGTCCACCTTATATTTGGCCTTGAAGCCCAGTTTGGGTCAAGACCTATGAATCAACCTAACTTGTTCTTGATTTCTTTCAAGATAGCTTCAAACCAAAAAAGAAAGGGGAGGCTTGGCAGAATATTCCACACCTATTGAATGGCTAGAAGAGCCTTGACATGGTTGAAGTCTATTGTCCACCATTACAAAATCAATATAGAGGGATCTAAGGACTTGTCCTTCTCCAAAATTTTCTAACAATCTTGCTCTAAATTCAATAGGAAGTAGATACATCCTCTAACCAAATTGTGGAACACAAGAAAATACCCTGGCTTTAATGTCGATGAGGAAGATAACAAGTTCTACAAAGCAGTGTCACAAATAGAATTGCAACAAAAACTATCGACCAAAGCTATTTTCACTAGAGAAGTAATTTCTCCAAACCCCATGTCCTTTTCTACCACCATTGAGACCTTCCCAAGCTTCACTATTATACACCTCTTAGTAGGCTTGGGGCCTAAAGAGAGATTAAAATGTGCACCAAGTTTAGATTTCTCCAACGCCTTATTGCTTTCCTATAGAGTTAAAGGGGATGGAACAAAATCAAAGGGGGGGAGCATTCGAGGGGATAAAACCATTATCCTTGGGTGGGAAAGGGACCTTTAGGATAGTTCTTCCATTTGCTTCATTGTGCTTTGCATTGAATAAATGATCTATTGAAAGAATTATCACATTAATTGGAGTACTTGGAGCAACCTCAAAAAACCTCTCACCACCCTTCGACCTTATCGATGTGCTACTTGGGAAATCAAATTGTGATTCAAATAGTTAACAAAAATACAAATATATAAATATTTGACAAAAATACAAAAATATAAATATATAAATCAAATTGTGGTTCAGATGGTTATTGCTTATATCATATCATATTGTTTTGGATGACATGATTTCAGACTAGCAGCGAAGCTTTATTTCATATTCCCCTGAGAGCACTGGCAACATCCCTGAACGTGAACCAGGGGGCTGTAAATTGTCTGAATTCAACAGCTCATCGGTACGCTCCTTCTCTGAAGAAAACTGCAAACAGTGGGTGTGTACCCGGTAGAGATATTACGACAGCCTTTTAGTCACTATTGCACTTTATGAATATACTGTAATAAATGGCGCCAGTGCGTAGAAGTCGCTACAACGACCACAAATAAAATTATAATGATGATGGCTACAAATAAATATAGATTTTGAATTTCATCCTTTGTTAGATCAAACTCTCGATACGTCGAACACCTATAATCTCTTCGATGTTTAGATACAACCGTGCACGCATCTATGCAAAACATATTAAAATATACTATTTTGAAATTATGTACAAGGAAAAGTATCTTATATTTTAATGATGTTTTTATAAGTTGAGTATCATTTATATATATATAGTTGGTTGGGTATTAAGATTTTGTTGGGGTTACATCATTTAAATTTATGATTTTAAAAAAATTTCTTTTCGAAACCTAAAATTGATCATAAATTGATCATAAATTGTTTTTTTATCTTAAAAAGTTGAAATTTAAAATAATTTTAAATTAACAAAATAAGAATTTAGATTTTTCACCAATTTTGTTTATCAAAGAGGTGAAATTTGAAAAAAGAAAGTGCTAATACAAATACAAATACAAGGTAAGGAATTGAAATAGCGAATTAAGTTATTGAACTATCTAGCCATTAGTCAAGTTTGTACAATTTTGCAGTTTTGAATTGAGATTGAAATAATCTAAAAAATAATCAGTGAGGTTTAAGGAAATTTGGATTCACTATATTTTGTTATGATTATATATTTGTTTTAGAAACAAAAGATGTAGGTGGCAGCTGTAGTTTTTTCTATATAGATGTGGAAAATGTATTGCGAGCATAGATTTATCTTAAGCACCAATTTAACATGCGCTGAGAGGGATCAAATTTCTTGAGGTTTAAACTTATTTTAGAGTGCAAAAATAATACGTAATTTTTCATTCAATGCCATAGAAATTACAAAACATGTACATTGAGCCATTTTATAAGTTACAATAAAATGATTTTTTTTTATTAATATATTTTTAAGTATACATCAATATTAATTTATATTAAAATATTTTATTCATAACCCACTTTGCATATTTTATTCTATACAACAATAAAATATTTTCTTCTGACATGTTTTTTCTATATATAAATCAAGTGTTAAAATAGTTTTTAAAAGTATAAGGTTTAAACATCTTACCCATATATTGTTATTACTTCTAATTATTTTAGATGAAATTATATTACTTCATATGGACAACTAATTTCTTGTTAAATAGTGAATCCATACAGGTGAGGATGGTTTTAGATAGAGGAGGAATGACCTATTGTAGAGTTTTGTGAACCCAACGTTTCGGACTACAAAGTGAGTCCATCATCAGGGGATGCGACAATAGATAATCTTTAACATTAATGATGTATCCCAGAGCTATGTTTATTAATATATATATGCGGGTTATTAAGGAATGATGTGAGAAATTAGGTCGGCTTATTTTATTTTAATTTCATTTATTTATTATTATTTTTATTATATATATATATATATATATATATATATATATATATATATATTATTATTATTATTATTATTATTATTATTATTATATATATATATATATATATATATATATATATATATATATTTATTTTTCTTTTAATAATATCATTTATTATTATTCTTATTATTAGTTTATTATTTTTTATTTGATATTTAATTAATTGATTTATTTCTTATTGTGTTTAATTAGATAGGAGGATTTATTAACTAATTTAATAAAAGGTTGAAAGGATAAATAGGTTAATTAATTAATTCTATATTTTATAGGTTTAATTATTATGTTTACTAATTTATTTATATAAAGTTAAATATTTTGAATTATTTTTATTTTTATTTATTTATTTATTTTTATTTAATTATTTGTTTATTTATTATTATTATTATTTTATTTTATTTTATTTTTATTTAATTTGTATATTCAAATAATTAATTTCAATTAATTAATTAGACTTATAGGATAGGTGAGATATTATTATAGTATTATCTATAATCCTAGAGGTGATTTTTATTGTTTTAATTTTAACTATATGAATTAACTAAGAAGAGTTTTTAATGTTATCAAGATATATGAGAAGAAATCTAATACTGAATTTTAAGATTGATTAGGCCAATGATTTAAGGTTTAAGGGGGATGGTTAAGATTTATACCGATTTTTGAGAGAGGAAGGTTAATATAAGGGGTAAGAGCAGATCAATGTTTTTTTAAGATTTCTAATAAAGGTTTCCAAGTGTTACTCAGTTTTAATCCATCATCACGGTTAAAGTTATTTTTCCTTTTTTCTATTTCAATGGCTTCTTTAATTTTTCTTTTGAGACAATGTTCTTCTTTTCTAACAAGTTTGGCCTCTTCCATGCAGATGTAATGAGAGGAAGAGTGAACATGTTCTGCTAATGTTGATTTAGAAATTCTTTCTCTTCTTAAGTCAGCAGTGTGTTCTTTGATTCTAACCTTAAGAGATCTTCCTGTTTCACCTATGTATTCTTTGCCGCATGAGCAAGGAATCACATAAACACCTTTCTGAAGGTTAGGGTTTATAGGATCTTTAACAGAGTTGAATAATTGTCTGATGGTGTTAGCAGAGGTGAATGCTACACTAATGTTATGTTTATTGAGAACGTTAGAAATTTTATCTGTGGTACCTTTTATGTAAGGAAGGGAGATCTTAGGAATTGATAAGTTTTGATCCTTAATATTATTGTTATTTTTCTTTAGGGATAGGTGCATGGTTTTCTTGATGGTATTTCTATTATAGCCATTTAGTTCAAACACTTTGCGAAGATGGTTGAGTTCATCGTTTAAATGGTCAGGATCTGATATTCTGACAGCCCTAGTGGTTAATGTCCTAATGATGCCTATCTTTTGTTTAGGGTGATGGTGGGAATTTGCATGAAGATATCTTTCTGTATGAGTTTTCTTTCTATAGACTTGGAAACTAAGAGACCCTTCTCTTTTAGTTAGAAGGACATCAAGAAAAGGAAGTTGGTTGTTGTTTTCAATTTCAATGGTAAATTTTATATGGTCAGAGAGGCTATTTAAGTGATTGAGGAATAAGTCAAGCTTTTCTTTTCCATGACTCCACTTAGCAAATATGTCATCTACAAACCTTTTCCATTCTTCAGGGGTGTATGGAAATGACATAAGAGCCTTCCTCTCAAAGTGCTCCATAAAGATGTTGGCAATTATGGGGGATAGAGGAGAACCCATAGCAACACCATGAGTTTGTTCATAAATTCTTCCTTTGAAACTGAAGTACGAAGATTTCAAGCATAGTTCCAAAAGATCCACAGTATCTTTATCAGTGAGGTTTCTCATGATTTCAATGGCTTCATTAATAGGAATCATGGTATAAAGGGATACAATGTTAAAGCTGACCATAAGATCTTCGTCTTTCATTTCTATGCCATTTATCCATTGAACAAAAGAATAAGAGTCTTCAATTTAAGAAGGGGTATTACCAGATAGGGGTCTGAGTTTTTTGGCAAGGTGTTTTGCCAACAGGTAAGTAGGGGAACCTATGGTGTTAACTATAGGTCTCAGAGGAATGTTCGGTTTATGGACTTTAGGAGCCCCATAAATTCTAGGAATAATGGAACTATTAGGGATGATTTTCTTTTTAGTGACATCATCTAAGGATGATTCTTTGATTTTATTAATAACTTCACGCATGATTTTCTCACTGGGATCTTTGTTTATTATTTTATAACAACCACTGTTGTTTAGATGATCTTCCATTTTCTTGTCATAATCACTTATGTTCATGATCACAGTTGCATTGCCCTTATCAGCTTTTAGGATGACTATGTTTTTATTATTTCTTAGGGTGTTTAAAGCTCTTTTTTCTTCTTTGGAAATGTTTGATGTAGGAGGTTTAGTAGTTCTCAGGATTTTTGCAATATCTTGTCTGATTTCTTCACTTTTTGCTATATCTAAGTTTTTTATGGCTATTTCGATATTACTGATAACCTCTTCTACTGGAATTTTATTTGGGGTTATGGTAAAATTCAGAAATTATATTAGGGCATATGGAAAGCTAATTAAACATGCATACCATTTTTGTTTCCTTTTTTATTGTAGTCTACATTGTTTATCTATTTAGAGAATATTTTATTTTTATTTTAAGAGGTCTACATTGTTTATCTATTTAGAGAATATTTTATTTTTATTTTAAGAGGGACACGTGTCAACTCCAAGTTGAGCACGAACATGCTGTAGAATGATCCTCTTAGCTCAATAAATATATAAATTTAAAAAGGTATAAAGAATAAATCTGAGTCTCTTTGTTCACACTTTCAGCCATTGGTGGCTTAACATCATGAGTCACCTCATCCTTGTGACTAACAAGGCTACTTGGACAAACAAAAAAACAATGCAAATGTGAAATGTTCAAACCCAATTATAATATATTTATATTTGATATAAACTAAATAATTTATCTATTAAAATACATTAATAGAACTTGATTGTTAAAGTAAGATCCAAAGGCATCTAGTAAATATGATAGGTTGTCATTTTAAGGATCACCAACTGGTTATTCCAGTGGGTTTTCTTGAATAAGGGTGGTGATTCAACTCGCATTTGAGAATAAAAGCTAGTAATAATTGTCCTCACTCCTAATTTGATAATTGAATTATGATAGATTTTCCTACAGTAACAAAAAGAAACTTTAAAAAATATAAATTGTTACAAAGACTTTTTTGTATTTATGTATTGCATATTTATGTGTTGCGGGGTCATGAATAAATAGTTCATGCGAACGATAAACGAGTTTCCTAATCACGATGGTACACAAATATATTTTTCTATTTTTATTTTGTATCAACTAAGAGGAGGAAGACCATTTTCATTTTATATGCCTTTAGCTGACATAGTACATAACTGTACCAATGAATATGTTTTCCTTCTATTTCATATCCACAACGTGGATATAGTGCTTTTCTTCTATTTCATATCCACAACATTGATATAGTGCCCGTGGTTTTGAGTGTCCTTTCTCGGATTTTTCAAACGGCGTTGAGATAAGGTACCAAGACCGACGCCATTTCACCTTGCCAAATTGAGTGCAGTAAATCTTAGTTATTGGTCTTGGATAGTTGTCCATATCTGATCCAGACCCTCTCTCGAATTGTGAGTCCTCTGCTAGAAAAGTCTTAATTCATACTTCCAGCATTACCTAATCCAGATCTTATTTTCAGTGCTTAGTTAGATTCTCATTTATAGCTAGTACTATCTCCTGATTTGTCAATCCATCCCTAGTTATTATCCTTGGAAGGGAGGGTTTTCTATATCTGTGCCCATTAAAACATTCCTTTCTGCGTCTTCAGATCGCCAGGTTCTTTGTCAGAAAAGTCTTATCCCCCACTTTTGGCATTATATCATCCAGGCATTTTATTCAGAGGCCGAACTGCTGCTCATTTATTCTTGGTTTATAAAACCTGATTTGGAAATCTATCTAGGACAAAAGCCTACAGTCAAAGCTAGGCGGTCGAGTTGGAGGTGCATGGAGGGTGGGTCATTATTATTATTATTATTATTATTATTATTATTATATATATATATATATATATATATATTAATCTATTTATTTTTCTTTTAATAATATCATTTATTATTATTATTATTATTAGTTTATTATTTATTATTTGATATTTAATTAATTGGTTTATTTCTTATTGTGTTTAATTAGATAGGAGGATTTATTAACTAATTTAATAAAAGGTTGAAAGGATAAATAGGTTAATTAATTAATTCTATATTTTATAGGTTTAATTATTATGTTTACTAATTTATTTATATAAAGTTAAATATTTTGAATTATTTTTATTTTTATTTATTTATTTATTTATTTTTATTTAATTATTTGTTTATTTATTATTTTTATTTTTATTATTTTATTTTATTTTTATTTAATTTGTATATTCAAATAATTAATTTCAATTAATTAATTAGACTTATAGGATAGGTGAGATATTATTATAGTAGTATCTATAATCCTAGAGGTGATTTTTATTGTTTTAATTTTAACTATATGAATTAACTAAGAAGAGTTTTTAATGTTATCAAGATATATGAGAAGAAATCTAATACTAAATTTTAAGATTGATTAGGCCAATGATTTAAGGTTTAAGGGGGATGGTTAAGATTTATACCGATTTTTGAGAGAGGAAGGTTAATATAAGGGGTAAGAGCAGATCAATGTTTTTTTAAGATTTCTAATAAAGGTTTCCAAGTGTTACTCAGTTTTAATCCATCATCACGGTTAAAGTTATTTTTCCTTTTTTCTATTTCAATGGCTTCTTTAATTTTTCTTTTGAGACAATGTTCTTCTTTTCTAACAAGTTTGGCCTCTTCCATGCAGATGTAATGAGAGGAAGAGTGAACATGTTCTGCTAAGGCTGATTTAGAAATTCTTTCTCTTCTTAAGTCAGCAGTGTGTTCTTTGATTCTAACCTTAAGAGATCTTCCTGTTTCACCTATGTATTCTTTGCCGCATGAGCAAGGAATCACATAAACACCTTTATGAAGGTTAGGGTTTATAGGATCTTTAACAGAGTTGAATAATTGTCTGATGGTGTTAGCAGGGGTGAATGCTACACTAATGTTATGTTTATTGAGAACTTTAGAAATTTTATCTATGGTACCTTTTATTTAAGGAAGGGAGATCTTAGGAATTGATAAGTTTTGATCCTTAATATTATTGTTATTTTTCTTTAGGGATAGGTGCATGGCTTTCTTGATGGTATTTCTATTATAGCCATTTAGTTCAAACACTTTGCGAAGATGGTTGAGTTCATCGTTTAAATGGTCAGGATCCGATATTCTGACTGCCCTAGTGGTTAAGGTCCTAATGATGCCTATCTTTTGTTTAGGGTGATGGTGGGAATTTGCATGAAGATATCTTTCTGTATGAGTTTTCTTTCTATAGACTTGGAAACTAAGAGACCCTTCTCTTTTAGTTAGAAGGACATCAAGAAAAGGAAGTTGGTTGTTGTTTTCAATTTCAATGGTAAATTTTATATGGTCAGAGAGGCTATTTAAGTGATTGAGGAATAAGTCAAGATTTTCTTTTCCATGACTCCACTTAGCAAATATGTCATCTACAAACCTTTTCCATTCTTCAGGGGTGTATGGAAATGACATAAGAGCCTTCCTCTCAAAGTGCTCCATAAAGATGTTGGCAATTATGGGGGATAGAGGAGAACCCGTAGCAACGCCATGAGTTTGTTCATAAATTCTTCCTTTGAAACTGAAGTACGAAGATTTCAAGCATAGTTCTAAAAGATCCACAGTATCTTTATCTGTGAGGTTTCTCATGATTTCAATGGCTTCATTAATAGGAATCATGGTATAAAGGGATACAATGTCAAAGCTGACCATAAGATCTTCGTCTTTCATTTCTATGCCATTTATCCATTGAACAAAAGAATAAGAGTCTTTAATTTAAGAAGGGGTATTACCAGATAGGGGTCTGAATTTTTTGGCAAGGTGTTTTGCCAACAGGTAAGTAGGGGAACCTATGGTGTTAAATATAGGTCTCAGAGGAATGTTTGGTTTATGGACTTTAGGAGCCCCATAAATTCTAGGAATAATGGAACTATTAGGGATGATTTTCTTTTTAGTGACATCATATAAGGATGATTCTTTGATTTTATTAATAACTTCATGCATGATTTTCTCACTGGGATCTTTGTTTATTATTCTATAACAACCACTGTTGTTTAGATGATCTTCCATTTTCTTGTCATAATC
The DNA here is from genome assembly GCA_031772625.1 of Pinus tabuliformis. Classification (NCBI taxonomy): domain Eukaryota; kingdom Viridiplantae; phylum Streptophyta; class Pinopsida; order Pinales; family Pinaceae; genus Pinus; species Pinus tabuliformis. The sequence continues at coordinate 323,421,657 of CM062814.1, read as the reverse complement.
ACTTATGTTCATGATCACAGTTGCATTGCCCTTATCAGCTTTTAGGATGACTATGTTTTTATTATTTCTTAGGGTGTTTAAAGCTCTTTTTTCTTCTTTGGAAATGTTTGATGTAGGAGGTTTAGCAGTTCTCAGGATTTTTGCAATATCTTGTCTGATTTCTTCACTTTTTGCTATATCTAAGTTTTTTATGGCTACTTCGATATTACTGATAACCTCTTCTACTGGAATTTTATTTGGGGTTATGGCAAAATTCAGAAATAATATTAGGGCATATGGAAAGCTAATTAAACATGCATACCATTTTTGTTTCCTTTTTTATTGTAGTCTACATTGTTTATCTATTTAGAGAATATTTTATTTTTATTTTAAGAGGTCTGCATTGTTTATCTATTTAGAGAATATTTTATTTTTATTTTAAGAGGGACACGTGTCAGCTCCAAGTTGAGCACGAACATGCTGTAGAATGATCCTCTTAGCTCAATAAATATATAAATTTAAAAAGGTATAAAGAATAAATCTGAGTCTCTTTGTTCACACTTTCAGCCATTGGTGGCTTAACATCATGAGTCACCTCATCCTTGTGACTAACAAGGCTACTTGGACAAACAAAAAAACAATGCAAATGTGAAATGTTCAAACCCAATTATAATATATTTATATTTGATATAAACTAAATAATTTATCTATTAAAATACATTAATAGAACTTGATTGTTAAAGTAAGATCCAAAGGCATCTAGTAAATATGATAGGTTGTCATTTTAAGGATCACCAACCGGTTATTCCAGTGGGTTTTCTTGAATAAGGGTGGTGATTCAACTCGCATTTGAGAATAAAAGCTAGTAATAATTGTCCTCACTGCTAATTTGATAATTGAATTATGATAGATTTTCCTACAGTAACAAAAAAATACTTAAAAAAAAGAAACTTTAAAAAATATAAATTGTTACAAAGACTTTTTTGTATTTATGTATTGCATATTTATGTGTTGCAGGGTCATGAATAAATAGTTCATGCGAACGATAAACGAGTTTCCTAATCACGATGGTACACAAATATATTTTTCTATTTTTATTTTGTATCAACTAAGAGGAGGAAGGCCATTTTCATTTTATATGCCTTTAGCTGACATAGTACATAACTGTACCAATGAATATGTTTTCCTTCTATTTCATATCCACAACGTGGATATAGTGCTTTTCTTCTATTTCATATCCACAACATTGATATAGTGCCCGGGGTTTTGAGTGTCCTTTCCCATATTTTTCAAATGGCGTTGAGATAAGGTACCAAGACCGACGCCATTTCACCTTGCCAAATTGAGTGCAGTAAATCTTAGTTATTGGTCTTGGATAGTTGTCCATATCTGATCCAGACCCTCTCTCGAATTGTGAGTCCTCTGCTAGAAGAGTCTTAATTCATACTTCCAGCATTACCTAATCCAGATCTTATTTTCAGTGCTTAGTTAGATTCTCATTTATAGCTAGTACTATCTCCTGATTTGGCAATCAATCCCTAGTTATTATCCTTGGAAGGGAGGGTTTTCTATATCTGTTCCCATTAAAACATTCCTTTCTGCGTCTTCAGATCGCCAGGTTTTTTGTCAGAAAAGTCTTATCCCCCACTTTTGGCATTATATCATCCAGGCATTTTATTCAGAGGCCGAACTGCTGCTCATTTATTCTTGGTTTATAAAACCTGATTTGGAAATCTATCTAGGACAAAAGCCTACAGTCAAAGCTAGGTGGTCGAGTTGGAGGTGCATGGAGGGTGGGTCATTATTATTATTATTATTATTATTATTATTATTATATATATATATATATATATATATATATATATATCTATTTATTTTTCTTTTAATAATATCATTTATTATTATTATTATTATTAGTTTATTATTTTTGATTTGATATTTAATTAATTGATTTATTTCTTATTGTGTTTAACTAGATGGGAGGATTTATTAACTAATTTAATAAAAGGGGTAAAGGATAAATATGTTAATTAATTAATTCTATATTTTATAGGTTTAATTATTAAGTTAAATATTTTGAATTATTTTTATTTTTATTTATTTATTTATTTTTATTTAATTATTTGTTTATTTATTATTTTTATTTTTATTATTTTATTTTATTTTTATTTAATTTGTATATTCAAATAATTAATTTCAATTAATTAATTAGACTGATAGGATAGGTGAGATATTATTATAGTATTATCTATAATCCTAGAGGTGATTTTTATTGTTTTAATTTTAACTATATGAATTAACTAAGAAGAGTTTTTAATGTTATCAAGATATATGAGAAGAAATCTAATACTGAATTTTAAGATTGATTAGGCCAATGATTTAAGGTTTAAGGGGGATGGTTAAGATTTATACCGATTTTTGAGAGAGGAAGGTTAATATAAGGGGTAAGAGCAGATCAATGTTTTTTTAAGATTTCTAATAAAGGTTTCCAAGTGTTACTCAGTTTTAATCCATCATCACGGTTAAAGTTATTTTTCCTTTTTTCTATTTCAATGGCTTCTTTAATTTTTCTTTTGAGACAATGTTCTTCTTTTCTAACAAGTTTGGCCTCTTCCATGCAGATGTAATGAAAGGAAGAGTGAACATGTTCTGCTAAGGCTGATTTAGAAATTCTTTCTCTTCTTAAGTCAGCAGTGTGTTCTTTGATTCTAACCTTAAGAGATCTTCCTGTTTCACCTATGTATTCTTTGCCGCATGAGCAAGGAATCACATAAACACCTTTATGAAGGTTAGGGTTTATAGGATCTTTAACAGAGTTGAATAATTGTCTGATGGTGTTAGCAGGGGTGAATGCTACACTAATGTTATGTTTATTGAGAACTTTAGAAATTTTATCTGTGGTACCTTTTATTTAAGGAAGGGAGATCTTAGGAATTGATAAGTTTTGATCCTTAATATTATTGTTATTTTTCTTTAGGGATAGGTGCATGGCTTTCTTGATGGTATTTCTATTATAGCCATTTAGTTCAAACACTTTGCGAAGATGGTTGAGTTCATCGTTTAAATGGTCAGGATCCGATATTCTGACAGCCCTAGTGGTTAAGGTCCTAATGATGCCTATCTTTTGTTTAGGGTGATGGTGGGAATTTGCATGAAGATATCTTTCTGTATGAGTTTTCTTTCTATAGACTTGGAAAATAAGAGACCCTTCTCCTATAGTTAGAAGGACATCAAGAAAAGGAAGTTGGTTGTTGTTTTCAATTTCAATGGTAAATTTTATATGGTCAGAGAGGCTATTTAAGTGATTGAGGAATAAGTCAAGCTTTTCTTTTCCATGACTCAACTTAGCAAATATGTCATCTACAAACCTTTTCCATTCTTCAGGGGTGTATGAAAATGACATAAGAGCCTTCCTCTCAAAGTGCTCCATAAAGATGTTGGCAATTATGGGGGATAGAGGAGAACCCATAGCAATGCCATGAGTTTGTTCATAAATTCTTCCTTTGAAACTGAAGTACGAAGATTTCAAGCATAGTTCCAAAAGATCCACAGTATCTTTATCAGTGAGGTTTCTCATGATTTCAGTGGCTTCATTAATAGGAATCATGGTATAAAGGGATACAATGTCAAAGCTGACCATAAGATCTTCGTCTTTCATTTCTATGTCATTTATCCATTGAACAAAAGAATAAGAGTCTTTAATTTAAGAAGGGGTATTACCAGATAGGGGTTTGAGTTTTTTGGCAAGGTGTTTTGCCAATAGGTAAGTAGGGGAACCTATGGTGTTAACTATAGGTCTCAGAGGAATGTTCTGTTTATGGACTTTAGGAGCCCCATAAATTCTAGGAATAATGGAACTATTAGGGATGATTTTCTTTTTAGTGACATCATCTAAGGATGATTCTTTGATTTTATTAATAACTTCACGCATGATTTTCTCACTGGGATCTTTGTTTATTATTTTATAACAACCACTGTTGTTTAGATGATCTTCCATTTTCTTGTCATAATCACTTATGTTCATGATCACAGTTGCATTGCCCTTATCAGCTTTTAGGATGACTATGTTTTTATTATTTCTTAGGGTGTTTAAAGCTCTTTTTTCTTCTTTGGAAATGTTAGATGTAGGAGGTTTAGCAGTTCTCAGGATTTTTGCAATATCTTGTCTGATTTCTTCACTTTTTGCTATATCTAAGTTTTTTATGGCTACTTCGATATTACTGATAACCTCTTCTACTGGAATTTTATTTGGGGTTATGGCAAAATTCATTAATTATATTAGGGCATATGGAAAGCTAATTAAACATGCATACCATTTTTGTTTCCTTTTTTATTGTAGTCTACATTGTTTATCTATTTAGAGAATATTTTATTTTTATTTTAAGAGGGACACGTGTCAACTCCAAGTTGAGCACGAACATGCTGTAGAATGATCCTCTTAGCTCAATAAATATATAAATTTAAAAAGGTATAAAGAATAAATCTGAGTCTCTTTGTTCACACTTTCAGCCATTGGTGGCTTAACATCATGAGTCACCTCATCCTTGTGACTAACAAGGCTACTTGGACAAACAAAAACACAATGCAATTGTGAAATGTTCAAACCCCATTATAATATATTTATATTTGATATAAACTAAATAATTTATCTATTAAAATACATTAATAGAACTTGATTGTTAAAGTAAGATCCAAAGGCATCTAGTAAATATGATAGGTTGTCATTTTAAGGATCACCAACCGGTTATTCCAGTGGGTTTTCTTGAATAAGGGTGGTGATTCAACTCGCATTTGAGAATAAAAGCTAGTAATAATCGTCCTCACTGCTAATTTGATAATTGAATTATGATAGATTTTCCTACAGTAACAAAAAAATACTTAAAAAAAAGAAACTTTAAAAAATATAAATTGTTACAAAGACTTTTTTGTATTTATGTATTGCATATTTATGTGTTGCAGGGTCATGAATAAATAGTTCATGCGAACGATAAATGAGTTTCCTAATCACGGGTACACAAATATATTTTTCTATTTTTATTTTGTATCAACTAAGAGGAGGAAGGCCATTTTCATTTTATATGCCTTTGGCTGACATAGTACATAACTGTACCAATGAATATGTTTTCCTTCTATTTCATATCCAAAACGTGGATATAGTGCTTTTCTTCTATTTCATATCCACAACATTGATATAGTGCCCAGGGTTTTGAGTGTCCTTTCCCGGATTTTTCAAATGGCGTTGAGATAAGGTACCAAGACCGACGCCATTTCACCTTGCCAAATTGAGTGCAGTAAATCTTAGTTATTGGTCTTGGATAGTTGTCCATATCTGATCCAGACCCTCTCTCGAATTGTGAGTCCTCTGCTAGAAGAGTCTTAATTCATACTTCCAGCATTACCTAATCCAGATCTTATTTTCAGTGCTTAGTCAGATTCTCATTTATAGTTGGTACTATCTCCTGATTTGGCAATCCATACCCTAGTTATTATCCTTGGAAGGGAGGTTTTTCTATATCTGTGCCCATTAAAACATTCCTTTCCGCGTCTTCAGATCGCCAGGTTCTTTGTCAGAAAAGTCTTATCCCCCACTTTTGGCATTATATCATCCAGGCATTTCATTCAGAGGCCGGACTGCTGCTCATTTATTCTTGGTTTATAAAACCTGATTTGGAAATCTATCTAGGACAAAATCCTACAGTCAAAGCTAGGTGGTCGAGTTGGAGGTGCATGGAGGGTGGGTCAGACGTATCGGCCACGGAGGCCATGATACGCGCTGCCATACAGGCTGAGAAAGAATGGGGAGGCTCCACGTTAGCGGGAGGTTGGCAATCAACTTTGGATGATGTGGTCATTCAATCAACAATGCTAGATGCTGACAAGGATAAAGACCGGTCACAAAAAGTCTTGCATGAACATGCAAATCGTTATAACAAGACCCGGAACCCCGTTAAAACCACTCCTCCGCCTGCTGCTTTAAAACTGGATAGTATAGCCTTGTCTGAGCGTATAGAAAGCCTCCAGGACCTTGCCTTAGTGGGTAGATGGCACTTTCCAGAAATGGATGATGCCGCGATGAGAAATTGGCTTGTGTCACAGTGGAAACCACTGATAAGATACCTTCCCATTGTATCAAAGCTCATGAAGGAGTGGTACTGCTTTCATTTTTTAAGCACTGGTGATGTAGAAGCCATTCAGTCTCGGCCTTGGGTACATGGAAGAAGTTTCCCCGCACTCCACAGGTGGTATATTGGATACAACCCTTTGAAAAACACCCCCTCGAATAATTTGATCTGGGTAAAGCTCCCAAATCTTCCTCTGGAGTTGTGGTCGAAGGAGACTTTAATAGAGATAGATAATTCCATTGGAAGATTTGTCTACATTGACCCATGATGTCTAGGGGAAAAAGACAAGCGCATTGCATGGATACTTATTGAAAAGGCCTACACGGGTGGATTTCTGAATCACATAGAGATTGCCTAGAGGGATTTAAAAATAAAACAAAGGCTAGATTTCTAGGGTATCCCCTTCAGATGTGCCGCTTGTCACAAGACAGGAAATCTAATAAGAAATTGCCCTCTGCGCCCGATTATAAAAAGAAGGGTGTATCATGAAAAGGCCTGGGTGGCTTCACCACTGTCCTCTACTGAACAGAAGCTATCTCCTACAGCCAGTTTGATTTTGACAGATCTGGAGGTTGTTCAAGATCTCAAGAATCTAGAAAACATAACCATTCAATCTCCTCAGTTTTTCTCTCAAGATCGCTCTCTGTGCCTCGGTTCCAAGCCGGAATCTTTCTCTATAACTGATTTTAGCATCGAAAAAGAGTTACAACCTTTTCTTCGCTTGCCCCCCCTGGAACTAAAGGATGAAAAAGTAATTCCCCCCCCCCCCCAATCTCTAAGCCAAAGGATTTTAAAGTGGGATCCCAAACCATCCTCATTTCATCTTCCTCGCCTATGCCCGATAAAATCCTTTTTCCCTCCTCAAAAGGCAAAGAGCCGATGGTATCTGCCACTCCTTTAAATTCCCCGGTCTCATCTCCAACAAATTTGTATGACAGTGACTTAGATTTTCTTCTAAGCAAGAAATCTCTCGAGATGGAGCCCTTAACCATCCATAAGCCTCGGTATCCCTCGCCCCCGCTCATTAGCCCAAACTCTGCTAAAAATATAACAGTAAGGAAAAAAACAAGGGGGGAAGCAGACACTATCGAGGGAGGACAAAAGATGCGGACTGTGGAGTAAGGAACCTGTCCCTTGTGGGCATTCCCATCATTGACATGATAGAGAATCAGCCTCTTAGAGCAAGCGTGGCTGGAAAAATCCCCAAATAACTTTCATCATATCAATGAATATCCGAGGTCTGGGAGCAGATCACAAATTTTTGGCGCTCAAAGAGCTTTTCTTCTCAACCAAGCCAAAAATCATTCTAGTACAAGAAACCATGCACACCAAACAGGTGTCCATTACCTACTTCAGGAAAATGTTTCCCTCGTGGCATATGGCAGCCTCGGAAGCCAAGGGCCTTTCGGGAGGGCTGGCGGTTATGTGGGATCCTTCCTGGATCAAAGCTAAAGCCTACAAATGTTTTGCTGGAATTCTCATCACAACGTTTATTAGAGGATATAACTGTCCCATCAATATCTTGAATATCTATGCCCCTTATATGAACAGGACTCACTTCTGGGATAAATTTTTTGATTCAGAAATCTTTGACATTGAATCATTAATGATTGCAGGCTATCTAAACATTACTCTAAGCTCAAAAGAATGATGGGGAAAATGCAGGAAGACAGATCTGCTCTCAGATCGAATTAAGTATGAATTCCTCCATAGGAATCTTGTAGATGTTGCCCTGCCCAAAATGTCACCCCGTGGAATAGCGGAAGAATGGAAGAAGCCTACATTGCAAAAAGGATAGACCGGTTTATAGTTCATGTCAGCATTATTGACAAAATGGGCATGCCTTTTTCATCCATTGAAAATGTTTTCATTTCCGACCATAGGCCAATTTCTCTCAGCTGGAGAGATAAGGGCTATAGGAATGGGTACCCCATTAAATTCAACAGAACATGCCTAGAGGACCCAGCTTTCAATGAAGAAATAACAAAATTTTGGAAGGAATTATCTGCAAAAGGCTCGCTTCCTCCTTTTATGACCTTTAGAGACAAGATGGCCTCAATGAGAAAAGTGGTAAAGAAATGGAAACATAAAAAAAGACAGTCGGACAGATTGGATCTACAAGAAATACAAAAGGAACTAGATGATACTTCCAAGTTTTTGAAAGCTAACTCTCGCCCTTTTAGCATGAGATGTTGCCTAAATGAGCTAGAAAGAAAAAAAAACAAAATATTCTAAAGAAGGAGAGGCCTTATGGAGATTAAAGAGCAGGGCGATCTGGCTCGAGGAAGGTGATAGGAACACTAAATTTTTTCACAAGTATGCAAATGCCAGGCGGGAGAGGAACACTATATGGAAAATTAGTGATGGTCAGGGAGGTTTTCTCTTCTCTCAACAAGAAATCTCAAAGGCAGCAGTGAGACATTTTAAAGACCAATACAAAAGAAGGGAAAATAGCAGCTTTCAGGATATCCTATGGGGTATTGATCTGGTCCCTCAAATGTTCGATGATGGAAAAAATGAAGATCTCTTCCAGCCTATAACAGAGGAAGAACTTTTAAGAGTTATGAAGGCCTTCAAGAAGGATAAATGTCCTAGCCCGGATGGCTGGACAATAGAATTCTTCATACATTTCTTTGACATCATCAAACTTGATCTGTTAAGGATGGTTGAAGCAGCAAGAATCTCAGGCAACATTCATCACATTACATCATCCACGCAGATTGCTCTCATCCCAAAGAAATTGGAAGCAGACTCCTTTAAAGATTTTAGGCCGATTTCCTTGTGCAACATAACTTTCAAAATTATCACAAAAATCATAGTAGAGAGGATCAAAGCGACATTAGCCAGCTCATTATCAAAGGACCAACATGTGTTTTTAAAGGGAAGAAATATAATGGATGTTGTCGCCAGCACTCAGGAATGCCTGTTCTCCATGATCTCAAATCAATCTGAAGCAGCCATTTTGAAAATTGATTTACAAAAAGCTTATGATTGCTTAGACTAGAGTTTTATCAGGTGTTTATTAGCAAAGATTGGGTTGAAATCAAATATCATAAATTGGATTATGGCATGTATTGAGAATGTGAACTATGTTGTCATTATAAATGGGATCCCTTCCCATTTCTTCCCAGCAGAAAGGGGTCTGCATCAAGGTTGCCCTTTGTCGCCGCTGTTGTTCATCTTAGCAATGAACTCTTTAAGCCTTCATATCAATAAGGCAGTTTCAGAGAATAGATGCAAGCCCGTGAAGATTTGCAGGAGCAACTTCATCTCACGCAATTTATTTGTCGATGATGTGCTTATTTTTATAATGTTGCGCAGGATATCGTGGATATGTCTCAATGACATTCTTTATAGGTTTCAAAGTGCCACCGGCTTACAAATAAACAAGTCCAAGTCCATTCTCTACCACAATGGCGCCAATATGGAAACAGTGGAATGGATTTCCGCCTTGTTTGGAATCGGTACGAGGTCAATTAAGGATGGATTAAATTATTTGGGTTTTCATCTAAAGGCAAAGGGTTACTCTAAAGATGATTGGCAATGGCTTATTGATAGATACTACAAAAATATTTCCGCCTGGGAATATAAGTGTCTATCTCTGGCTGGAAGAATCGTCCTAACTCAAGTAGTCCTATCACAACTTGCTATATACTGGGCTCACATTTTCTTCCTCCCGGCAAGTATCATTTAGAAAATGAACAAGGTCACTGCAAATTTCATATGGGGTGGCAAATCAGTTCAAGGAAAATATCATCTCACTACTTTGGAAAATATTTCTAGGACGAAGACTACAGGTGGATGGGGATCATTGGATATGAGGACCTTAGGGAAAGCACTCCTGTGCAAATCTTTGTGAAGGAGTATCCTCGGGGAAGGGCCGTGGAGTTCTACCATTAAAACAAAATATTTGAGAGGAAAAGGCATGGAATACTAGTTCCGTTTAGGGAGGATTGGAGCAATGCATGGCTCTGCCATCTGGCTCAGTTTCCACAAAATAGAACAATATTTCTTAAGGAACCTGAAATGGTGCTTTCAATCTAGCATAAGAATCCTGATCGGAATAGATCCCATCATGAGCGGGTGCGAGAGCTTTTCAATTCCCGAAAGGATCCTAATTTTCCTCCATAGAAAAGGTATCTTCACGTGGGATAAGCTTATTGCAGGTTGGCAAGGCCCTCTCCCTGTATGGAAAACGGCTAAAGATCTTGGTATGTCAGAGTCTATGGTAAGTCTTTGGAACTCAGTCAGAATCGTACTGAGAAGCTATGGTTTTATCCGGTCCAGGCCGCAGGATTATTTAATCTGGAAAACGTCAAACGCAAATTTACAGGTATGCGTAAAGGATATTTATACAGATTTGATTGGTTTGAAGCCCTTGTATTCTAATCCCACTTTCCCCTCAGCATTTTGGAAATCAAGATGCTCTCCCAAATTAATATACTTCTCGTGGTTGGTGTTTTACAATAAAAATCTGACCTGGGAGAATTTAAAGAAAAGGAAGTGGCATGGGCCGAGCAGGTGCCTGATGTGCGAATTAGAAGAGGAAACAAACTTTCACATGTTCTTTCAATGCAAATCTACTCTGCAAATATGGCATGAATTGGAAATTTTATATGGTTTCCCTCTTGTCTCTCATGCTTCTACGCATGTTGCTTTTGATTGGTGGATCAGGCAAAGAGATTCATGGAGATCGCTCATTATTATCGTTCTATGGTGTGCTTGGAGGTGGAGGAGCAACATAATTTTCAAAGAAGCAAAGGAGCCTCTCAAGGATATATTACAACACATAATTCTCATCTACGACTCTGTCCCGAAAGAGTTGCCCAAATTGAAAGCTGTCAACAGATTTGGACAAGTAGTTTCTCTTTATAGGTCCTCGAGGGCATTTTTTAATGGCGCTGCTCAGCAAAACTCTTTCGGTTGTGGGGTTTTCATAATTATGGATGAGAATCTTCAATATAGTCTTTCTTGGAATGCAGGTAAGGTCACAAACAACATGGCAGAGGCGAAGGCCCTTGCGGGTCTTCTTGACTTCTGTATTTTTTTTGACATTCATTCCATCTCTATTTATGGGGACTCCAAAACATTGGTCAATCATGTCAATGGTAAAAGCTCCATCGGGTGCCCTCACCTGGTGGACTGGATGGACAGGATCATGTTTTTTTGGGGACTTATGAGAGGGTGTTCCATTCAGCACATCTTCAGAGCACAGAACCAGCAAGCGGACTGCCTGTCAAAGGAGGGTCTTCAACTAGGTATTGGTTCCTGGTCCATGAAGGTAATATCTGGCGAGGAGTCATTTATCATTCAGGATTTTGCTATACCTGGCTTTTAATCTCTTTCTTATTTCCTTCAGGTCTGTTTTTATTTATCTTTTTGGTCTTCAAGCATTTGTATGGTATGAATGACTATATCTATCTCTAATCATCTTCCTAGTTTCGTAGGAGGTGTCTAATATACTGTATCTGTGTATGCTTTTGAGCTTCGGAATCCTTCTCAGAAGATCTCTTACTCTTGTTTTTTGTCATATGTTCTTAGTCTCCTCAATTAGCATGTAAATGTAAAATCTGGAGCAGTTATATAGACTCAATATAATACCATTTCGCTTTTTCTTTCTGAAAAAAACATTGATATAGTGCACTATGTAATGCAGAACTTGGTAATTAGAATCTAAAGAAATCATAAAATCCCCATGTTAACTTGAATGCTGTTATGATTAATTGAGGGTAATTGCGTTTTACGCATAGATATATCCAGAGTTATCACATAACAGAAACTCAATTAAATTATGGCATTAAATTAATGGAAATAACTCAAATATGCCAAAATCGTTTAAAATAAAGTGATGTAAGGAGCTTAAAATTTACATTCAAATAATCTTAAATTAAATATTATATATTTAAAATATAACATAACATCATATTAATCGTTTTTTTAATTATAGGGAAAAATTATATATCTAAGTGGCAAATATATTTACAAACCGTATATTCTATTGAAGATGTTTGTTTTCAATGTTACGAATAGTCATTCATCTTCTAATGTATATTATGTTGATGGGCCGTGTTAGAAACTTGAATTTCCTTTTCAACTTTTCCATACATACCTTTAAATGTATGTAATATGATTTTCTAATTATTGTAAACTTTCAAATTATAAATCTATATTATAATTATTTTATAAAATTAAAAAAAAAAAAAAACTCTATATTTCTAAAGAAGAGGATGGTTCTTTTTCCCATTAAGTCTTTCAGAAGAAAACTCACATACAGTAATATCTTAATGCTAAATCCCATCATTTCCCCGCCTAAAAACTAGGTGTTCTCAACACCCTAGCCACTAGGGAATTAAGAGTTGTTGGTAAAAATGCCTCGATGATGAAAGAACCCACCTATTGAATGTTTTTATCCATAATGTTTACAGTAAGGATTGATGTCTTAGATCCTTCCGTAGAGGTGAAAAAGGTCTGAAGGTTAACAAATATCCCAAGGATACGTCCTTAGGGGTGCATCTTCCATTTATACAAGGGACCACGGATAAGATTGTTAGGATTATAAGGAAACATAAAGTCTCTTCGGCCTTTAGGTCACTTAATACCATTAAGAGCTCTCTAAAATCGATGAAGGACCATGTGGACCCCAAGAATTTGAAAGGTGTTTATCTCATCCCCTCTTCATGTGGTACTCCCTATATTTGTGAGACTGGCCGATCCATAAATCAAAGGATTCATGAACATGCGACATATATAAAGCATGGGAGGACGTGTTCTTTGGCTTTGGATCAACATGTAGAAAATACTAAACATCATATGTGAATTGTGGACACCCGGCTCCTTGCTAAAATTGATCATTACCATCACCGTAAGTTCAGGGAAGTTATAGAAATTGAAAACATACCTTGGAATCTGAACTGTGACGATGGTTGGAAGGTTAGTAGGTGTTGGATCCTTGCCTTTTCCTCCTTGTTTTAATATTTATTTATTTTTCCTGGGTTTTCTTTATCTCCTTTCTTATTTTATTTCTTATTCTTATTCATTAGTATTGTTATTGATTTTTCACTTTAAGTGGTAGGTTTTGTTTCTCTTATCTTTATTTGAATATTAGAGTAGATTGTAAATTTTTAATATCTTTACCTTCTTTAGTAAGTCATTTGTGCAGTTATTCATAAATAAATATTTATTTATTTATTCTATTATTTTTTATTTTTAGTTGGTCCTAACATTTTTATTGTTTAGGCTTAAAAACGATTTTAGTCATTCTTTATTAGTATAAATAAGTTTATTTTAAATATTTATAAGGTATTAATTTGGTCATTCTATATCATTTTTCTTTCGTATTGAAGTTTTAATCAAAATTTATTTGCTAAACTATTCATTTATTTAGTCTTTTATATGAATTTAATTATTCTAATTTATATCTAGTTAGTCCCAACATTTTGTAGTTTTGTTAGTATTTAAATATATTTTAATTTTTTTTGGTAGGTAAGCACCCAAGGTTTAATTATTCTAATTTATATCTAGTTAGTCCCAACATTTTATAGTTTTGTTAGTATTTAAATACATTTTAATTTTTTTTGGTAGGTAAGCACCCAAGGGGACCATTCACCATCAATCCAAAGCCCTGTGCAATAATCATAAGTAATTCGTTAATTAGGTAGTCAATTCTAATCTTTATACGTTTTATTTTATAATTTATTATTTTTAATATTCACTTTTTCTCAGTGAGTTACACTTAATTTATTTTATTATCTAGTCAAACTAGCCATTAGACTATAACGATTGAAAAATTTGCTCTCCTCATCACTATTTAATCTGGTGTCATGATCTTACTCTGCATCTTGTCTTGACGATGAACCACACTAGACGATGATAAACCACACTGGATGGTTCATGATCTTACTCTACATCTTGTCTTGATGATGAACCACACTGGATGATGATGAACCACATTGGATGGTTCGATGATGAACCACATTGGATGGTTCGAAACGCGTCGATAAAAATGCCAAAAAAAATCCTAACATTTATAATTATGAATCGTAAAAACCTGAATTCAAAAATAAATTAAAAATATTAAATTTATGTTTATATTAATTTTTTCAATAGAGTAATTTGAAAAATAAATGAACATCATACTCACTTCGGTTCTACCTATACTTCTTAAACTCAATTAATTAGATCTGCAACAACTCAGCTGAAAATCATGCTCACTTCGGTTCTACCTATACTTCTTAAACTCAATTAATTAAATCTGCAACAACTCAGGTGCTGTAATAACTTTAATAATAATATAAAATAAATTAAAACTTAAATAATTCTATTTATATTTATATTTTATTACCATAACTTATATCTATATTATTTTTTCAATAAATTAATTTTAAAAACAAAATAAATCTACTTTACATCCCGGACAAAGCAATTCAAAAGTAAATTATAAATAAATAAAAACATGTAAACTAAAAATTAAATAAACAGTGTACAATGGAAAATACAAACAAAATTGATATTCCATTATAAAGCAAATATACAAGGAAATTGTTATATGCAAACCTTCTTCTTACGTTTTTCCAATCATTTTGTTCTTTCCCGGATTTGTACATATCAATACACATTACTTTAGAGAGAAACACATTAGAGTGCTTTAGCCAGTCATAAGTCAAGCTTACACACTTATTTCTAGAGTTATTATCGTTCACCTATAATTTAATTAAATATTAGCAGTAAACGGTATAGCTTCTCTAAGTTTATTGATTCTATAAATACGGATGACTGTATATTATAGTTATACTATTTCGGAAATAATTTGTAATTTATAATAATAATGGGTGTTGTGAGTTCAATTTGGCTAGAATCGATGGGAGTTCCTTAAAACCCTATTTTTTTTGAAATGGTATGTTGGTTGAATGCTTACATCTGCCCTCATTGTGCCATGCTCATACCGGTGTTTTTAAACGCTCTATAGGGTTAGTAATGCTACTAGTATTAATTCCAATAATTCTTTTATAATATTAAAATAATTTTAAAAAATATATTTAATAAATTACAATTTTTAAAAATAAATGTTTTTAGAATTATTTTAAAATAAATTAAAAATATTTAAGAATATTCTTTATTGTTAAAATTATTATGGGTGAATTTTGAAGTTTAAATTGGGTTTCTTAAGGAAATTGTAAAATAATAGCAGAAATAAAAAAATAAGATTAAATTACATCATTAGATTTTAGAGGGAGAAAAAATAATTATTTTTTCAATTCTTATTTTCAACTTATCTCCCTATGAGTTTACTTAAATTTCGAACTTAAATTTCTAACGATGACATTCGTTAGATGCAAAATTGATTCATCATCCAACGAGTACCCATTTTTCAAACTTTCGATGGAGCCTCCTACACAAAAAATGTGAAATACATGAAAAACGTGATTGCCTCATTTTTCGTGTGTCCATCGAAAGTATGAAACATGGGTAGTCCTTGGATGAAGGATTAAATATTGCATCCAACAAGTACTCTCACTGAGTAAAACCTTAGGGAGATAAGTTGAAACTATAAGTTCAAAAAGTAGTTTTACTATTTTATTATTTTTTAATCTTTTTAGTTTTTTACTCCAAAAATGGTGAATCATCCCGTATGATTATTGAATCCCATTGGTTTTTATAAAGTTTATTTTGGTTGTACATTTTTATTAGAAGACCCATTTTAGACCTCAAAATTCCCCAAATATGTCAATAAAGGAGAATTGCAATTATTATAATTTTATTAAATTAAAAAAATAAACCATTTTTTTAATATTAAAATAATTAAAATTTATTTTTTTTAATAAATTATGTATATATATTTTTTAAATAAATATTTTTAGAATTATTTTAAAACCATTTAAAATATTTAAGAATAAAATTTTATTATTAAAATTTTTATTATTAAAGGAAAATGTTAATTTTTGCAATTTAAAAAAAAAATTAATAACAAACTATGAAAAAAATTTGACAATTTGAGTGAATACTTCACTCATTCTCGTGGATTGAAAGCTCAAATGATGAGGCAAAGAATGTGAGACCAAGTACAAATAGAGGAAAGACATAAGAAAAGGAATTTGACCATTAGCGAGATAAAATGTTTGTGGACGTTAATGAAACTCAATAATGGTTAATTATTAATTTAGGGGATAGGAAAGGTTAAAGTGAAACATATATAAAATATTAAGTCTAAAATAATAAGAACAAGATTAAGCTAAATTGAATTTAAGAAAGGGATTAGAAGTATATTTGGAGAAAAAAGAAAGGTCAAATTAGATTAAGAATGAGATTAAAAGCGTAATTGAAAATTTTAAGTCAAATTAATAATAAATATTCGTCAAACTGGATTTATACTAAAGAAATATGTGTTGGATTAAAAAAAAATATGGAATTATTATTAATAAAAGAACAAAGAATTGAAAGAAATAAAAGAACCAACTTATGTATTTCTATTAATTCCAAAAAATAACATTAAAATAGAATTAATATAGAATTCAAAAGTATGATAAATAATCATAAAGAAAGGGATGGGGATAAAGGGGTAAGGAGAGGACAAGCGATATTTTATCTGAAAAGATTAGATTAGATTAAGAATAGGGTAAGAAATATTGAAGGAAGGAATTAGATAGGATTAGGGATGAAACGAACAACTATATATAATTTACAAATGGATAAAACAAATATTTTTATGTAGAAAATAGGTAATGGACCATTACCATATAGGATTTTCCTAAGAGTGTGTAATTTCAAAGTGGGTTTAGATTCCATAGAAAAGGATGATAGAATTTCGGTCAATCAATCTTGATCATTTGGTGATATTCTATGTGCAACTGGACTTCACTCCATGGCTTGTTTCTCCTACCAAGAGCATGATGATCAGACTAGGTGTTAGTTCTCCTTTGTCACCACATTATTTTTATTTTACATCCATGCACGATGCAAAGGATAATTTTACTAGTATTGGGTTCCAAACCTACGTAAACAATAGATGTAGGAGGAATGGAATTAAGACACGATTACGAAAAATAATTATGGTCATGGGAAATGATGTAGGCATCTCCAAGACCCTTACAGTCATGGATTTAGTGCACATAGGAAGTTTTTTGTAGAAAATATGTTTGAGAAACTTCTCCATTAAAGTGGATAGAGGAATTGTGGATTAGGGTCAAACATAGACGATGTTCCCTAGATGACCCCTTTTGAGGAAGGAGTTTTGAAGGAGGGGAGGGGCATTGGATGTCTCAAAAAGTTCAAATAAGCTAGTATCCAACCCTTTATATGTTTCCTCTAATTATAAGGAAAGAAGGGGACATTAGATTCATTTTAAGCTTAAAGAAAAAGAGGTCGAGGCTTTTGAAAGGAATTGAGCCTTGGGCCCTATCCTTCTCCATTGGTGGGAAGAAAGTGCAATATGTCCAAAGCTCATAATGAATCAAAGGCGGAAATAATAAAAGGTTGTAAATCCATAATTGATAGGGCCTACAAAGAAGGGAAAACCCTAAGAGACGATTCTTGATGTAGTTCCTATCCATTAATGTGAGGTTTAATGGGTCCTCGCAAGATCTAAACCCTCAAGAGACTCATTTGACAAAATAATCTGGATATTCTATTAATTAAAGAAACTATGATCATAGTTTTGAAGGTGTATGTGATGAGAGAGACTTCGCTAAGGGGATGGTCCTTGAACACACTAGATGGTGTAGGTATGTGAGGGGAGATCTTAAAATCCTATGGTACTACTTTTCAAGTGATGGTCCTTGAACATTACATTATTTTTTGCTTAGGAATGATTGAAGAAGTGGATTCAAGACTGTCAACTTGTGGTGTCTTACTAAATAAAGTATTGGTCTATTGATACCTCAGTATGACTACACACAACTTCCCTTGATATTGACCTGAGATACGAGAGTCTCAAGGTTTGAATAGTGCCTAAACATATCCCTACTAATAAAGGATAGCTATGTGCCATGTTGCCTACATTCGTTTACTATCATGCATTTTAGTGTCTAGTATGTGCATCATTTTGTAATACCTGTGAGTTAGGACAAGGGATTTTCTCTCATGTTGTGTTTGGCCCTATGAACTACATAACACTCTGCCATATTAAATTATGTTTGGAAATTGTTTCACCAATTTGAATGTATGAAACCTTGTTATTCAAATAAGCATTGTTAGAATAGAAAAATTATATGCAACCTTCGCGTGCAACCTACTATCTTAAAATGGGACCTATCATCCAACAATCAAACACAATTATATGACATAACATCACAATAAATAAATTTATTTCCCTAAACATGGATGGTAAATATGAGGTCATTGGTTCCCACACTACCTATCTTTACTATAGAGGCATAAGGTAGTATTTCAACATGTAGTCATCTGCATCACAAGCAATTATTGGACTCATCAGAGACTATTTCATGTGTTGCCACTAGTGATTCTCACGAGGCATCATTGGTTACTCCATGACTAGCAAGTACATGCCTCTTGGATGGTATAAATAAGGCATGATGTGTAGTTAAGAACTAATATGCCACATTCCACTTAACATCAATATATCATACTTCTCATACACATCATTATAGATACAAGGAATTTAAGTCCTTACATGAAGCATAATGAAATGATGTTGTGGCTTATGATTGACCTCACTATCTCATGCAATACCCATGTCTTACTAACATAAAGAACACGAGACTATTCTATTTCTACAGTTATGCCCCTAATCTTGTCCATTATTTAACACGCCCTTATCGGTGGTTGTGTAGTTGTTGGGTCTCTTATATATGGTATTGAACAAAAAAACCATTAATTCTTATCTAATATGTTCTTACCACATGTTTGTTAGTTGTTGGGTCTGCAAAAGTATGAAAAAATTAAATTTGGTATGGGTTTTGCACAAATATCAAGCCATTCCAAGGTGGCTGCTACACCATATTATCAAAATCACCATAGTGTAATTCACTATCCTAATTTTAGATCGCTTACAATGATGTTACAAGTGATTATGGGTTTCGCACAAATATCAAGCCATTTCAGGGTGGGTGCTACACCATATTGTCAAAATCACCACAACGTAAATGACTCTCTTAATTTCAGATTGCTTACAATTATGTTACAAGTGATACAAACTTTAATTAATCTACCCTTCTCGTGATAAATGTAACTCTTGAATAGAGAGGATATCACATTGATTATGTTTGCATTATTGTTATGCCTACAACCCAAATTATGTATGGTTTAAATAGTTAATTTCTCATGGAAATGCAACCCTTGCGTAGAAAAGACAACATGGCGATGATTTTTGCATTACGATTATGCTTACAATTCATATTATCAAGGATTTAAATTAGTTCAACTCTTGAATAACGCAGATAAAATGGTGACCATGTTGCATTCTTGATTGTATATCTTAATATGTTAGATGTAATTACCGCAATTGCATTCTCTTCAGTAAAGGATTTTGAATTATAGAGGAATGCTAGAAATCAAGGATTTGAACTAAACCATCTTAACTACGGTCATTTATTTTGATTTTGGTTTTCTTACAACTTATTTTCCTTGATTAAATCTAGTTTCCAACTACATAGTCACTTTACCAATGAGAGATAGAAATGTTTCATTGTTATCATATTTTATTTACATCATGTACCCTCAATAAAGAGGTAGGTTGCACTATAGTCTAGTGAGATCCGACAAAGGAATCTAAGGACTATGCTTGTGAGTCTCTAACGCAGCTTTCACACGGGATATACACATTAGAAATCGATTTATAAGTCATCTTTGGTGGGTCTATAGTGAAACTGCACCAACAAAAAATTGTTAAACACCTAAGGTCCAACACAGTTAACACGACATTATATGAACTTGTATTGTGGGCCAATCTCCTTTCTATGAGAGCCTCTTTGTCTTATAAAACTATTGGAGGACAATTAAAACCTCCATATATTGAAGCTCACCTTCACTATCTATGAGACAAGAAGTCACCCATTGTGTATCACTCTGACTCATCATCTTGGTAGTATAAATAATTATTCCTAGGGTCACCAAAGGCTACCCACTTCTTCAGAAATGCAATGTGAACTCAATTGTATAATATTTTCAAGTAATCCGTGGGATTTTTTTTAGGTCATTCCTTACAAAAAAGTCTAAGGGGTTTTTACAAGAGGTATCAGAGCCCAAGTTTCAACACTAGTCCTCAGGCTATAAATAATATTTTAAAGTGATTTTGCTAGTATATGTGTACTAGTTAGTAATAATAAATATAAGAATAGAAGATGCTGGTATAGTGCCCCTCTATCTAGCATAACTAATAGATGCATGTCTCGATGTGAACACATCAAAAGAAACAATAGGACAATGGAATGGATAACGAGATAGTTGAGTGAAACTCCGACATATCTCTGCATGAGCCAAAAGAAAGATTCATTGGATGGGAGAGGTTAGCAGAGAAACGTGGAAGCATTTTGTTTATAATCCAAGGAAGATCTTAACACTGCAAACTAATATTATAAATCAGATTAGTATGCGTTTATGCATTTTTCATGAAGAGATAACTCTTCCCAACATATGAGGTTAAGCGTTTGATCCTATGTGAACATTGTTCAAGTTAAAACACATATATCACAACACTTCATCATAATATTTGTATGGGAAAATAGATTTAAATCAATATCCCCTCATTTTAACACACACACACACACACACACACACACACACACACACATATATATATATATATATATATTCTTAAGGTAGGCCATTCCCACACCAAACTTCATTACATTTGGGAAATTCTATGGGTATATCCTTTTCTTTAAATATGTATTTGGATATGGAAGGGCCCTTTAATATCTTCATTGACAAAGACTGTTGAATATAAGAAACTGTAAAAATTTTAACATAGTGTGGTAGAACCACTCTTAATGTCAAGCCTTTGTTGAGGATGCACTAACAATACATCACACTTATTAGTATGTAGATTAGAGACTTAGATAAGTAGAATAATCCACAAGGGCTTCACTCAGTGAACCTCTGACATATCATGTGCATTCATGGCATACTAAACAATACCCTTAATTTGGCTACATACTAGAAAATACCTCTAAAAATCACATTATTTAACCCCTTAATGATACGAACCCAATACACCTTCCCAATCTGAAAAACTGCTACTTTGACTATATATTTTAGGTATCCATTTTTTCATTAAGATTTTTTATACCCCTCTATATTTTTTCATTAACTTTGAGCTCCATTTTCTATACGTGGCAATATAAAAACCCTTTACACCCTATTATATGATCAATATATTATGTCATTTTCCCTCAACATATATCCCCTAATATGAACACACGTGGTATGGCACTACTCCCCCTGGGAAGCCCCCATGGAATAATTATACAAGTACCTTCGTGAAATTATTCTATAAACAAGTGATCATCCTTATGATACCCATGGAGGTAGGACCCCACCTACAGTTAGGTTGATTTTAGTTTTATTTTAGTTTATATTTTATTAAGGGAGAGACTTATTTAAGAATCACAATGTTTTGTGAAAAAATTCGAAGAAGTGTGTCGACATAATTGAGGAAAGAACATTTGAGGCCTTTGCGCTAGAGCCCTTCTTACTCTTAATGCACTCCTTTTTCTTTTAATTTTTTTCGTGGGAACCACCTTCTAACATTGGCTCTATAATTGTCTGACATCATGGAAATTGACGCAGTCAAAGGGAAACTTATAATACTCTACTTTTTGGAGCCATAAAGAGGCATTATATATTAGATCAATTTCGATAAATAAATCATCTCTTAGGTCCACTTCGACTAAGAACCAATTCCACCTTCTATTTGGCCTTGAAGCCTAGTTTGGGTCAAGACCTATGAATCAACCTAACTTGTTCTTGATTTCTTTCAAGATAGCTTCAAACCAAAAAAGAAAGGGGAGGCTTGGCAAAATATTCCACACCTATTGAATGGCTAGAAGAGCCTTGACATGGTTGAAGTCTATTGTCCACCATTACAAAATCAATATAGAGGGATCTAAGGACTTGTCCTTCTCCAAAATTTTCTAACAATCTTGCTCTAAATTCAATAGGAAGCAGATACGTCCTCTAACCAAATTGTGGAACACAAGAAAATACCCTAGCTTTAATGTCGATGAGGAAGATAACAGGTTCTGCAAAGCAGTGTCACAAATAGAATTGCAACAAAAGCTATCGACCAAAGCTATTTTCACTAGAGAAGTAATTTCTCCAAACCCCATGTCCTTTTCTACCACCAATGAGACCTTCCCAAGCTTCACTATTATGCACCTCTTAGTAGGCTTGGGGCCTAAAGAGAGATTAAAATGCACACCAAGTTTAGATTTCTCCAACGCCATATTGTTTTCCTACAAAGTTGAAGGGGATGGAACAAAATCAAGGGGGAGCATTCGAGGGGATAAAACTGTTATCCTTGGGTGGGAAAAGGACCTTTAGGATAGTTCTTCCATTTGCTTCATTGTGCTTTGCATTGAATGAATAACTTATTGAAAGAATTATCACATTAATTGGAATACTTGGAGCAGACTCAAAAGACCTCCAACCACCCTTTGACCCAATCGATGTGCTAATTGAGAAATCAATTTGTAATTTAAATAATTGACAAAAATACAAATATATAAATATAATTTAAAAAAATACATATATTTAAAATTTTAATTTTTTTAAATAATATATATATATATATGTTGGTAAAAACGAAAATATAAATATATATAATTATTAATACTATAAAAGCTTACAACCTACAATTTAACCTTTGCATAAATAAAGTAGCAACAAACTTAAAAGCCTTTATTATAATAGTTTGGTAGTGGCACGGAGTAGTGACCAAGTCTAAAGGGCTCCCTTATAAACATTTTCATCAACTACATAATTTATGGAATTGTATAAAAAATACAAATTTATTTCATAAACATCTTTATCATGGCCAAGTAAAGGAGTAAGATGTCTAAATCCATGTATTAAAAGCATCTTCATCACCTATCGACTAATTAATTACGATTTATTTCGTATCATCACTTGTCCTCTTACGTATCCATTGGCATTACTCGACCAGTGAAAGTGTCATCTCCGATAAACAAAATCATGGCCCACATCATTCCTTTGGGGGAGTTCAATTCATGCCGTACTTTTTAAAAAGCGAGCCTCACTAATTATGCAAACGTTTACCGAGTCTCTGATTTCGTTTTATTTCTCTCCACCAAACATTTACTGAGTCAAGTCGTGGTCGAACATTGTTATGACATACCTGTACACAATTTCATTTACCATTTCCAAAATACGGCGTGGACTGAGAAAGTGCCAAAGTTTTGCAACAACCGTTAGGTGTTTTAATAGAGATATTGAAGAGGAAAATTTGAAGGTTTGAGGCCTATAAATACACATTACCGCCATACAATTCTAAACATCGTTTCATTATCGTTTCCTTTGTTGCGAGTGAAGATGAAGGCGAGTGCAGTCCTAGTTTCAGTTTCAGTTTCAGTTGTATTATTCTTTGCTACCTTTGTTTACTCTGCAGATCCAGATCCCGTCAGAGATTTCGTGACGGGATTGAGTACCTTCACTCTGCGTAACATTTTCAAGAATGGAGATGTTAGTAGCGATACCGGCGGGATTCGAGCTGCAACCAATCCTCAAAACTTTCCTGCAGTCCGGTAATATATTCACATATTATTTACTTGTAGAAATATTTTGTTTGTATGGTCTGTACATTAAATTAATTAACGGTGTTAAATTGATTTTGCAGAACACAAGGGCTATCTGTAGTGAGGTTTAAAATGGTTCCGTGTGGAAGCAACCTTCCTCACACCCATCCAAGAGCTTCAGAAGTTCTCTCCCTTTTGTCTGGCGGACCCCTTCAAGTTGGCTTTGTTGACACCACTGGTATTGATCCAACTCATGGCAACACATTTTTTTCTCTTATTATCATGATGTCTATTCACTTATTATTATTTTTCTCTTATTATCATGATGTCTATTCACTTATTATTATTATGTATGTATATGATCTGACCATTCAAATTGATTTGTTGTAAATTAATAATTAACTAGGTGCGTCACACATTGATATTCTTTACCCGGGGGATGTTACCGTATTTCCCAGAGGTGTGCTCCATTTTGAACTCAACGTTGGAAGCGTGGAAGCTGAGTATTTGTCG
The DNA here is from genome assembly GCA_031772625.1 of Pinus tabuliformis. NCBI lineage: Eukaryota > Viridiplantae > Streptophyta > Pinopsida > Pinales > Pinaceae > Pinus > Pinus tabuliformis. The sequence goes on along the minus strand of CM062814.1, from coordinate 323,397,338 downwards.
GCACTTAACAGTGAAAATCCCGGCACTCTGGTACGCCTGCATCCAACCAATTATATGTTGGATTTTGTGATGAAATAGTCTATAACGCGACTTTTTGAAGGCCTTTCCGGCGGATTTTTCCGGTCGAAATCCGGCAAGAATTTATGGAATCGTAAGTTTGATAGCTAGTTTCTGCACAATGAAAGCGTCACAGGGGTTTTTCAGGGTGCTGAATCCAAATATGCAGTTAAAAAACCATTTTAACTGCAAGAAATCAAGATTTGACCTCAATTTCTTCCGCCGGATTCCGTCACCGGAATCTTCAAAAAGTCGCATTATAGACAACTCCTTTTGTGATATTACATCCTTATTTTAAAATTTGTTTTTTTTTTAAATATAAAATTGATTATAAAATATATTTAGGAACTCAATTTTTTATAATATATTATATTTTTAATTTTTATTGTAATTATTAATTTTTTTAATTAATATAATTTTAAATAAAATTGTTATTTTTTTGTTATTTAATTTTTTATTTATATATAAAAATAAATTAAAATTTTTAAATATTAATATAAATTTTAAATTTTATTTAAATTATCAAACTCAAAGAACAAATCATATATTGATATTATAACTTTTAATTTAATTAAAAAATAAATTTTAGAGAATTGAACCGTATTTATTTTTATCAAATTTATAAGTGAGTATTTTTTTCCTAAAAAATATTAAAAATTTAAAAAATTGTTGAATGGAGGCTTTTGTGATCCATAACAGTTTTAAGAAGGGTTTCGGCATAAATCACATGTAGAAAACATTTGTCCACAGCTGAACTAACGAGTGTGGTTCATGGTCAAGACAATCCTCAGGTCAAAGTCAAGTTGAAGAGTCACACCATGGCTGCATATTAAATAGGGAGAGCAGATATTCCAAACGGCTAGGTTTTATATAGCCGTTGATGGTCACACCTAGCCATTTGGAAGATCTACTCTCCCTATTTAATATGTAGCCATGATCTAACTCTTCAACTTGTTTTAAGGAGAGCAGATATTCCAAATGGCTAGGTTTTATATAGCCGTTGATGGTCACACCTAGCCAAGATCTACTCTCCCTATTTAATATGCAGCCATGATCTAACTCTTCAACTTGTTTTCACGATGAACCACACTGGTTGGTTCAAAATGCATCCACAAATGTTTTCTACATGTGATTTACGCCGAAACCCTTCTTAAATCTATAAAATTTTAATTATAAAAAATTAATAATTTTAAATTAACAAAATAAAAATTTAGATTTTTGATCAATGTTATTTCTTTTAAAAATTTCAAGTGCAATTTGAAGAAAAGTGCATCATTAGAAGAAAAAAATGCTAATCATCCCTCGAATTGAACAAAAGTGCATCATCGGGAGAGAAAAATGCTAATCAGCTCTTGAACTTTAAATAGAGAGTATGGAATTGAATTAGTGAATTACGCTATTCAACTATCAAAAAATTTCGAGTGAAATTCCAAAAAGAGTGCATTATCACAAGAGAAAAATGCTAATCATCCCCTGAGCTTTAAATACAAAGTTCGGAATTGGAATTGAATATTTAAAGTACGGAATTGAATTAGTGAATTACGCTATTCAACTATCTAGCCACCAGTCAAGTTTGTATAATTTTGTATTTTTAAATTGAAATTGAAATAACTGAAAAAATGATCAATGAGATTGGAAGGAATTTGGGTATAATTTTGCATTTTTAAATTGAGATTGAAATAATTGAAAAAATAATCAATGAGATTTGAAGGAATTTGGATTCACTATATTATGTGATGATTATATAGTTGTTTTAAAAATACGGAAAAATTTATTATTATTATTATATATTTATTTTAAGTGGAGATCTAACATGACTCTAGAGATCAAATTTTTTGAGGTGCAAACCTATTTTAGAGTAAAAAAATATTGTGTAACTTTTCATTATTTAAATTGTATTTTTTGAATGCTATACCAATTACAAAACATGCGTCTATTAATCTTTTATATATCAATATTAATTCATATTAAAATATTTTATTCATAACCCACATTGCATATCTTATTCTATACAACATTAAAATATTTTCTTTTAACATTTTTTTTCCATATATAAATATATATGAAGTTCATAAGATGTGCTAATTTTTTTAAGTATAATGTTTAAACATCTTACGCATATATTTTTATTACTTCTAATTATTTTAAATGAAATTATATTAGGGCATATGGACAGCTAATTACTTTACATGAAATTGTATTAGGACATATGGAAAACTAATTAAACATGCATAACATTTTTTTCCTTTTTTATTGTGGCCCACGTTGTTTTTCTATTTAGAGAATATTTTATTTTTATTTTAAGAGGGATAGGTGGCAACTCCAAGTTGAGCACAGAGATACTTACACATCGCTTTCACACTACGCTATAGAATGTGCCTCTAGGCTCAATAAATATAGAAGTTTAAAAAAATATAATTAATAAATTTGGCATTCTCTCACAATGTAGTCCTTTGCCTCTTTGTTCACACGTTCAACCATTGGTGGCTTAACATCATGAGAGACCTTAGCCTTGTGACTAACAAGGCTACTTGGACAAATGAAAAAAAACAAAGCAACTGTGAAATATGTGATGTTCAAACCCACGGATAATATATTTATATTTGATATAAATTAAATAATTAAATTAATAAAATTTGATTGCTCAAGTAATAGGTTGTCTCTTTAAGGATCATTAGTCGGTTATTTCAGTGGTTTTCCTTGAATAAGGGTGATGAGTTAACCTCCATTCGAAAATAATAGCCAATGATGATCATCCTCACTACTGGTTTGATAATTAAATTATGATAAATTTTTTCCTTATAACATAAAAATTACTTTAAAAAAAACTTAACTAAACCATATAAATCGCTACAAAAACTTTTGTGTATTTTATTTGTTGTAGGGTCATGAATAAATAGTTCATTCTAACGATAAATGAGTTTCTTAATCACGATGGTACACAAAATGGATGTTTTTGAATATGATTTTTTAGTCCCTGCCATCTGGCAATGGCATGGGATTATAGTAATTGAAATTTGGAAGTTAGTATTCGTTCAATTATTTTTAAGCAAAGTTTTTAGGTTGACGATACATATTTCACATATTTCATATTGCATTCCTTTTTGCAGTCTTATTTGGCTTCTCCCTGAGGCCGGGAGGCAAAACCATATTTGTTTGCTCGACATTTTGACGCATTTTGAAACTGGTGAACTAATGCTTACATTAGTTGATAACATTAAATGCTAGCTCATAACATTAAATGCTAGCTCATAAGGGTATTAGTATAAGCGGAAATTCACACCATGCTTGCGACGTGTCAAAATTGCCTGCGTGTCAAAATTGTAAAATTGTAATTTCCATGAGACCAACTGACTTTGTATAGAGCCTTCTTAAGCTTATATCATTTACTTGCCTGCAGACATTCTTAAGCTTATATCATTTACTTGCCTGTAGATATTGTATTGGGCCTTATTAAGCTTATATCGTTTGAATAAAGCAGGGCTTAACCAGCAAACCAGGTTCCAGGGCAGAGGAGAGATATGCAACAGGACAATAGGGAAAGTTATTAACCATCACAATAAACTGTCAACAACTGCTACAACTGCAAACAACTTAGCCTTCCTTGCTATCACTTATAATCTGGCCTACGATTTTGGAAGGAAACTCACCCACCATTGTCGAGTCGCCAGAGGACGGAGGGCTCTTTCTGATGGGCCAGCAATTCTTTGATATGAATCCTTGGATATCTTCTTCTATCTTCTTCTTTCAACTCACCGACAGGTCTCCATCCTGTCTGGACTCTGCTTGGCCTTAACATGTCCCTGGTCTTACTCATGACTGAACCGTGCTTTGAGTCGGAATTTTCTTGGCCTTAAAATGGGCTTTGAGTCGGAAGTTGCTTGGCCTTAACATGTCTTTGGTCTTCTTCATGACTAGACAGTGACCTGAAGTCTTGGGCTTTGAGTCGGAAGTTGTAGCAGAGAACTTGGTGGGCAGTGTGAATTGGGTTTGCCATGAGATCTTGCACCAACATCCAAGGAAGGAAGCCCAAAATCTGTTAGCCTTATTGAGATCTGTCAACCCTAAATGGAGCCTCTCCACTATCAAATATGCACTCTCCACTATCAAATCTTCTCTTGTGACTACATGTACGATTCCAGGAAGCTTAAATGATCAACAATTTTGAAAGCTTTGAGACGAAATTCCACCTATAGTCGTAGGAATGGCGCCAAGAAAGGCAAGCGCGTATTCTTCCTCCTTAAATTCCCCACGGTGATCCTTTGTAGCTAACTAAAATGAATCTTCCGCCGCACGAAAGAAAATTGCTACCTTATTGAGATCTGTCAACCCTAAATGGGTCATCTCCACTATCAAATCTACTCTCTTGACTACATGTACAATTCCAAGAAGCTCAAATGATCATACCTCTGGTGGTGAGTTCGGATAGATTTCCTAGTCCATCCTCAGTGAAAAACTATGTGTTTTTGTTTGGCAATTGAGTTTCTTCAAGGCAATCATTCTCTGGTTACACCTCTCGGTGGGGTAAGAGGCACATGTAGCGCATGAAAATGAAAATTTTATAAATTACAGCTACCACATAGCATAGTAATCATCTTACCAAAAATGCTATGTGGGACCCACCATGAGGACCATGTGTCTCATCGTTCCATTTATCAAAAATTTGCCCTCCTTAACCTCGACCTTGTTCATTCCTCAGCCTCATGCCCTCCTTGAGGCCCTCCTTAACCTCGGCCTTGTTCATTCCTCGGCCTCATTCATTCCGCAATGGATTCCATGTCTCTGCAACTTATGTTGCATATATTGTTAACCTTTTCAAAAACCTGGTACATTTTCTCAATTGATGTTCTATTGCAGTGGTTTTCAAATTGCCGCTTATTTTGTAATCATTCTGGAAGGTAATATTTTCTTTTCCTCTGCTAATCTATATTGTTTTCTTAGCACTCTTGCTTCACTAGTTTTATTTATGTACTAGCCTATCATTATGCTTCAATGGGCTACCTGTTTGATTTGGGTGTTACTTGGCCTCTGTGCTGTCATTAGAGACTTTAGGTCGACCTAAGCAACCACATGCAAGGTTTTCATTATCAACCGTCAACAAAACCTTGCGGTAGAAGCTGGTGGTTAGTAATAGGAATTTTGAACATATGGTCAGCCCTGTCAATATGAATCCCGGTAGTATAGATGCCTCCCCGACTAATGCAAAAAGGCTAGCTAGATGGAGGGAGGGGAGACTAGAAATGAATCTAAATGCCGCCTAATTTCTTGTGGGTCGATGAGTATAATAGTGTTAGGAAATGGTAGGCCTTTCCTTCCTTTATTTCAATAATATCCTTTCTCTCCACCCTGGGGGGAACTTGACTTTGCCTAAGGGGGAGAGATAAGTTAGTGAGCAAGCCTAGGCTCATTCTATTAGAGCTGGAGAGTTTAGAGAATTATTATTTAATAAATTCTAAATGGTTGTTAAAGCCAATGATACATTATAATTTCTTTCTCATTGCTTGCTTCTCAAATATCAATTTCATATTTGAAAAGGAATATCTTGGATAGTCATAAAATCTCATGCTAGTTTGGAGTTTATATATCACTGTAATCTCGTATTTCATAGCAGATAAGCATTTTTGATAACCCTACTACTATCTAAAGCTCTATTTTGTAACTTACTTTTGACTAGGTCCCATATCTGGAAACATCATTAAGATTCATCTCAGATCTGTTTTATTTGAGTCCACCCCCTGTCCACTGCATAAACCTTCAGAGGTTGCACTTATATGTTGCATATGCAAATATGCCTTGTGAATGAATGCTACAGAATGCTTAGAATGCATAACTATGTTGCACACTCCATTTCTATGAACACCAACACCAACAAATATTATGTGGATTGGGATCTAATTGTTTGTGTTTTTACACTAAAGAATTATTGAATTCTAAACTATAATAAGATATGGTATATGGTGACCCTAATACAACCTATAAAAGAAGCTGTAAGCTTGCTTTCAAATTCAAAGTTAAAGAATGACCCTAACTTGTCTGTTATGTATGTGGACCTTAAAATCATAAGCAAACAATAACAATGAGATCAATACTCTGTTTATCTTTCCTGGAGTTACATGCATCTGTTGTAACTAGTAAACTAGATAGGCACTGCTAATAACCCTACTACCATATAAAACTGTGTTTTGCAACTTACTTTTGACTAGGTAGTAAATCTGGAAACTTCATTGGGCCAAATATTTGCATGGCATTGGCCCGGTTTTTGATAAAGGTAGATATGTAATGGGTGAGTAGATTGTAGATCGCTGCTAGTGAAATTTTCATTACATATAACATCCACTGTGATTTTGAAATAAACATATCAGAGTTGTCTGAGTGTTTTTTTTCTTTTCAGGGAAAAAAAAATCACATCACAGGTTATCATATTATAAATAATACAACCAATACATAAATTCGATAGGCATGTAGTATCTCCATCATGTCCAGATCAGAAAACAAAAAAACAAAAAAAAAAAAAAAAAAAAAAAAAAAAAAAAAAATGAGCAACAAACTTTCTACAGAGGTCTTAGTTCTTCATTACATATTTATCAGCTGATACTAAGTACTAACCTCTAATCTATACCTTGTACAAATATGCTTGTATATCAAATCATATAGGGGAAAATACAAAAGGTTGTAGATAGAAAAAAAGCAACGACCTGAGCCAGTAACGATCCATAAAACCTGTGGCAATGAAGTTAGAAAAAAGATAAGAAATTCATAGTGCTGGAAAAGACCCTATAGTCCGCAACACACCCTGTCTTATGATGTTGTAGTGAATTCTATCAGGAATCATGGCGAGGACCTTTTTAGAGAGGGAGTTTGCATGTGATTTATTTTCCCAGTAAACATGTTCAAAGGATATACAATAAAAGGATTTCCTTAAAACAATGATATGATGCATCTGCCAGAGCAACAAGGGGGCGGAAAGTGAAGCTTTGCCATTGATCCAATCTATGGCGACCTGTGACTCTCCAGAAATATGAATCAATTCAATATTGAGCCTCTTTGCACAATATACAAGTCACCATAAGGCAATCACCACAACCTTAGTGTTTGTACCAATACCACAACTCCAATAGAAATGGTACTGGAGTACATGTGAGATCTCAACACGAGCACCACTACTGCATCACCCACGTTGGGCAGCTCCAACAAAAAAACCTGCCAGAAACATAGCATTTTGTGCAATAGCCAAGGATTTGTAAGGTTCTTGTAAACCTTCTGATCATATTCACTAGAAAGAACTCAAATATTGTCACTAATACAAACAATGTTAAAAGGATGTTTCAAAAGCTTCCTCTTGTACTCTATCATTTAAACCTTATGATCCTCCTTGTCTTGATCTGCTTGATCAATTTGTTTCACATATAGTTGTTTCAGATTCTCTTAATTCTCAATCTAGTAGTTCAAATGGTGGTCAAGGAAAAGAGGGTTGCATAATTGCAAATGTGTCTGAGCAAGTTGAAAACTCTAGAAGACCATTTGTCTGTACAATCGAACAGAAAATGAAGATGAAGAATGACATTATGAATATTCTGAAGCCTAAAATGACCATGGTGTGCATCTGGAGGAATTTTGTTACATCCATCTGATCAAGGTTGTAGATGAATAACCTTATCCACACTCTCCATCGTTCTTGTACTGAAGCATGGGAAAGGAGATAAAACGGGCGCTCATACAATTTATATAAATTTTGGATCAATTTTAGATCAATTAAATGATCAGCACAATGAATTCAAAATAAGAAGGCTCTGATAAACCAAAGTATTCAAGATTAGCAGCTCAGTGAGACTAAGAAGTGAATTTATGCTATGCTCCTTGAGGCTGAAATTAAACGTGAATTCTGGTATGTGATGAACTAGGATTTGGTGCCTATTACATTGATGAAATTTTTATGTGTTGAGGGTTACTTTTAGGAAATTTGTCGAGAAAGATTCTATTTGATTAAGCTGAACTTTAAATTGAAAAGACAGAGAGTAGAGAAAGTGGATTTAATTTGATCTTACATGGATGGCTTGCCAAGCATGGGAACCCAACTCATATCCACACCTGTCTCTCACAGAAAAAATAAAAAATAAAAAATTACATGATTGATCACCTCGTGAACTACAACTATCTTATAGTTTTTCTAAGGAAATAATTACTCACTTAATCAAAGAAAGGGGGTGGTGGTGCCATGATTAGATTATGTATGATCAATTGATATTGTCTATATTGTTTCTTTTTCCGAGGAAACAACCCTTGCAGAGCTTTCCCCCATCTTCTTTGGAATTTCTAGATGGAAAGAGAATCGATGCCAACATCATAGGTGGTTGGTAATCCCAAAGGATCTCATGACATTTGATCCTGAGACCTTTGAGGACTTGGCACTAGAGCATCTACCAATCAAGCTAACCATAGGACTTAATCTTATCTGTTTTATTGTTGATAAGTTGATTATATTAATCACCATTAATAACATATCTTAGTGACTCTATCTTGTTACAATCAATTGCAATTGACGATCCTCCATTTGAGTTTTCTACTCTCGCTTCACCCTTATCACATTGTTCATCATTTCCTAATATGTTTAATGAGTCTCTTATAAAAGCTTTCTCTTTAGATACTTTTGATCGTATAGGATAACCCTAATACAGCCGGTAAGAGACACTATAAGCTTGATATCAGACTTAAAGAATCACCCTAACTTCTCTGTTATGTATGTTTACCTTAAAGGAATAAGCAAACAATAACAATGAGATCAATTCTCTATTTAGCCTACCTGGAGTTACATGCATTTGTTGTGACCCTAACAGTTAGATCAATGGTCTGTTTATCCTGTCCTACAGTTACATGCATTTGATATCAGACTTAAAGAATCACTCTAACTTCTTTGTTATGTATGTTGACCTTAAAGGAATAAGCAAACAATAACAATGAGATCAATGCTCTATTTATCCTGCCTGGAGTTACATGAATTTGTTGTGACCCTAACAGTAAGATCAATGCTCTGTTTATCCTGCCCTGTAGTTACATGCATTTGTTGTGACCCAATGGACCAGATAGGCATTGGTAATGTTCTTTGTTATATATGTTGACCTTAAAGGAATAAGCAAATAATAACAATGAGATCAATGCTCTGTTTATCCTGCCTAGAGTTACATGCATATGTTGTGACCCTAACAGTCATATCAATGCTCTGTTTAGCCTGTCGTGCAGTTACATGCATTTGTTATGACCCAATGGACCAGATTACTTTTGGGTTTTCTGAATGTTACTTCATTTTCTTGGCATTTTCTACGGACCCCAGAGATCAGGGAAGGATTGGAAAAGGTATCATTAACCCTGTTCTTGTCACCCATTGCAATGTCAACTTAATTATCATTTGCTATGCAGATTTCAACAGCCCTACAATCTACGAAGTCATTTTCATATATCTTCTCTTTTATATTTATTTAACGTATGCCCTGTTAATATCAAATTGCACCTCTTTGATGGACTTTGTGTGTAACCTTCGTGCCTTTGTGGAAGCCATTTACCATGCAATTCCTTTTTCTCTAGGTCAGATGCTTTTCTCGGACCCGTCCTTCGATCACTTTGGCATTTACTCTCTAGGGACACAAGATTCACAGTATGAGGTATTGCAGAATCCATTGAAGTGTTTCATATTCAAATGGAAATGTAGTTTGAAAAGAAGGTGGATGAGCCGAGACTATTTTACAACTACATATGGCAGTCCTAGTGGATTCTGTATTTTCAGAAACTGGTATAGCGATTCAAGTATGAACTTTTGTGCTAACTGTGCTGCGTATTTATAATTAGTAAAATATGAAGCAAAGCTTGAGGATGGAACACTCGTGGAAAAATCCCCAGAAGACGGTGTGGAGTTTTATGTCAATGATGGCATATTTTGCTCAGTTGGGCAAAAACTGTAGATTTTCCCAGTAGCAGATGGGATTTGTGTCACTATTTAAGCTGCTTAAAAAGCTTGTTTTTCCATCTTGTTACCTTCTCACCAATTTATGTGTGTTAAGGTTTCAATCTAATCTATTATTACATTTGTGATCTATAGGACACTTTTTTCCTGCTATTGCGAAGGTAGTCAAAACAATGAAGAGAGGAAAAAGTGTGATTCTCACCATAAAACCTACGTGTACGCTGAAAGCTCCAAAATCAGTTTGTTCTATATTGCTTTGGGTTGATATTTTACCTTCCAATGTTGAACTGTATATATGCACTTCTAAGAAAAATATTTGTGTGTGGGTATTCTTTTGGTGATTAGGTAGTTATCTTTAATATATTTTGAATATTGCTTTTCTATTGTTAGTATTGTTATGAATCAATCCTCGCGCACATGATATCATGGGTCATATATATGTCTATGTGTACATGTGGTTAGTGGCTTAGGAAATTGGGCTTTGGTTATCATACGGAGTCAAAATATTTCATTATCATTTTATATTTTATGCTTATTCATATACATGAAGTTACCTTCGGAATTAAGTTCCTTGGTTCTATTGAATTTTTTGTCAAGAGGATATGGCTTTTCTCTTTTAACAGAATGCTTATGCTTTTCTTTCTTGTTCAGGGTAAGATATGCATGTAATATTATATTTCTCTCCATTTTCGGTTAGTGCATGACTAAATAGTGAGGAATTATGCAACTCTTGTTAGCTTGGCTGAAAATTTTATGTCAAATAGTTTAAAGCACCCAAGTTTATAAAAATAGTTTGGAGTACTCAGGTTTGCTCTTTTTGCTATTTGTTGGGAAGTCCATGCGACATGCAAATGTTTTGTAGAGCTCCCATTACAGTGACTAATTTTCTCTCTTTTGAAGCTGCAATCTAATGTCTTCCTTTAGACAAGATTGGGCTATCAACTTGTTATCGTTGCCTTAGAAATGCATAGTTTTATTATTTTCTTTTGGTAACTACACTTAGATACATGATTGCAATAGGAAAACTAACGTGATATATTGATGCTCAATGCTCAAATGCCTTTGGTGAGCGGGGTAAGGATGCTGAAGAGGTGTTTGCTGTGATTCCTCCAAATGCTACTATCACTACGAGTTTGGAATTAATGATTAAAATTATTAGTGACTAGGAGGTACAATTCCTTTGTTATGGCTGATCACACACATATTTCTACTCATATTATTGGGTAGTTTTATATTTTCTCACTCAAGTAAATTTATTGAATCATATTTATATCTCCAATTCATCTTCAAGGTTGCATAATCTGTTGGAGTAAGTGTTTCACAGTCAGATGGAAATGTAGTTTGAAAAGAAGGTGGATGAGCTGGGGCAAATGTACAATCATGTAGGGGGTCTGAAAAGGACATTGAACTTCTACTGACACAAGGCAATTGTTGTGTCACAAATTCCATTTTTCTTGAAGACAGAATAGGTGGATTATGTTGTTTCTTGTTATAGCTTGTCCCTTATTTTGCTTCATTTTTCTTCTGTGCATTTAATAACCACCGAGGCAGGTTTGAATTACATTTTGGTTAATTTTCTAATATTTGGAGTGCATATGATTGGATTATAAGGGATCCGAGATTAATGGTAACCTGCATGTACTTCTAAACTTGGGCTCTGGTTTTGATTGTAGACTTGGTTTTGGTGGAGCCTTGTTGGATCTCTTATATGTTTGGGAGCATTATGGAAGTAACTACCATGGAGGTTACTATATGATTTTGACTTTTCAGTCTGTCCAAATTCAGAAGGGACTTGCTGCCTCTACAACCCTCCTTGTTTGTTTTGTTTTGTATCCATTGAGAGGAGGGAGGTCATTTTCATTTTATATGCCTTTAGTTGACATAGTACATAATTGTACCAATGAATATGTTTTTCTTCTATTTCATATCCACAACGTAGATATAGTGCATCATGTAATGCAGAACTTGGTAATTAGAATCCAAACAATTCATAAAATCCCCGTGCTAACTTGAATGTTATGATTAATTGAGGGTGATTGCATGTTAACAATAGATATATCTAGGATATAACATAACAGAAACTCACTTAAATTATGGCATTAAATTAGTGGAAATAACTCAAATACGCCAAAATATTTTAAAATAATGTGATGTGAAAAGCTTAAAATTTACATTCACATAATTTTAAATTAAATATTATACATTTAAAATATAACACAACATCATATTAATCAACATTTTTTTTAAATTATAGGGAAAAATTATATATCTAATTCGCAAAAATATTTACAAACCCTATATTCTATTGAAGATGCCTACTTTCAATGTTACAAATATTACTTTTATTATCTTGATGGGCCGTGTTAGAAACTTGAATTTCTTTTTCACCTTTTCCATACATACTTTTAAATGTATGTAATATGATTTTCTAATTATTTTAAACTTTCAAATTATAAACATATATTATAATTACTTTATAAAAAAGGAAATTAAAAAAAAAATTAATAATAATATAAAATAAATTTAGTCCTTCTGGGGTAGCTCAATTAGTGATGGCTATGGAATGAAGTTTCAATGAACTTGAGATCTTGGGTTCTAATGTTGTGCTACCCTCCATCCGTAATTGGGTGACGTAATTGGGTGAATAACGGAAACTCAAAAATAGGAGAATCCTACAAAGCTTACAAAAAAAAAAAATCAAACTTAAATAGTTCCATTTATAGTTTATTACAATAATTTAAATTATTCATTTAAACTAAATAAATTTTACTTAATCACATAAGTGCTTTTGTTGATGTGTTTTGAACCATTGAGTGTGGCTCATCATTAGGACAAGATGCAAATTCAGACCATACCACCACTAGATGCGAGGGGAGCAAATTTTTAGGCCGTTATAGTCATGGGGGCTATACTCAAATTTTTAGACCGTTATAGTCACCGGGGCTTTACTTAATAAACTTCTGACATATCACATGCGTTGGTGGCATACTAAATAATGGAGTCATCTAACGAGGTGAAGGAATATCCTGGACGACCAAAAGTGGCCGGAATACGGGCAAAAAAATTTCAAAAAAACTTGTAGCGACAGTGTTTGAATCATGTTTTTGATGGTAGAAATGGATTTAGCACCACCAAAAACGTCTAAGACACCTAACATTTTGAATTTTAACAACTATAAGTTGGATTTACAAAAATTCTTGCTGTATTTTCTCTAAATATGATCGGAATTTCTATAACTTTCTGGGCAACTCCTCAGCCTCGTTAGACTACACGCTAAGCAATACCCTTAATTTGACTACATATTGAAAAATACCTAAAAAAATCACATTATTTAACTCCCTATCAACACGAACCCAATACACCTTCCCAATTTAAAAAACCCCTAATTTCACTAGATATTGTAGGTATCCATTTTTTCATTAACATTTTTTATACCCTTTTATATTTTTTCATTAACTTTGAGCTCCATTTTTCATACCTATCAATATAAAAACCTTTAATTCATAGCTAGTTTGACTAGATAATAAAATAAATTAACTTAATTTATTGAGAAAATGTGAATGCTAAAAATATTAAATTAGTTTAACTAGATAGTAAAATAAATTCACTGTAATTGACTGAGAAAAGGTGAATGTTAAAAATATTAAATTAGTTAGACTAGATAATAAAATAAATTAATTGTAATTGACTATGTTGAAAATATTAAATTATAAAATAATTTAAGTTTAAAATAAACCCCTTGTTGGTCGTACGCCTTTCTTTGTCAAGTATTTTGCCTATTTTGTCAATGAATTAAACGATATAAGAATTGGTCTTAATGATAAGCTTATTAGTTTCGAAGTGGTCTTGCTCTACACTAATATCCCCATTAACGAGGTCATCAATGTCATTAGGTGCTTTATTGATCTTGATACAACAAACTTAGTTAAAATTTATCTTACCTCCACGTTCTTCAGCATCAAAGGGGAATTTTATGAACAAACATGTCATGTTTCCATGGGTTCCCCCCTTTCCCATGTTGTGGCAAATCTTTTTATGGAAGTTTCTGAATCGAAGGAATTCTCCTCTGCTCTATTCCAACCGAAACTGTGGAAGAGATTTTTGGATGACTCGTGTCATTTGGCCCCATGGTCAGGAAAGGTTTGACCTCTTTTTTCAACATCTTAACAACCAATCGAGTTCCATTAAGTTCACTATTGAATGTAAAATCAATGGTTGTCTACCTTTTCTTAACATCCTTATTTCTAAAGAAGACAATGGTTCTTTCTCCCTTCAAGTCTTTCAGAATAAAACTCACACAGAGTAATATCTTAATGCTAAATCCCATCATTTCCCATCCCAAAAGCTAGGTGTTCTCAACACCCTAGCCACTAGGGCATTAAGAGTTTCTAATGAAAAGCACCTCGATGATGAAAGAACCCACCTCTTGAATGTTTTTATCCGTAATGGTTACAATAAGGATCAATGTCTTAGAGCCTTCCATAGAGCTGAAAAATGTCTCAAGGTTAAGAAAGACCCCAACGATAGGTCCTTAGGGGTGCATCTTCCATTTATCCAAGGGACCACAGATAAGATTGCTAGGGTTATGAGAAACATAAAGTCTCTTCAGTGTTTAGGCCCCTTAATACCATTAAGTGCTCCCTAAGGTCGGTGAAGGACCATGTGGACCCCAAAAATTTGAAAGGTTTTTATCTTATCCCTTGTTCATGTGGTACTCGCTACATTGGTGAGACTGGCCAATCCATAAATCAAAGGATTCATGAACATGCAATAGACATAAAACATGGGAGGACACATTCTTCAGCTTTGGATGAACATGCATAAAAGACTAAGCATCATATTTCCATTGAGGAAACCCTTGTACTTGCTAAAATTGATCATTACCATCATGGTAAGTTTAGGGAAGCTATAGAAATTGAAAGCATGCTTGGGAATTTGAGGTTGGAAGGTTAGTAGGTGATGGGTCCTTGTCTTTTCCTCATAGTTTTAATATTTATTTATTTTTCTAGGTTTTCTTTATCTCCTTTCTTATTTTTATTCATTAGTATTTTTATTAATTTTCCACTTTAAGTGGTAGATTTTATTTCTCTTATATTTATTTGAATATTAGACTAGACTGTAAATTTTTAATCTCTTTACTTTTTTCTAGTAAGTGATTTGTGAAGTTATTCATAGATAAAATAAATAAATAAATATTTTTTTATTCTATTATTTTTTATTTTTAATTGGTCGTAACATTTTATTGTCTAGGTTAAAAAGTATTTTAGTTAACATTTTATTGTTTAGGTTAAAAAATATTTTAGTCATTCTTTATTAATATAAAGAATACTATTGTTTAGGTTTAAAAAGATTTTAGTCATTCTTTATTAGTATAAAGAATATTATTGTTTAGGTTTAAAAAGATTTTAGTCATTCTTTATTAGTATAAAGAAGTTTAATTTAAATATTTATAAGGTATTAATTTGGTTATTCTATATAATTTTACTTTCGTATTAAAGTTTTAATCAAAATTTATTTTCTAAATTATTCATTTATTTAGTCATTTAATTATTCTAATATTTATATCTAGTTAGTCCATACATCTTATAGTTCTTTTAGTATTTAAATATATTTTAATAATCATAAGTAGTTAGTTAATTAGGTAGTAAATTCTAATCTTTATAGGGTTTATTTTATAATTTAATATTTTTAACATTCACCTTTTCTCACTCAATTACAATTAATTTATTCTGTTATCTCCTCATCGCTATTTATGGTGCCATGATCTGCATTTTGTTGAGGACAAAAAAGTCTTTTGTCATGGAAAAAAAACTCTTATGTGATTAATATGTGCTTTTGAATATTATCTAAAGGCTTACTACTGCACTCCATATTTCATGTAATTAGTTCAATAGCCCTTCGCCAAGGTAAACTCAAGCAAACACATAGACCGAAATACACACTGGTAGATAATGGATATCTCAGAGAGAAATGTCTTGGTTCTTGTGGCTGACACACAACAATACACAACTCAACATTGTTTTTGTAGTATAGATGGACAGGAGGAAGGAAATGAGGGAAATCAATGTAGAGGGTTGGACATAACACAAAATCCTAAGCAACAATCCCCAACAAAAATATGGAAGAGTGAGGAGGTTAAAATGAAGAAAGGGGAGCACGAATTAAGGTCTCAAGCTCAATGCCTCATGAATAAATTTGTCACCAATTAGCATAATTAAATACGTGCTTACATACAGGTACTGTAGGCTATCAAATAACAGAAGTAAGTATGTGTTTACCAGGTACTTCTTACTACTTAGAAGCATACATACAACCATGAGAGAGTGAAACCGACATCTTCAATACACAATTTCAAAAGAGGAAGTACAAACATGAAATGATATACAAAGGGGAGAACATAATGCGCATTGCTCTGATTGGAATCAACAAAATTGCTTCATTAATCTTTGAAGATGGAGTCCAAATCACCAGTCCATTACACTTAACAATTATATGTGCCCGAGCACCTTATGAACATGAAAATTGAACCAAAGTGGAACCACTCTCTTTGCAAACAGACCTTAGAACTTGCAAAAGCAGAATTCAGGCCTCTAGAATGTAGAAATTGGGAACCTTTCTTAAGCATTTCTTCCCTCTATTTATAAGGAGAGGGGGAGATTTGAATAACAATTACAAAATATCTCAGCTGGGCTCCAGCTGTCTAATTGACTCACTGTATTGCCGTGCAAAGGTTCTACTAGCCAAAATGATTACAACCAAATTTGATTCTATTCTTGAAAATGAAAAAATTATAGAATAATAAACATAAAGAAAATTGAATGATGGTTGAAGAAAATATCTCCCTACCATTCCTGTGATGGCCTCCGATCAGGTTACATCTTTGCCATGATGTTCCTCTTTAGTTTCCCAGTCGGTTCACCTGTCTCTTTTGTTGCAACTTCTTGAATTCCCACTCTCTAGAGATGGGAGCGATCAACTGTCGGTTGCTTGTCACAGAGAATAAATAGAGATCAAGCTGGTAGTCCTTCATTGTTTGACTATGTGGAGCTCCATGCTGAGAAATTAATTCTCAGGTGACCTGCAAATTTCTTTCTAAGTCCCATACTTGCATTTATCTTAGTGAAGACGTGCGTCGGAGCACAAACATGGCTTGTATCACTTCAACGCAGACCCAACACTCTTTCCTACAGATTGTGGTCCTTCCTGCCTTGAGCTAGCAATATTTGATAATCGCCATTACTACTGAGACCAACTCCTTTTTTCCTACATTCAATCTTGTTGCTGCCAGCCCATAAGCTTTTAACTCTCTGTATCTTGCTCAGAGAAATTCCATAGCTCAATCTTCATAGTGGTGCAGTATTCTAATCTTCCTATTTCCAACCTTCGATATGATGAGCTCCTTCCACTTAGCCCTTCCCTCATTTCTCACCATAGGACCGAGGGTTGTTACCTTCCACTTAGCCTTGAGTTTCTAGAGCATTTTTGTTCCTTCCGGGGGCTATTTTTCCTTTGTTAAGTGCCTAGCGCCCTTGGTTCTTTGATTATTTGTGACTGTGATGCCAGCCCAATATCAGAACCCCCTTAATAGAATTTTTTCAAGTATCAAGTGTTACAAAGTGCCAACATCCTCAACCTTTGATATGTCGACCTCTGATATGATGTCATCGCTCTACGTGACACCTCATGAGTGGTGACATGTGTCACCCAGATTTATCCCCTTAGGCCCCCTCAAAACACCAAAACTGCATGCCACATGTCCTTCCGTATCGCCATGTCATATTGACGTTAGATGCCACTGTAGCTTATTGGGACAAATCATATGCCACCACGTGTCCTGCTAGAGGAGAGAGAAAAGGGCCTGCCCACCTTTGGTTTTGCGATGAAATCCTTTGTTAATCCTTTATTAGCGTTCCCAATGGTTTTTAACACTATCAGCGCTTCAACCATATCACAACTTTTTAAAAGGTTCTCATGTTCAGAAGTTCTGATTCTCGGATTGCCAATATGCTTGACAATGATGTTGCACCAATATCTCTGGACCTCTGATATGCAATGCACCAATATGCCTGATGCTCTGATGTTGCGATCATCGATATGGCTGATGCCATCATGTTACAATTGTTATCACTCAGGTTGTTCCCTTTGACTCCCAAGGGAATACAACCGAGGTAACCACAAACCAATCTTTGGACTGCAGGTCCTAGCCTACCTGCAATCAGAGAGGGCTCTCTCTTTGTTGAGGATGGTTTTAGGCTAGTTATTGAGCTCAAGGGGTTTTGTTTAAGTTTTGGTGGGAAGGATGATGCTTTCAAGCAGAGAGGAAATATATAGTATGATAAGTTCAAACCATTGGGCGTGGAGTCATGGAATAGGACTGCTGGTGCGTTTTCTTGGTCACAAGAGGAATATGGAGCAAGACAGTTACACATGAAACAACTTTCAAGCTAAATGGAGATGGATTGAAGGTTAAGGAATGAGAGGCAATTAAGAATCTCTCTTTCAGCTTAACAGAGGGAAGGTGAATGAGCTCTATCTAGGAGCAGTAAAGAATCCCTAGATAACTGTCAAACATGGGTGAATTAGGGTAAATATGAGCCAAAGGGAAATCATATTCATTACCAATTCAGTTCAGATGAAAACATAAAGAAACAACAGAAATTGAGCATAGAGTGCAGTTAAACAAGTTCTAAGCTAATCTTTCTTTCTGCTATTTAGATGGTGATACATGTATGATATGAGCATATATCAATAAAAATAGAGGTAAGAGGCACTTATTGAGTCATATTGCAGCACAAGAATTCCACATTCAATTCTTCAAAACATTAATACACAGCACACAGTCCATTCTCCAAGCTTTCAGCAGTCTTTGATTAAGGAAAATATCAGGTATACAGAGCGAGTCTCTCTTGGAGCTATACAACCAACCAACCCCTTAAACAGTGAATTAGGGTGGTTTTATAATTAAAATATATACAAAAAACCAGATCTCAGACAGATTTGTTGTAATAGGTGTCTTTAACCTAACATATGTCTGAAACAAATGCGAGAAAATATCTTCGAGCTGCGCTGGGGGCAGCTGTATCAGAAAAGAGTTAATGTGTTGCCTTTATGGCTCTGTGTTGATCACTTAGCCATAACTGTGCTTTGGGTTTTGATCCATTGTTGTTTGGTGGCTTTAAATGCTTCGACTATGATCGGAGAGCTTTGATGGGCTTTCAACGCTTTCTTTGACTTTGTTGGAGGCCATTTAATGTTCCCCTGCTTTGGGAAATAAAGATTTCCATTAAAAACATTTGACTGATACTCTTTGCCGCTTCCTTGATATGCTTTGGCACTGAATGTGTGCCTTTTCTCACCTCTGAAACTCTTTAAACTGTTCCATCGACCTTTCATGGCTGCTATTCGTCCCTCTTCTTGCTTTAGAAACTGTCTTTGCCCGTTTTCTGAATCCTGCGCAAAGAAATTCTTGTCATTTTGCGACTTTTGGGCCCCGCTGGTAGCCGAGCCATGAAAGGGCTTTCCATTTTGGCCTATTTCCCTTAGCGATGCGTGATTAGCGCTAAGCGCTAATCGCACATCAAAAACTGCCTCGGTTCTTCATTCCAGGCATCCATTGTGCAGATTTCGTGCTTCGCTCTTTTTTACGATGACGTTAGCATGATGTCAGCATGACATCAACGGTGGGTCCCAGTACGGCAGTGACATGGCAGGGTGACATCAGCAGGGTGACGTCAGTAGTACGGCCGGGTGACGTGGCAGTACGGTGGGGGTGATGACGTGGTAGTACGGTGGCAGTGATGTGGCAATGACGTGGTAGGGACACGGTGGCAGGAGGCCGACGCAGGTTGATGATGTCATGATGACGTGGTGCTAGCGTAGGAGGGCGGAAGGCGGTATCTGGTTTTATGTTGCACCGCTTTTGTGCAGAATCGGTTTCAGAGGAAGGGGCTCCACCACAGCGAGGAGGGCGACGCGTGGCAGGAGTATGACGGGAAAACCGCCCATCTCCTGGACGCTAACCCTCGGCATGTCGGGGCACAAAAAGACTTGCCCACCGTAGATCTCGGGCGCATCAGATCGGACAGTCGCCGACACGATCAAAACGGCGGAAGGATAGATACGGGGCCCGCGGTGCTTTTTATTAATTGTTTTAATCTGGCGGGGGGAAAACTTTAGGAAAGTGGGTTTTGGGTTATATACAAGCGGGGTGAAATATATTTACATGCATGACCTTAGGATAAGGGTGGGAAATGAGTATTGTAGGGTTAGGACTTAGGGGAAATGGTTATTAGTGTGACCAGATGTCAGACTAACTCCAGGTTATGACACAGAGGGTTAGTAGGAGCCCCAGATGGACTACTATTTCCCTGATTTGATAAATATGCCTATAATGCCAAGGGGAGGGGAATATGTAATATTTTTGGGATTTTATATAGTCCTAGTAGTGAATAGGGATAGGAAAGTAGCTAGGGAGCTACATAGTAGAATTAGGAGTTAATATGACTTTATGAGGTGAAAGTATATTGGAGAGGCTAAGTTTGTGAACTAAAACTTAGACATAAGAAGTGCATGGACTATGGAGACACGATTTTACATAAGAAATGTGGCTTCTTTCACTGAAGAAAGTCAAAACTTGACTTGGTTCTTTACAAAAAATGAAGTGATAACAGGACTGGTTGGGCAGATCCCAAGGTCCTCAAGGGGATGTTAGTGAGTGATTTGGGGAATGAGAAGAAGGGGGAGTTAGGCATGCCTCGCTTGAGCTCCTCTAAAGGGGAATTGCCTTGCACTTGTGATCTGAATAGATATAACACTTGAAAAGACGAAATGGATCACACAACTTGATTCTGCAACCACAAAACTACTTACCCAGCCTACTTACCTAGCATTTTTTCTTCTTTTTGCATGGGTGCACTTGGACTTGTAGACCCTGATTATTCCTTTTTTCTTTTTTCTATCCTCCTATCTAAATCTACACTTATTTCTTCCAAGGGCCCAGATTAAGCATTTGGGCTCCTTTGTTTCTCTACCTATCTACAAATCTTCCAAGATTAAACTGTTTGGATAGATAATGATTCTCTATATTCTAAAACAAGAAATTGAAACCTAGGGAGGCCAAGATTAAGCTGTTTGGCCTTCCCTTATGTTGTGCCCTACAACAACCCCCCATTTCATAATAATTTTATCACAAACAAGTTACATATGAAATGGGTCCCTTTTAAAATTTTTAATTGGCATTAATAAACCTGCTCAAATAAGGTATGATAATCAAATGAATTTAGGAAAAAACCCTTATTGAGCAAAGTGTTAAGCAATTTTTGGTTAAGTCCAAAGGTGTAATCGCATGTTCGGTTGCCATCTTGGTTTTTCCCGACGCGATATCGCTATCGGCCATCGGCAATAGCAAATGCACACACAAAAGGGCACATACCTTTTCCCCGATGCGACGCGATATCGGCGATCGGCTATCGGCATGCCACTATGTCGTGTGGAAAACATTCTAACACTCCGGCCCGATGTGATATCGGCTATCGGCATTCGGTAAAAGCAATTGACTCACATTTGGGGTTATGTTCGCGCACCGAATGCGATACAGCAATCGGCGTTCGCTTGAAAACTTTCCCAAACGATAACGCCACACACACATTTCCGATGCGATATGATGACGCATAATGATGACCTTAGTTTCAAAAGGTGATTATTTCAAAGCATTAAAGTTATATTTAAATCGATTTGACAAAATCACAGATTTCAAAAAGCCGTTAAATAAAGGGATAAGGTAATGCATGCGTATTTAAAAGCCTTGCCCCTTCGAATCAACGAACAACTACGATTAGACCTTTGAAGGATCTGTTACACGCTTTAAGGAGTCATTCGGTTTAATAACTTAAGTAATGGTCATTTATGAAGCTGAAGGCCGTAAAATCACCATCATTACATCTACGGCGCCTGCTCAAATCATTAAATCCGCAGCCTCTTTTTAGAATAATCTCGCCATGCTTCAAATCATATATGTATCCCGTTATGGATTATCATTGTTATTTCTTTGTTACGGTTTCTATTGCACTTGTGTAGAATTCGACTGACGAGAGAAGTCTGAATATGATGGGGAAGAAGTCCAAAAAGATGGCAGGTTCTACTGCGATACCCGCCTCAGGCCAAGCTGCTACACCGTCAAGGAAGGGCTTAATCTCAGATACTACATGCACTGGTCTTACTGGTACTACATGGCAAGGGACATACAATTTGCTAGAAGGAGAACAACCAGAAGTAACAGTAGCGGAGGCAAGTGTAGATGAATTAAGAAAGTCTGAGGCAACTCTTAAAGATTTGGCGGACTCTTTTCTGCACAGAATAGCAGCCAGGGAACAAGTCCTGCCTTATACTGACGTGGTGCGTTGGGCAATTGAAGAAGTTCCTCTCACTAATAGGACCTTCGTTTCTAAGGATAGAAGGATTTTCGGCTCCTTCAAGCCCGAAGACTTAAGACAAATGTATCATCTGCCCAATCCCGAGCAAGTCTATAACAGAGCATTTGTGGAAAAATTTGCCAGAGAGAATGAATCACCAGCCGAACCTCTACGAGAGTGGAGGCAAAATCCAGCAAAACACAAACAAGATATGTCGGGTAAGTACTCCAATGCTTCTCTGGCTTCACCTTACTGCTATGCTGGAATTATGATGTGTAGATTATGGGGACTTCACGATTCTGCAAATATCCATGTTGATATGGTTCCCTTGATGGAAGCGGCTGTTAATAGTATAATTATGGATTGGGCCACTATCCTGTCCGATAAGTTGGTCTTAGCTATTCGCGAGTTTAGGGCCAAAACCAGAGTCAGTGAGAGGAAAGTCCAACCTTTTTACTATTCTGCATATATTATGGATGCCCTTTGTTTTAATTCTGAGTTCCCTGTCCTTGGTTGGAGATGGACAACCCATGACCCAACACCTATTCATTTATATCATCGTAAATTGTGGAAACCTTCTCACAAAGACCATTTATACCAAATTTGCAATGGTTTTATGGTTCCCGTTCATCATTCTATTTTTGACAGACCTATCCCTAGGATTTCCTATGAAGCCTCTTTTGACCTGCCAGCCGTAGCCCATTGGTTCGGCGAGGAATGTTTTTCTTATATCAGAGTTTTTGGAAGCAAGGCCAGGCCACATGTTCTTCCCATATACATCCCAGACAAACTGTTGGCCCGAGAAATTTCTTATCAGATAATGTCTGAAGGTGTTACCCAAACTCTCAAAGAGGAGAAGAAGAGAGGATGGCCATCGTTTCCTTTAAGAATTGGAGTTTATACGCTGCTAAATTATAGACATGCAGAAAAGGAAGCAGCAAAACTCCAAATGCTATCTCTAGTTTCTATTCCCAACAGACTCTATGACCCGAACAAGGCTGCTTTCACTGCCTTGGAACAGGCTAAGCTGACAAAGGTGGTTCATCAAGAAGACCAGTTTGACGACCTGTTCATGGGTGCCGATTCAATAAGCCAAGTCGAACAATTTGCTGCAATGAAATATGGAGATATGGAATTAACAGAATTTAATAGACTTAGAAAGCAAAGGTTGCAAACTTTGCCTCTAAAGCTATTATCTACGACCCCAACTTCATCCTCAAGCGAGCCTGATCAGCCAGAGACAAATGTACCTCCCGTTACAATTAGAGAACAGGAGGAAAGCCAAAGAAAACTACAGGCAGAAAGGCAGCAAAAAGCACAAATTGAACAAGAGCAGAGAAAGCAAAGGGAGATAGAAGAAAAGAGAAAGCAAAGGGAGATAGAAGAAAAGAGAAAACAAGAGGAAGAAGAAAAGATAAGGAAAGAACTGGAAGATAGGCAGAAAAAGGAATTGGAGGAACAGCAACGGAGAATACAAGAGGAGCAACAGTAGAAGGCATTCGAAGAACAGCAGAAGGTTGAAAAGGAAAAAGAACAGAGTAAGCAAATCTCTGTCGATACTGAATTAATTGAAGAATGGAATCAATTTGATTCCATTATAAGTCATAAAGAAGCCTCCAAAGACTCAGAGGTCTTAAAGACTCCCGATATTACTGTTTCTCCGGTTCTTGAAGGAACCAGCGGCCCACCCATAATACAGAGTGTTGAAGAAGTTATTCAGGATCCATCAGGTCAAGTTGATCTTCAGGTAGAGGAAATTCCTCCTCTAGACATTTTCTACAGCCCTAAGCATAAAGCCGTTGTAAGGCGCTCAAGGAAGAGACGAAGGCTTGATCAACTTTCTGTCTCGAATGAGCAAACAGTCACGGGCAATGTCGTCTGGAAGGGAGAATTAAGTCCCTCTGAAGATTTAACAAAGCTGTCGCAATTTGCGGGAGCTTATTCGGCAGCAACCATTGACAAAGCATCCGAAGTGAGTCTTATTTTGAAGACTAAAGAACATGAGGTATATGCATTGCAAGCAGAAGTGATAGAGGCAAAGAATAAAGCGACACAGGCGGAAGAACAATTGCTGGCTCAACAACAAGAAAATCATTTGTTAATCCAGCAAATTGAGAAACTAAGGATAGACCAAAGTGACATTAAAGCACGAGAATTAGCAGAGGCATTATCACAGTTGGAAGCATCAAATGCGCTGTTAATGAAATCAAAAGAAGATCAAATAGCTCAGCTCTCAGCACAACTTGAAGGTATTAAAAGCGCCAAGAGCATTGAAGATTTCAGAACAGAGGCAACTCTGATAAACAGCGCTTTAATATCTCAGATTAGACTTCTGTGCCGACAGCTAGTTGAGGCTGAGTCACTTTGTGATATATCTACAGCAGTATGTAGTCAAATCGAGAAAGCAAGGACGAACTTGGATCAGGCCGAAGATGAGATAATAGAATATATTGAGTGGCAAGATACTCCAGAAGGGCAAGCTGCTAATTTAGCCCGAATCAGTGAAACATACAAGAATATACTTTTCATGGAATGGGAAACACAGGTAATGAAGGCAGAGAGGGCAGCATCCAGATGCAGAACAATTTCCACGAACATGATCAATATAGTCAATGATACATTGTATCTGGCTAATATGATTTCACAATGCACACCTGGAAACATAGCAACCGCAAATATGCTAGAACATAAGAATTATCTTAAGCTAGAAGAGCAAGGGCGGTTAATTGCTGGAGTAAATACCTTGACCTCCGATGCATACTGGCTTTTCTTGATTAAACCGCATTCTCAAAGGTCGGCTCTCAACTGTCTAACCGACGCTTTACAATACCTGATTGCCGATTTCCAGGATGCCACATATGATGCACAGCTGACTTCTCGCCTTAATACTCCGCCTGAGGTAGAGCCAATGCTGGCTATATGTCAGCGAAAGAATAAAGGCAAAGAGACAGCTGACTGAAGCATCGCCGCCGACTGCCGATTCACCCAAATTACAAGATGATATTTGTTGATGCCGATTTCTTAGTTTTCAGTTTTTAGATATTTAATAGTTAGATTAGAATAGTATTTATAGACCCTTTCATTGTTTTGGAAAGGGTCGTAAAATTTTGTAAAAGACTAAAAGGCTGAAGTTTGCACTATTGTGCTTCAGTTTATATTCTTTTTGAAACTCGACCACCGGTCCTTAATTTTACTTGGAATGCTGTTTAAGTAAATTGTGCACTATTGTCGTTTGCTTGGAATGTTTTCTGGTTGGAAGGAAGGACTGCTACATAGTGATTAATACATTGGATTGATCAAACAGCTTGCATGGTACTATTATCTGTATCTGTTCTCTTTTCAATTATATCAATTGCTGTGTTATTACTTTGCTGTTATTGAATACATGTATGTAATACAACAACAGGTCTTTATTTCATATCACTATTGAATGTTTAGAGATTTGTTATCTTCCACCCATGTATGTATCAATGATATAAATATCGGAGTACAGTAATTCGCTATTATAGCTCTGCGTAACTACTTACGCAGAGCAATCTCAAATGATTAAACATCTATGCTTGTTGTTAGTGTCGTCTATATGCCTGTCATTAAGCATAGTTCATTAAACGCTGTACTGTCCGAATTGATAAGTCCCGGGATTAGTTTATAGTTTTGGTATTTCTTTTATAGTTTAGTTATTTTTGTTTATTATCATTTCATATTTTAAATCATCCATCCATCCCGTTTACTTATGATCTTTGGGAAACTGGTCCCGTTATCCCCAGTCGGAGCCACTATTCCAAACGGAAAAGGAGCTGCACTAAGTTCCGGACCGGGTGGTTTCCCCGATGTTGTTGCAACGAATTTCGGGGCCTCAACATTTTTGGCGCTAGAAGGAGGGCCATCAACTGTGAATGGCAAGTAGGTCCAACCCCACAAACCATTCTAAGAGTAATTCCCCCTCCAAACCATCTTCTCCTTCTCAATCACATGCTGGTTTACCAGCACATGATCAAAGAATAGAAGAATCAACCACCACTGCTCATACCCATAATATTTCAGAACAACTGAGTCTTGAATCCCCTGAAGTCCAGTCTCTAATCCAGAAACTTCAGACCTTCTCCATCTCACCACAGAAATCTGAGATATCAGAAAGCAGTGCGACTTCGCAGTTTAACCTCACTCATCCTCTTACCAGACTTCAGAGCGAAAAACTTGGTATTGAACCCATTGAGTTTCCTTTACCCAAAAGGAAAAGGCCAATGAGAAACACTGAAGGATCTGATAGTGGAGATTTTTCTTCCACATCCTCCATTTCATCTCCTCATCTGCAAAGTCGACCATCCACTCCTCCATTACAGATTGTCGTTCATCAGGGAATAGGAGCTCCCATATCCCAACCTGGTCACTCTTCATTTTTGATACCTCCTCAAATATCTGGAACCCCGACAGTAGTACCAACCCCTGTTGTTAGCACAATGGCAGATCCATGGACTAGGCCAGGTGCAGTTAACATGCCTGGACCATTACATAATCTCCCAGATGCTCCCGAAAAATGGTTGCCTAAATTTAATCCAGACAATGGAACCCAAGCTGAAGAACATATTAACAATTTTATGTTAGCAGTCAACTTGAAAGGAGTGACAGAGCAGGATGTCGTTGTAAGACTGTTTCCCTACACTTTACAAGGATCAGCAGGATCCTGGTATTTTTCCTTACCTTCTGGTTTAATTACCAGTTGGAACACATGCCAAGAGGAGTTTCTTACCAAGTATGGAGACGATAGGTCCTTAGCTACTTTAATAAATGATCTCTCCAACTTAAGAATAGAGCATAGGGAACTAATAAAAGAGTTTAATGCTAGATTTAATAAACTCCTGAATAAAATCCCTACTGACTCTAAACCAAGTGAACAAATCAGAAGCGAATGGTATATTACTGCCTTACCTGCCAACATAGCTATTTTTGTAGACAGGGCTGGCAAACCTACCTTAGCTGAAAACATGAAAGAAGCACTTGCTGTTGAAAAGCGCATTAACGCTCTTGAGAAGAAAGCTGCTCTTGAAGACCGAAAAGTTAAAAAAGTCTCGTTTAAAGATGATTCCAAGAAGAAAACCCCAAAGGACCCCTATGATATGGAGGGTTTACAAAAGGTCCTTAAAACATTGTCTAATGAAATGGTTGATATCAAGAAACAGGTGGCTGAAACCTCCAACAGAAAACCATTTAGAACTTTCAAGAAAACAGAGTCAAAGCCACCCAATGTTATATCAAATGCAGACTCAGACCAAGAAGAAGAGGAAGGTGAAACAATTGAACAGACCGATGATGAAGAAGAACTAGTTGAGTGCCATGGAATGTGGGATTTTATACTCCCAAATTCTGATACTGAGAATGAAGAAGAAGCCTTTCCGGTTACTACAAGAAGTAGAAGCGCTTCTGAACCTACTCAAACAAAAAAGAGGAGTGCAGGTGCTGCCACACCAAAAGAAAAAGTCCTTCCAAAGAAATCTCCGGTAGCATCCCCTCAAAGCCAGCCTCCAATTTCTAATTCTCCTTCAACATCCAAAACACTAGTGGTATCTGACCATATGGAGTATAATATTGTCGATGATATGAAAAAGACCAAGGCAAACATAACTATGTTTGAGCTAGGTAAATTAAAACATCAGCAAAAACTGCTCCTAAGGGAATTTAACGCTGTTCCTTCTTCCCCTCTTCCCAGTTCAAAAGCTGCTAATGATTCAGGACAACCCCCTCCAGATATGGTCGAGGCTACCGATTCGGTTCTGATTGGAGATAGATCCAATTCCCATACCCCACCTTTTTTGCTCACCTATGAAATCTATAATCGAAAATCTGCATAACTGTCTAATTGATTCAGGGGCTTCATCCAATATTATGCCAGCTTCAGTTTGTTCTAAGCTGAACATAGAACCCCAGAAATCAGCCATCCACATTGTACAGTTAGACAGAACCAAAGTTCAGGTCATAGGAGAAATTAATTCCGTGACTATCAGGTTGTCTGCTGATCCCAGAATAGTACAGAGAATAGACATTTTGATAGCCGACATACCTGAATTTTACGGTTTAATTTTGAGCAGAGACTGGTCTGAGAAACTACATGGATACATTTCCACCGATTGGTCACATATGTGGCTCCCCTACAAGGGTAAGCCAAATCAAATAAGGATCGACCGTGAGAAGCATATGACTCATACAGTAACCGATTTCGAACAAGAAAACCAGCCGGTGGCTTTCAACAATAACATTTTGGGAAATTATTCTTCACAATCATTTTTTGGCAATTTTATTGCTCAATCTTCCCCTTTTCATGTTAATCATTGTACATCTCAAGTAGAAAATTTTTCACAATCAAATTTATCCAAATGTTTTAATGTAGATCAAAAGGATGTAGATATTTCTGACTCGCCTTTATTTTGGTCTTTGTACTTTGATGGCTCTAAGTCCAGTGAAGGCTCAGGAGCAGGTTGCATCTTGGTTAGTCCAAAAGGCGAAAAGACAATGCTTTCTTGTAGATTAGAATTTGAATGCACCAACAATACCGCCGAATACGAAGCATTACTTCAAGGATTATATAAGGCAATTGACCTTAAAGTCCAATATTTAAAAGTGTTCGGCGATAGCGAGATCATTGTTAAACAGGTAAGGAATACAATCCATTGCCTCTCAAGCCACCTTAAGCATTATCAAACGCTAGTGCAAGATCTCACTTCCCATTTCTCTGCATTCAATATTTTATCAATCCCAAGATCGCAAAACTCAGCAGCTGATTTACTAGCCAACGTAGCTTCCAAGCTTCTCCCTTCCGAAGACTATAGTCTTGATAGATTTTCTGTAGAGTTAATTTTTAGACCTTCAGTTCCTGATAACATCACTAACTGGAGGGTTTTCAACCATGACGAGGATATTCTGCAATTTTTGACCTCTGAAAAATCCTATGATAATCAAATCATTGAAGAGGAAGAGCATGATTCTCAAATGAAGCAAAAGTCTCAAGATAACGTTATTCCTAAACCTGTGGTAAAGCTCGAAGACCTTTATGACATTAAAGATAGGTTTAAACCTGTAATTAATGCTAAACTCCAGAGCTCTACTCTTAGGTTTGAATTGATTAATTTAGGAACGGCTCAAATTCCTCAGAATGTAAATTTAGGATTAGGACTCTCTACAATAGAAAAGGAAGCCTTTATCAAACTTTTAAGAAAAAACAAACAAGTTTTTGCTTGGAAGTATGATGACCTTAAAACATATGATACATCTATCATACAACACACTATCCCTATGCTTCCCGATCAAAAACCAGTCCAACAGAAGTTAAGGAAAATTCATCCAAATTTGGAGAGCCAGATAAAGTCGGAACTTAATAAGCTTTTAAAAGCTAAGATTATTTTTCCTGTCCGACACTCAAACTGGGTCTCCAATATGGTACCCGTCAGGAAGAAAAACGGCGACATCAGAATCTGTATTGATTTCAGAAATTTAAATAAGGCAAGCTTAAAGGATAACTTTCCTCTGCCTACCATGGAACAAATCCTTCAATCGGTAGCAGGATCTGAATTGATGTCTTTTCTGGATGGTTTCTCAGGATACAATCAAGTACTGGTCCACCCTGATGACCAATTAAAAACTACATTCAGAACAAAATGGGGAACTTACGCATATCAAAAGATGCCTTTCGGACTCATAAATGCAGGAGCGACATTTCAAAGAGCTATGGATACAGCCTTTAGAGGGTTAATTAACCGAACAGTAGTTGTCTACCTTGATGACATTACTGTATATTCTAAAAAGAGATATAATCACCTGCATGATTTGAATCAGATTTTTCAACGGTGCAAAACATATGGTATCTCTCTTAACCCGAAAAAGTCTTTTTTCGCCCTCAACCAAGGCAAGCTCTTAGGGTTTATTGTATCTAAGGACGGCATTTATGTAGATCCTGAGCGAATTACGGAAATTTCTGAAATTCCGTTTCCACACAATAAAAAATCGATGCAGTCATTTTTAGGACAAATTAATTTCGTTAAGAGATTTGTTCCAGATTTTTCACAAATTGTACTACCACTGCAAAAGATGATTAAAAAGAATTCAACCTTCAGATGGGGACTAGAAGAAAAGCAAGCTTTTCATGATATTAAACAATCCATAATCAATGTCCCAGCCCTGAATACTCCAAATCTTTCTAATCATTTTATATTATATACTATTGCATCCGACTTATCTTACGCAGCAGTACTAACTCAGTTGAATGAGGATAATTTGGAAGCGCCTATTTCGTTCTTCAGTTCTAATTTCCAAGGCGCCGAATTGAATTATTCAGAAATTGAGAAACAAGCTTTTGCTGTCTTTAAAGCAGTCAAACATTATCGACCCTTTCTTCTTAAAACCCATACGAAAGTGATAGTTCCTTTCTCAGCAGTTAGGCAACTATTAATTCAAAAAGAATTGGGAGAAAAGAGGGCAAACTGGGTCGCAGCTCTTCAAGAATATGATCTAGAAATAAAGCCAGCGAAATTTGTTAAAGGTCAAGGTTTTTGCAGGATCTTAGCAGGAGCATCAAACATTCCTGAATCAGGTGATACAGAGCAAAATCAAGAAGTCAATCAGCTAAGTATACCGGATTCCGAATCTCAATATTCGGATCTAATCTTTTATTTAAAGAATGGTTATGCACCTACCAATTTGTCCTACAAAAATAAGAGAGCCATTAGATTGAAAGCTAAAAGTTTTTCTCTTATTAACGATGTGCTCTTCAGAAGAAACTATGATTCTGTATTACTAAGATGCCTTGAGAAACCTGAAGCTCAAAAGGTTTTGCAGGAGCTACATGATGGACCGGCAGGAGGACACTTTGGAGCTGATACAACAGCTCATAAAGTAATTCATGCCGGATATTACTGGCCTACTTTGTTTAAGGATGCTCATGAATATGTAAGGAAATGCGTTAAGTGCCAAACTGCCAGTGGAAGACAACGAAAGCCAGCTTTCCCTTTACAACCAATCAACATTGAACAACCTTTTGAACAATGGGGATTGGACATCATTGGAGAAATAAATCCTTCATCTTCCAAGCAACACAAGTATATCCTTACAGCAACTGATTACTTTACAAAGTGGGTAGAAGCAGTTCCATTAAAGACGACAAACTCGGAAGCAATCATCGAATTTATAGATCAATTCATCATAACCAGGTTTGGTGTTCCACACGCTCTTGTCTTTGATAATGCTTCTTACTTCTCAGGCAATGCAATGATTGATTTCGCTATCAAAAGAGGATTCAAATTAAAATATTCTGCCAACTATTACCCTCAGGGCAACGGTCTAGCAGAATCAACTAATAAAAATCTAATCAAAATCATTAAGCGAACAATCGAAGAAAATCATAAGAACTGGCACAAATCCTTGGTATTTGCATTATGGGCCGATAGAATTACACAGAAAGCTTCCATAGGGACCTCTCCTTTTAATCTTGTTTATGGAAAAGAAGCAGTTGTACCAACCAATCTTCTTCTCCCATCTTTGGCCCTAGTGCAATTTATAGACGAGACTCCTTCTTCTTCTATACAGTTTAGACATGATCAAATACTCAAACTTGAAGAAGAAAGGAACAAAGCCAAGGTTACACATGCAAGACATCAGAAAGTCATTAAAACAGCTTTCGATCTAGCCTCATCCAGCCCTAGACAATTTGAAGTCGGAGATCTAGTCCTGAAATGGGACAAAGCCCATGAAGACAAAGGTAAACATTCCAAATTCCAAAAAATGTGGCTGGGACCATTTCAGATTTGTGAAAACGTAGGCCATTCTACATTCATACTTCAAAATCTATCAGGGGTGAGAGATTCTCTCCCTGTCAATGGTCTAATTCTGAAGAAATTCTTTAATTGAGGAGGTAACCCCTTCTCTTTCTAGCTTATTAGTTTTTCATAGTTTGTAGGATTTGTAGGAATAAGAATGTGGGACATTCCCATTGACCTTTCGCTGTAAATAAAAGCTGTCTCGCCATAGTAATATTAATATTTACTTTCTCAAAAAATAGCATCTTGAACCAAGAGAGATCATTTCTAGGAAATTAGATGTCTTTTTATTCTAAGCATTACAGACTCACCTTCACAAATTTCACTCTAAACAAAGATCTATGAATCATCTTGAGTGGTTGAAATTAGTCCCCAAAGGTTATCTATACAAAAATAGGGGCTAATTCATCTTCAGCATCTTCAACTCTTAAACCTGTCATCCATTTATTCTTAACAAGATAATTGTTCATCCCATTCACCAACAGTTTTTGATGACTCAGAGTGTAATTCTAAAATATAAAGGATTAAAGATAAGAGGTCTTATCACAAGCCTGCTTACCATGTTCATAGGAAAATAATTTAACTGACATTACCAAAACTGCATACCAAACAGGGTAATGGCTTGAAATTTCAAGACAAGGGGTCTCATCACGAGCCAGCTTGTTCAGTTTAATTACTACCCGTGAATGGCATTGTCACCCATCTGGCCACCAAACCAGGACAATGGCTTTTATCTTAAACAAATAAAAAAAAAAGGGAATGAAATTCAAAAAAATACGAGAATATCTTTTGAATTCATTCTGTTTAGTCACACTCTGAGGTGAATGGAACAATGGACAAGAATATGGTTAAAAGGTAACCCTGCCGAGACTATAAACGTTTGCTGGCAGCAGAGGCTCTACCTGTGACAGAGGAGTCTATTTTAAAAGCTGATATGGAAAAGTTTTCTATTTTTACTCTTACAAACCGATAAGGACTTATTTTACTACTCGAAGTGCATTTATAAAAAGAGGAAGTTTAATGAAGGAACCTGTTTTATTTAGAATCAATAGATGTCTAGTTATATTAGAAATTCCCTTTCTTTTATGAAGATTCTATTTGAGAAAATGTAAATATAATTGTTAATTCAGAGATAACTGGTTCTTCCAGCGAATCGCCAATTGTTGTGCCCTACAACAACCCCCCATTTCATAATAATTTTATCACAAACAAGTTACATATGAAATGGGTCCCTTTTAAAATTTTTAATTGGCATTAATAAACCTGCTCAAATAAGGTATGATAATCAAATGAATTTAGGAAAAAACCCTTATTGAGCAAAGTGTTAAGCAATTTTTGGTTAAGTCCAAAGGTGTAATCGCATGTTCGGTTGCCATCTTGGTTTTTCCCGACGCGATATCGCTATCGGCCATCGGCAATAGCAAATGCACACACAAAAGGGCACATACCTTTTCCCCGATGCGACGCGATATCGGCGATCGGCTATCGGCATGCCACTATGTCGTGTGGAAAACATTCTAACACTCCGGCCCGATGTGATATCGGCTATCGGCATTCGGTAAAAGCAATTGACTCACATTTGGGGTTATGTTCGCGCACCGAATGCGATACAGCAATCGGCGTTCGCTTGAAAACTTTCCCAAACGATAACGCCACACACACATTTCCGATGCGATATGATGACGCATAATGATGACCTTAGTTTCAAAAGGTGATTATTTCAAAGCATTAAAGTTATATTTAAATCGATTTGACAAAATCACAGATTTCAAAAAGCCGTTAAATAAAGGGATAAGGTAATGCATGCGTATTTAAAAGCCTTGCCCCTTCGAATCAACGAACAACTACGATTAGACCTTTGAAGGATCTGTTACACGCTTTAAGGAGTCATTCGGTTTAATAACTTAAGTAATGGTCATTTATGAAGCTGAAGGCCGTAAAATCACCATCATTACATCTACGGCGCCTGCTCAAATCATTAAATCCGCAGCCTCTTTTTAGAATAATCTCGCCATGCTTCAAATCATATATGTATCCCGTTATGGATTATCATTGTTATTTCTTTGTTACGGTTTCTATTGCACTTGTGTAGAATTCGACTGACGAGAGAAGTCTGAATATGATGGGGAAGAAGTCCAAAAAGATGGCAGGTTCTACTGCGATACCCGCCTCAGGCCAAGCTGCTACACCGTCAAGGAAGGGCTTAATCTCAGATACTACATGCACTGGTCTTACTGGTACTACATGGCAAGGGACATACAATTTGCTAGAAGGAGAACAACCAGAAGTAACAGTAGCGGAGGCAAGTGTAGATGAATTAAGAAAGTCTGAGGCAACTCTTAAAGATTTGGCGGACTCTTTTCTGCACAGAATAGCAGCCAGGGAACAAGTCCTGCCTTATACTGACGTGGTGCGTTGGGCAATTGAAGAAGGTCCTCTCACTAATAGGACCTTCGTTTCTAAGGATAGAAGGATTTTCGGCTCCTTCAAGCCCGAAGACTTAAGACAAATGTATCATCTGCCCAATCCCGAGCAAGTCTATAACAGAGCATTTGTGGAAAAATTTGCCAGAGAGAATGAATCACCAGCCGAACCTCTACGAGAGTGGAGGCAAAATCCAGCAAAACACAAACAAGATATGTCGGGTAAGTACTCCAATGCTTCTCTGGCTTCACCTTACTGCTATGCTGGAATTATGATGTGTAGATTATGGGGACTTCACGATTCTGCAAATATCCATGTTGATATGGTTCCCTTGATGGAAGCGGCTGTTAATAGTATAATTATGGATTGGGCCACTATCCTGTCCGATAAGTTGGTCTTAGCTATTCGCGAGTTTAGGGCCAAAACCAGAGTCAGTGAGAGGAAAGTCCAACCTTTTTACTATTCTGCATATATTATGGATGCCCTTTGTTTTAATTCTGAGTTCCCTGTCCTTGGTTGGAGATGGACAACCCATGACCCAACACCTATTCATTTATATCATCGTAAATTGTGGAAACCTTCTCACAAAGACCATTTATACCAAATTTGCAATGGTTTTATGGTTCCCGTTCATCATTCTATTTTTGACAGACCTATCCCTAGGATTTCCTATGAAGCCTCTTTTGACCTGCCAGCCGTAGCCCATTGGTTCGGCGAGGAATGTTTTTCTTATATCAGAGTTTTTGGAAGCAAGGCCAGGCCACATGTTCTTCCCATATACATCCCAGACAAACTGTTGGCCCGAGAAATTTCTTATCAGATAATGTCTGAAGGTGTTACCCAAACTCTCAAAGAGGAGAAGAAGAGAGGATGGCCATCGTTTCCTTTAAGAATTGGAGTTTATACGCTGCTAAATTATAGACATGCAGAAAAGGAAGCAGCAAAACTCCAAATGCTATCTCTAGTTTCTATTCCCAACAGACTCTATGACCCGAACAAGGCTGCTTTCACTGCCTTGGAACAGGCTAAGCTGACAAAGGTGGTTCATCAAGAAGACCAGTTTGACGACCTGTTCATGGGTGCCGATTCAATAAGCCAAGTCGAACAATTTGCTGCAATGAGATATGGAGATATGGAATTAACAGAATTTAATAGACTTAGAAAGCAAAGGTTGCAAACTTTGCCTCTAAAGCTATTATCTACGACCCCAACTTCATCCTCAAGCGAGCCTGATCAGCCAGAGACAAATGTACCTCCCGTTACAATTAGAGAACAGGAGGAAAGCCAAAGAAAACTACAGGCAGAAAGGCAGCAAAAAGCACAAATTGAACAAGAGCAGAGAAAGCAAAGGGAGATAGAAGAAAAGAGAAAGCAAAGGGAGATAGAAGAAAAGAGAAAACAAGAGGAAGAAGAAAAGATAAGGAAAGAACTGGAAGATAGGCAGAAAAAGGAATTGGAGGAACAGCAACGGAGAATACAAGAGGAGCAACAGCAGAAGGCATTCGAAGAACAGCAGAAGGTTGAAAAGGAAAAAGAACAGAGTAAGCAAATCTCTGTCGATACTGAATTAATTGAAGAATGGAACCAATTTGATTCCATTATAAGTCGTAAAGAAGCCTCCAAAGACTCAGATGTCTTAAAGACTCCCGATATTACTGTTTCTCCGGTTCTTGAAGGAACCAGCGGCCCACCCATAATACAGAGTGTTGAAGAAGTTATTCAGGATCCATCAGGTCAAGTTGATCTTCAGGTAGAGGAAATTCCTCCTCTAGACATTTTCTACAGCCCTAAGCATAAAGCCGTTGTAAGGCGCTCAAGGAAGAGACGAAGGCTTGATCAACTTTCTGTCTCGAATGAGCAAACAGTCACGGGCAATGTCGTCTGGAAGGGAGAATTAAGTCCCTCTGAAGATTTAACAAAGCTGTCGCAATTTGCGGGAGCTTATTCGGCAGCAACCATTGACAAAGCATCCGAAGTGAGTCTTCTTTTGAAGACTAAAGAACATGAGGTATATGCATTGCAAGCAGAAGTGATAGAGGCAAAGAATAAAGCGACACAGGCGGAAGAACAATTGCTGGCTCAACAACAAGAAAATCATTTGTTAATCCAGCAAATTGAGAAACTAAGGATAGACCAAAGTGACATTAAAGCACGAGAATTAGCAGAGGCATTATCACAGTTGGAAGCATCAAATGCGCTGTTAATGAAATCAAAAGAAGATCAAATAGCTCAGCTCTCAGCACAACTTGAAGGTATTAAAAGCGCCAAGAGCATTGAAGATTTCAGAACAGAGGCAACTCTGATAAACAGCGCTTTAATATCTCGGATTAGACTTCTGTGCCGACAGCTAGTTGAGGCTGAGTCACTTTGTGATATATCTACAGCAGTATGTAGTCAAATCGAGAAAGCAAGGAAGAACTTGGATCAGGCCGAAGATGAGATAATAGAATATATTGAGTGGCAAGATACTCCAGAAGGGCAAGCTGCTAATTTAGCCCGAATCAGTGAAACATACAAGAATATACTTTTCATGGAATGGGAAACACAGGTAATGAAGGCAGAGAGGGCAGCATCCAGATGCAGAACAATTTCCACGAACATGATCAATATAGTCAATGATACATTGTATCTGGCTAATATGATTTCACAATGCACACCTGGAAACATAGCAACCACAAATATGCTAGAACATAAGAATTATCTTAAGCTGGAAGAGCAAGGGCGGTTAATTGCTGGAGTAAATACCTTGACCTCCGATGCATACTGGCTTTTCTTGATTAAACCGCATTCTCAAAGGTCGGCTCTCAACTGTCTAACCGACGCTTTACAATACCTGATTGCCGATTTCCAGGATGCCACATATGATGCACAGCTGACTTCTCGCCTTAATACTCCGCCTGAGGTAGAGCCAATGCTGGCTATATGTCAGCGAAAGAATAAAGGCAAAGAGACAGCTGACTGAAGCATCGCCGCCGACTGCCGATTCACCCAAATTACAAGATGATATTTGTTGATGCCGATTTCTTAGTTTTCAGTTTTTAGATATTTAATAGTTAGATTAGAATAGTATTTATAGACCCTTTCATTGTTTTGGAAAGGGTCGTAAAATTTTGTAAAAGACTAAAAGGCTGAAGTTTGCACTATTGTGCTTCAGTTTATATTCTTTTTGAAACTCGACCACCGGTCCTTAATTTTACTTGGAATGCTGTTTAAGTAAATTGTGCACTATTGTCGTTTGCTTGGAATGTTTTCTGGTTGGAAGGAAGGACTGCTACATAGTGATTAATACATTGGATTGATCAAACAGCTTGCATGGTACTATTATCTGTATCTATTCTCTTTTCAATTATATCAATTGCTGTGTTATTACTTTGCTGTTATTGAATACATGTATGTAATACAACAACAGGTCTTTATTTCATATCACTATTGAATGTTTAGAGATTTGTTATCTTCCACCCATGTATGTATCAATGATATAAATATCGGAGTACAGTAATTCGCTATTATAGCTCTGCGTAACTACTTACGCAGAGCAATCTCAAATGATTAAACATCTATGCTTGTTGTTAGTGTCGTCTATATGCCTGTCATTAAGCATAGTTCATTAAACGCTGTACTGTCCGAATTGATAAGTCCCGGGATTAGTTTATAGTTTTGGTATTTCTTTTATAGTTTAGTTATTTTTGTTTATTATCATTTCATATTTTAAATCATCCATCCATCCCGTTTACTTATGATCTTTGGGAAACTGGTCCCGTTATCCCCAGTCGGAGCCACTATTCCAAACGGAAAAGGAGCTGCACTAAGTTCCGGACCGGGTGGTTTCCCCGATGTTGTTGCAACGAATTTCGGGGCCTCAACACCTTAACAGAAAATTCTTCAAAAATGGTTAATTCATCAAAATCTGGAATACAACAATGGCATTTAGACTGGCCCACTTTCATGACCTTTTCTTTGGCCTCTTTTTGGAAATATGGAGCATTGCAGGATGCAAAGTATGACATATTTGGCACTTTCAACTATCAATCATGAAATATGAACACCTGTTGCAACAGGAGGCTAACAGTGGCTCCACTTGGGGATGGCTTTTCCTTGTGAAAAGCCAAGAACAACAGGTCAGACTGCCTTGATCTTCTATTGTTGCTGTGGACTAAAAAATTTCTTTGTGCTGGCTATCAAATAACTGAAACTTTGAAACTTGAACACAACATTCTCATCAATTGAATTTCTATAGCATAGCGGCATCTCCTGCTTTCTTCTGCGTGCTCTATTATTACATGCACCTGTGCCTGAGAACCTGTGCTTGAAATAAACACAACATAGGGGAACAAAACTAGAGCACCTCCCTTGATTCTTTCTTGAAAAAGGGTGCTGATGTAAACTGAAAATCTTCTTCTCTATTGACTGAAAAACTGCCTGCTCTTTTGCTGTGATTAATGTCATAACAGAGATCTGAATGGAGGGCTTACGTTGGTTCTGCCTTTAAAAACTTTGCTGCACTGTTCCATTATTTGGCCTGCTAAAAAAAACAAAGTGCTGAAAATACAAGTATTTATGTACAAATATAATACAGCTGCGTTGTGCTCAACAACAGGGATCATAATAATGCTTTAGCATTCGACCATTGACCGGGCCTTCTTCAGCAGAGCTGCCCTCTACAGATTTGAGGAAATATGTGTTATTTCCCTGAACAACAGAAATAACGAATGGCCCTTTCCATAAAAAATCAAATTTTGCATGTTTGCCCTTGTCTTCTCTTCGTGAATCCCACCTTAGAACTTTGTTGCCAACACAGAAATCTTCAGCCTTAGCTCTCTTATCAAACATCTTTTTGAGCTTCTCTTGCAAAATTTGAGCTCTGTTATAGACCTGTTCTCTTGTTTGTTGAAGATGAATGGTTTGGTTTATTCTTCTTTGAATATCATTTGGTTCTGCTTGGATCTCTTGTAACAGCTTGATGATAGGAGTGCCCAAGGAAGATGGAAATCTGGCCTCCATGCCATACACCAGCTCATAAGGGCTCATCCCAATGGATTTCTTTGTTGAAAGTCTGTCTGCCCATAGGGCATTTGTGAGCTTTCTATGCCAGTTCTTTTTGTTTTCTTCTAAGATCTTCTTGATAATATTAATCAAGCTCTTGTTGGATGATTCGGCCAAGCCATTACCTTGAGGGTAATAGGCTATGGAATGACCCAAGGTAATGTGAAATTTATGGCAAAAATTGATCATCTTTTTGGATTTGAAAGCAGCAGCGTTGTCAGTGATGATCTTCTCAGGGCAGCCAAATCTAGAAAGGATATTGCACTCAAGGAATTGGATAATGATGGAGTCATTGGCCTGTCTACATGGGATGGCTTCAATCCATTTAGTGAAATAGTTGGTGGCTGTTAGAATCCACTTATGCTGGCCTGAGGAAGAGGGGTGGATTTCTCCAATGAAGTCAAGACCCCATTGTTGAAAAGGTTTCTCGGTTGAGATGGGCTTAAGGGGCAAGGGTAACAGCTTTCTTTTGCCCTCAAAGATTTGGCATTTATGACATGAGATAGCAAACTTCTTTACATCTGCAAACAAAGAGGGCCAATAGAAACCAGCCCTTAAAATTTTATCAACAGTGGACTTCCAATATAGATGTCCTCCACAGTCCCCTGCATGGAATTCTTTCATGACATTGTTAGTTTCATTCAGGGTTAAGCAATTAAGCAATATGCCTTCATGATTTTTCCAAAATAAAGCACCATCTATGACACAAAAATTTGAAGCCTTCATTTTTAAAAATCATTTCTTGGTTTTGGACAATCTTGGGGGAGCAAACAGGTTTAACAATACAAAACATATATCAGCATACCATGGGGATTGCAAAAAGGTTTCACTGATCTGTGGAGTCACCAGCTCCTGTTCATTGTCCAGTTGGTTAATGTCTAAGGCTTGAAAGTTTGTTTCAGACATCAGTTTGGCTAAACCTTGTCCCTTTATGAGCTTGGTTGATTTTATTTCTATGTCATACTCAAGGATGTTAGCAATCCACTTGCCTCTTTTGCCTTCTAGCCCCTCTTGGGTTAATATGTCTTTTACAACAGCATTTGGGACATAGGAAATCACATGTGAATATAAAATTTAAACTCGGAAACCTTTGATTGCTTTAACAAGGGCATAGGCCTGCTTCTCCATGATTCGGTACTTCAAAGGGGCATCTCTTAAGGCTCGGCTGAAAAAAGCAATTGGCTTTTCATCTCCTTGATCATCCTTTTGCAAAAGGAGAGCAGCTATGGTGTGATCAGATGTGAATGAGAATATGATAAAGTCCCTATCAAATTGTGGACTTGTGAGGACTGGAGCTTGGGTTAAGGAAGATTTGATACTCTCAAAGGATTGTTTGGTTTCAAGAGACCATTTTACCTTGGCATCCTTTTTTAACATGTTGCTTAACAGTCTTATCAGCTCGGCTAGATTTGGGATAAACCTCCTTAGGAAATTGATCTTACCAAGGAATGCTTGCAACTCTTTTATGTTTCTTGGATATGGGATTTGTAAAATGGCTTGGATCCTTTCCGGATCTATTCTAATACCATCTTTTGATATGATATGGCCTAGTAATTTACCTTCTTCAAGGCCAAAGAGAGACTTCTTGGGGTTCAAGGAAATGTCATATTTCCTACATGTCATGAATATTTGCCTCAAATGTTTTAGGTGTTCTTGATCATATTTGGAGAAAGGGGTTAAGTCATCGAGGTAGACAACTAGGAAATCATGTATTTCCTTGGAAATTGCAATATCCATTGCCCTTTGAAAGGTAGCACCAGCGTTTTTAAGTCCGAAAGGCATCTTCACTTATTTAAATGTTCCCCACGGTGTGATAAAGGTTGTCTTGTCTTGGTCATCCGGGTGAACCAGTATTTGATTGAAACCTAAAAATCCATCTAGCAAAGATATTCTAGATGACCCCACTACTCTTTGTAGGATGTGGTCCATTTTTGGCAATGGGTAGTGGTATTTTAGGGAGACTTGGTTTAAATTTATTAGATCTACACATAGCCTAATCTCACCTGTCTTTTTTCTTGTGGGAACAAGGTTGGATACCCATTCAAAAAATGTGATGGGTGCTATGATACCTGCTTCAAACATTCTTTTCACTTCCTTTTCAATCAATGGGAGAAGCACATGATTGATTCTCCTTAGTTTTTCTTTGAAGGGCTTTTGATTTGGTTTTAAGGGAATGGTGTGTTCGATCACTGAGGTGTCATAGGACTTCAAGTCCTCATAACTCCAAGAAAATATATCTTGGAATTCTTTGAATAAATCAACATATTTGGGCTTTTGATCAGGTGGCAAAGATTGAGATAGTTTGATCATTTTGGGCTTCTCTACTGTCCCAATGTTGTGTTCTTCTATAGCAGCGTTTAAGGGCTACATTTTTCGTTTTTTGGGCACATCATTTGCATCAAACATATCTTCTAATGGAGTGAGGCCAGCAGGGAGAAAGTTATCTTTTAGATCAACGATCTCGGCCTCTGTTTCTGCTATTTCCTCCAAATGCATCTGTTTCAGCTCTTCTATGTTTGCATTGTCAAAAACAGTTGGGTTTAGCATTTGTTTGGCTGTTACAGCGGTTACAGCCTGCTGATTTTCATTTTTTTGTTGTTAGTCATCCGTCATAGCATCCATGTCAATGTTAATATTTGAAAACTCATGCTCAAGAGTGAGGAAGTTGTTAATCTGGGCATCATTTTCAAACACTTGCCAATCTTTAACATTATTTGGGATAGCAGGCCTATGTTTTATCTCAGCAGTGAAATGGTGATTTGGCTCAAAAGGAAGCTTGCATGTACTAGCAAAAGTGGCTAGGCTGTGTGCATGAATGTTATGATCTCTTGAGATCTTGGCAAGCTTAGATTCAGTGAATGTATTGAGTATATTAGTGGTAGCAGTCCTATAGGCCCTCACTCTATTGTCATTGGTAACAAATTTGCCTTTCATTTTTTGTATGATTAAATCAGAGTCACCTAGTATGGACACTTTTGCAGCTCCTAGAGCTTCGAGTAGTTTAAGGCCTAAAAGGAGAGCCTCATACTCTACCATGTTGTTGGTGCATTTGAAATTCAATCTGTAGGCATGGCCTTCT
Source organism: Pinus tabuliformis (assembly GCA_031772625.1). Lineage (NCBI taxonomy): Eukaryota > Viridiplantae > Streptophyta > Pinopsida > Pinales > Pinaceae > Pinus > Pinus tabuliformis. Next base: position 323,354,567 of record CM062814.1, on the reverse strand, counting down.
GCATGATTGTTATGTGTATTGTGAATCCATACACCTGCCCCTGCTCCTAACTTGTTGACAGAGCCATCAAACTCTAAATACCATGTGATTTCTTGCTTGTGGTTAGTATCAAGAGTTTCAGTCATTCTTGCAGTGGGCAGATTTGAATTTTCTATTAGGGGAGGTTCTTCTTGTATGCTGGTTGCCTTAATTGTTTCGACAGTTTTATCAGAATGGGCAACTGACTCTTCATTGATGTGTGTGTCCAGTTCTAAAGCCAACGACTTATCATCAGTGGGAGGATTTGTTTCATCATTAAATAAAATAAAAGAATCCATATCAGAATGAATTGAATGAATAGGAAAATTTTGGGGCTTGTCCTCAATAGTTACCACATACTTCATCAGTGTTTCTCTATATAGTCTCCTTGGTTGTCCAAAGAAAGATATAGTGGCATAAGAGAGGTCTAATTGGAGGGATCCTTAGAGTTTTTCTCCCCAATATCTTGACAATAGCATGCCATACTTTGGCAGAATGTCAGCAACCACCACATGCATGAGGATTGTCTTGTTTGGGTATTGGACTAAGGAGACACACAAGCCTTTGATGAGGCCTAAACACTTGACTTGACTTGAGTCAAAGGAGAATAGATCTTTGTAGGGTCTTGCAACATCAAGTTTTAGCTTCTACATTAAAGCTTTGGGCATAAGATTGTGTGAGGCACATGAGTCAAACATAGCATTGTGTAAGACTTTGTCATGTATATGTAAACTGACATAAAAGGGTAAGGCAAATCCATATGTTGATTTTCCATTAACTTCTGGACCGAACAGTAGTTCAGGGGTATCATCTAGAACATTGACATCATCCTTGACCTTTGGCATTTGTAGTGATCTTTGAATTTTTTGCCTATACACATCATGTTTGGCAAGTTCAGATAAAGGGATGGATATCTTCAGTTTACCTATTTCTGCCTCTAAATCGAATGATTTTTCAGATTGGGTTTTAGTATTGTGAGAGGCAGGCTTCCCTTTTTCCATTGGAGTATCAACAATTTGGTCTTGTTTATCAGCATTATGGGAAGTGATTTCTTGCAGTTTTTCAATTTTAGGAGGGATTTTTGGAACGCTGTTCAAATTCTCTTTCGAGGAAGAAGGTGGCAGAGGCTGATCATTAGAGGACTGCATGTCTGTGACATCCTCTATGGTGACATCCTTTGGATTGGGGACTGTTTTATCAACAGTTTCTATGAGGGCAACCTTTTATTTGATCTTCTTCGGCTGCTTAGTATCATTTGGTTTAACCTTTTCGGGCACATCTATGGTTCTTGTCCTCAGCTTATATTGTTTTTGGACCCCATACACAGTAGTATCATAGCCTTGTTTAAAATCAAAAGACTCACCATATTTAATTTGAAATCGATTAAAGTCATGCTCATCTTGGTCTTGCTAAGTTAGGAAAATTTGTTGCTCAGCCTTCAAATCCACCAAGTTCATGTGAGTGTCTTCTGTTTGTTCACTAGATGTAGATGCTTCAGCATAATTTTCATGAAAAGGAGGCCTTACATCATGGTTTGGGCTATACCTACCAACATTTGGGTTCTGAGTTTTCCGGAAATTCGGGTTCGTTATGGTATTAGGTGTTTAGTCAATTTAGTGTTGTCTAAATTGCTATCATAAATTGTCAACCTGGGGCTCGTAAGCTGATGAAGTGAAGGTGTACAGTATATACTTAAGTAACCTCTTAGATCTTTTTGTCGTTTGGGGGTGTTGTGGTCAATTTAACTTCCTAAGATGGAGTGATGATTTTATAAACAAATGAGTGATTTGTGTGTGTATGGTGGTTTCTAAATGAGTGAGTGTGTGTAACTGGTGGTTTCTAACTACCTTCTAAACTTGCAAAGAAAGAGCTTGAAAGAAATAACTTGAAATGAAACTGAAAGCAAAGCATAAAAACCACTTTCTAATGGCACTAGTCACTACTCATGCTGCTGCAATAAAAAGGTAAGAAAAACCACTTTAAAGACCAATTATAATGTTCATCTCTTCCTAACACTCTGCTTCCAACATATAGTACTATGTGAAACACGATTAAGAAGTAGTTAGATATAGGTCTAAAAAGTAATCAAGCTCTAAGATGACAAATTATAACACCATTGTGCCTCTCTCCAACATTCTGCTTCCAACATACATTGTAATGTGTAACAAGTGCAGAAAGAGTTAGTGATATAAGTCAAAAACTACTCAAAGCAATCTGTGATTTATTAGTATTCTGATCTCTTAAAGATGAACAACTTATGATAAGGAGACCATCAATATGTTAGCATACAACTTGAGAAACTAAACTAGAAATCAAGCTAGAAAAACAGAATAAAGGCAGCAACTATGAATATGACAACTGAAAATACCATTAGAGATAAAGCAAATACAACAAAGACACACAATCCCGGGCTAACACCTGCAGAAAACAATCCTGATCAGTTAAAGTAAATGCTGGAAATGAGATGACAGTGAAAGTAAATCAAAACTGTACATGTATTAAAGAAAAGGAAAATTGCTGAATTCAAAAGAAGGAAATAGCAAGAACATAAAGGTAAATTTACTGTACAAAGGCTGTTATGAATGGGGGCCCTCCATCCACAAAACCCAAGGAAATATCAGCTACTTGAAGGAGTCAAAATAGCACAGTCTTCTATTAACTCATATGCAGAAATTGCAGTAAAAAGTGCTGAAACAGCAGCTTCAAAACAGAGTTTCTGTACACACTAAAATTGTAGCAATTACATAAACAAAGCAACTAAAAACTAATCCTTAAGTGTGCACAGACGCTGGATTTTATAGGCGTATGAACAACTGCCTACTGCGTAAAACATGAAACTAGAAATTAACTGACAGTCATGCTAATTAAATAGTACAGCAACACGTAAACAGGTCCGTGTGTTATCTGGAGGGTACAGTCGTCATGGAGGTTGAATCCAAGGTTGGATCCTGTCTCCCATAACCTGCATAGCGTGGAGGAATCGCCATCTGGAGTGACGTGACCTATCAGCTCACGCAGCACTGTTTGAGCTGGCTTTGTTGACCGAAGTTTGATCCACGTTGACCGGAGGTGTGCGTGGCGTTGCTGACCAAACCAATAGCATAGGAACCTTTAACACCTTCATTCCCACGTGCCCATGTGATTCGTTTTTCAAAATGACACGTGGAACATAGAGATCAATGAAAAGGCTGCGGAATGACTAGATAGCTGCGGAATTGCTGAATGGCTGCAGAATTGCCAGACAGCTGCGGAATCTCTGTGCATATGTCAAAAATCTAGACAAACAGTCAAACATTAGCAAAGTTAACCAATCATGCTTAAAGACATCAAATGTAATGATCTGGATAGGTTTATGAGGAAAATAGGGCAAAAGAGAGGGATAAGTGAGGAAAAGTTGTAGGTAATGATAGATAATTAGGTGCAAGTTAGAGGCTCTACATACCCCCACTACGAGGGTGTTGCATGTCCTCATGCAATGAAAACATTGTTTAATCCACCTGCTGAGATGCCTCTGCTAGGACATCTAGTCTTCTCCTCTTCCTCTGTGTAGCCACATTGACTCTTGGTTTCCTCACCAAGCATCTGAATTTTAAATTGACCAAAGCTCTGCTTAGCTTCCTGCATTTTTTCTTTAGCTTTCTGTTTTTCCTTTGCCAAAGGCCCAGATGAAGCATGGTATTATTGTGGACCATTTTGTCCACTTTACCTTGTTCCTTTAATGCTTCATTCTCTTGTGTGATGTGGCGGTTTAAAACTTCAAGCTCAAAAATTTCTTGTTTAAGTGAGTGAACTTGCTGTTCAAGAGGTAGAACAGTGCTTGGACCAGCAGCAGCTTGTTCTAATGTCTCCAAGTAGTTATATACTCTCTGCTGATCTGGGTCAATCTCTGGTGACCTCTTTGGACTAGGCTCACGCTCAAATTCGATTTCATGCTCCTGTTGAAAAGGGCTTTCCTCTCGTGGAGGAGTAACCTCAACATGTGGTGGGCTTGCCTCAAAGTCAAGTCTTGTAGCAACCTTTTCAGGTGTGCTCGAGTCAATAAAGAGTGACTCTTTGTTCTTTGTGGCCCCCACTTTGCTTTGTAGCCTGCTGCTCCTCCTCACGGTGGTGATGCTCTATTTTTCCTTTTGTTGCTTCTGCTTTTGTTTTTGCATCTTCTTGGAAAGGGCAGCCTCATGAAATTGGGCCAATCTATGTGCCAATGGCTGAGTGTCCTCTTTATTGGAATTTTCAGGAGTAAGGTAGGTTTCTTGGGCTATAGCTTTTCCTTTATCCTTCTTTTGTCTCTTCCTACTCTCCTTTTTCTTTTGAGCAGCCTCTTGTACAATTTCTTGCAGGGTTTCTGTAATGATTTCTTGGGCTGTTTGGTCAATATCTACAACAAGCTCAGGGTCAATTTCTTCCTCAGAGTTATGGGCAGCAGTTTCTTCTTCAACAAGGTCTTGGACAGTTTCTTCTTGGACAGTAATTTCTGGGGTAACCTCTTCTCTTCTTCTTCTTCTACTCTTTTTTGGCACTTTAGGTGAACTACCAGAGGCTTCTCCTGCCTCTTGGAAGTGGTTCCTCACAAGAAATCTTTCCCATGTATCCCTTTTGGCCTTTAACTGTTCTTCAATTAGCATTTTGACAAGCCCGTGATGGTATAAATGTGGCTCAATATTATTTATGTTTCTTTGGACTGTTGAGCACATTTTTCTAAGGCTAGATAGTAGAAAATAAGGAAGATTAATGTCATGCTCACCCATGAAATGCATCATAATTTTAGCATGGTAAACATACAAAATTCCGAACCTTCCTTCACATGTAAAGAATTTTTGTACTAACAGAAGCAAAGCTGTCCATTCTTCTTTGACAAGACTAACAGGGATTCCCTTTGTAAAAATACTAGTGTTCATACCTGGATTTTTCAATATTTGCTTCCATTCCTGGTCTTTCACTGATCGATTATTGAACCACCTTTCCCCAGTTTGAGGTAATGAAGTTGCTTGTGCTAAACTGCCTTCTGTAACTGTAAATTTCAGATCTCCAATCTCCACTTTGTTGTCTTTGAAAAAACGAGCAAAAGCCTTTGTGACTTCCTTATGGTATCCCTTGAATTTTTGAATGAACTGGAGCCATTTGGCCTTTTGCAAAGCGTCTTTAGTTTGGGGATAGCCTTCTAAAAATTTAGAGCCCTCAGGCTCTGCCCTCAATAGCTTACCCATCAGCTCTCTGGCTGCCTTAAAAGCACTGTTTTAACACTTGGTGAAAGAGTTATACGGGAGAAAAGTGTTTGGAAAGTGGGTTTACGGCTACAGCAAAATAGTCGTGATGCACTTACAACAGTGGTCAAGGTTTTAGTGGAGAAATGAGAAGAAAATGAAACAGAGAGTGCTTACGGTGGACAGAATAGTGAATAAGACAGAGCAGTGAAGAACAATGGAAATGAGGGAGTGAATCAACAGCGGGAATGGAATTATGTATGCGTAGGAGGGTTACGAGTAATGGGTGAAAACGGTTAAATCCCATAGACGTCGGTCATTGGTGTACATCTGGCTGCAGAATTATAACTCAGAGTGCCATAGTACAGTTGTATACGTCACTCTGGTACGAGAGTTTTAATGAAAGAGCAGCCTTGTTTGGGTTTGAAACTGTAATGAGTAGGGACCGTTAAGGCTGAGAGATACGTGGATTTTCGGTCGAGTAATGGAAAGGATTGGTAATCATTACATTAAATGGCTAAAAACACAATCCGGAAACCATGCAAAATGTTATAACCGTAGGTTTAGAAATTAGATCATACCTTATGTATCCGCGCTTTGATTCGTTTTGCTCATATGACACTAACCTTTCATTGTTTATTGCTGCTACATGACCTTTTTTCAATTATTGCTGATGACTTTTGGACTGCAGACTCCTTCTTAAAACAGACTGTGTTTTTTTTTTTATGCAGGTGCAGAAAGTGTATCGGCTGCGGAATTGGGATGTTGGCTGCAGAATTGCTCCTCAGCTGCGGAAACTGCAGTGATACCCTCTGTCTGCACAAAACAACTTTAGCTGTGTGAAATAAATCTGACAATGACTTTATTGGTGAGATAGAATGTAATGGATGGATGGATGGAAAGAAATGAGGTGGAGTGAGAGTGATTGGATGAATGAGATGGTGAATGAAGTGGGCGAAATGAGATGGAACAAGGAGGAGAGAGAGATTTTTTTTTTTTTTTTTTGGAAAATGTGAGGTGTCAGGTGACCCTGATTTTCACCTCAGATTTTCTGCATAGGACTGCCAATCAGAGACTGGTTTTCAGGCCTATACATTTGTTTTTTTTTTTTTCAAAAACCAAAGATTAGGCTGATGGAGGAGAAGAATCCTTCTCCACCAACCTGATTGCAGAATCTTCTTTAAACAACTTGAAAAATTCCTCTTTTGAGAGTGGCTTTTGGTAGATATTCAAGCGATGGCCATTCACAATAAGAGGAGTATGAAATTCATCAATAGTTTTCACTCGAACTGCTCCATTGCTAAAGACTTCATCAATCTCATATGGCCCAAGCCAATGAGTTTGAAATTTTCCTTTGAAGTCTTTAAACTTTGAATCAAACAATAGAGCCCAATCTCCTTTCTGAAACTTCTTCTCCTTGATGTATCTATCATGCCATTTTGTTCTTTGATGCTGAACTAGATCGGTTCTTAAAATGGCATCTTGTCTTATCTCATCTAGTTCATTTAACTGCTCCATTCTGTGCTTCTGGGCTTCTGAAAGATTCATCCCCAACTGGACTGCCATCTTGAAAGTTTTGACTTGAAACTCAATGGGGAGCATGACTTCTTTCCCATAAACAAGTTCATAGGGAGAATATCCTGTGGTACTCCTCCATGTAGTTCTATAGGCCCATAAAGCTTCAGGTAGCCTTTCAGCCCAATCTCTTCTATGCAGATGAACAGTCTTGGTGATGATATTCTCAAGGACTTTATTTGTAGATTCCACTTGACCATTTGCTTGCGGATGGTAAGGAGTAGATGTTCTATGCTTGATCTTGTATTCCTCCATCAGCTTCTCCATCGGATTAGATGTAAATTGGCTTCCTTGATCTGTTACAATTTCTCTTGGGACACCAAAACGAGCGAAAATATCCTCAAAAAGAAATTGAACAACTGAATTTTCAGTGGCAGAAGGGAAAGATTTTGCTTCTACCCACTTAGTAACATAGTCAGTACAAACCAATATATACTTCTTTTGTTTAGATGGCGGATTAATGGGTCCAACGAAATCTAAAGCCCATTTTTCAAAAGGTTCGATGAGTACCTGTGGCTGCAATGGCATCTCACTTGAAAGAGTTGGTCTCCCAATTCTTTGGCAGCTGTCACACCTTCTGACATATTGCTTTGCATCTTTGAAAAGAGTAGGCCAATAATATCCCAAAGAAAGGATTTTATAGGCTGTTCTCTTGTCAGCGAAGTGTCCACCGCATGGCTCGTCATGGCATGCCTTAAGGATGTCAGGCATCTCATCTTCCCGAACACATCTTCTAATCACACAGTCTAGCCCTGTTTTGAACAATTCATTAGAAATCCATGAATAACTTGAACTCTGCTGAATAATCTTTCTCCTTTCATTAGGAAAAAGATGTGGAGGTAGTTTCCTTGTGACCAAATAATTAGCAATATCTGCATACCAAGGGGTTTTAGTAATTATTGCAAACAAATACTCATCAAGAAACTTATCCTCTACAGGAGAATCTTCGTTAGCATTTTGAATTCTAGACAAGAAATCAGCTACTGTATTTTGTTTTCCTGGTCTATCTAACACAGTAATATTGAATTCTTGTAAAAATTGAACTTCGAGCTCTAGCTAAAAACCTTCCCCTAGAATCTCTAGCTCTATGCATGTCATTTTTTTTTATTATTTTTCTTCAAGTCAAGTTAATAGTTCTTTTTCTGATCTTCCAGGTCACTCTAGGTGCAAGAAGAGAGCATACTCAAGAAACTACTAAATCAATAACTTTCTCTTTTCTGATCCTCCAGATCACTTTGAAGTGCAAGAGGAGAGCATACTTTGATAGGTTATCAACTTCTTTTCTTGAAATTTTATGTTTTTTTTCTAAGAATATGGCTACTTAATTTCACTTCCCCGGCAACGGCGCCAAAATGTTTAGTCAATTTAGTGTTGTCTAAATTGCTATCATAAATTGTCAACCCAGGGCTCGTAAGCTAATGAAGTGAAGGTGTACAGTATATACTTAAGTAACCTCTTAGATCTTTTTGTCGTTTGGGGGTGTTGTGGTCAATTTAACTTCCTAAGATGGAGTGATGATTTTATAAACAAATGAGTGATTTGTGTGTGTATGGTGGTTTCTAAATGAGTGAATGTGTGTAACTGGTGGTTTCTAACTACCTTCTAAACTTGCAAAGAAAGAGCTTGAAAGAAATAACTTGAAATGAAACTGAAAGCAAAGCATAAAAACCACTTTCTAATGGCACTAGTCACTACTCATGCTGCTGCAATAAAAAGGTAAGAAAAACCACTTTAAAGACCAATTATAATGTTCATCTCTTCCTAACACTCTGCTTCCAACATATAGTACTATGTGAAACACGATTAAGAAGTAGTTAGATATAGGTCTAAAAAGTAATCAAGCTCTAAGATGACAAATTATAACACCACTGTGCCTCTCTCCAACATTCTGCTTCCAACATACATTGTAATGTGTAACAAGTGCAGAAAGAGTTATTGATATAAGTCAAAAACTACTCAAAGCAAGCTGTGATTTATTAATATTCTGATCTCTTAAAGATGAACAACTTATGATAAGGAGACCATCAATATGTTAGCATACAACTTGAGAGACTAAACTAGAAATCAAGCTAGAAAAACAGAATAAAGGCAGCAACTATGAATATGACAACTGAAAATACCATTAGAGATAAAGCAAATACAACAAAGACACACAATACCGGGCTAACACCTGCAGAAAACAATCCTGATCAGTTAAAGTAAATGCTGGAAATGAGATGACAGTGAAAGTAAATCAAAACTGTACATGTATTAAAGAAAAGGAAAATTGTTGAATTCAAAAGAAGGAAATGGCAATAACATAAAGGTAAATTTACTGTACAAAGGCTGTTATGAATGGGGGCCCTCCATCCACAAAACCCAAGGAAAGATCAACTACTTGAAGGAGTCAAAACAGCACAGTCTTCTATTAACTCATATGCAGAAATTACAGTAAAAAGTGCTGAAACAGCAGCTTCAAAACAGAGTTTCTGTACACACTAAAATTGTAGCAATTACATAAACAAAGCAACTAAAAACTAATCCTTAAGCGTGCGCAGACGCTGGATTTTATAGGCGTATGAACAACTGCCTACTGCGTAAAACATGAAACTAGAAATTAACTGACAGTCATGCTAATTAAATGGTACAGCAACACGTAAACAGGTCCGTGTGTTATCTGGAGGGTACGGTCGTCATGGATGTTGAATCCAAGGTTGGATCCTGTCTCCCATAACCTGCATAGCGTGGAGGAATCGCCATCTGGAGTGACGTGACCTATCAGCTCACGCAGCACCGTTTGAGCTGGCTTTGTTGACCGAAGTTTGATCCACGTTGACCGGAGGTGTGCGTGGCGTTGCTGACCAAACCAATAGCATAGGAACCTTTAACACCTTCATTCCCACGTGCCCATGTGATTCGTTTTTCAAAATGACACGTGGAACATAGAGATCAATGAAAAGGCTGCGGAATGACTAGATAGCTGCGGAATTGCTGAATGGCTGCAGAATTGCCAGACAGCTGCGGAATCTCTGTGCATATGTCAAAAATCTAGACAAACAGTCAAACATTAGCAAAGTTAACCAATCATGCTTAAAGACATCAAATGTAATGATCTGGATAGGTTTATGAGGAAAATAGGGCAAAAGAGAGGGATAAGTGAGGAAAAGTTGTAGGTAATGATAGATAATTAGGTGCAAGTTAGAGGCTCTACATTACGTTGTTGTCCTTCCCATGATGACTTCCTCTCCACACTCTCTACTATGTCTCCCAGCATGTGCATGCCACTGATAATAGCATCCAGCTTTTGGTCTAAGGCTGAGGGTTCCTCTTTAAAGGTGGTTCTTCTCTCAGTTCTAGCTCTGTTTCTTTTGGCAATTAGATTTGCCTCTACGCTAATAGCAACATTTTGCATGTCTGCAAAGGTTTGAGGGGCTCTTTCCCTCAACTGATAAGCCATGTCAGTGTCAAAACCATCAGGGAATTTATACAAAGCAAGATCAGGTGGAGGTCTTAAGTTCTGTGGTATTGCATTATAAACATTATTGAATCTTGCACAATAGTCCAAGACAGACTCTTGAGGGCCTCTTTTGATGGTGTCATATTCAGATAATATATGCAAGGGGTCTTTCTTTTTCTCCCATCTATTGATAAATGACTGGTATAAGGCTTCTGGGTCTGCTATGGAATTGGCTGTGAGTGATCTAAACCAAGTCCTGACATTAGCTGTCAAACTTTGGACAAAAATTTTCATTCTCACGCTATCATCATCTATCTTGTAGTTCTCAAAATAGTCTTGCATATTCTTGGTATGCTGGAGGGCTGTGCAAGAACTAGTTCCATCAAAATATGTGATTTTAGTTTGATAATCCTGAGGCATAGCCCCTGGATTAGCAGGTAATTGCAAGGGCGCATATCTATTGGCCATGTTTACAGGGATAAATGGAACAACAGGAACAGCCGGAATAGCTGTAACAACAGTGGTGGTAATGGTAGTATGTGCAGTAAATGGAGGTGTGGAAGGAGTGCTTTGAGAGGTGGACGATGAACAAGGGGAAGTGGGGGTTGACCGAAATAAAACTTTGACAGGGGTTGGAACACAGCTTGGCTGAACTGTTTCAGGGCTAAAATCAACAAAATCTTCTCTTTGCTCTAGCTTCCTGAGGTTCCTTGGGATTAAATTTGGATTTTCAAAAGCAGCTGGGGGATTTGGGTCTGGATTTGACCTTGTATAACGTGAGTTCCTTTTGGGAGCCAGATTCTGAATTTGTTTTGGTATTTTCTATGAATGTTTTTAGAATTAGCAAGGAACTAATCAAATTTTGGAATAGCTATCTATAGCTTAAAACTAGCATGAAGATTGACTGAAGCAGCTTTTATTTACTCCTGTAAATGCAAAGCAAGAACAATTTCAAAGGCTCCCTGGCTGACATTCAGGCTTCATCTGTACTTTTAAGGAATATACAGCAATTGGAAAATTCATTGTCCCCAGTGGAGTCTTGTTTGAAAAAGACGATGTGGAGTCGCCAGGTGGATGATTTATCTTTTGGGGTGTCTGATCCCTGTCCACCATCACAGATCAGATCTAAACATGAAAAAGTTTTGAAGAAAAGGAGCACTTTCTCCAGAAAACAAGATTTCCTCTTTGAAGCAACCTTCCAATTTGTTTCTTGTATTTTTCTGAGAAGTTCCCCAGTGTGGTCGCCATTTATGTTAACACTCAGGTTGTTCCCTTTGACTCCCAAGGGAATACGGCCGAGGCAACCACAAACCAATCTTTGGACTGCAGGTCCTAGCCTACCTGCAACCAGAGAGGGCTCTCTCTTTATAATTTAACTTCGTTGAGGATGGTTTTAGGCTAGTTATTGAGTTCAAGGGGTTTTGTTTAAGTTTTGGTGGGAAGGATGATGCTTTCAAGCAGAGAGGATATGTATAGTATGATAAGTTCAAACCATTGGGCGTGGAGTCATGGAATAGGACTACTAGTGCGTTGTCTTAATCACAAGAGGAATATGGAGAAAGATAGTTACACATGAAACAACTTTCAAGCTAAATGGAGATGGATTGAAGGTTAAGGAATGAGAGGCAATTAAGAATCTCTCTTTCAGCTTAACAGAGGGAAGGTGAATGAGCTCTATCTAGGAGTAGTAAAGAATCCCTAGATAACTGTCAAACATGGGTGAATTAGGGTAAATATGAGCCAAAGGGAAATCATATTCATTACCAATTCAGTTCAGATGAAAACATAAAGAAACAGCAGAAATTGAGCATAGAGTGCAGTTAAACAAGTTCTAAGCTAATCTTTCTTTCTGCTATTTAGATGGTGATACATGTATGATATGAGCATATATCAATGAAAACAGAGGTAAGAGGCACTTATTGAGTCATATTGCAGCACAAGAATTCCACATTCAATTCTTCAAAACATTAATACACAACACACAGTCCATTCTCCAAGCTTTCAACAGTCTTTGATTAAGGAAAATATCAGGTATACAGAGCGAGTCTCTCTTGGAGCTATACAACCAACCAACCCCTTAAACAATGAATTAGGGTGGTTTTATAAGTAAAATATCTACAAAAAATTAGATCTCAGACAGATCTATTGTAATAAGTGTATTTAACCTAACATATGTCTAAAATAAATGCGAGAAAATATCTTCGAGCTGCGTTGGGGGCAGCTGTATCAAAAAAGGGTTAATGTGTTGTCTTTATGGCTCTGTGCTAATCACTTAGCCATAACTGTGCTTTCGATTTTAATCCATTGCTGTTCGGTGGCTTTAAATGCTTCGACTGTGATCGGAGAGCTTTGATGGGCTTTCACCTCTTTCTTTAACTTTGTTGGAGGTCATTCATTGTTCACCTGCTTTGGGAAATAAAGATTTCCATTAAAAACATTTGACTGATACTCTTTGCCACTTCCTTGATATGATTTGGCACTGAATGTGCGCCTTTTCTCACCTCTGAAACTCTTTAAATTGTTCCATCGACCTTTCATGGCTTCTATTCAGCCCTCTACTTGCTTTAGAAACTATCTTTGCCCCTTTTCTGAATCCTGCGCGAAGAAATTCTTGTCATTTTGCGACTTTCAGACCCCGCTGGTAGCCGAGCCATGAAAGGGCTTTCCATTTTGGCCTATTTCCCTCAGCGATGTGCGATTAGCACTAAGCGCTAATCGCGCATCAAAAACTGCCTCGGTTCTTCATTCCGGGCATCCGTTGTGCAGATTTCGTGCTTCGCTCTTTTTGACAATGACGTTAGCATGACGTCAGCCGTGGGTCCCAGTATGGCGGTGACATGGCAGGGTGATGTCAGCAGGGTGACGTCAGCAGTACGACCGGGTGACGTGGCAGTACGGTGGGGGTGATGACGTGGTAGTACGGTGGCAGGAGGCCGACGCAGGTTGATGACGTCATGATGACGTGGTGCTAGCGTAGGAGGGCGGAAGGCGGTATCCGGTTTTATGTCGCACCGCTTTTGTGCAGAAGCGGTTTCGGAGGAAGGGGCTCCGCCACAGCCGGGAGGGCGACGCGTGGCGGGAGTACGACGGGAAAACTGCCCATCTCCCGGACGCTAACCCTCGGCATGTCGGGGCACAAAAAGACCCACCCACCGTAGATCTCGGGCGCATCAGATCGGACGGTCGGCGGCACGATCAAAACGACGGAAGGATAGATACGGGGCCCGCAGCGCTTTTTATTAATTGTTTTAATCTGGCGGGGGGGAAACTTTAGGAAAGTGGGTTTTGGGTTATATACAAGCGGGGTGAAATATATTTACATGCATGACCTTAGGATAAGGGCGGGAAATGAGTATTGTAGGGTTAGGACTTAGGGGAAATGGTTATTAGTGTGACCAGATGTCAGACTAACTCCAGGTTAGGACACAGAGGGTTAGTAGGAGCCCCAGATGGACTACTATTTCCCAGACTTGATAAATATGGCTATAATGCCAAGGGGAGGGGAATATGTAATATTTTTGGGATTTTATACAGTTCTAGTAGTGAATAGGGATAGGAAAGTAGCTAGGGAGCTACATAGTAGAATTAGGAGTTAATATGACTTTATGAGGTGAAAGTATAGGGGAGAGGCTAAGTTTGTGAACTGAAACTTAGACATAAGAAGTGCATGGACTGTGGAGACATGATTTTACACAAGAAATGTGGCTTCTTTTCACTGAAGAAAGTCAAAACTTGACTTGGTGCTTTACAAAAAATGAAGTGATAACAGGACTGGTTGGGCAGATCCCAAGGTCCTCAAGGGGATGTTAGTGAGTGATTTGGGGAATGAGAAGAAGGGGGAGTTAGGCATGCCTCGCTTGAGCTCCTCTAAATGGGAATTGCCTTGCACTTGTGATTTGAATAGATATAACACTTGAAAAGACGAAATGTATCACACAGCTTGATTCTGTAACCACAAAACTACTTACCCAGCCTACTTACCTAGCATTTTTTCTTCTTTTTGCATGGGTGCACTTGGACTTGCAGACCCTGATTATTCCTTTTTTCTTTTTGCTATCCTCCTATCTAAATCTACACTTATTTCTTCCAAGGGCCCAGATTAAGCAGTTGGGCTCCTTTGTTTCTCTACCTATCTACAAATCTGCCAAGATTAAACTGTTTGGACAGATAATGATTCTCTATATTCTAAAACAAGAAATTGAAACCTAGGGAGGCCAAGATTAAGCTGTTTGGCCTTCCCTTAACAGAAAATTCTTCAAAAATGGTTAACTCATCAAAATTTGGAATACAACAGTGGCATTTAGACTGGCCCACTTTCATGGCCTCTTCTTTGGCCTCTTTTTGGAAATATGGAGCATTGCAGCATGCAAAGTATGACATATTTGGCACTTTCAACTATCAATCATGAAAGATGAACACCTGTTGCAACAGGAGGCTAACAACAATCACCGATATCTTTGGACCTCCGATATGCGATCTCTGATATATCAGACCTCTGATATTCCTTCCTAAGGCTTTAATCCTTGAACTTCAGCAGACCACATCTTTTGATGCAAGAGTCCATTGTTGGACTTCCACATATCATTGGAAAGCTTGTTCAGAGAAATTTCCAATGGAAAGGGTCTGATTTAGGCTTTGAGTCCTTCTTCTGCTTAGAAAATGACTTCAAATTGGTCTACTCATTTACTCTTTGGATGGATTAAAGCACATTTTGCAATAAGTGAAAACACTATGAATGCCAAATTACATTGAAATTCTTGAATATTATTAAAATTATCAATAATGAACATGAATAATGAGTGATAAATGTCGTTTTTATTATTAATTTTATTCTCAAGATTGGGTTGCCTTGGAGATTGGATGGTATGGATTTAAAATAAATGAAAGAAACCAGGGAAAAGCAATGTTTGTTCCCAAATAGGTCACCTAAAGAATGTTGACCAAGAGAAAAGTTTGTGTGCTTTCTCTAATCGACCACTTGAATCTCGCCGGGCAAGTGAGATACTGGGACTAAGCCCATTTATTTTATGCTCAAGAGAGGTAGTGGATAGTTTCATGAATTTACAGATGCATTTAGAGTATAAATAGTCTGATTTTTAAATTTATAGAAGGTAAAATATTAACAGAATTAAACTTTCAAAATAAGTAAAATAAAATAATCCATAAATAGTACACTGTACAAAATATATCAACAAAAACTTAAAATACAAATTTACTAGACCACCCAATAATCAATGTTTTGGTAGCCATTGGCACAAAAACTGTATTTAATATGTTGAAAAACTACATAATCAAAACTAATTTTTTCAAAGATAATTATTGACATAGATTTAATAAACTCAAAGAAATACACATAAAATATGATTAAAAAAAAGATTGATTTTTATTAAAGAAAGTGAGTACAAGAATTTGAATGACGGGTTTCTATGAAAGTCCTTGATCAAACTTATTTCTAAATGTTTACAATGTTGCAAAATCATATACAAACATTCGGTACAACATAAAGGTGTGTAACAACTTCAATAAACCCTTCTATCAACCTAATATGCTTTGAATCTTTTTTACTTTATCTGCAAAATTTAAGGCTATTAGCACTCGTTATAAGGAATTAGACCTTCTGTCAACAAAATAGTTTGTAGAAAATTCAATTTTAATTGTAAAAACTGCAGAAGAATTGAAATTTTTACTTTGTAACCCTTGCCTCTCTTTGGAAAAAAGTTTGGTTTCACCAATAGTTAGCCTCTTGAACTCATAGAAATAAAATCAGAGGGAAAATAACAATTTAGTAATGTTATTGCATACCTCTCCTCACAATGTAACCTCTCTTCCCTTCATAGATTTAGTCCCCTTTTGTATGTCTTCATTACAGTTGGGAAGTTCAAATTCTTTGGGGAATTCATTATTATTTTATTTTTTGACCATGTTTAATTTAATTACGATGAGTTATAAAGGGGTGAGTTAAATTAAATTTAATTCTTATTATAATTCTTTAGATAGGTGGGGTCCTTATTTTCCTTAAAATTACTTTATTTAAAGTTCACTTCCCAACCATAAGTATTTGATTAATAATAAAAATAATTATGAGGTAAATATCGAAAAATATGTATTCTAAAAAAATATTGTTGTCATACCATGCCATATAAGGTTCAACATAAGCTAAAAAATAACCATAAACCATATACACATGTGTTAGCAATAAACATAAGACTTAAATGTATCAAATCCGCCTTGTGCCTCCCATATTTTCCATCAAAAGTATGCATTATGAAAATCATTTAGCGATGGAAAAAACTCCTCGTGTCTCCAAGAATTATACATATATGAACCATAAAAATAGAACATAGCATAAGATAAGTCTTCTAAAATTATAACACATATACTCCTCAAAATAGATATTCCACAACTTAAAATATAATGCTATCATGTATTTCAAAATTGAATGATAAAGTTGTATTATGCATGCCAAAATGTTATGAGTGAAAAATGAAACATAATTTGTATATGTAATGATTTAGGAAAGTAAACTAGTCTAAAAATGATCTATCCATGAAAATAAACATATAAAATATGAAAACCACATATATCTAATAGTTTGTCATGTGATGCTAGCTTCCCTTTGATTGTACTTTCTGCCTGTTATTCATACCGATCATGGTGAGAATGGGAAGTAACAGAGTGTGAGGATCCATGGGAGTAGTCAAATTTCATAACTTGCGCCTTTTTTTTCCCTATATCACTACAACCTGAGGGACTTAAGATATTTTTTGTATGATAGGAATAACATGCGAGGCTGCACATTGTAGGTGCCAAGATGGTTGCAACAATGGAGGGGTGGCGAAGGAGGAAATGAGGAATTTGGCCATACATGTGTTGGTTTTTGTTGTGGGTAAGTATTATCTTTCTGACCATTGTTGTCGGGGATAAAAAAATTTTAGGAACATGAGGTGACACAGGTATTCCAATGCTTGGCAGATGATTAGGAGATGGATGGAGAGGGAAATATGCTTTTTGTCTTGCGATATTTAGGAAATTGGTTTGCAGTAGTTGGTTTAGCTCATCGGATTTAGCATCAAAATGGATAGAAGACCTAGGTCTCTTATTCCTTCTCTACTATGGGTTTTTTCCTCCTTCTCTATTATCATCTCCCATGATTGTGCCTACTAAAAAAGCACATTCTTTGGAAATAAATTTATCATGTTAACTCAGTAAGAAATATAATCAGTAATCTATTCATGCTTCTACTATTGTAAGGGAAAATGAAAACTCATATGGGAAACAATGACTCGGAGAAAAGGGAAAACTCATGTATGTGTCAGTAAGAATACTATGGCATATATTGATCATTTATCTAAACTAAATAGTAATGAAGATAAATCATGACACTGCAACCATATGTTAAGATACAAATAATAATTGATGTGTGAGACCCCCTTTTCTTTCCAAAACACATGTGAATGGGCATTCAAACTAGATAGACGATAAAAACATGTGTTTGTGAGGTGATAAAATAATAGACTATGCGTTCAAGTGAAATCAATAAAAAATTGATGACTAAGTATGGAAAATATGTAATAATTAGAGCAAATTTTAATTCATGATTTTGTAAATACAATGTAAAAGTAATATTTGAATCTAGTGGAGTTGAAGATAGTTATGATACTCCCCACAAAGACATTTTTCATGGCGAGATATATGAAGTGTGATTCTCCCATTATGAGGTACCTCGCCCAGACCTGAGACTAGAGTGTATCAAGGGTATGTGAATGTTAATTTGTGTTAATTCGCCAATATAGTGGGGAGAACCTACATTTTTTTAATACCTATCACATAAAGATATATGAGCTTTAAGGAAAGAAATAGAATGGATCATTTGTATCTATGTGTGTATTCCTTACTAGAAGAATTTTGTGCTCTAAGTTAACTGTGATACTTCATGTTGACATAGGGCATGTGGTGAGTTTTTTGAAGAAAATTTGGTGTGTGCGAGGGGGTTGATATTTATATGAGGAAATATAACCATAACTTGAGAAAGATGGGTGTGATACAATGGAGAATTAGTAGGCGAGGGAAACTAGGTTGTGTTTCAGTGGGTATGCGATTAAAGTACAATATATATGACCAACACATACAAGATACCAAGTTATCATGCTCCATATGAGATATAATGAATTTTGTGTGAGGGGGCTATATTTATTAGAGGGATGGGAGTGTGACAATGGGTGTTTGGAAGATGATGACTGCAGTTGAGGTCCGTAAGGTTGGTCGATGTTGTTTGAACAACAAAATTTTTTTGTTATCATATGTCATGACACAGTTGCCACATTGCACCATACACACCTAGTGGAATCATCAGTTGAAGACGAAAAAAACAAGTCATCAAATTATTGACAATATAGTGAAGGCATATGCCTTCATTTGACCCTGGAGATATAATTTTTTTCAAAATATATTTTTCTTGTACAGATAAAAACAAACTAAACTAGGCATGACTTATATGTAATTTTTTTGATAGACGAGGGCAATTGACGTGAGGCCGAGAGGCCCTGAGTTTATTTTGTCTTTTTATAGTCTACATACATGCAAGCATCTTGCGGCCATGGATTACCTGAATGAGTTAAATGGTGATAAGTCATTTTTTAGAGGACATACTAAAGACTAGTAATAGAATATGTGTGTGTGTGTGTGTGTATTTACGGAAGCATAAAATTGAGCACTAAAAGAAGGGACCATCACTTAATGATCACGTAGAATGGAACATACCTCGCCAGAAATAATTTGTGGAATAGAGAGGGAGTGTTTCTGTAACTTTACACAAGGATATGTAAAATAGGGATTGATTCTCAAGATAACATACAAGGTGATAGACTTCATGGCATTATTGGGCCTAAAACGCATACTGAGATTAAAAAAAAAAAGAGTGGAAATGAAGAATTATAGGTAAAAGGGGCTTACCTAAGACATATCCAAAGAAAACTGGTTAATAACCATAAGATTACAGTCCATGAACTCTAGTAGAAGAGGTGACATACATTTTTTCCTATGTTTTTATGTTGCGATAGTTTAGTTGTGATCAGTCTAGTGTTCTAGTTTCTTGGCACTTTCATTCAATAATTGTTATAGGTATTCCTTCATTCATAGCCATACTAAACTTGAACCAAATGTGCATGAGTATCTAAAAAATTGAGGAGTGGCGGCTTAGAAGTCATACTGAAACTCATGCATTTAGTTAAGAAAATGACAATTTTTAATCCAAAGTACTATGAAAATGAATCACCATTTTGATCGGCTAGAAAATTCTGTTTGGAAACATAGTGCAGTCTACATGGCCATTTACACAAGAGGCTCCATTGAATTGATTGGTATTAGAACCCCATCATGTCAGCGGAATTTGCTACTAGATGATTTACACGTAAAATATTATCATTAGCTTCCACATTGAATCACTTAAATGTATGTTCAGGTACCATTGTACAAATGATGAATAGTAAAATCACAATTTGAACCATATTGATATGCATTAAAACTTAGGGCTAGACTCTGTGGACATGCATTGGTGCAACAAACCTATACCCTCCACAAAATTTAATGTGCATTGTTGTTGATGAGTTTCAAATCACATAAATACTTCCGGTAGGTCTTGGCAGTGTCAAATATGCAAACATAATCCCCTTCAACAAAATACATGATAATTTTTGTATGTGATCAGGTGCTCAAAATTAGGTTGCAATGCGACGGATCAAAATCACACATTGGTGAAGGGAGGTGTTATAGTATTGGCCCCCGGCAGGTACTGGGTTGTGATACGATCGTACATCTTGCACAACACTACAGAATTGACTACGACATGTTTGGGTTGCGATGCGATATCGCAATCGAAAATCGCAACATGGTACAATGTCCCATATATACAAGACTCTGGTTCTTCACCGATGGCGAAATGCAATAGGTTCCTAGGATGCGATGCGACTATAGGATGTAGTTTAATGGTCTGTCATGTCCATCGAATCACAATCACACATTGCCCGCCTTGTTCATAGACCATAAGCCTGCAGGACTCCACCGATTGCGATTTGCAATAAGATAGTCAGTGCCAATAGATTATGGCACATCATGCGGTGAAATGTTCACCTAGTTAGCATATTTTTGGAGCTAATTTGTAGGATCATGCCGGAAATGGGGCAATTTGTGTAGCGAATAATGGGAAAACAAGGGGAAGTCATAACTTCTTCATTTTTCCACCAAATTGGATGCAAAAAGAGGTTAGATATGTTGGAAATAATACTGAGAAGGGGGGGGTGAATCAGTATTAGCAAATCAATAATTTTTCATTTCCATAATCAGATTTATATATGCTACTTTAGTTAAGGGAACTCAAGTGTACACACAACTATGTTTAAAGGGAACTAGCGTATATCCAACAAACTTATGATTCAGTTAATTCATCATATGTTGATCTTTAATCAGTGCATCAATACTTCATTAACCATATAAATAGTAACTAGGTGCAGTAAAAACAAAACAAAGCATCACACATAAGAAACACACATGAACACCAAGATTTAAGGTGGAAACCCAATGTGGGACAAAAACCACCTGCTGTTGTCTTCTTTTAATATAAGAAATACCTGTTTACAATCTTGTATTGGTGCAGACTCATACTAGTACGCAGGCACCCACCTGCAGAAGGCTACAACCTTCTCTAGTTCTCTAGGTTCTACTGGAAGGGAGCTACAACCCCCTAGCTCTTGTACTAGCTGATATGTTTACTAGTACGTAGGCGCCGACCTACAGAAGACGACGACCTTCTTTCTTCCTTTAGGGACCACGTTTCATAAATTTTCAGACTGGATACTCCTGGAACACAACACAACAATATAAAACTCAAATTTCATACTGGACCCATCAACAACATTGAAGCTCAAAATCAATCACCACTGCAATACAACCATCAGATACATCTGTATCAACCAATCATTGAAACTCAATCACCAATCTCTGAATCAACCACAACTGAATCAATCAGTCACTGACAACCCATCATTACTGAAGCAAATCACAATCAACTAATCTAAACATTCAGAATACTGTCATCACAACACAGTCACCAGAACACAGAGCAGAACCCAGAACTCTACAACAACCACTAGAACCAACTACAAATTCAAATATCATATTTCATAATGTATACGCTACTCTGATGAGTTGAACCAACGTGTATACTCACTTTTAACAAAGCGAAACAATGTATATGTCTGCAAACATTAATTCATAATTTTGTAGCTATTCCAGACTTTAGTCAGACCCAGATCATAACATTTACAGAACAACACATGCGTCAGTATTCAAATCTAGACTATACATGATCAAACCATATAATGATAATTCATTTCAAGCCTTAATATCCCGATCCATCATTAGATCTTGTCCCTCATCAATCGCTAAGGTTCATCCTTGGTTCAGATCAAGCAAAGGACCATAAGCCAATAACCTGCATACTATATCTCACACTTCATCAGATGATCAATACTTGCACACGTGGCCTAATTATCTTCTCCTCCTTATATAGTCTTAGGCCATTCGTAATACCATGGAACAAAACCACTTAGGATCAATAACTTGGACCAAATACCTAGGGTCAATACCTCGGACCAAATACCTTGGACCAATACCATGGATCAAAATACCATGGACCAAATACCTCAGACCAAAACTTAGTTTTCCAAGATATACGCTTGTTTCCTTCTATGAAAGTGCATGTGTATGTATACGCTCCTTTTGTTCAGTAAACCTGAGTGTATACATAGCTTGGTCAAGGTGAACCTGCATATACCTCCCTTTCTTCATTCTTTGTAGTTTGATCTTTCATCTGAGTGAGTTTCCATCAAGGATAACACCTGTATCATAATGCCAACAAGATAGCCATTTTTGAGTATTCTAGACTGACTAGAGTAGGTTTCAGAAGCATTTGAGCATTATAAACATATAGTTTTACACTTTTGATAATAATAGAGAGGCCCAAGCCATTGGAAGCTAGAAAAGGAGACGTAGCTCAAGAGGGGTGAACTCCTTTATCATGTTTTGTTGTAATGTGTTTTTGATGATGTTTTGTACATGTTTATGCCACTGTTCAGTTTCTAGTTTACGTTAAATTGCTCATAAAATTAACATAAAAACTCTTCATTTTACTTGCAAAAATTGATGAATCCTGTTATCGCAAAATCTAGTGTCCACTCAGAGCTGCTAGTCCCACTAAGACTGGTAGCTATCTTAGAAACAAACAAACTAAAGCTACTTTTGCTTTCCTTTATGAGAAGTAGATAAGAGGGGAACAAAGGACACCAACCTCAGTCTTGCGCTTGGTTCCTTGCTTAGTTCCTCTCCCTTCTGACAGATCCTTGCCGCTTTGCCTTCGTCTACCCAGCTTCAAAGAGCACCTGTGGATCAAAGCAGAATAATACTATTGAAGAACAAAGATCTACAATCATAAACAATATAGGACCAGATATATATTGACCACACAAATGCATAGATCATCAAACATGTAGGAATGTGGAGGAAAACTTGAATAGCTTTATTAATATCAAGAAAAGCAAAGAGGATTACAACCTATTGTTCTGACCCAGCATCATCCTCCTAGCATGAAAGCCCTTCTTCACCTCATGAAAAGCTTAGATCACCCAATGCTATGATGTTCCACCAAGAAACCAACAACAGTTCTTTACAAGATACAAAATCCCAGCCTCTGGATCTCTAGGATGAGGGATCCATATATAGATGATTGCAGGGGGGTGAGTCAGCTTCTGGGATTTTGATTAGTGTCCTCTCTCTGATAGTTCTTGATTCCACTTGGAGGTTGATGATATCCTACTCATCCCTGGGCGAATTCAGAGAGGTCAGTGTCATAGGAGAAGTTTCTGGAAGATTCTATGATCATCCACCTCGCAAACTGTCTCTGCCATTTGTGCACTCTCGCCCATCGCACCCTGTAGAAGGGCTTTTCGGTATGCATCACACCCTTTTCACTGTGCAGGTAAGATGCATCGCACCCTCTACACTGGGCAGTCTGTATGGTCCAGTTTTGACCAGTTCTGGGCAGATTCCTGTGGAGAACTTCTGGGAGATGATGTAATCAGCTCACCTTGTTCTTTTAGGGTATGGAACAACAATTTTAGGGACTTAGGAGCCCTTGGTTTATGGACATGTTTGATTGGGTTTGCAGTGCCCAAAAACGTCTATAACGGTTGCCCCCTAAAGCATGAGGTCGTTAATCTTTTGATGTTGGGTGAAATGCTTTATCATGAGGATCCGAAGTTTTTTTTAGCTGGAAGGTGACCTGTAATAAGATACAATACAATACATTATCTTCATAATATTTTTCATGATCTAGACAAGGCGGGCATTCCCATGCTCAACTTTATAAATTCATTTTCATGTACATAAGATAGACAACCGTCTGAGAGGCAGACTGATGATTCTGATAGAGTCATCATCCTTTGGTTTGGATGATCATCTGTGCAGCAACAATGTACATTTGATGTTTTTATTTTCCTGAATATATCGCAACCCGGATGGATGAAACTAGATCCAGGGTCTTCAAACTCGTTCAATCTTCACTCAGAGTACAAGTCGATCCATGTGAAGGATGTCCTGGAGTCGAACATTGAAAGAAATTGCCTCATTACTAGCTAATGATGTAAGTTGTTAACAGGCGTGAGAGGAATCACCGATAATGATGATGACCCTCAAGGTACTATAGTACAATTTGCATGGTGTGGAAAGGGACTTCGCGTCGAACACCACACAAAATCTTTCGGTCAAAGGCCATTGATGTAAACCTGTTTCTGGAAGTGAGAAACTTGCCATTGAGGCATGCAAGCTTCAAAATACTGAAAGGGTTGTTCCTAAGTCGACTTCTTGGATAATGAGCTGATGTCGACAAGAAGCGACCTGTCATAGGAGGGCCTTAATGGATCCCACATACACGACACAGAACAGAGTAAATGATTTTGGAGGTGAAAATGATCTGATGATACAGGGTTTAGGGTGGTGCTCATGAAAGAATCGAGCGTGAATGTATTGTAGCAGATGAGACATAGGTGAATTCTCTGAGCGAGTTCTCTTGAACATACCGGCGACACTGACATGGATTGGTAGCATTAACCCCAAATATGGATGGTGTGATGGACCAATGGTGATATGACCAGTGAACGAAACAACCCAACCCGACTCGAATGCCGAGTGAAAGTGTCATTTTCAAGAGCGACTTGCTACCAATAAAGTTTCTTCAAGTTTTCCTCCCAAATTTTCCCCAGTCATTGCTGACCAGTACCTCTTTATTTTTGTCAAGCTTGAGGAGGATAACATATGCTTGTTCTATAATTTTCCCTTTGGGCAAACCCGTCGCTATGTTTTAGCGAGCCTAGCGATGGTGAAACTCATTCTTGTCTGTATGGACAAGTTTGTTGCTATTCGGTTTTAACGAGTTTAACGACAAAGATAACTCGGTCCTTTTCAATTTTAGAGAGTTTGAAAGGGACGTAAAGGAAACTCCAATAATCTTTTTTCGTCATATAATCCCTTAAGTCCGAAAAAGTATAAACTAATATGAAAGGGATGAATTTTAGGTAATTTTAACGAGCTGAACAAAACATGCGCTCGATCTTTTGGTGTAATGATCCCTCAGGTCCAAAAAGATTAAAATCTAGAGGAGGGATAGCACTTCCGGTAGCTTTAACGAGTTGGAGAGGCCAATTGCTCGGAAATATTTTCATATTTTATGAGTCAGATGAAAAGAGCTTAAAGGAGACTCATTTTTTGAGGAACGAGTGATAATTTCAGGTAGCAGCTGATTCCAGGTAAGGTTTGGAATTTTCCAATCACGGCAGTGTCATAAGGATGGCTAACAGGATCACTCTTCGCAGCTATTCCTCAAAAGGGGTAAACAATCAAATGGAGGTGAATGATCGACTAAAACAGAGTGGAGGTGATGGTAAGAACACAACTAGGGCTCAAAAAGCTGATGATAATGCATTCACAATGGTTATTTACCAGAAATTGGTTCATTTTTTAATGAGCTTAAACTCTGGGGGAATGTTTTCTCATTGCGAAGGTTTAATTTTTAACGAGCTTGAACTTTGCATAAAAACTGCTCGTGATAATGATCATCGATTTAATTTCATCGCCAACCACATTTTTCCTTCAAAGGTTGTACTGCCAGTTCAAATGCTTCATCAAATTGATTAGAAACGAACAATATATGTTTCAAAAATTGAGCTAAAACACTAATATTTTACTCGAATTACATGAAAAGTAATTTAAAAGTGGTTTTTACCCCTAATTTTACCATTTCATTTGAACTTTGGTTTGTTGGAGCTCTGGAGGTGCTTTTCCCCTTTGATTTTCACCAGCTGATTCCGGGAGATTCTGTGGACGATTCTCGGTGCCGTCTGGACCAGGTAGGAGCTAAACCTGAGCTCTTCAGTTGCATTCCTTCCTTTTTGATTTCTGTGCATGTTTCCCTGTTTTTTTGAGCCTCTGGGGTTTGAAAAATTCTCCCTGGCTCCATCGCACCCTTCCTATGTCAAAAGGTGTGATGCATACTAGCTTGGCTATGGGCCAATCAGTATGCATCTCACCCAGTACACTATTGGGGGTGCGATGGGTGCGAGAAGGGAAATTTTTGCATTGTTTGCTCATGGAATTTTTGCTTGTTTTTTTCCAAATCAGGACCCTGACTCTTCTCTTGCTTGTTTTGTAGAGATTCATCAGAGAAAAATGGTTGTTACATGGTGAGAACACAAGCATGAAGAAGATAACATGCTTGCTTTACATGATCTGGTTACGGTAACTGCACTGCGGAACTGTGGCTTGTTCAAGTTTTTCCGCATCTCTAGCATGAGGCAACAAATCAACTTGTTGCAATATCTTCTCGATGCATGGGATCCTACCAATGAGGTGTTTCAGATCAGAGGCAAATCTATCCCCTTGATTGTCATGGACATCTATTTTTTGACCGGTTTATCAAGGCATGGTGCCCCTCTTTCATTATTAGGTTCTACCTGTGGGGGCGAATCCATGATAGATTATATTCGCCGGTATTGCAGAGAGGGATCTCAGACGAGTAGGGATGGCAAGATCAACATCCGAGATGTCAACGATCGGTCCTTGAGGACCATTCTTTTCACTTTTGCTAGACAGGCTGGTAGTGCGGCTCTTCACATGGCTAACAGGTCTTATATGCAGTACGCATTGGAATGCCTGGAACCAAACGTGTTCAACTGGTGTGACGCAGTACTCCCTGTGATGAAAGAACAACTGACCAAGGTAAAAAGCGGAAAATCCAAGAACTTCGGCTATGGTTCTATTTTGACTGCTTTCACCTTGGAAAAGATCCCACTGATGCAGCCACAATACATTTCACTTGGCTTACCTCCACCGACTGAGCCACGGATGCAGAGATGGGTCGAACTTATAGCCCGACATGCTGGTCAGTCCCAGGTTTCCTTTTTTGATACCTTCTTCGAGTGGTTAAACCACTAGGAGATGGTTTTTTCTGAGTATCCATACGCTGGTATGGATTTCCAGGGTGACCCAGATTTGGTGTTGCCGGCTGGTGAGCAGTGGGGTGCTATCGGTAAATTATCTAACCATATCTCCGTTTATCATTTCTTTTTATAATTTTCTTGTGCTTTCTTCTATCAGGACTAATCAAAACTCATGTGCTCATGCAGATATTGGACCAATTCAGCCAGTAGTACGTCTGAGAGTACCAGCTGCCGCTCCAGTAGAAGAGGCTGTGGGGAGGGCTATCCTTCGCGACCTTGATGTGGCCAAGACTCTTTCAGCATTGCAGGATCAGATCGAAGGCCTCACTCTCGGTATTCCGAACGTGAGGACCAACGAGCTGCCTCTGAGGTTGCAGTGACATACTACTGGCGTGCCGAGTCGATGGACTAGGCTTTTACGCATGATTGCACAGGCGGTGACTTGTTATCACCATCATCATTAGACTAGGGTGCCCCCCAACATTCTTGAGTATTGGGTCATTTGACCGATTTTGTCCTGGTTACAGAACATTATTTATCAACCATAAACAGTTATATATATATTTTTGATTTTCAGAGCTTTATTTTGGTTGATTTAGGTGATATTGATGCAAATATTTGATGAAATGCTTCTTTTATAAATGTTGCAAATGTCTATCTAACACATAATTTGCCAATGAGTCCGTTAATTTGTTTAAGTTTCTGGAAATATGATGATATTGAATAGAATCAAACTGCCTTTCCAAAATCTTGACCCTTAGGAACATGTGATAGATAACTGGATTTCGTACAGAGTAGATACCAGTGAGTTGTAGGATGACGAGTTGTGAGTCTAGCCTGACGATGAGTCGGCATATGCCATGTGTAATGTCATCAGAGAGGAGCTCTATCAATGCGCTTTATTCAGCAATATTTTTTGTTGACTGACCAATACATACCCCTCTGAAACTCACTAACCTGCTGCTTGGATCGAAGATGGCCCAGGTCGCAGAAGATAGGTTCCGTGAACTACAACTCGCTCCATCGGCATATCCGACAAATGATTCCAATAGGTTCAACATCTGCCACAAACGTAAAAGCGGATCACTCAACCAAAACAATTACCCTTAGCGAAAACAAAAATGTAACAAAAGCATAGAGGTCACTATCTTGAGTCAAGCATAGTAACACTTAAGGTACAACTCATTACGAGGTTGCGCTAGTGGAATCCCATCATAATCTACTAACTCGTAGGCTCCTTTTGGTAATACACGTTTAACAATGTAGGGGCCCATCCATAAGGACTTGAACTTACCTACTCCCAATTTATCGGATTCTTGGTTGTAAAGTAAGACGAGGTCACCTTCTGAGAAGACACGGGGTTTGACATTCTTGTCGAACTACACCTTGACTCGTTTCTTATGGGCTTCGTTAGCCAAAGCGGCATCACGGCGGGTTTGATCCAATTGGATTAGTTCCAAGAAATGAGCCTCCTCTTCTGAAGTTCCGGGTAGAAGGTCGACCGTGAGTTTGAGGGACAAGATTTCACACTGAATCGGTAAGATTGCTTCTAGGCCATGCACTAGTTGAAAGGTTGTAAACCTGGTCACATTCCTTACCGATGTCTGGTATGCCCACAAGGCTGAGCACAGGATCAGGTGCCAACTCCTTTTATGGACTCCAATTATCCTTTGTAGCATCCTCTTCAGGACCTTGTTGATTGCCTCAACTTGTCCGTTGGCCTGCTGATAATATGGAGTAGAGCTGTCATGGGACAACCCTATTTTGGTAGCCAATTCAACCATCAAGTGATTGCGAAAATGCGATCCATGATCTGTGACTATGGCCTGTGGAATGTCGAATCTGGAGACTCTATGATTGAAAAAGAAGAGGGCAGCCGTTTCACCACTTTTGTTTAATGTAGGCATCGCCGTAGCCCATTTGGTAAAATAGTCTATTGCGACTATGATATACCCATGCCCCCCCGCCGAGGTGGGGTTACATGTCATGAAATCTATGCCCCATTTGGCAAATGGCCCAACAGTAGCTACTGGTTGCAGAGGTGCGGGTGGTATTCTAGTTTTTCAATCAAAGATTTGACATGCATGGCAACTTCTGACCGTGGTTATGCAATCTTTGAACATTGCTGGCCAGAAGTATCCTGCTCATAAATTATTTTGCGTCGTAGCGTAACCAGATTGATTCCCCCCACATGCGCTTGAATGGCAATCATTCAGGACTTTTTCGGTCTCCTCGTGGGTGAGGCATCTCCTCAGAACTGTATCGACAACACGACAGTAAAGTGTGTCATCGGCGATCATGTAGTCTTTTGCTTGGTATCGAATGCGTCGTTGTTCCGAGTGGGAGGTATTAGACCCATATGTTTGGGTTTGGAGATAGATTATTACGTCTCCATACCACGAATTGCTTGAAGATATCAGAAACAAAGATTCGTCCATGATTGCTTCTTCTGATGTTGCATCGTTGAACGATGATGGGAGATTGCATAGTAACTCCGTGAAAACCAGGGATTTCTTCGATTTGGATTTTATAAATTCTAGATCAAACTCTTGTAGAATTGCTATCCATTTTTAATATTTTCCCCCCAGCAACTGTCGCGACAATATATAAGTCATGGGGTTGAAATTTGATAGAATGGTAGTTTTTCGAAAGAGGACATAGTGTCGAAATCTCTGTATCACTTGAACAGCTGCGAGAGCTAGCTTTTCAACATAGGAATACTTGCTTTCTGTATCATTTAAGTTTCTACTCAAATAATATATAGGATGTTCAATTCCATTGTCTTCTTGAACTAAAACCATTGCGATGGTCGTATCTGCTGCAGCCAGATACAGGTTAAAGTCTTTTTGATAATCAGGAGTGTACATTAATGATGCTTTTATTAGGGATTCCTTTCAAGCATCAAAGGAAGCTTGCGCGACTTGATCCCAGACGAAGGGTACTTCTTTTTTCAATAGACAAGTATAACCTTTAGCAAGTTCGGCGTAATTTGGAATGAAGCTCCTCAGAAAGTTTGCTTTCCCTTGGAGTTTCTGAATCTGAAGCAAATTTGAAGGTGGAAGCAAATTAATGATCGCCTGAACCTTACATCGGTCGAGACAAATCCCATCCTTTGAGACCACAAAGCCAAGTAAATGACCAGAAATGACATAGAACACACATTTGTGTGGATTGAGTCGTATCTTGTAGTGTCGGCAAGATAGAAATATTGCTCTCAAATGTTGCAGGTGATCGATCTGCTTCGTGAATGAGCCGGAAGATCGTCAAGATATGGTTGACCGATGTTTTTGATGTCATGGAAGGCATAATTCATTGCCCTCTGAAATGTTGCCCCTGCGTTATTTAAACCAAAGGGTAGCTTGCGATATGCAAATGTGCCCCATGGACAAATAAATGCAGTCTTTGACTGTTCCTGTGGGCGGATATTGATTTGATTATACCAGGAAAATCCATCCATAAATGAAAAGATTTCACATCCGGTGCATTCATCAATTATCTGGTCAATGAAGGGTGTAGGGTAGTTGTCTTTCGGACAAGCTTGATTTACATCCCTATAATCGAAGCACACTCTAATAGTTCCTTTTTTTTTCATTACAGGAACAATATTCAATACCCAATCGGTTAGAGGAACCAAGTAAATAAAACCATCATGGAGAAGTTTTTCAACTTCTGCCTTGATGGCAGCGGCTTTCTTGGGGTGCACCTACCGTAGCTGTTGTCGTACCGGTTTGACATCGTGATACATCTTAATTTCATGTTCAACGATTCTTGAGTCAATGCCTGGAATTTCATCATACGACCAAGCAAAGACATCTTTAAATTTGCAAAAAAGAGCGTGTTATATTTCCAGTTCTGAAGGAGATCAAGATTTGTCGACATGAATATTCTCTACAACATCTGTTTTGGTTGAGATATTTATGGCGATAGTCTCTTCAATATTGGACAGGTTTTGCTCGAAATCCACCATGTTTACATTATTTGATAGAAAATCAAAAACTGAGGGATGATGAAGGTCACTAGGAGTATCTTCTTTGTAATCCAGAAGATGGGAACAATGGTGGTAATCTTCCCATGGTACCCCATCAATCATCATTGACTGAACAATTCCTTCGTCTGTATAATGTACTTGCGACCAAGGATCTGAAGGGGTACCATATTCTTTAGACCTATCTATCCAAATGCTTGATGAGCATTGATTTG
Organism: Pinus tabuliformis; assembly: GCA_031772625.1. NCBI lineage: Eukaryota > Viridiplantae > Streptophyta > Pinopsida > Pinales > Pinaceae > Pinus > Pinus tabuliformis. Next base: position 323,323,593 of record CM062814.1, on the reverse strand, counting down.
GGTTTGCCTCCCATGCCGAAAACATTGATTTCTACAAGATTTCCATTGGGCTTGGAGGCAATGCCTGCAGATGATCCATGTTAATATCATTTTCAGAGATCTTTCGAATAGAAGATATCATGTTATAGGTTCCCACTATTTCCACTTCCGCCAGATTGATTGGAGGCGGTAGGGCGAAAGTCCCCATTAATATATGGTCTTTTAGGCCTACTCCGATATTTTGAAGCAAATGAGGGCTTCCGTGGATCATCAGAATGCTTCCCGTAACTTGTGAACTGTTGGGGAGAAATGTCTATTGGTCGATGATCGTAATTCCTCCTTGAAAGGAAAATGCAATCTTCCTAAAGTAGGTTGACACAATGGCTGCCATATCATATATCCAGGGCCTTCCCAGTAGGATGTTGTAATCGAGGTTTCCATCAATTAGTTCAACATCTATTTCTATTGTTTTTCCCTCCAGTTCGACTTGGAAGTTACTTAAAATCCCATATGGGGTGTATGTTTATCCATCAAATGCTTTTAATGTTTTCGAAGATCGCGAAAAGGGTGGAGATCCTAAAGTTTTCCAGCAACTCATCGGCATAATACATGTAGATGCCCCCTCATCAATAATTGTTCGATGAATAGTTTTGTTGAGGGTTTTCACTTGAGTAAGGAAATCTAGTTGAGCTGGTAACTGAGGGTCATATCCTTTGTGATTAAAGGACACAAGATTGGAATTCGTTGGGTCAATCCCACCTATCGCTGATAATAAAGCCTGCTTTTGAGAGGGGAAATTTTGCAGTACCTCAAGTGTCGACATAGCAGATAGCGATTCAGCCAGATCCTCCACTATATTATAATGCTGTGCTGCTCTGGCACGAGGATTAAATGTCGATTTGTGTACTACTCCCTTTGGTGGCCTTATCGTTAGTTCAAGAATGATGGGTGGCACAACTTCGGTCGAAGTTTTTGTCGAACTACTGGGTTGATCATTGGCCTTATTGTCTGATAGTTGTTGATTCTGTAATCTTTATTCCTTGTTGATATCAAAGCATCATTTTGCTGCTTCGAAACCGACAACATTAGCACCTGGGATGGGGAAGCATTGTCACTAGCAACCAGATTTGTTCCTGGATTTAGAAACGAATCAGTCAATACTGCCATGGTTTTCAAATTCTTGAAGAATTTTCTAAGCTCAGCTTTATACAGACACTCTCTTTTCCAATGATCCTCATCACATATAAGGCATGGACGATTTGGTTTCCTATCTCCAGAAGGGTTTGATGAAGGCTTTTCAGGGGACGACTCCTCCTGTTTCTTCTTCTTCCCTTTCTTTTTCTTCTTGCCTCCTGGTTGCTTGGTTTCTTTGCCTTTGTCAGTCGATACGACATTTACTTCCAAGGCGAGAAGTTCTGCATTTTCATTTTGACCTGAAACCGTACGGGCCTTCTTCGACTTAGCCTTTATGGTTATCGTTCTGGTTGTTCCTATCACGCCGTCCCCGGCATGAGAGACTTCGTTCGATTTAGGAGAGGGAGGAACGGAAAATTCCGGTCTAGGAGTATCAGGGATTTTATCGTAGAGCATGCCAGACTGAGTATAGATCAAGTCTAAATATTGCGCACGAGCAATTACTTGCTCTTCAGTGATGAATCCTCCCTTTTCCACATATTCCGTAATAGAAGGTAACAACGACTTAATAAACCATTCAGCCAACAACTAATCAGGAACATATGTTTTTACCATTCTACGACGACGTCGCCACTCATGAATATGATCGGATATGTAAGTGGCCGTCATTTGCTTGAAATTGGTAAGAAGCTTTGTTCCCGTTTCATGCCTTATGGGTAACTGAAAATGGGTTTAAAAGGTTGTGGCTAGGGTACTGAAGTTATCAAATGAAGCTCTAGGAAATTCGATATACCATTTTGCTGCCGAACCAGTTAACGTTCGCTGAAAAAGGCGAAGCCTGATCGAATCATCGTTTAGAGTGTTAGATGAACACCATAGATGAAAGGTCATCACATGATTCGACAGATCTTCACCTGGATTTCCATTAAATTTAGGAATATCTGATGGAAGTTTATGAGGAATCGCTAGCCACCAAGGGGCGTAAGCGATTGGATCGTTTGTTAGCCGGTTTAGATATGGTAACTCTAAAGTTGCCAAGAAGGGCAGTTGTTGATTCAGGTTCGGCAAAGCATACCCAGGATAAGATGGGATTGCCTGAAAAGTGGGTCTTTGCATACCAGCATAGTGCATTTGATGCTTATAACTTTGATAAGGTTGATGGGCATAACCATTATGAAAGGGTTGATTTTGTCCGTTTTTAATATACGACTGCCCATTACTTGCAAAGACTTGGTGCTCAATTCCTTGGTAAACTCGTTGGAATTGTGGTTGTTGATATTGCACTAGCCATGGTTGTGAGACCATGTGCTGTTGTCCAATACTGGCTATTTGACCAAGATGAGGGGTAATGGTACCCGTTTGAGCCTGGGTCACTCCAGTTAAGGAGCCACTAACCCCTGATTGTGGTGGCGTCATAGGGACAAGGGGCTATTGGATTGCGACCTCAGAGACTTGAGGTTGGCATACAACAGGTAAAACTTGTACTTGCGACACCGTCACAATAGCCAGTGTAGTGGGGATATTTGACATAGGCATACTTTGTTGCATTGAGTATACAACTCTTGGTTGTTGAGGTAGTATTGGTATCCAACCACTGGATGTAATTCCAACACAACCCGAATTCTGTTGCGAACCCTCGTATGTTTGACCTCCCGGAGGAGACAATGAAAGGACATATTTCCCCCCATATGGCGGTAGTCTTGTGCTTAATGGAAGGATTTTCCTTTGAAGACCGGACTGCCCAACTTAACACTGTGAAGGATTAATTTGCTGAGACTCAACATAAGAGATTCTAAATATTATTCCGGACGAAAAAATGGGAACAGACCATACTGTCGAAACAGCCTTTGGATGGATTCCATCCAGCGATTGAGAGCTAGTTGCAACAGATGGTACACCGGCAAACATTGTCGGAGTGGCAGCAGGCAATTCTGCCGCTACTGTGCCAGATGACACAGTCCTAGATGTCGACAGTTGTTCAGACATATCTAGTCTATCCAAAAGGTTTCCTAGCGATTCTACAGGAACTTCCGATAACGGTAGACTAATTTCTAATGAAGAAGGATATAGAGTGATCCCAACTCCAAAATGCAATGGAGTACTAGATGGTGGATCCTCCACAATCTCTTCTATAGCAATCAAACCAGGTGGAAGAGGTAGACCGTCAGGTCTGTAAAATATTTTTGGTGCCGAAGAAGGTATAGATTCTGCAGCGACTGATGTTTGGAGAAGCGATCTGCCAAAGCATTAAGTTCCCTGCGAACATGAGTGATCTTAAATGCTAAAATTTCAGAGACATTTTTCCAAGTTGTTTAAATATATCTTTTGATTAGCTTGTTAGAAGGAGAATATATCTTTTTAACCAGATTGAAAACCAATTTTGAATCACCAAAATCAGTAAGACACTTACATCCCATAGAAATTGATTGCTCAATTCCTAAAAGAAGAGCTTCAAATTCAACAATGTTATTTATGTAATCAAATTCTAGCATGAATGCATAATGATGCATTCTACCAAGAGGATAATATAATTCGACACTTGCACCATTCCCTTCACTAGAAGAGGCACCACCAAAGTTTGAATGCCAAATTTCATCATAGTGAGAAACCTCAGGGGGAGGTGGCATGTCTTGCACTATAAAGAGGGAAAATGCAACTATCTCCTCTTCAACATAATTGATATAAGGATATGGTAAGCCTTCAATATATGGTGTAATCTAATCTTCCCTATAAAATATTATGTTTTTATTGTTCTTGGGCAAGGTCATTTGATTTTCGTCCAATGTGATGTAACCGCCAGTTCTAGTCTAATAGTCCATATCTAAAATGTTGGGATAATTACTAACTAGCATGTCTATGACTTGCACATTAAAGGTGGTCCTAATATTTAGATGAGCACAAATGACAAGAGTGATATCATTGAATTCATCGATAGTCTCTTGTAAAGAATCATTGAATGCAATAACTTTTCTAGGGTTGTACTGTGAACATTGCAAACCCAATTCTTCCATTATAATCTTGGGCATCACATTAGGTCTTGAGCCTCCATAAAATAGATAACAATGTGCTATCTTGACTTTTACCTTTATGGAAATATAAAAAGGTGGATTCTTAAAGTAACTTTATAGATTATGTACCATGTAAACCTTTTCTTGAGAAGGTTCCTCTCCTTATAACATTTCTAAAGCATTCACTCGTGCTAGCATTTCTCCTTCAAGGAAACATTTCAATTTCCTTTGATATTTAGGAATAGCTTCCATATTGAGCAACGAGGCAATGGACTTAAACTTAGCTATTTTTTCAAGAATGTTGAATTTAGGCCACATGGAAGAAGAGGAGAAGTAGAATGTATAATTTGGGAGGCAGATGAGGTATTTTTAGATGGATGAGAAAGTGATGGGTCTATAAATTTGGATTATTTGGATTTTGACTTGTTTTAAAATTTGATGCTTTGCATTATGGGCCCTAAATTCACTTCTTGTGTCCACTACTATCACTTCATCATTTTCAACCCAATCAAAGATTGCAATGGTGAGATAAGGTCTCTTACCTAAAATCCACTCTCTTGCAGGTCCTCTCTTAATTTAACAATTTTTTTCATTGTGATATTCTTCATAACCTAAAACCAAATCTAATTATCACAAACCTACATGAAAGCTTCTCTACTATACTAAATGATCAAGATCAAAATTTACATATATAAATATAATTTTAAAAAAATACATATATTTAAAATTTTACATTTTTTTAAGTAAAAAGATATAAAATTATATTCGTAAAAACAAAAATATCCATATATATAATTATTAATACTATAAAAGCCTACAATTTAAATTGTGCATAAATAAACAAGCAACAAACTTAAAAGCCATTATTGATCATCCCTTCTTGAGAGATTGATCATTCTCTCTTTGATGGTTCTGAGTTCTTCCAACGTTCCATGAATATCATAGAGGTCATCAAGAACCGCCCCCACGGTGGTAATTTTTGCGAAAGCAATTCTGTTCTGAGAAAAGATAGGCTAAAAAATGCATGTAACCACAGTTCCACCTGCCGCCTCTTATAGAAATTGAGTTGGGCTATATCCAACTCTCTCCACCACGTACGCATGAAATAATACGTTTGTATATGGTTTAAGCGTGATCTCCCAAAAATCACAATCAACAATCTATTTATATCTCGTAATGACAAAATTACTAATCATGATCTCTGCAAATGGAGGACAAATCAAATTTTGTATATAAAGTTACATTTAAAATTATCACTGACATACATATATAATGAACTTTAATTTTCAATATATACAAAAAAATATTTTTTATTACTCTACAGTAATAGTTTTAAATTTGTTCATGTTATAATATTTTGGTAGTGGCATGCACTAGTGACTAAGTCTAAAGGCCTCCCTTATAAACATTTTCATCAAAGTGCATGATTTATGGAATTGTATAAAAATTACAAATTTATTTCATAAACATCTTATAATAGATTATATTTTTAATTTTCACGGTAATTATTGAAATTTTTTGTTTTTTAATTAATATAATTTTAAATAAAACTGCAAATTTTTGTTATTTAATTTTTCTTTATATATAAAAATAAAATAGAATTCTTAATATCAATATAATTTATTTATTTAAATTATCAAAACCTAAGAACAAATCATATATTGATATTATAACTTTTAATATAGTTAAAAAATAAATTTAAAAGAATTAATAATTATTTATTTTTATCAAATTTATAAGTGAATAATTTCTTTCTAAAAACAATAAAAATTAAATGTGTTATAATTTATTTTATTTCTAAAAATTTTAATTAAAAATTAGATGTATTGTAATTCATTTATTCTATTTTTTCAAATTATAATTAATATATATATATATATATTTTAGAAAATTGAAATTTTAAATTAACACCATAAGTATTTGGATTTTTTTTAATGTTACTTCTCAACAATTTAAAGTCAAATTCAAAAAAGATTGCATCATCAGAACAGAGAAGTGCTAATCATCCCCTAATCTTTAAATACAAAGTAAAAAGATGAATTAGTGAAATATACTATTCAACTATCTAGCCACTAGTCATGTTTGTACAATTTTGCAGTTTTAAATTGAGATAAATAACGGAAAAAATAGTTAACCGTGTATTCATCAGCCAGGTTTGGACAAAGTTGAGATGGAAATAACGGAAAAAATCAGCGAGGTTTGGAGAAACTTGGACTCACTATATTCCTTGATGATAGAAGGGCTGCATGCAGCAGCGGTACTCCCTTCTGCATGGATGTGGAAAAAAAGTTATAAATATGGAAATTTATAAAGTATAATTAATAAATTTGCCTTTGACTCTTTGTCCACACTTTCAGCAGCCACTGGTGGCTTAACATCATGACTGATTCTAGCCGCGTGACCAATACAGTTACTTGGACAAACCAAAAAAATCAAAGCAGCTGTGAAATGCTTGATATTCAAACCAAGTAATAATATATTTATATTTGATATAAATTAAACTAGCATTTGTACCAGATGTTGTAAAGAAAACGCGTTAAGGCATAAAGTGCGGAAATCGATTATCCATGTAGTGTGTGCATTATTTAACATGGTGGATCTCTCTAAATTTGTTGCAAACATTTATGTTGTTGCATTGCTAATTTATTTAGAACCTACTACTACCTCCTTTTCTTGGAATATTAAATTTCTTATCACCCCATGATGACAATCCCTCTAATTATTGGCATCTCATTTTTTTGCACTTTAGTGGCTTTACCTTCAACCTAAAGAAACATGAATTTGAGTCACTCAATTAAAAAGAAATTGCTAAATTGCTATTTATCAGGTTTTGAGTAAAAATAATTAATAACTCATATTTACAACACTTTAAATATTTACAACCTTTTAAGTCTTGTATTTGTAACTCATATTTATAACCCTTTAAAATGAAACTAACTATCTATATTTTTATTAATAAAAAAAAAATCTTCTTTATAAAACTGAAACTCACATGCTACTCCTATATATTTATCTTATATTTAATATTGAGTGTCCATCAATTGAATGACAAGATGAAAGCTCAACTTAATTGCACATTTTTGAACTGCTATGTGGGAATTCATGTCCCATTAATTTAATGGAAAATTGAAGTTTCAAATGCAGTACACATTTTATACCAGATTCAGAGAGTTCATGAACAAACTTTCAAGATTTTAATGGATCTAGGTCATTTGTATTTTCTCTCATGTTCTGGGTTGTTTGTATTTTCTCTGATGTTGACTATACTAGCAATTGTCCCAAAAGGTACAAACCTTAATGTCGTTTTAATGATTAAGCCTTATGTGAAAACAATCATATTGATGCACTAGTGTACATTGATTTGTTACATTTGTCTTGGTCTATAATAAAGGTGTAAAAAATATGCATTACAAGGTATGTTGAGAATTTTGTTATCTAGTAAGCTTAGAGTCATTCTTGAGTCATTATCTTTACCATCTCAGGAAGAAGAAGAAGAAAAACCTATTGAATTGAAAAAGAGCCCTAAAAAGTATTAGGATCCATGGGTCATTTTTTTGCATCATGTAGCAAGATAACATGGCTAATTGATTATGCCACATGAAGAATTAGCCTTTGCCAATATCTAGGCTTATAACTAGGTGATTTTTTCTACTAATATTCTTATACCAATTTACCATGATAATTCTATTTTAAATTAAAACGTTGTTTGCAGGCTGTTGCGGGAGCCGAGCGTTTGCTCCCTGAAAATATACCTTCAAGGTTCCTTAGGTGGATAGTAGAGCTACTATACTTGACATTGGTAGTATCCAATAGTTTTTCTAGCCCAAAATCTACTATGTATGGCTCCATGTCAAAGCCCAGAAGGATGTTGTTTGGCTTAATATTTGCATGAACAAACTTCCTTTCATGTAAATAAGCCAGGCCTCTGGCTACTCCCTTTGCAGTTTTAATCCTGGCCAACCATGGCAAATAAAAGGGAGAGTTTGATGACCATCCTACAAGATTAGAGAGATATAGTGTTAGTCAAAGGATCTGAAAAGGATAGGCCACTAAGAACCTTAGAAGCTGAACAAGATGATCAAGATTAGCATGCAACAAGAGGAGAATAACAATTCAAACCCTACATGATAATGGACTCCCTTTTGCAATGATTACAGAGAATTGGATTTGGTTATCCAGAATGTTGAAATTGAAAAGGAATCAATACTCTTTGATAAGCAAGGAAAGCATTATACTCGACCTCAGGGAACTCAGTGGGCAAAATTATCAATAACTAGTTATAACAAAATACAGAGAACCCAGTGAACAAAATGACAAATATCCAATTTGAATGAACCACAGAGAACGTGGTGATAAAAACGATAAATATCCATCTTAAAGATAAAAGACAAATGAAATAAACTGCAACATATCCTTGAAACAAAACAAAAGGGTTGATATATATTCTAAAGAAGAGAAAACAGGGATAGACTTTGCAGACACCAGTAATATGGTATAATGGACTTGTTCAATATATAACAACATAAACATTCTATAGAAACTAATATAAACACTGCAACCAATTGTTATCCAGCTAAGTAAGAAGATGTTATGTAGAATAAGATACAAATACAAGCACAGGGTCACTTGTCTTATTTCATGGTGTTCCTAAGAAGGCTTATGAAGGAAGTTGTGTAGCATTCTCATGGTTTTGATAAATGATCATTTGTTTCTGAGATGAACATGTATATATAAATATTCTAACCTAAAAAAGGAGCAGTTTCTTCTTTGTATATGCAAACTATAGCTGAACCAATAAATCTAATTTTCAACATTGATTTGCATCAATTTCTTTTGGTCCAACCAACAATTAAAATCCATCCTTGGCCACTGCAATAATAATACACCATATATCACCTTCCCATTAAAACTAAGAATGAGCTGCAAGTAAACTGTGAGAACGCGGATGCCTCATAAGCATGGAGTTAAGTTTGATCCCTGAGTTTTGCTACAATCCTCAATTGTAGAAATATTGAAATTTTTAAGAAGACTCTGGAGATTTCATAAGCAGCTGATTTGACAACAGAGTTTGTTTGAGTCCCAATCATAGAGGTGTCTATGTCAGTTATGTCAATGTCTAAGTAGAGCTGTTGAATACGGAATGTGGGTGTAAGTCCTCATCTCTGTCCAACTTATGTCAAAGCAAGGATGATACATAGGAAGAAAGAATTGGTTAATCGGTTGTGGATGATGGCATTTTTTCTAGAAAATGCAATACCTCCTTCATTGATGGTCTCTTTTGAGGGGAAGTAGAAGCACAATTCAATGCAATCCCCACAGACACTGAGATTTCTTCCCTTCCTTCAACCTCTGGTTGAAGAGTAGGATCTATGATGCGCAAAAGGCGATGCTTGTCATCAACAAAGTTTTGACCCCATGCTACAAAATCCTTATCTGAAGGTGGCTTCCCAGTAAGAATCTCCAGAAAAATAACCCCAAAGGAATAAACATCCCACTTTTGGTTGGGTTTGAGAGTTTTCAATGCCTCTGGGGCCTGGTAAGGAGATACAAAGTTCTTGGATGTGCCTGGACTGCTCAGCAAATCAGGTGTTGTTTGCAGGCTATCGCAGGAGCCAGTGGAGCATTTTCTCCCTGAAAATATACCTTCAAGGTTCCTTAGGTGGATAGCAGAGCTACTATACTTGACATTGGCAGTGTCCAGTAGCTTTTCTAGCCCAAAATCTGCTATGTATGGCTCCATGTCAAAGCCTAGAAGGATGTTGCTTGGCTTAATATTTGCATGAATAAACTTCCTTTCATGTGAATAAACCAAGCCTCTGGCTACTCCCTTTGTAATTTTAATCCTAGCCAACCATAGCAGATAAAAGGGAGATTTTGATGACCTTCTTACAAGATTGGAGAGATATAGTGTTAGTCAAAGGATCTGAAAAGGATAGGCCACTAAGAACCTTAGAAGCTGAACAAGATGATCAATATTAGCATGCAACAAGAGGAGAATAACAATTCAAACCCTACATGATAATGGACTCTCTTTTGCAATGATTACAGAGAATTGGATTTGGTTATCTAGAATGTTGAAAATGAAAAGGAATCAATACTCTTTGATAAGCAAGGAAAGCATTATACTCGACCTCAGGGAACTCAGTGGGAAAAATTATCAATAAGTAGTTAATATTGATTTGCATCAATTTCTTTTGGTCCAACCAGCAATTAAAATCCATCCCCTACCATTGCAACAATAATACACCATATATCACCTTCCCAAGTTGCCTCAATGTCAGCTAAGAGTTTTTTCTTCCTCCCTTCCAATTGGGTTAGGAGTGGCTTTGATATTGTGTGAGACTTGGTCAACCATGGATGTCTCTCAAGATAATTTATTTCCATCGTAGGTAGCTCCCATCCTCAACCCCTCCCCATGAGGTTTGAACTTGAGATCTAATGGAGACTAGATCTCATATAAACCAATGGTCTACACCTCATGGATTTAAGATCACTATGTATACATGCTAAATTTCGTATATAAATGCATTCCTAGATTCGTTAGTTGCCATTAGACTATGACTCTGGTTTATTGAGATTAAATTTGAGTAGCAAATATCATTGTTTGCATATTTAATTGCAGTTATTTCTTTTAATCCTAGTATTTGATTTCACATCTAAATTCTATACACATGATTGGATCTATTATGGAATATTCACATATCATGTATGTGGATGTTGATTAGGTATTGTAGTTATCTCTTTTAATCCTAGTATTTGATTTCACATCTAAATTATGTACACATGATTGGATCTACTATGGAATCTTTGCATATCATGTATGTGGGATGTTGATTAGGTTTGCTTGCTGATTTCAATGATGCAATATAATTACGCCTATGTTTTTCATACAAAATATGTTCTACTATGGGAGAGTACAATTGAAAAACCATATAGGAAATCTGACTAGAGAGCAAAAGAAATTTTGAATTGGAGTGCCCATATGACCATGGGAGGTGTGTCTACATACATGACATACTGTAACTCTCAAAACCCCCTTCACAAGTATTGGCAAACTGGTAATTGTCTGCAACCATTTCACATCCTGCTCACAAACTCAAACTAAAGAATTTTTAGACCCGTGCCTTCTGTTTTGGTGTTAAATGGGTAATCAAATGCATTGGTGTGACAATATGCATATTTTCAGCTTAAAAGTTGGAAAAAGGATACAGAGTATTTCTTGAAAAAGGATACGAAGTATTTCTTGAAGATGTAAATCATAATATGACTCATCACAAATAATTTTTCTGAGATTCAGAAGGTTACAAGCAAAGGCAGGAACTCAACCCCAAGATTTCTCCAGGTGCTTCTCTATCCATTTTCATTCTATTCAAACACAACACTGAAGAATTATTTGAAATATCTCTCTACCAGTACTATTACAAACCTTCAAACTTAATGATCTTTCAATTTGACCTGCAACATATGATGCCAGTCCAGAATCTGCTGTCTGCAAGAAAAAACCAACTTAAGGAAGAAGTTTGGACCTTGAATATAGGAAGAACTAAAAACATCATCCTTCTATTTAAAGAACTCATAAAATGGAATACATACCTTCTCCATTTTCCCAAGATCCAAACCTTCAAAATTCTTTAAGGTAAGATATGGAGGCAATGCAAATCTACATTTTTGACAAAGAAAAATCAATAGAAGTCAAAAACAATTATGGATCCAGAATTGAATCTCAACACAGAGGTGTGCCTTACTATCTAGCATGTATGAGTGGATATCACAATGAGACTTTTCAGAACATTAGATACCTCAGTGTCAGACAAGGGATGAACAAAGAGGAATAAAAAAAATAAAAAACAACCATGCAGAAAGAAATTGAACCATTTCACATCCTGCTCACAAACTCAAACTAAACAATTTTTAGACTCGTGCCTTCTGTTTTGGTGTTAAATGGGTAATCAAATGCATTGGTGTGACAATATGCATATTTTCAGCTTAAAAGTTGGAAAAAGGATACAGAGTATTTCTTGAAAAAGGATACGAAGTATTTCTTGAATATGTAAATCATAATATGACTCATCACAAATAATTTTTTTGAGATTCAGAAGGTTACAAGCAAAGGCAGCAACTCAACCCCAAGATTTCTCCAGGTGCTTCTCTATCCATTTTCATTCTATTCAAACACAACACTGAAGAATTATTTCAAATATCTCTCTACCAGGACTATTACAAACCTTCCAACTCAATGATCTGTCAATTTGACCTGCAACATATGATGTCAGTCTAGAATCCGTTGTCTGCAAGAAAAAACCAACTTAAGGAAGAACTCTGGACCTTGAATACAGGAAGAACTAAAAACAACATTCTTCTATTTAAAGAACTCATAAAATGGAATACATACCTTTTCCATTTTCCCAAGATCCAAACCTTCGAAATTCTTTAAGGTAAGATATGGAGGCAATGCGAATCTACATTTTTGACAAAGAAAAATCAATAGAAGTAAAAACCAATTATGGATCTAGAATTGAATCTCAACATAGAGGTGTGCCTTACTGTCTAGCATGTATGACTGTATATCACAATGATACTTTTCAGAACATTAGATACCTCAGTGTCAGACTGGGGATGAAAAAAGAGGAATCCTAGATAAAATGGAGACTTCTGACTTATTTTAAGTTTGATACATTATAGGTGCTAAATGATTTTTCTAACCCTAGCGTCGCTTCTGATCCTAAAAGAATTCCACAATGTTATGATTTTTATTGAGAGCTGAGAAAGTGTTAAAACATGGGTACAAACTCGTAACGTTAAAGAGGAGTATACTCTGAATATAAGATTTATCCCACGTGTCTACCTAATCCTGTCAGCAAATCTAAAATAATTGATATTACCATTGGTTTAGGAGCCTATAATACAATTGGATGGATATGAACTCAATTACATCTCAGAAAACATGGGAAGACAATCATATGGGTGGAAATGATAAACTTACATAAAGTTGAAAAAAGAAAATGCCTGGTCCAGTTGAAGCAACCTCTTCAACACTTGATGTAGCCCATGAAGAAAGCGTCTACAACAAATATGTCCAAGCCTCAATTTTTATCAACACAACAAACTATTTCAACATCCAAATCATTATAATTTCTTAAATCCTTAATAGCTAGAAGGAAATTAAAACATTCAGAAGATCGATCCCACAAAGAGAAGACCGATGCCCAAACCATTATAGTTCCAGCAGCTCTTGCAGTAGCATAGTCTCCTGTAAAAGATGATGGATTCACTTTCAGAAAATATATGCATCAAAATAGGATGTTAGCTGTAATACAATAATCTAATGCATACCTTCGGGATGAGCCATCTTTTGCATGGCAGTTGGAGCAATCATAATAGGCATTGATATCTTGAATCCCAACACAGTGGTACTCAGATCCACCTTTGTTACATCAACCAATATACGGGGACAGAACTTGATACATACAACATCAACCAAAAGCTTTGTAATAATGTCAATTCCCCTTATGCTTGTAATGAAAGAGGTGCCATAATGTTCAAAAGTTTGGGCCAAGACAGGGTGACTAGAATTGAAAATTATAGCTATTCAATGTTTATCTAATCTGATTGCAGTCATAAAGTTGGTGAAAATATAGATACAGGAGCTGAAGGTACATCTTTTTCAAATGACTATGTATTAGCTGAAGGTACAGTAGCTAAACAGGGGAGATTGTGGAATCCATAAGAAACTCATAATATGCAAGCAATTGAAGGGCTATCTTTGTAAAAAAAATAAAAAACAACCATGCAAAAACAAATAAACCATTTCACATCCTGCTCACAAACTCAAACTAAACAATTTTTAGACCTGTGCCTTCTATTAGTGGATATCACAATGAGACTTTTTAGAACATTAGATACCTCGGTGTCAGACAAGGGATGAACAAAGAGGAATCCCAGATAAAATCGAGACTTCTGACTTAGTTTAAGTTTGATACATTATAGGTGCTAAATGCTTTTTCTAACCCTAGCATCACTTCTGATCCTAAAGGAATTCCACAATGTTATAATTTTTATTGAGAGCTGAGAAAGTGTTAAAACATGGGTACAAACTCATAACGTTAAAGAGGAGTATACTCTAAATATAAGATTTCTCCCACGTGTCTACCTAGTCCGGTCAGCAAATATAAAATAGAATGAATTTTCACTACTTATTTCTAATGTCAGACTCCCTCTGCCCAAGTCGAGGTGTGTCCACAATCAGTGCAATTGCCTTCAAACCAGCCCTCTCCGCTCTTCTAACAAGTTGTGCAACAACATTCCTATTCTTGTAAACCTGCCAGCAATGACATCTAAATTTTAACACCACTCATACATCCACATTTAGTAAACCCAACACAATATAACTGATCTTACCATTGGTTTAGGAGCTTATAATACAATTGGATGGATATGAGCTCAATTACATCTCAGAAAACATGGGAAGACAATCATATGGGTGGAAATGATAAACTTACATAAAGTTGAAAAAATCGAATGCCTAGTCCAGTTGAAGCAACCTCTTCACCACTTGATGTAGCCCATGAAGAAAGCGTGTACAACAAATATGTCCAAGCCTCAATTTTTATCAACACAACAAACTATTTCAAAATCCAAAATCATTATAATTTCTTAAATCCTTAATAGCTAGAAGGAAATTAAAACATTCAGAAGATCGATCCCACAAACAGAATACCTATTCCCAAACCATTATAGTTGCAGCAGCTCTTGCAGTAGCATACTCTCATGTAAAAGATGATGGATTCACTTTCAGAAAATATATGCATCAAAATAGGACGTTAAATGTAATACAATAATCTAATGCATACCTTCGGTATGAGCCATCTTTTGCATGGCAGTTGGAGCAATCATAATAGGCATTGATATCTTGAATCCCAACATAGTGGTACTCAGATCCACCTTTGTTACATCAACCAATATACAGGGACAGAACCTGATACATACAACATCAACCAAAATCTTTGTAATAATGTCAATTCCCCTGATGCTTGTAATGAAAGAGGTGCTATAATGTTCAAAAGTCTGGCCAAAGACAGGGTGACTAAAATTGAAAATTATAGTTATTCAATGTTTATCTAATCTGATTATAGTCATAACGATGGTGAAAAAATAGATACGGAAGCTTAAGGTACATATTTTTCAAATGACTATGTATTAGCTGAAGGTACAATAGCTAAACAGGGGAGATTGTGGAATCCATAAGAAACTCATAATATGCAAGCAATTGAAGGGATATCTTTGTAAAAAAAAAAAAAAAAAAAAAGGTAGAAACAAATTGAAACATTTCACATTCTGCTCACAAACTCAAACTAAACAATTTTTAGACCTATTCCTTCTGTTTTGGTGTTAAATGGGTAATCAAATGCATTGGTGTGACAATATAAATATTTTCAGCCTAAAAGTTGGAAAGAGGATACAGAGTATTTCTTGAAAAAGGATACGAAGTATTTCTTGAAGATGTAAATCATAATATGACTCATCACAAATAATTTTTCTGAGATTCAGAAGGTCACAAGCAAAGGCAGCAACTCAACCCCAAGATTTCTCCAGGTGCTTCTCTATCCATTTTCATTCTATTCAAACACAATACTGAAGAATTATTTGAAATATCTCTCTACCAGGACTATTACAAACCTTCCAACTCAATGATCTGTCAATTTGACCTACAACATATGATGCCAGTCCAGAATCCGCTGTCTGCAAGAAAAAACCAACTTAAGGAAGAAGTCTGGACCTTGAATATAGGAAGAACTAAAAACAACATCCTGGTGTGTCCACAGTCAGTGCAATTGCCTTAAAACCTGCCCTCTCCGCTCTTCTAACAAGTTGTGCAACAACATTCCTATTCTTGTAAACCTACCAGCAATGACATCTAAATTTTAACACCACTCATACATCCACATTTAGTAAACCCAATGCAGTATAACTGATCTTACCATTAGTTTAGGAGCCTATAATACAATTGGATGGATATGAACTCAATTACATCTCAAAAAACATGGGAAGACAATCATATGGGTGGAAATGATAAACTTACATAAAGTTGAAAAAAGCGAATGCCTGGTCCAGTTGAAGCAACCTCTTCAACACTTGATGTAGCCCATGAAGAAGGCGTTTGCAACAAATATGTCCAAGCCTCAATTTTTATCAACACAACAAATTATTTCAAAATCCAAAATCATTATAATTTCATAAATCCTTAATAGTTATAAGGAAATTAAAACATTCAGAAGATCGATCCCACAAAGAGAAGACCGATGCCCAAACCATTATACCTCCAGCAGCTCTTGCAGTAGCATACTCTCCTGTAAAAGATGATTGATTCACTTTCAGAAAACATATGCATCAAAATAGGATGTTAACTATAATACAATAATCTAATGCATACCTTCGGGATGAGCCATCTTTTGCATGGCAGTTGGAGCAATCATAATAGGCATTGATATCTTGAATCCCAACAGAGTGGTACTGAGATCCACCTTTGTTACATCAACCAATATACGGGGATGGAACCTGATACATACAACATCAACCAAAATCTTTGTAATAATGTCAATTCCCGTGATTCTTGTAATGAAAGAGGTGCCATAATGTTCAAAAGTTTGGCTGAAGATAGGGTGAGTAAAATTGAAAATTATAGTTATTCAATGTTTATCTAATCTGATTGCATTCATAAACATGGTGAAAAAATAGATACGGGAGCTGAAGGTACATCTTTTTCAAATGACTATGTATTAGCTGAAGGTACAGTAGCTAAACAAGGGAGATTGTGGAATCCATAAGAAACTCATAATATGCAAGCAATTGAAGGGTTATCTTTATAAAAAAAATAAAAAACAACCATGCAGAAACAAATTGAACCATTTCACATCCTACTCACAAACTCAAACTAAACAATTTTTAGACCCATGCCTTCTGTTTTGGTGTTAAATGTGTAATCAAATGCATTGGTGTGACAATATGCATATTTTCAGCTTAAAAGTTGGAAAAAGGATACAGAGTATTTCTTGAAAAATGATACGAAGTATTTCTTGAAGATGTAAATCATAATATGACTCATCACAAATAATTTTTCTGAGATTTAGAAGGTCACAAGCAAAGGTAGCAACTCAACCCCAAGATTTTTCTAGGTGCTTCTCTATCCATTTCCATTCTATTCAAACACAATACCGAAGAATTATTTGAAATATCTCTCTACCAGGACTATTACAAACCTTCCAACTCAATGATCTATCAATTTGACCTACAACATATGATGCCAGTCCAGAATCCACTGTCTGCAAGAAAAAACCAACTTAAGGAAGAAGTCTAGACCTTGAATATAGGAAGAACTTAAAATAGCATCCTGGTGTGTCCATAGTCAGTGCAATTGCCTTAAAACCAGCCCTCTCCGCTCTTCTAACAAGTTGTGCAACAACATTCCTATTCTTGTAAACCTGCCAGCAATGACATCTAAATTTTAACACCACTCATACATCCACATTTAGTAAACCCAACACAATATAACTGGTCTTACCATTGGTTGAGGAGCCTATAATACAATTGGATGGATATGAACTCAATTACATCTCAGAAAACATGGGAAGACAATCATATGGGTGGAAATGATAAACTTACATAAAGTTGAAAAAAGTGAATGCCTGGTCTAGTTGAAGCAACCTCTTCAACACTTGATGTAGCCCATGAAGAAAGCGTGTACAACAAATATGTCCAAGCCTCAAATTTTATCAACACAACAAACTATTTCAGAATCCAAAATCATTATAATTTCTTAAATCCTTAATAGCTAGAAGGAAATTAAAACATTCAGAAGATCGATCCCACAAAGAGAAGATCGATGCCCAAACCATTATAGTTCCAGCAGCTCTTGCAGTAGCATACTCTCCTGTAAAAGATGATGGATTCACTTTCAGAAAATATATGCATCAAAATAGGATGTTAACTGTAATACAATAATCTAATGCATACCTTCGGGATGAGCCATCTTTTTCATGGCAGTTGGAGCAATCATAATAGCCATTGATATCTTGAATCCCAAAATAGTGGTACTCAGATCCACCTTTGTTACATCAACCAATATATGGGGACGGAACCTGATACATACAACATCAACCAAAATCTTTGTAATAATGTCAATTCCCCTGATGCTTGTAATGAAAGAGGTGCCATAATGTTCAAAATTTTGGCCCAAGACAGGGTGAGTAAAATTGAAAATTATAGCTATTCAATATTTATCTAATCTGATTGCGGTCATAAATATTGTGAAAAAATAGATACGGGAGCTGAAGGTACATCTTTTTCAAATGACTATGTATTAGCTGAAGGTACAATAGCTAAAGAGGGGAGATTGTGGAATCCATAAGAAACTCATAATATGCAAACGATTGAAGGGCTATCTTTGTAAAAAAAATAAAAAACAACCATGCAGAAATGAATTGAACGAGATTTCCTACAAATATACATCAAATGGAAAAAAGAGAACAAGAGAACCCACCATAATAGGCGTTTTCCAAGCTTCGATGTGGAATGTAGTCATAAACCAGCAATTTTTCCTCTATACCCCAATAAAAATCTCGGAGGCGAACAATGTTGGGATGTTTAACCCTACTGATTGCTTTAGCTTCTACTTCAAAATCCTTGTACCTTTCCAAACCACCATCATCAAGTCGCCTTACTGCAAAAGTCAGCGCATCTTCCAGAACTGCCTTATACAATATAGTATAACCACTGGCACCCAATATATATGCGGAGGCTCTGAGTAGCTTATCTAATTCCATGTCAAGATCTCCATTTAATGTCACAAAATTTCCTTGATGTTGATCTCCATTGTCCGAGGCACTTCCATATGAGCTCTCATCAACTTTTTTAAGGCAGAGCCATCCAACTCTACACGAACTGGAAGAACAGTCTCAATTGTTGTCCAACTGAATATTCCTGGTATTAGGCCCATCCTCTGACTTCTTCTTTCTTCTTGTTCCCCAGTAACGGTACATAAAAACTACGCAAAGGAGGCTTATCCCTGCAAAATCGCCAACTACAATGGCAGCTATGGTGCCTTTACTTAGACCTTTTCCCTTGTTAATAACAGGCATGGCTGCAATTGCTGAAGGTGAGTTGATTTTTGGAGGATCCGAGAGTGTTGAAGGAATTGAACATAAATTTGTCAGTGGGTGACCACAAAGACCTGGATTACCAGCAAAAGCATCATTTTTCTGATGCAAAAGAGCTCCAAACTGTGGAATGGGTCCAGCCAAAGGCACAAGGTTACCCTTGGCATGAAAATTGCAGACGAAAATTTGCAGGCATCTTCAACAACACCCAACACGAATCTGAAGAAAAATTTCGACAATGGAAATGGATTTCTCAATGGCTTTTCTTCCTCTGGGGTGGATTCACCCTCGACTCCTGCAGATTCAATCATGAAAACCATTTGGACGCAGCAGTCATCGTCAGACGATTCATCTCTGACCTTATTTGATCTGGATCTCATTTCCACATTCAGGAAATCCATGGATGAAATTTTCCCTATAGATTCGATGGAGCCCGTTTCAGAGGTCTACAGCACGAGAAGCAAGAGCGGAGAAGACGAAAAGGGTACCCCAGGCAAATCTTTCAGGCTCCAATCTAGCAGCGTGAACAATTGCAACCACTCAACTACCTTCCCTTGATCGAACGATTAACAATCCTCCAATCGTCTAACACATAATCTAACGGCACACAGGGATGACAAGTAGATTTTAGGGGAGTTCATTTCGAAGGGAAATGCCTTACGGCATAATTAAACAACATTATTACCCAGCCAAAATTATGCTGATATTTTCATCGATAGCTTTAAGTTAAATGAGGTTTGAAGCATGAACGATAAATTTCCAAGGTAAGGATTCCGACAAGGCATTTGGGAGACGCTTTAATGCACATTACTCTCCTTGTCAGAGGCAAATGTTTGCAGAGAAAGTGACTTTTGGAGCTAAGTTCAATCATAGTGGCTATATATAGATATTGAATATCTCTGGGACGAACAGATCTGACGAAGAGCAATTTGGAGAAGCGTTTTTGCCATAATAAGGCCGAATAGAAGAGGTTTGAATTGTTCCATCCATGTCCATGGCTTATGTAAACGACAATGATCAGTGGTACGTTTATTGTACCCAGCAAGCCCCCTAGAAATGAAATATCATTGGCAGTTGCACTGTTAATCCTCGACACCATCGTCATTGCCATTGGCCTCTTCATGTTCTCTCAGCAAATTGGCGGTGACAGAACCCATGGTTTGTCTATGATTTTTATCCGGAAATAAAGCATTTCATGTTTGTTCTATTTCTCAAATCTATTTTTGGATTTTTTGGCCTCTTATATCGGTGTTGCCTTACTGCTGAAGATTGAGGGTTATATCTGATTTTATTTTTGTGGGATTTCTGTTTATTGTTGAGGAGGTATGTTGTTTGCATTGTTGGGAACAATCCAGTTTGTCCCAAGGTTCTATTATTCGAGAATTGCATGGTATGCGTATAAGGGCTACAATGGTTTCTCTTTCTCAAACATTCCAGTAGTGTGAAAAATTTCAAAAACTGAGTTCTTCGGCTTGCAATCTGATCTTATATGTATTATTTGGGGTTTAGTGGGATATTTATTTCTGGGGTTAGGGTTTAAGGTTACGCTGTTCAACCTTAAAATTATGGCCAAATTCTGAAAAATTGAAAATTTGTTGGCCTCTTCTGTAAATGAAAGATTGTGCAAATCTTTTCTTGAGGTTTTTTTATTTTCAGGTGCCAATTCAATTACATTGTATAAAGGATATGAGTGTTTGTTAATTCTATGAAAAGCTAAGACAACTTTGGGGATTATTTAAGATTTCAGGCTACAAGAAGAGTCTCCTCCTTTCCAATCCTTCTTTATGGTTGCTGTCAATTCCTTAGTTTCTAATGTCCAGTTGTGCAAGGCCAGGATGCCCTTTTTGCTTCTTTTTTTTGGGTAAAACATGGGACACATTGTACCAGAATACATATAGGGATTCTGCAGAGGATTCTGTTAAGGTTAAAGTCAAATAACTATGAGTAAAATTCATAGGTACTTTTTTGAAGTACTTATTCTATTTCAAGAAAGATCATTCTATTGTACTAAGTAGTGTGAAATGGCCCCGCTTAATTAAATATTGTGTTAGTTCAAATAAGTTTGATATAATTTAAAATAGGTCGTGAACTACTAAGATTTGGCAGCGCTTTATGAATGTTCAGTTAAGTTAGTAGGCTGTTGTCTAGAGGCATAGTTTCAAAGAGAAAATGCCATCTGAAATGAAGATTGTTTATTTACTTGTGGAAAATAACCATTAAATAGTCCAATTGAGAGGCAAATGCCAGTATGCAGCCTGCATTTTTTATTATCAAAAGAAGTTAAAGCTTGTTATGCATACCAAATGACAAATACCAATCGTTCACATCGCAATAAGGGTTGGAAATTAATTAAAGTTGCAGATGGAACACATATCCCCATATTAAACCGCGTCCTAATCAGAGAGTTGCTATGATTGACAATCTAGGCCATGACATTGCCACATCACATATACACTACATCCACTTTCATTATAATTTCTTTCTGACATTTAGACCCTACTCAGTTTATGTTTGTTTAATTTTACCAGCCCATCTTTGTGCTATCATTTGCATTTTGGGGTACCGGTTGGGGCTAAATATGAAACCAGAGGTCCTCATGGTTATCCGATGGAATTGTAACCTTGTACACTAAAGGATACTGACATTTCCAATCCTTTCAAAGAAAGAGCAGTCTCACCCAAAGTATCAATCCAAGAGTTACAGAAAGTAGGCGCGAGACAAAATATTACAGTGCGCATATAAAACAGAGAAAGAACCATACATTTAACATATTAATCATAACAGATTGGGGATAACATCGTCAAAGCACAAAACCTTCCACATCCGTACGATCCATTGACAACAATATCATAGAATCTTCTCGGCTATCCATTGTATTTATCCAAATCATAGTCAGAAATTCACCATCATGGCTGCAGAACAGAAGTATCACAATCCAGAATCTACACAGTAAGCACTTAGGGCATCCATTAGTAGACTCCCAAAACTGTCTAGATACCAAGGATGCATGACTAGACTCCATAACAACATTTACAATGACGTTGCAGATCCTATTCATAGACTGAATGGTCCCAAAACGGTTGCAGAATGTGAATGTTGTAAGATATTATGAAATCTGATATGCTGAGCGCAAAGTGATCTGACGTGCATAAATTAAGTGAACTCCAGCACAAGAAATACAAGCAAGCACATTCCAGGCGCAAGGTATCCTGGCATGCTTACCAAAAACCTTAAAATAATGGTTAGCAAGTTGCAACACAGTATACATAAAGTGCATGATCGTATCTATCGTGCGGAGAAGACGAAAAGGGTACCCCAGGCAAATCTTTCAGGCTCCAATCTAGCAGCATGAACAGTTGCAACCATTCAACTACCTTCCCTTGATTGAACGATTAACAATCCTCCAATCGTCTAACACATAATCTAATAGCACACAGCGATGACAAGTAGATTTTAGGGGAGTTCATTTCAAAGAGAAACGCCTTACGGTGTAATAATTTACATATTAAAATAAATTAATAAAATTTTAAAGACTCACAAATATAAGTCATCTCAGGTGCACATATATTAATGTGGTAGAGAATGATCCTATGTGAAAGATTTATCTATATTTGGTAATGCATAAGACCCTTAGGTTGAGTTGGGCATAATTAAAGTGAGTTCATGAATGGAAACAAATAGTTATGTAAAAAGAGAATAATTATTCACACAAAAGAGAACAATGAAAATGTTGAATTTTTATTATTACTAAGAAAATATTTTATATATGTTAAACAACTATAGGAGCTTTCATATGGTCAAAGTCTAGTTTCCACCACTACAAAATTAATCCATAGGGATCTCGAGGACCACTCTTTCTCCATATTTTTCTATAAATCTTCCTCTGAATTGAGTAGAAGCAAAGTCACCCTCTAATCGAATTGTGGAACATAAGAGAATACCCCAACATCAATATCCATGAGGAAGATAACAAGTTCTTCACAGTAGCGTCACATATGGATTCGTGGCAAAACCTACCGACTAGAGTTTTATTCGTCATAGAACAAGCTCTCCAAATATTCCTGAAAGGAACCCTTTCAACATATTGCTCATAAAAACTAAGCATGATGAACCTGAAACCAATGATTTTTAATGCCAGTGAAAAAGAAATAACTAAACAAATTGAGAAGGATGAAAGAGTAGTAAAATCTAGGCTATAACTTGTAATCAAACTACCTACAAACCATTTGAATCTAAAGAAGTGAAATACCAATCCTTAAGCCAATTACATAGAACTAATGGAGTCTTTTGAAATTTTTAGTTTATGGTTTCAAATGAGCCTTTTGAGTGTTAGTTTCTCATGGACACCCCTTAACCCTCGAGCATTAAATGATAGAAAAATCATGCTGGAACTTGAAGGGAACTATAGATAGTTGCATGCTTCCCTTTCTTCATATCATGCATCGTGTCTTGCTACATTTTTAGCAAGTGGCATTTTTACCCCCACAAGGTAAGGTAGAGGAGAATCTAGGGTTAGAACACATTTGAATAAGTAATCTTATTTTAGCCTAACTTTGGACCTAACAACATTGGAAATTTGTGGGAGAGAAACCTTGTCCATTGTGACAAGGGGATAGGGATCCCCCTTTTCCCTCCAATGAATCCATATGAGAACAAATAGGCTTCAGAGAGGCTAAAATAGGTGTCTCTCTAGTGCCCACCTAAGAGAGAGCCTAAAATAGGTGTCTCTCTAGTACCCATCTAAAACTGAGAATAACAAGGGAACATAAAGTACATACTTCTTTCCATTTGCAGAAGAAACATTGATAAATGGATAATTAAAGAGAAACAAGAACTCATTAGAATATGATGCCTTATTGCTTGATCAACAATGGGAGATGTAGAGAAAGCATCCTTTGTAGCCTTAGGAAGTAAGGAAAGCACACTTGAAGCCTCTAAGACAAAGCTAATACGAATGATTTTCAATTTCATCATTTGTTTCATTAATTCTTAATAGGTTGAACTTCTATAATTGGTCAATTCCACGTTTAGGTACAACCGTTTACGCATCTATCCGAATCATATTTTGTCCATCATAAAATGAATGGACTCTATTGTAATTGAGAAATTACAAAGGAGTAGCCAAAAAAATTTAAGTGAAATTTTATTTGTATTATTTAAATTGGTTTTTTGTATATATTGATTCAACATTCTGAAAAACCCCTGGGTACTTGGCTTGTGTAGCTGTTACCCATCAAATTTGTGATTTCAATAAATTCTTGCCGGATTTTAGAAAAATTAAACCGGAAAAAAAACTTCCAAAAAATCGCACTAAAAACAACTTGAAATTAAAATAGATTATTCTGAAATCAATTCTATCTTATGATTTTATTTTATTTTATAACTTGAGTATATTTTCTTATTTAAAATGTAATTATGTTTTAAAATTTGGTTGGGTATTAAAATATTGTATAGTATTCCATTAAAAATTATTATTTAAATTTTTTTAATGAATTTGATTATAAAATAGAGTTGAGAATAAAACTTTTTAATATATATATATATATATATATTACAAATTTGACTATAAAATAGAGTTAAGAATAAAACTTTTATATATATATATATATATAATTTTTAATTTTCATTTCAATTATTAAATTTTCAAAGTATTTTAATTAATATAATTTAGAATAAAATTGAGATTTATTATTATTATAAATATATTTTTAAATATATAAATATATTAGTATTTAAATATTTTGGGATATTCAAATTTTGAAACATTTATAATTTAAACAAAGCAAATTTAAAATTGTACTTAAATTATTAAACATAAAAACAAATCATATTTTATATATATATATATAAATTATTTTAAATGAGAGAAAATTTCAGCGGTTATTTTTGAAAAAATTTCAAATCAAATTCGAAGGATGCATTATCAGAGCATAAAATTGCTAATCATCATCATAAAATTTAAAATTTTAAAGTCAAAACCCAAGAAGGATGAAGCATCATCCGAACATAAAATTGGTAATCATCATCATAATTTTGATTACATAGGAATTGAAATAGTGAAATATGTCATTCAACTATCTAGCTAATTAGTCATGTTTGTACAATTTTGCAGTTTATATTGCTACGGTATTGAAATAATAGAATGCATATGAGTGCATGGCTCAGCGGAGGGGTAGACGGATAACTCGCACCTCGCCGGCGTTCGAACCTCCATCGTGCTGCTGCGCTGCAGCTAATGCTGTTCCATGGTGAATTTTCTGGTGATTTGGCGAATATTCAGGCTTGATGTGATGGATGTGGATGTGACCGTTATCAGCGACAGTCTGATATTTATATATGTAATAAACGAGGGTCCATAAATGCTTTTGACGGGAACTAACCCCTCCCGTTAAAAAAGAAATATTGAAGTAATAGAAATACTAATTAACCTTCCGTTTAAAAAAAAAAAATATTGAAGTAATAGAAATACTAATTAACGGTATTTTCATCTGTGAAGTTGTGCAATGCTTTTGACGGGAACTAACCCCTCCCGTTAAAAAAGAAATATTGAAGTAATAGAAATACTAATTAACCTTCCGTTTAAAAAAAAAAAATATTGAAGTAATAGAAATACTAATTAACGGTATTTTCATCTGTGAAGTTTGCACAACTTGTGTGATGATTAGATATTTCTCTACAAATAAACTAATTGGTAACGCATTTTTTTAATAATATATTTTTTTAATATTCTGTGAATTTTGCACAGCTTACAGATGATTAGATATTTGCCTACAAATAAACTAATTGGTAACGCATTTTTTTTAATAATATATTTTTTTAATATTAAAATAATTAAAATTATTTTAAAATTACATTTTTATAAAATTATTTTAAAATAATTAAAATATTTAAAAAATTATATGGTTAAAATTAAAGTTATACCGTTAAAATTCTTACTTAAAATAAATTAAAATATTAAAAAAATTATTATATGGTTAAAATTAAAGTTATATGCTTAAAATTTTTATTAGTAAATCAGAATTGTAATTTTTGCAATTTTTATTAAATTTAAATAAACAAACAAAATTATTTATTAACTGATAATAAAAATTAACATTTCACCCATTTTTGTGGACAGAAAGTTCAAATGATGAAACAAAGAATGTCATAAGTATAAATGGAGAAAAGATATAAGAAAAGGAATTTGACCATTAGAATGGAGAAAAGATATAAGAAAAGGAATTTGACCATTAGAATGGAGAAAAGATATAAGAAAAGGAATTTGACCATTAGAGAGATAAAACTATTGTGAATCTTAATGAAATTATTAATTATTAATTATTAATTTAGGGGATAGGAAAGGGTAAAGTGAAACATGTATAAAATGTTAAGTCAAAATTAATAATAAGATTAAGTCAATTGAATTAAGAAAATGATTAGAAGAATAATTGGAGAAAAACAAAGTCATGTTAAATTAAGAATTAGATTAGAAGTGTAATTGAAAATGTTAAGTCAAATTAATAAAAAATATTAGTCAAATTGAATTTAATAGTAAAGAGATATGAGTTATATTAAAAAGAAACAATATTGAATTATTTTAATAGACTAACAAAGAATGGAAATAAATAAATAACTAAATTAAAGATTTCTATTAACTATTAAAATGTAATTGAATGTTACTATGAGTTATATTAAAAAGAAACAATATTGAATTATTTTAATAGACTAACAAAGAATGGAAATAAATAAATAACTAAATTAAAGATTTCTATTAATTATTAAAATGTAATTGAATGTTACTATTAGATATAGAATCTAAAAGCATGATTAATAATGATAAAGAAAGGGATAGCTATAAGGGGGATAAGGAGAGGACTAGGGATATTTTATCTCTAAAAAAATAGATTATATTAGGTTAAGAGTAGAGTAAGAAACATTGAGGGAAGGATTGAGATGGGATTAAAGATGAAACAAACAACAATATATAATTTACAAATAGATAAAAATAAATGATTTTATGTATTTGAACTATAAAGACAACAATGTGAATAGAAAATAAGTAATAGAACATTACTAATTAGGATTTTTCTACAAGTGTGTAGTTTCAAAGTGGGGTTAGATTCCATAGAGAAAGAGGCATTCCTACATTTTCGAGTGAACAACCTGCATCATTTTTTAATCTTATATTTGCAAATAGAATTCACTCCATCGCTTACATTTCTTGCCAAGAGTATGATGATTGGACTAGGTGGTAGTTCTCCTTTGTCTCCAAATTATTCTACTTTTACATCCATGCATGATGTTGTGATATCCCCAGACAATGTAAAACAACTATTTATTATTTTAAGTTATAAAAACTAGTTCTTGAATTTAAGCATGAAAAAAGTGAAATAACAGTTACCTGTAATATTGTTTTACTTGCTAAAGCAGTTAGGATTGACAGTTACCAGTCCCTAACTGATTTATTGAGGATTTATTCAAGAAATATCAAGAGGATAGGGGTATCTGAGATCAGGAAGGAAAGTGAGCAAGAAAGGAAAAGGAGGAAAATTTATGCCGAAATGTCAGGCAGTTTTATGTGGTTACATCTGGTTTGGACCGGATAGCCATGAGACCGTGAGTTCTCATACTAAAAGAATAAGTTTCAGATGGCTGTGAGACCGTGAGTTCTCATACTAAAAGAATAAGTTTCTTGTATTCAGAGATAGCTCGTGGGGAGACTAACTTACATGGTAGTCTCAAAGTTGGGAGGCAAAGAAGCAAGCAACAAGGTCTAGTTATCGACCAAATGTGGAAGACAACATGGTCCAGATAAGTGAAAAATCCTCATGTTAAATAGTTAGAAATCTTATATGTATTTTGATATAAATCCATGCAGGTTATTTGTTAACAGAAAGTAGAAATGGGCTGGTTAACCTGAGGAATTTGTATAAATAGTCCATAGATAAATTTTTCATGCATCTAGATGAGAGGTAGATTACGTTTCGTACCGAGTAAAAGGCATAGTCAAAATTGGTGGACCATGAGAGAAGAAAATCATAGAGTTTAGTTAAGAATTTATCATAGAAATTAAAAAAAAACATTTAAATACGAAAATGGTCAGAGTTGTTACACAGATTAAATATTCATGTAGTAACCAGAATGCCATAATCTTTATTTAAGGAGGAAAAACCTTGAATACATAGGTATCGACCAAACCCTGAACACCAGGGACAAAACAAATAACTGTATATGAATATATGATAAGAAAACATTCATATTATCTACCAGAAAGGAAAGCATTATGGATACCAACCTACCAAAATTAACTGAGAAAGCAACTGAGAGAGCTTAAGCAAAAAAAATTAAACAAGAATTTAAAGTTTACGACAGTTAAACCCATGAGGATTCATTCTTTGATTTTAAATCCCTACCCTCAGGGACCAAGGTAGACAATACTACCATCTCTACTTAAAATCCACAGATTGAGTAGAAATTTACAGCTTCAACATGACAAGCAGAATAGACTTTTATCTTTTTTGAAACTAACAAAGAAAATATTGAAAACATTACATTCCCATAATATGATTAAAGATAAATAAGTAAACGACAAATAAAGAACTGTAATTTACTCGCCATGGCATTACAAGGTTGTCCAACCTATCATCAAGAAAGGAAGCTAACAGAGTCAGGTGGGGTTTGAACGACACAAGCCTTTGCAATATATATAAAATACATATCACCCTATTTGAGGTCAGCTAGAAATTAAATACAGTTATTTAAAAAAAACTGATACATTAATAGTGGTATGCGTAACCCTTATTCAAATGTACCAAATGCATATCGCCCTTTTAAGGGCCGGCAATGCCTAAGGTAAATGCATTTAAGTATATTAACAACATAACAATTCACAAATGGAGCTTCCTTCTAAGAGCCGAAACCCTCAACCAAGAAAATCCGTAACAACAAATATTTAGGCAAGCATAAGTACCCGATAATGGGTCAGGACTTTCATTGCCATGCTCAGTGGGCCGAGTGAGGGCTTCCTCCAGCATTTCGCCCAAAAAATTTATCACCTGCAAAACCCTCCACCCTAACTAGGAGGACTACCGAAGGTTAAAAGCTGACATACAATAACAATAGTAGGATAAAAGACTTGAAAATGAAATTAGCATACAAACCACTCAGACAATACCTTATTTAAACACATGTAGAAACCTTCATCGCTGCAGAATGCTGAGCCAGAAGCCCAAGACGCCTGATAGGGAAAACCAGGATGATTAGAAGGCATAAAGCGACAACGTTGAAAAAATTTGGAGAAAATAGCCTCCAGTAAAAAGCGAGCGAAATGTGAATACTTGAGCATGGAGGAAACCTCTCCTCAGAGCATACTGTATCTATTTCCAAGAGAGGGAAGAATGAACTGACATACAACACTACTCCAAAGGCCCAGAAACCCGAGGATTCTCATCCACCGTCTGATCCAAGTGACAACCGAATATCGTTGATCTAGAGCTAATTCTGATGTCAAACGATAGAGTTGTACAACATAAGCACTCCAGTAAGGCGATACCTCCACCTAGGCCAATATAATAGCCAGTGAATTAATGTAGTGCAGGAGGTTGAGTGATAAAGATTTATTGTTAGCTTAGAAACGGATAGTAATAAAGTCCTGGCTTAAATGCAGGTGAGTATATGGTATAGTTAAATCGTGTCTCGAAAGTGACAAGTGGGCCTATGGCCTCTGTAGAAACCCCACCATTGTATATCCATTAAACAATAGTCGCAGAAATTAAGCTATGGTATAACTTATTGTAAAGAATTATATTATAGTAATAAGATATTACATTAGTTGGAGGTAATGTAGAAATGCATTGGTAAATATCTCACAATTTTGGTGCAATTATTAAAATGTTATAAGTAAAGTTCTTTGTTGAATATATAGTATTTATATAAAATTTTCTTTATGCATATTTGACATGCGGGTGTATGACATATGGTATCAGAGAGCTCATGTTGCAAAACTGAGACCTTTGGAATATAAGTAAATAACAACATCGGTTATGTGCACGGAGGAAGCAGGGAAGCAGACATCATGAGGAGGACTGGAAATCCACTACACAAGTCTGTAATGAGAACAAGACCAGCATAATTTCAAGATGGCAATCCTAATGTATGGGTGCAGTTGGGTGATGAGCCGCGAAATACCAATACTGTTATTGTGGAAACTATACAAGAATTGAAGGAGGAGATGACCCAATTAGAGGAAGATAACGAAAGGTTGATGTAGGAGCAGGAAAAGACTATGAAGAGTCTAACTGATAGACAGAATCATCAGCCGCTAGTCCTGTTACACAATATTTTGTCACTGTCCCTGTACTCCCCATTCCACAATCCTGGAGGACCTCTACAGTGAACCCTACATGCTTTCCCATCATGAATAACTCCCATTATGTCCCTCTTCATGAGTAGAACATTTCCCTCTTGCATCATTTCCCAAGAATATTCCTTTTACCCTAGTTTACAAGACCGACGCTAATGACAAGTTCATCCCCCGCTCTGATCTGTGGAGTTTAACACTGGGACTAGTGCCGATCAGCGCTACTGAGCCTTCTTTCAGTTGCGTCGACCCTATTTTGGCAAGTTTTTTAAATATGGAGTCAAAGCTTCCAGGTCTGGAAGCTTCGTAACGGAAGTCTGGTAAATGGTTGGGCTAGATGGAGCCGAGGAATCTAGTTTGGGTTCCTTTCCCCTATTAGGATGGAACAAACCCAAGAGATAAGGCCTTCTCCCATGAGGAGAGGAACCATCCCCCCTCCATCCAAGCTATATAAACCTCTATTTTCCCAAGCTAAACTAGTTTTGGAGTGAGTTTGAATGATCAGAAATACATCTATAGCTTGTAGCTTTCTAGTGTATGTTTGAGGAAGAATAGTGTGTTTTGGTATGGTTTGAGACTAGAGGGAATAGGCCTCAACTTTCATTGTTGAGGGTTATCCATGAGATGCTAGTAGGAGTGTGGGAACCCAGATATGTTAGAGGAGACCAGCAACGTTAAGGGATTGGTTGTAATCTCTTTCTAATTTATATGAATACAACTATTGATTGATTTCCTACATGAAGTGTTATATGACATCTTTATGTCTTAATGTTCCTTAACCTGTTAAGTAGGCTAAATACAATATTGCATGCTATCACATTTGTTGTTGTTTGCTTGATTCAAGTATTTGAAGGAAGGAAATAGAAGATAATTGGAGTGAGGAAGCAGGATCATCACCAAGCGGAATAGTGTTCTAAGAGGTAGGCCCTCTTAATTGATTCTAGCTTAAGGAGATTTTCCATAGATTGTTTGTTTGTGGCTAGACCCACTCTCTCGGGCTAGAGGAATTGTTTGTGTTGGCACTGAGAATTTACCTGCACCACAAATTGGTGACTCCACTGGGGAGAAAATCCTTCTATTTGATTGATTGTCATTTTATGGTTTTGTGTGAACTTTTTTAGTATCATTGTTTCCCTTTACTTTTCTCTTCTTTGCTTGGTTTACTACTCTGAGTCTGAAATTTATAGTGGCAGGTCTGGTTTTGGCTTTTGAAAATTTTTATTTTTTTCTTGAAATCCTCGATCAATGCTCTTTTTTGCCAAAAAGTCACGCTGATTAAGCCTATCAACACTTTTTGTCAGTTAGGCAGTCGCTCCGGTCATCTCGATCAATGCTTGTTCTCAGTTAGGTAGTCGCTCTGGTTCTTGTAGGTGAAGATCAAGGTTTCTCTTAGATCATAACCAGTGTGTCTTGCCCTCTTAATTTCTACCTCTTAGCTTGTTTTGCATGTGTTCTCCCTGACTGGAAAGCTTCATTAGCTTAGTTTGTGTGCTTGTTTGGTTTGGCTTCTCTTTGCTTGATTTTTTGAGCCTTGGATGGTTTGTGGCCCTAGGGCATCTAGGTCATCGTCCATTCAGCTGTTTGTGTTCTCAGCAAGTCAAGTTATTGGTTAGCTACTCCTTTGCATTTCGTTTTTTAGTCCTTTTATTACTTTGATTTCAATTAAACAAGTTTGAAAAGTTTCATTTGTTCTTCTCTTGATTAAGCATCTCTTTTCGGGCATAGATCACATTGCTTGTCTTGTTCTTGATTGAATCATTGCATCATTGGTTTGGAAGGATTCCTCGTTTCGTGCTTTCCATTTGATTGATGTTGATTGTTTTGAAAATTTTTCATTAAAGTGTTTGTGCAAGATTCATTTTACCATTCCATTGAAAATACATAATTATAGTTTGATGAGTCAATATGTTACATTAGCTAGCATCATTGAAGGCTAGAGTTGCATCATCATTTGCATTCAAAAAGAAATGAATTCTCTTTACTGTTGAAAGGACTAGTTGAAGTGCATTCAATAGGAAGATTTAATGCATTTAGGAGATTTATTAGTGAAAGATTTTATTCTTTGATTGTTGCATTGATTGTGTGTTCTCTATCTCTCAATTAGTGTTAACTTTCATCGAAGACAAAGATTTCCTTTCTCATATAGCTACATGTAGGAGTTTTTTCAGTTGACAGTGGTAGGGCCTTGTAATTGAAACCTAATTCAAGATCAACCATTAAAATATATTTAATTAACCTAAGGAAGCATTGGAACTTAACACTTATATTTAGAGGTCTAGGCTAGAGACGTGTTTCAGCGTCTTTAAAACTAGCAGCTGTTGTTCACTTCGGAATTAGACAACGCTAGTACAGACCTATGCTCCCCATACCGTCGAGTATATAAAGGGAGACCCCACTAGGTCTGCAATTCTTTATCCATGGAAACTGAGTCTGCTTCCTTGTAAACGTGATACACCGAACACAACATTTGGGGAGATTGCCTGCCTGTACTTCTCGGTTCACCGGGAGGTATTCTGTAGTTCATGGTTACCTGGTAATCCTCTTGGCTAGATCACCCATAGTAGTCATTTTGGTATTTTTGACTCTGTAAATTTAAAATATCATCGAGCACTTGTCCTTTCGAGCTTGCTCAAACCGAAATAGACTAGAGTCACCTTTTTCCCTTTTCTGGACTCTCAAAACATGAAAAAGAAAATTTTTGTTTCAGTGTTTTAAATTAACTTCCCACGAAATATTCCTTGTTAAATTTATCTTCCTTAGTAATTCTTTAGGGTCGATTCCAATGGAAACATTTCCAGAGTCTGCTATTCAAGGATCCCCCTCGAATGGGAATCGTGGTCCTTTTCCTTCTTTTGGAAATGTTGGTGCTCCTTATATGATGTTGTTGTCTCTTCCTGGGTTAACCATTGGTTTACCTGTCTGGTTGTTTTTGACCTAGGTGGCCCCGAGCGTCCCGACTCCTATACAAACATCTCCTTCATTCAAATCACATCACGATGATTCTAAGGTTGACCCCTCACCTTCTTCCCCCATTTCTTCACCCTCCCCTTCTACTTCAACTAGGGAAATTTTCAAATCTAGTAACCAGGAGGCTAAGAAGAAGAAGAAGAATACAAAGAATAAGAAGTCAGATAAGCGAGAAGACAACCGTGCAACTATTTCTCTAAATGCACTTCTTGTTGACAAACCTTTTGATCCTCCATGAAAGGTAAAATTCCCTTGCAGGCTATGTAAGGGTGACCATCTCCTTCGAGATTGTCCCGACGTTCCCATAGTCTTAGAGGCATGGTATCAAAACATGAATCGACCATTCTGATCAACCTTTAGAGATCATGTCGATGATACACACTCGGCTAAAGATGGTAAGAAGAAGGGAAATATTAGATTCCCCTGTAGGTTATGTGAAGGGAACCATCTTCTTCACATTTGTCCTTTTATGGATAAAGCTTCCAAAGTTTTGGAAAACCTTACAACTCCTCAGCCCCACATCCCTGTTGGTTATCAAAGGCTTTCTTCTAACCCTCTCCTAGTTGGTAAAGAGATTGACTTGGATTCATCTCTTGCCTATCATGCTCCTCCTGAGCATGACCCTCTTGTGACTGTTCCCGACCAACCATTGGTCGAAAAGACTGTCGAATTGGCTTCGCCTTCAGTTGTTCACTGTGTTCCCAAAGAGAGTGGTGATCATATTGCTCATGTTCTTCTCGTATCCTCAAATTCTCATGAATCGAAGGGTGACCCTCCCATCCCGGTTGTTTAGGAGAGTCCTTATCCTTTTCCTACAGAGCATGGAGGAAATCATATGACACACCCACTAAGTAGTTTTGTCGTATCTTTCGATTGGAGTCCATTGACCATTTTCCGCCTTCCATCTTATGTGCCTTTCTAGATTATAGTACAAGCCTATAATATGGTAGTACATGACATTATATTAGATGAAGGCACATTTTTTAGCATCATGTATTTAGCTACTTGGAAAGCTTTGGGTTCCCCACAGCTTGCGCCTATCACTCATAATATGTTGGCTTTCAACAGAGGAACCAGTCAACCCTTAGGGGTCATTCCGAAGTTCCCTATTACTTTGGGAGGAAATACCATCTATATAGACATGATGGTAGTCCAAGGTGCATTAGATTTCAATATTCCCCTTGGACACGATTATGTTTATATCATGGGAGCTCTTGTTTCTTCACTTTTCCATGTGGTTTGCTTTCTGCATGAAGAGAGAGTAGTGACCATTGATCAATTTTCATTCATTGGTCACCAGGTGCCTCCTTTGCAACCATCATCCCCTATCGGATCTTGTTTGCAAGCAGTACCTTCCCTGCCACAGGTCAATTATGTGGCTACTCGTTCCATCTCTACATCTGCTGATGATCACACATATGGTATTGTGCATTATGTACTAGTGGCATTGGAACCCGATCTGTCTTCGGTACCAAATGACATGTATTCCTCCCAAAGCATGGTTCTTCCATCTAGTGAAGACCTCTTGGGAGCCATGTTCTCTTATGGGTCATGAACATATGTCGTGAGGATAGTTCTTGGGCTTATGTCAACCTCGTTAAAAAATGAAACAAGGATTTGTGAGGATAGTTCCTGGTTTTGTGTCAACCTTGTTAAAAAATGAAACAAGGAGTCATGAGGATGGTTCCTTGTCTTGTGACAACCTCGTTGAAAAATGAATCAAGGAGTGTGAGCATAGTTCCTTGTCTTTTGTCAAGCTCGTTAAAAAATGAAACAAGAGTATGAGGATAGTTTCTTCTTGTTTCTATGTCATTAAAAAATGAAACAGATGTCCGAGGATAGTTCTTTTACTATGTCAACCTCGTTAAAAAATGAAACAAATGTCTGAGGATAGTTCTTTTACTATGTCAACCTCGTTAAAAAATGCAACAACTCCCTTTTCCAAATTGAGTATTTGATTAAGATCTCATAAAATTCCAGTCGAGTCTTTCCTTGATCTCAAAAGTGAAACTTCATTCCATCCACCTTCTAGCAACCCACTGTGTACTTCAGTGAATGAAATTAAGTTTGGGGGGCATATGCCTCGGCTCTCATCCTGATGGGGGCACGCCATTTTTCTTCATCCAAGCAAATTTTTTGATTTCAAGCTTGTGTAAACATGAAACCGAACTCAAGCACAATTTTTCGTTTCAAGCTTGTGTAAACATGAAACCGAATTCAAGCAAAGTTCCCCTTGGTTCAAACTTGTGCAAAAATGAACCCATGCCCAATTTACATCTCGTGATTGCTGTTTTTATTAGTTAATTTCTACTAGATGAGCCTTGGTTGTTTCATTCCATCACCACCATCTCTTTGGCCGATCATATGCTTTCACTTGGCTATTGTACCCTTTCTTGAGGAACCGTAGTGATGAGTGGTTTTACTAGCCATCATCTTGACCTATTAGTGTTTTGAGTAGTTCCCCCTTAACCGGAACCAGTTGCTACCCTTTATACCACTCATTCCTCCAAGGCGAGTCACCTTTAAGCTCTTTTCTGACTCATAAAAAATTGAAAATATTGCCGAGTATTTTTCCCTTTTTAACTCGTTAAAGAAAATAAAAATGGGGGTCTTCTTTAAGCTCTTTTCCGACTCTTTAAACACGAAAAGATTGTCGAGATCTTGTCATTTTGAACTCGTTAAAGGTTACAAAACGTTGTTTACCAGTATACCTTTACCCCTTTTTTAGGGTGGGTTAAACTATACTCCTTGACTGAAATGGTCAAGTAGTTCTCTCAAGTATCGTTTTCTACCTTTTAGGGCTCGAGAGACACAAATGTACGAAAAGGGACCATGTGGATTGTTCTTTTCCATGTCTTTTTCAAACTCTCTAAACATGAAAAAGATGTCGAGTTTCACCTTTTTCGGACTCATTCAAAAATTAAACGACATAGGACTTGTCATTATGACGAGCCCGAGCTACTCCTTCCTATGGCTCTTAAAACTTACTAGGATGGATCCATCCAAAGGATGGACTTATATTACAAGCATATGATATCCCCATCAAGCTTGTGTAAAAATAACTGGGGTACTCGCCAGAAACGGTGGGGGAAAATTGGAAGTATTTCATCAGTTGTATTCATTTGAGGTAGCCTGTCGCTCTTGAACATTGACACTCATCTGCTTTAAATGTTGGGTTTCTGGGACATCCTGACTCTATCACTTTCCTCCCTGGGTTATGGGTTATCCATTTTAAACCTCTCATATGATCTCTACCACGTCACCATGACCTTTGATCTTATGATCTCTGTTGACACCTAATCATAAGGATTGGGTGACCAATTGTAACTAGTGTAAATATATAATAGAGGAAATGGAGAGTCATCAGGAGATGAATTGAATAGTCACTCCCTCTTGTATATAATAATGAACAACCTAAATGAATAACACAATTTCATTTGACGAGTTACCTCTTGGTCTAACATGGTATCAGAGCCAGCTCTATCTTTGGCATCATAGTTTGCCCTTGTAACTCCCTCCTGGCCTATGTTCTGCCTATTTTGTAGAACAGACACCTTTGTCATGCTCCAGAGGCCTAAATAGTGCACTGTCATATGTGTTTCTATTCCTGACTCTTCAGAATAGCCAACAGTTACATGCCCTACTCCATTAAGCACTCCCTCCCTCCCTTGCCATCTCCACGCTGCATATTATGCTGCTCCCTCATACATACAACTGCTTCAATACATACAGCTTCTCCCTTACATATGTTGCTCCTTGTATGTCAGCTCCATGGTAGGGTCGGGCTGGCCTGTACTGCTCTGGTTATAAAGCCTGTGGACTATGGAAAAGCACTGTGCTTTCCCAATCGTGTGAGAACCCGAGGGAACCACCAAATCTTTGATAGAGAGGCTGAAGCGTTTGAATAGTTGGGTGAGAGCTATGGCATTGGCTCAAGGACTGGGCATTATCTTATCTGAATCCTCAAGGTTAGCAATTAGGCTGTCTCTTCTACCCAGAAACACTTCCCACAAAGGTCCACTAGTCAGAACGACGACATCCCTTGCTACTATGATGATGATGTCTACGCAAGAAATAATGTAATAGCCTTCCATATAGCGTAATAATGCAGCGCTGAAAGATTTGGTTAGTACGCTCATCTATAAGTTTGTTGACGATTCCGTGGTTTGCTAGGGCATCTGCCAAGTATACACATTATCATATACAGTGTCTATGCTCTCTCCGCATTTTTTTAATACAGGTGTTTTGGATATAACGCAGGCCTGTTTTATATATTACTGTGTGGAATGGATACTATTATGTACCACTTATTGGATTTATTGAGTGTGTCCATATCTTTGTTATATACATTAAAATTGTAGTTTTTTTTTACAAGCAAAAGTGCAATTTCTTACAATGTATTGGCAGCAGAAGTATAGATATATATATATATATATATATATATATATATATATATATATATATATATATATATATATATATATATATATATATTAAATGCACTCATTAATATCTATTGTGGGAGTGGTCCTCAATGGGAAGGTAAATTAAGCTGAGTGGTCTCGAAAAATCAAACACACTCTCATTTTTAATGAGTTGTGGAAAGGAGTGTGTGTTGGAGACGGAGACAAAGAGATAGAACAACCTACCTCAGACAAGGAATTCACCATTTGGGAAAATAAGAAAAACAAGGCTTATGCATTGATTGCAGCATCAGTAAATGAAGAGGTGAGTCACCATTTTCACCATTTTCAAATTCTTTCGAAGCCTTACAAAAACTGAAGGAACTCTATGACTCACACTCTACACTTGAAGTTCAACTCATGATTAAATTGTTCACCCTTGAATTACAAAATGATGATCCTCTTTCTCTTGCATCAGAAGTAAAATCTATTATGCATGATATCAAAGTCACTAATGTTGATATGGACATTCCTCTGATAGATTTTCTCAAGGCACTTTATCCCACTTACTCAAATTATATTGAGTCATTATAAGCAAATGGAAACCTTAAAGATATTACCTTTGACTCCCTTGTGAAAACATTTGCTGAAAGAGAGAAAGATTTTGGGAAGAAGACAATTCCCCAGTCTTCAAACAGGCTACATGCCTTGCACATAGAGAGAAGAATCTTGCTCAAGATTCTTCTAGAGGAAGAGGTGGTCGAGGAGGAAGAGGAAGAAATTTCAGAGGCAGGGGGGCAGACACTCTCTAGGAGAAAAGTCAGATTTTCACTGCATACACTGCAAAAGAGATGGATCACATGATGCATCCACATGCAAGTGGCCTTTGGATAGAATTGAGCAGGAAAGAAACCAACCCAAAGGTAAAACTAATGACAAAGAGAAAGGTAAAGCACCTGAATCCGCTCACTATCTTGTGGCACACTGTAATATTGGAGTAAATGAAGACCTATTTAATGCTTCACTTGCTTCTTGGAAAAATGATTGGTTTCTTGATTCAGGAGCAACTTGCCACATGAAATTTAGAAGATATTTTTTTGAAGAATTTACTGACAATGTTGATTGAGCAGTATATTTTGCAGACAAATAAGAAATCAAGCCATCAGGGCTTGGCATAATCAGGCTTAAATTCCCTGGTCTTCCAGACTTTCTTCTGTATCATGTTTTATATCTCCCATAACTGAGGAAAAACTTGTTGTCCTTGGTCCAGATCCACCAGCAAGGACACTCCATTCATATGTTTGATGGCAAGCTTGAGGTGAGAAAAGCATCAGACCACTCACTTGTCATGACCAGGATAGAAGAAGAAAGGCTTCTCAAGCTGCAGGGTACCTTTGCTCATGCACAAAATTTCTCATACAATTTTCATTATGAAGAAGGTACATTTCCATCAAGTTTATTGTGGCATGCTATATTTTGACACTTGAACTATGATAGCCTCTGCTTGTTGAAGAAAAATGGTGTTACTGGTTTGCCTACAATTCCTAGGAAACTTAAGCAATGTGATGCTTGCACTCTAGGAAAGCATAGCAAATAGTGTTTTCATGATTCACATTCTAGATCACATAGAAAAATTGAACTCATTCATTCAGGTTTATGTGGTCCAATGCTTGTTCCTTATGCAAATGTAAATAAATATATGATGACATTTATTGATGACTACACTAGAATGTGTCGGGTTTATTTATTGAAGAACAAATCCGATGCTTTTCAAACATTCAAGAACTTCCATACATGGATTCATAATGATGCACAATCTCATATTAGCTCTATTCGCACTGATAATGGAAAATAATACACTTCAAATGAATTTGAAAACTATCTTCTCCAACATGGGATCAAACATCAAACAACTATGCCCTATAATCCCCAATAGAACAGAGTAGCTAAAAGAATGAACAGGACAATCTTAAATATGGTGTGCTCCATGATGTTTTTCAAAATTGATGTTTTGGGTTGATGCAATTCTATGTGTTGTATATGTAAAGAATAGATGTCCATCTAATGCTATTAGAAACAAGACTCCTTATGAAATGTGGTATAGGCACATTCCTTCGATAAAGCATCTCAGGGTCTTTGGTTCCACATGTTATGCCTTGATACCAAAGGTACATAGAAACAAACTTGGTGCAAGAAGTCGTAAGTGTATCTTCCTGGGGTATTCAAACACCTCCAAAGCATACCATCTCTATGATTAAGTCAATAAAAATTTTGTTGTATCAGGAATTTGATAATCAAATTCCACATCTTGAAGGGGGGATTCCTATACTAAATCAACCCGTGGAATCTTCTTCTGAAGCACTCTCTTCCCTGCATGAAACTCAAACAACGGATGATACTTTGAGTGATGTGACTGACAAAATTGGGAGACTCAATCTTGATTCAGTCCCAACTCAATGAACGGAGCAGCCTCGACCATCTCAGAAAGGTCCCCCAAAGTGGTTGACAAAGACACTTAAAAGTGTTCATCCTGATGAGGTTGGAGAAGAAAGGAACTAGAAATTCAACTCGACAAAATGGAGGTGATGTAGATGACTCTAATTCACCTATTGATATGGATTTTTCTGATGATTGTGAATTGAATTTGTCTATATATTTTGAACCAACTTCCTTCAAAGAAGTTGCTTCTCATGATGAATGGAAAGAAGCAATGCAAAAGGAGTATGATGCCTTGATAAAGAATGGCACTTGGAAGCTGGTTGATCCTCCATTGGTAACAAAACCAATTGGCTGCAAGTGGGTCTACAAGAACAAGTATAAAGCTGATGTCTCACTTGACAAGCACAAAGCCAAGCTTGTGGCAAAAGGTTTTTCATAGAAGGAAGGGGTCGATTATGATGAGACTTTTGCCCCCACAACAAAATGGGCTACCATCCTACACTCTTTTCCCTAGCATCTCAGAACGGTTGGAAAGTCCATCAAATGGATGTAAAAACTGCTTTCTAGAATGGAAATCTAAAAGATAATGTTTTTATGTCCCAACCTAAAGGATTTGTTGTAAAAGGACATGAATATAAAGTATGAAAACTTGTGAAATACTTGTATGGCCTCAAACAAGCACCGCTGGCCTGGTATGAAAAACTAACTGAGCATCTTCTGAAACTCAATTTCAAACATTATGATCTGGATGATGCAACTTTGTTTGTCAAGAAAGTTGGCACAATAGTTGTATAACTTATGGTATATGTAGATGATATTTTGATGATAAGGAACAATGAGAGCTACATTTCATCCATAAAGAAGGAATTGAGGAAAGGTTTTGAAATGACTGATTTGGGCTATGTTCATTACTATCTTGTTATTGAAGTAACTCAACATCCGAAGTCCATATTCCTTTATCAAAAGAAGTACATTGGAGATCTTTTGAACAAGTTTGGCATGACTGCATGCAATCCTTTGACTACTCCAATGGAACGAAACTTAAAGCTCACATCAATTCAAGGAAAAGAATTTGAGGATGCAACAAAGTATAGACGACTTGTAGGAAGTCTCAACTACCTGACTACTGCTAGACCAGACATTTCATTTGTTGTTGGAATCCTATCCAGGTTTATGCAAAAGCCTTGTGAGGGACATTGGTCTGCTGCAAAAAGAGTTCTAAAGTACTTGAAGGGAACTCAATACTTTGGAATTAAGTAAACATGGGTGGGTGACTTCAACTTGATTGGATACTCTGATTCAGACTTCGATGGAGACAAAGAAACTAGGGTGTCTACTTCGGGTTATGCTATGAGTCTTGGATCAGGAGATGTCTCCTGGAGATCATGCAAACAATCAGTTCTAGTAGATTCCACAACAGAGGCAGAATATGTGGTAGCAGCTGAGGCAACAAAATAAATTTTGTGGCTCAAGAAAATTCTGGAAGATTTGTAGGTAAAACAAGTACAAATGACTCCACTCATGATTTACAATACCTCGGAAATAAAGTGAGACAAGAACCCAAAGTTCCATGATAGAACGAAGCACATCAATACAAAATATCATCTGATTCAACATCATGTTGAGGCCAAAACAATCCATCTTCGCCATTGTTCCACTAATGAGCAGATTGCAGACATCTTCACCGAAGCGTTTGGAAGAGAAAATCTTGAAAGATTCAAAATGATGCTTGGACTCACTGACATCCCTTCAGATTAAGGGGGGGAATGTTGACACCTAATCATAGGGATTGGGTGAACAACTGTAATTAGTGTAAATAAATAATAGAGGAAATGGAGAGTCATTGGGAGATGAATTGAACAGTCACTCCCTCTTGTATATAATAATGAACAACCTAAATGAATAACACAATTTCATTTGAGGAGTTACCTCCTGGTCTGACAATGTCAAATGCTGCCAAACTCCGGAGTCATGTCATCCATATGTTCAAGAGAAGTTTTCCTACCTATATATTGTCTGATCATATTGGATTACTCTCATTCATTGTGTTTCCTGTTCCGTGCTAATGATGAAGGATTGATTATGACCTTCCTTCCACGGATTGTTTCCTGTCGATTTCAGCTCATTATCCAGGAAGTTGATCTAGAAACTCCTTTCTAGTACTGTAGATCTTGCATGACTCAATGGCAAGCTCTTCGCACTCGACGATAGATTCACATCATTGGCTTTCGATTAGGGGATTTCACGGGTGTTCGACATCAGTTCTTTTATTCACATTCCGTGAATTGTGCTGCTAGTACCTTGAGAGCCATTGTCATTATTGGTGGTTTCTCTCGTGCTTGTTAATGGTTCACATCATTGACCGATAATCAAGCGACTTTCTAGCATGTTCGACTTCAACACATTCATTCACATGTTAGGATTTTTACTTTGATCGGGTCGTTTGGAGCGCAAGACCCTGGGCTCAGATTACACCAGTCCAGGTTGCGAGGTGATGTGACATGATCATGTTGATATACATGTCTCTTTCAGATGGATGATTGCAACCATAACATGAGTTGTTATATGTGATCCTTCTCATTATTGGATGGCTACGACCATACCTTAACTTCATTATGATCCTCTCTATTGGATGGTTGTGCCCGTGCCTTTGATCCATTTACATGATAATTCTTTGGATGGTTGCGTCCATACCATAATTCATGTATCATTTGTCAAAGTTTTTAGTGATGTATATGTATCTATGCTTGCTTGCAGGTTTTCGAACGATGGATTTTGGTTCCCCACATCCACTTGTAAAGCATTTCACCCCCCACTCTAGTTCGGCCTTCATTCTTTAGGGGGCATCTGTTACACAACATTTTATCACTATCCCTGTACTCCCCATTCCACAATCCTGGAAGACCTATAGAGTGAACCCTACATGCTTTCCCATCATGAAGAAACTCCCATTATTTCCCTCTTCATGAGCAGAACATTT
This sequence comes from Pinus tabuliformis, assembly GCA_031772625.1. Lineage (NCBI taxonomy): Eukaryota > Viridiplantae > Streptophyta > Pinopsida > Pinales > Pinaceae > Pinus > Pinus tabuliformis. The sequence goes on along the minus strand of CM062814.1, from coordinate 323,280,193 downwards.
CCCTCTTGCATCATTTCCCAAGAATCTTCCTTTTACCCTAGTTTACAAGACCAGTGCTAATGACTAGTTCATCCCCCATGCTGATCTGTAGAGTTTAACACTGTTACTAGTGCCGATCAGTGCTACTGAGCCTTATTTTAGTCACGCTAACCCTGTTTTGGCGAGTTTTTTAAATATGGAGTCAAAGTTTCCAGGTTTGGAAGCTTCGTAACGGAAGTCCGGTAAATGGTTGGGATGGATGGAGCCGAGGAAGTTAGTTTAGGTTCCTTTCCCCTATTAGGATGGAACAAACCAAGAGATAAGGCCTTCTCCCATGAGGAGAGGAACCATCTCCCCTCCATCCAAGCTATATAAATCTCTCTTTTCCCAAGCTAAACTAGTTTTGGAGTGAGTTTGAATGATCAACAAGACATCTATAGCTTGTAGTTTTCTAGTGTATGTATGAGGGAGAATAGTGTGTTTTGGTTTGGTTTGAGACTAGAGGGAAGATGCCTTAAAACTTCCATTGTTGGGGGCTATCCATGTGATGCTCGCATAAGTGTGGGAACCCGGATACGTCAGAGGAGACCAACAACGTCAAGGCATTGGTTGTAATCTCTTTTTGATTTATATGAATACAACTATTGATTGATTTCCTACATGAAGTGTTATCTTACATCCTTATTTCTTAATGTTGCTTGACCTGTTAAGTAGGTTGAATACAATATTGTATGTTATCACGTTTGTTGTTGTTGTTGTTTGCTTGTTTCAGGTATTCGAAGGGATGAAAAGGAAGATAGCTGGAGTGAGGAAGCAGGATCATCACCAAGTGGAATATTGTTCTAAGAGGTAGGCCCTCTTAATTGATTCTAACTTAAGGAGATTTTCCATATATTGTTTGTTTGTGACTAGACCCACTCTCTCGTGCTAGAGGAATTATTTGTGTCCACACTATGAATTTACCTGCACCACAAGTCCCTAGCCCCAAGCACAAAAATATGACAGGGGAACAAGAATTGTGAACTGAGAATGTGGAAATAAAAGGTGGTGATGAGAATCATGAACAAGAATTTGATAATGTGTTGGGGCACAAGAAACAGAAAAGATAGAAAATGGAACTTCAATGGGAGTTTCAAAAAATAAATCCTCCCCTCTTTGATGGTGAACAAGAAGAGGTAACGGAAGCCTGGCTCATCAATATGAACAAGTATTTCCAACTATATGAGTACGACCATAATTTAAAGGCTTGTTTGGCCATCTTCAAGCTACAAGGGAAAGCCACCCTGTGTGGGAGGAAGTAGAAATAGTTCACAGAGTAAATGAACAAAGCATAAACTCAGAAAAATTTCAAAGGTATTTTAAAGAAAAATATCTAACTAAAATATTTTATGATGAAGAGGTAAAGGAGTTTCATGATCTTTGTCTGGGCCAATTGTCCATGGATGAGTTCATTAAAAAAATCACATCATTACTTCAGTATGTTCCTTACATACCCGAAGAAAAGGCAAAAGTGCAGTGGTTTATCAGCAGTCTTCCACTGTTCATGAAAGAACGACTGGAGTTGGATAACTCGAAAACCATGGATGAATTTATACGGAAAGCGCAAATATGCTACTAGCAAAACAAACAAAAGGGATATGTGGGAAAGAAATGGGTCGACAAAAAGGGAATTAAATTTTCTTCTACAAGGGAAATAAGGGCACTATCAACAAAGGATATTCTAAAGGTCAAACTAACCAGAACATGAATAGAAATCATCCTAGATTTAAATTACCAAGTGAAACTAAGATGAATGAGAAATCAGCTAGAAATGAAGTAGAATTAACCAATGAACCACATGTATAGTGTTGGGTATGTGAAGGCCCGCACTATGTCAAAAACTACCCACACCACAAAAGAGATGATCAGATTTCACATATTCAAGAAGCATCTAATGTGGGAGAAGTGGCAATAAGCATTCCTAAAATTAATGTTACCCTTGAAGACCATCAGGCAAAATTTCAACCAACCATGGTTGAATTTGAAGGTAAAGTTTTTTACTGAACCATATCCATATTAATTGATCCCGGAGCTACTTTAAGTTATATTAGCCCCAAGATAGTGGAACAATGTTGTTTGCAAGTTGTTAAGTTTAAAAATCCTTGGTTAGTACAACTAGCCATGGGAGAAAAAAAGGGTGTTGGCCAAAGTCAGTGATTGTCCCCTAACATTAGCTAGTCAGTCTATCAAGGAAGATCTGAATGTGCTACCCTTGGGATCATACGACATCCTTATAGGTATGGACTGGTTGGAAAAACATTGGTCCCTCATTAACTATAAAACCAAAACCATTAACTACCTGGATGAGAAAGGAGAGAGATAGGAAATTCAAGGTATTTAAAAACATCTGCAATTAAGGCCTGTAACAACCTCCCAATTAGAAAAATTCATCAGAAATGGCTACCAGGTTTATGAAATACAAGTAGGGTATGTTGACTCTAAGGATAAAATTGTTTCATTAGATAATATACCAGTGGTACAGAATTTTCTGGATGTATTTCCTGAGGAAATCCCTGGACTACCCCTAAAAAGGGACATAGATTTCACCATTGAGTTGATTCTGGGAGCTGCCCCGGTCTCCCAAGCCCCTTACTGTATGATTATACTGGAGCTAATAGAATTAAAAATGCAATTGCAAGAGCTACTTGAGAAAAAGTATATATTTCCTAGTGTGTCCACTTAGGGAGCTCCGAAGGTGCATGGGTTACTGTCAGTTAAATAAGATGACCATTAAGAACAAACACCCCCTACCCCATATAGATGAATTATTTGATTAGGTAAAGGGTGCAACCATTTTTTCAAAGATCGACCTTCGCTCGGGTTACCATCAGATTAAGATAAAAGAGGAAGATATAGCAAAGACTGCATTTAGGAATCGTTATGGATAGTATGAGTTTGTAGTGCTACCTTTTAGACTAACTAATTCCCCAACAACCTTCATGTGCCTCATGAACAATATATTTCATCAAGTTTTATACAAGTTTGTGTTAATCTTTATTGATGATATACTGATCTACTCTCGGAACATAGAAGAACATAAGGAACATCTCCGTATTGTTCTGCAAGTCCTAAGAGAACACTAGTTGTACGCTAAGTATAGTAAATGTGATTTCTTTAAAGAACAAATCCAGTACTTGGGACATGTCATCACCAAGGATGGAATCGCAGTGGACCTAGAGAAAATAAGGACCATCATGGAGTGGCTAGTACCAAAGGATGTAGCTGACATAAGATCGTTCATGGGTCTAGCTGGATATTATAGACGATTTGTGGAAGGTTTTTCTAGGGTGGCATATCCCATTACCTCTCTGCAAAAGAAAGGAAAAACCTTTAGGTGGACCTCTGATTATCAAAGGAATTTTGATCATCTCAAACATCTACTTACCACCACACCCATTTTAAGCATTGATGATCCTAATAAATAATATGTGGTGTGTACGGATGCTAGCAAATAAACATGTAGGTGGCGTATTAATGCAAGAAGGAAAAGTTGTTGCCTATGAATCAAGGAAGCTTAAAGAATTTGAGCAAAAGTATTCGGCCTACGACTTAGAGATGTCAACAGTTATCCATGCCTTAAAGATGTGGCCACATTACTTGATGCGTAAGAATTTTTTGTTAATGATTGATCATCATATTCTAACAAACTATTTCAAACATCCCACTTTGAATGCTAGATAGGCTCATTGGGCTGACTTCCTAAGAGAATTTGATTTTGAAATGGAACACTTGAAAGGAAAAGAGAACCAGGTTGCAAATGCCTTAAGTCGGAAGGTAAATTGTTTGTATCAGATTTCTTTCAGTGAATCACAAACTACTTTTTATGAGTAAATTAGAGAATCAACCATGCAAGATTTAGAATATAAACATTTATGGAAGCAAGCTAAAATTTTTAACAACCATGAACATCAATTGGGATATGAGGTAAATTCAGAAGAATTGCCTATTTATAGGAAAAGGGTATATGTGCCTAATTAGAAAAATCTTAAAAATTTAATTTTAGACGAATATCATAAGATTCCTTATGTAGGCCACCCTGGATACCAGAAACTAATTACTGCCCTTAGGAAGGAATTTTTCTGGCTTGGTATGAAGAAGGATGTAGCAGAATACTTAGCCCGATGTCTCGAATGCCAACAAGTAAAGGTAGAGCACCACCACCCAGCGGGATTACTCCACCCATTGCTTATTCCTTAATGAAAATGGGAGACCATAGCCATCGATTTCATTACTAGACTGCCCAAGTCAAAAAGGAAAAATGACTCAATAATGGTGGTAGAGGACAAATTGAGAAAATTTTCTCATTTCATACCAGTACAGTCAACTTATAGAGTGGAAAAATTTGTTAACATTTTTATGCAGAACATTTTAAAATTAGATGGAGTACCCAAAATGATCATTTCCGACCGTGATGTGAAATTTACATCAACATTCTAGAAAGATTTATTTGAAGGATTTGGCACACAGCTACACTTCAACATTTGTTATCATCCTCAAACGGATGGGAAAACGGAGCGAGTAAATCAAGTAGTAGAAGACATGTTGCGGGCTTATGTAATGCAACAACCATCTAAATGGGAGGACTACCTGCACTTGGTAGAGTTTGCTTATAACAATGGATACCAGACATCCTTACAGATGAGTCCCTTTGAAGTGTTATATGGGCATAAGTGTAGGACACCCTTGAGTTGGAGTGGTCCAAAGGACAAATTGATGCTAGGACCAGATATGTTAGAGGAAATGGAGGAGATGGTTAAAAAGGCATGAGCCAATTTGAAAACCACTCAGGACCGGAAAAATAACTTTGCTGATCGAAAGAGAAGTTTCCAGGAAATCCAAGTGGGGGATCATGTTTACATTTGGGTACGAGCCAATAAAATCACATTGCAATGGACTGGATGTGTTAAACTAGCACCCCGATTATGTGGTCCTTCCCAAAATTTGGCTCGAATCAAACCAGTGGCTTACTAGCTTGCCTTACCCAACCATATTCATGTGCACAATGTCTTTCACATTTCTCTACTTAAAAAACACATTTATGATGGTAACCACATAATCAATTGGCAATACATTCAAGTAAAAAATATAATACGTTTTTTATTAAGAATTAGGACTTATTAAACAAGTTGGTTGATGATTTAATTGTTTTATTTCTATGTATAGATCGAACAAGAAGGCGAGTTCCTGGTAAAAACCCTCGTTATACTCGATTAGAGAGAAGTAATGCTACAGAAATGAGTTATTTCCTAGGTTAAAGTGCAATGGTAGCACTATGGGCCGGAGGAGGCTACTCGGGAAGATGAGCAGGTTATGAAGGAGACCTTTCCAGATTTATTTTTAGAAGGAAATCATCAGGATGATGCTACATCTTAGTGGGGAAAGTTGTGATATCCCCAGACAACGTAAATATTTAAATTACTTTAGACCAAACAATTGTTTATTATTTTAAGTTATAAAAACTATTTCTTGAATTTAAGTATGAAAAAAGTGAAATATCAGTTACTTGTAAATATTGTTTAACTTGCTAAAGAAGTTAAGATTGAAAGTTACCTATCCCTAATTGATTTCATGAGGATTTATTCAAGAAAGATCAAGAAGATAGGGGTATCTGAGATCAGGAAGTAAAGTGAGAAAGAAAGGAAAAGGAGGAAAATATGTGTTGAAATGCCAGGAAGTTTTTTGTGGCTACGTATGGTTTGGACCAGATAGTTGTGAGACCGTGAGTTCTCATACTAAAAGAAGAAGATTCATGTATTCAGGAACAACTCAGGGGGAGAATAACTGACATGGTGTTCTTGTTAAGATTAGGTATGTTCTATGCTAGAGCAATTTATTTAAATTTTCACATTTAGCAATCACATCAGCATTACGATAAACTGCAGATAGAACATAAATATAAAACGCAAAAGACAAGCCAAGACAAGAGGACACAAGATATGGCGCGAGCCAGGGAAAAACCCCACAATGTGTGGGGAAACCCTTTGATCAAATCTTCTTTTATCTTCAAAGTTCAACAGAGAAAGAGAGAGATAATACAAATACATAAAACTGAGATTTTATGACAGCAGTAGAAGGCACTTCATTATGACAGTCTTCAATCATGCTGAAGCATATCCTGATGTAGCATTCCTCTAATTGCTAGCTGCTCCAACAATTCTGGTTGCAGCCCCAAACTCCCATGATTGTGATGAATGGCTGATCTGAACAATCTCCAAACAGTCCTAAGAAAACATCCCCAAGGTAACCATTGCTATGGTGCTATGGCCTGTGGCCTAGCACATTGCAACACGGAAGAGAATGTCTTCAAAACATCAACGCAACAACACTTGCAATCATCATAACTGTGTATAAATACTGATTTATGGAGTAGACTGTGATACTGCTCCCTCTCATTGCATCGAGATTGTGATGGTCAATGAGATTAGGACTGTGGCTTTACTTTCACCAATATTGTAACCAGGAAGGAGCACAGATACATAGAGCTGTTGTGATATCACTGATATACATATCAAGATTGCAAGGAGGCAGATCCATATACTGTGAGACTAACTGTGCCAATACGGTAAGACTCCATTCACAGAAATGTTGAGATTGACATCACAAGAATTGTAACTATGCTCAGAATGCATATTAATACAGCGTCCTCATCCGAAGTCTTTTCTACTCCATCCATCCAAGATCTATCTTGACTGCACCTTTAATTTACAGGTATGCTGAGAATGATACTAGCACAGAATTCCTTGCGTCCTCTTGTCATGCGTTCCTTAGATCTGAGATCATACGTATTGCCATGACTTGGCTTCCCAGCGAATCAACATATCATGATTTGTGTGGTATATTTGACTGCCCAGCGTAGCGTGGTATATCTGCATTAATCTGCGTGGAGGTTTCATGACCCAACGTTCTGCCTGCGTGTTAGGTCTTTGATAATGCGTATATATATGTGATTCCATATTCATATGACTGCGTATAACCATTCCTCATATGACTGCGTATAATGTGGTTCCATATTGCGTGGTTCCATATAACATGATTCCAAATTCATATGACTGCGTATAACCATTCCTCATATGACTGCGTATAACCATTCCTCATAAGACTGCGTATAACCATTCCTCATATGACTACATATAACGTGGTTCCATATTGTGTGGTTCCATATAACATGATTCCAAATTCATATGACTGCGTATAACCATTCCTCATATGACTGCATATAACCATTCCTCATAAGACTGCGTATAACCATTCCTCATTTGATTGCGTATAACCATTCCTTACTGCGGCTAAGGTTTGACTGTGTTAGGATTACAGTAGCGAGCGTATATGAGCTTCTTCATGACTACGTGTAACAGGTTTCATGATGTGTGTTAGGATGGCTCCCTGTCTCCTTTGCATGAACAAGATTATGTTGTAGAAGCGTTCAGGAAGCCTTCTTGACTTGCATAGATGAGGGTTGCTGATTGACCTGCAGTTAGGGTGTGGCTAGATCAGCCCCTAGGACAGCGTAATCTCCTCTAGATCTCTCTGTCCACAAAACCCAAACAAGTGGAGAAGAGAGATCGCATGAAGAGTGTGTGTAATGACTTAAAGTCTTCTCTTATTTATACTAAAAATGAGGATGATGAATAGACATGTCGGTAGGGCTTCTAGAGCCTACATAAGTGCTGGTCGGCTTGATAATAATTACATAAACAAAATAAATTCATATCTCCATAAATACTTATCTGAATCGGATGATCTTTGGATCAATCCTACACCTCTCGGCGAGAGGGATCCAATAAAAATATCAGCTGCCATAAATAAGCCGACCCACATGGAGTTTGGCCCTAGTTGCCAATTTAACACTCCCTCTCAATTAGGGGGAACTCCATCTGTTGATCCATATGTCTGACTGTACTATCTCTGCCATTAGTGCCCTGCACTGCTCTGCCTAGCTCTGCTGGCTCTACTCAGCTCTGCTGGTTTTGCTCTACTCTGCTCAGCTCTGCTGGCTCGACTCTGCTCTGCTCAGCGCTGCTAGCTCTGCTCTGCTCAGCGCTGCTGGCTCTGCTAGCTCTACTCTGCTCAGCTCTACTGACTCTGCTCTGCTAGCTTTACTCTGCTGGTTGTGCTCTGCTCTTCTCCGCTGAACTATGAAGAAGAAGAATTGATCGAGAATGAGTCATATCATTCTCCACTGACCTGAAGTCAGTCTCAGAGTGCGTACCACTAGTCCCAGACCAGTCTCAACCGACCCAAAGTCAGCGTCATAGTATGTATGACTCTCACTGGTCCCAGACCAGTACTGCACTGACACGAAGTCAGTCTCGGAGTATGTACCACTGGTCCCAGACTAGTCTCAGCCGACCCGAAGTCAGCGTCATAGCATGTACAACTCCTACCACTGGTCCTAGACCAGTATCATTGATCCCAAATCAATGGAGGACATCGTAGCATAGGGAGTACGGTAGATATAACGATGCGTCCATCGGTACTACTATGGTCCCTAACTTCATTTCCCTGCTCATTGATCAGATGAGAGGTACTTCCCATGAGTCCCAGACTACATGGGTAGGATGCCTCGACAGGAGAACTTAATCAATCCTGTCCTCAAAGGAGAACACATCAATCCTGCTACAATCGCCATGGAGAACACATCAATCCAGGCTGCCATGGAGAACACATCAATCCAGGCCTCACAGGAGAACACATCAATCCTGCTACAATCGCCATGGAGAACACATCAATCCAGGCCTCACAGGAGAACACATCAATCCTGCTACAATTGCCATGGAGAACACATCAATCTAGGCCTCACAGGAGAACGCATCAATCCTTCTACAATCGCCATGGAGAACACATCAATCCAGGCCTCACAGGAGAACTAATCATCCTGCTACACAAGAGAGTGAATCATCTTGTCCCACAAGAGAGCGAATCATCTTGTCCCACAAGAGAGCGAATCATCTTGTTTCAGTGCGCACCACCAGGGGAGGGTGAGTCACCCTGTGGTTGTATGTTGCTCCAATAGAACTGCAAGCCCCCCAAAGCTCCTAGATCTCAATGTATGCAGCATGTAGGACCCTTTTACAAAGGTCTCTCGACGACTCCAAGTCGTTCGGGAAAATAACAAATTTGATCTTTCCTCAGGGCTTTGTCTTGTACATCATCTCAGTGTGATGGAGCCTCCCAGATAAAGCAGTAATTGATGTCTATCTGCTGGAGCAATTGTCAAATACGGGATTCCTCAATAATCAAATCCCATCTCTAGTTGTCACAGAGATTCACAGAGGTATTCATCATGTGTACAAACAGCTCACTGAAGAGCTTCAGCAACCAGACTGCCTCACAGAAGGCCATACTATCAGCAATGTATTCTGCCTTGGTGGTGCTCAGAGTCACCGACTTCTGCTTCCTCTGCTCTTCCAGGATATCGAGGCAGACAGCACTGAGAAGTGCTCTAGTGATCCTCCATACTGCCTGCCCACTCATCATTCGAATAATCATGTGGTTTCATATTTCCGGCAGTGTATCTCAATTCATGAGAGATTGTGCCCTGAAGATATCTTAGAAGATTCTTGGCACCAATCTAGTGAGGCTCAACCAAATATGAGCTCACCATGCTAACTGCAACACAGATGTCCGGACGGAGGTTCTCCAAGAACATCAATGCGAATGAGTTTATGAAACTCAGAGGCATTTCCCAAATCTGGTCCGACATCATTACCATATAACTTCCTCGAGGCAGTCACAAGCTTGCAGCTTATCTTCTCGCATACAGAGTTCAACTCCCTCTGTCTCCTATAAATGAGAGGGTCTGCACCTGTCAGACATAGGGGCCGGTACGAGAGGTTTATCATCCACAACCTTCGAGTAATGGTTTGGACCGGTTTCACTCCTAGTGAATCTTAGCTGCATTAGATAGCTATCAATCCTCTCATACTATGCCCAAGGTGTTTTTATTCAAGCCATAGAGGGCTTTCTTCCATCAAACTCCTCGGGTTGTTCCAAACCTGTGAACTTGCTGCATGAGGGGAAAGGTCCCCTTATAATATTTTCCTTCGGTACATTTCAGACATTTACTTCATGCTTCTTTTTGAATTCAGGCATCCTAGTCACCATCTGACTCACAGACCTCCAGTGCTAAGTCAATGGACATGGTCCCCAGTGGACTTCCTGCAACTTGATACAACCCTGAACTCAAAACATCTTTAAAAGATCTAAAACACGTACCTTTCCATCGATAAGTGCCACCCTGCAACCTTTGACTTCCATTTCCGAGATGGACATCAAGTTCGATCAGGTACATAAAAGAGATTTTTGGGGTTCCTTGCTTTCCTGGAAGAGTCGACCATTTCCTTGATGACCTGCATTACCAGTCATTCTTTTGATCATGGAAGATGTCCCAGGAATGATTGTTATCTTCATCAAGAGATGTGTCTCTGCCATTCGAACACTCCTTCGCATAACGACCGAACTTATTTCAACAAGGCATCCGCCTTTCCTTCCACCCTTAGATCCGAACTTCCCAATGAAGTGATCATAATCTTCCGCTGCGCTATTCTGATAACATTCTCTGCTTTGACTTCACCCTAGGTGAATTATGAGGAACCCATTGATCCTTCTGTCTTGTCCCAACTGTCTTCAATGATTGCTTTTTCACTCTTGCTTGGGCATTGTCTTCACCTCAGCTCTGATACCATGTTAAGATTAGGTATGTTCTATGCTAGAGCAATTTATTTAAATTTTCACAGTTAGCTATCACATCAGCATTACGATAAACTGAAGATAAAACATAAATATAAAACGCAGAAGACAAGCCAAGACAAGAGGACACAAGATATGGCGTGAGCTAGGGACAAACCCCACAATGTGTGGGGAAACCCTTTGATCAAATCTTCTTTTATCTTCAAAGTTCAACAGAGAAAGAGAGAGATAATACAAATACATAAAACTAAGATTTTATGACAGCAGTAGAAGGCACTTCATTATGACAGTCTTCAATCATGCTGAAGCATATCTTGATGCAGCATTCCTCCAATTGCTAGCTGCTCCAACAATTCTGGTTGCAACCCCAAACTCCCTTGACTGTGATGAATGGCTGATCTGAACAATCTCCAAATAGTCCTAAGACAGCATCCCCAAGGTAACCATTGCTATGGTGCTATGGCCTGTGGCCTAGCACATTGCAACACGGAAGAGAATGTCTTCAAAACATCAACGCAACAACACTTGCAATCATCCTAACTGTGTATAAATACTGATTTATGGAGCAGACTGTGATACTGCTCCCTCTCATTACATCGAGATTGTGATGGTCAATGAGATTAGGACTGTGGCTTTACTTTCACCAATATTGTAACCAGGAAGGAGCACAGATACATATATATATATATATACTGAGACTATTAGCAGAGCTGTTGTGATATCACTGATATACATATCAAGATTGCAAGGAGGCAGATCCATATACTGTGAGACTAACTGTGCCAATACAGTAAGACTCCATTCACAGAAATGTTGAGATTGACATCACAAGAATTGTGACTATGCCCAGAATGCATATTAATACAGCGTCCTCATCCGAAGTCTTTTCTACTCCATCCATCCAAGATCTATCTTGACTGCACCTTTAATTTACAGGTATGCTGAGAATGATACTAGCACAGAATTCCTTGCGTCCTCTTGTCATGCGTTCCTTAGATCTGAGATCATACGTATTGCCATGACTCGACTTCCCAGCGTATCAGCATATCATGATCTGCGTGGTATATTTGACTGCCCAGCATAGCGTGGTATATCTGCATTGATCTGTGTGGAGGTTTCATGACCCAACGTTCTGCCTGCGTGTTAGGTCTTTGATAATGCGTATATATATGTGATTCCATATTCATATGACTGCGTATAACCATTCCTCATATGATTGCGTATAACGTGGTTCCATATTGCGTGGTTCCATATAACATGATTCCAAATTCATATGACTGCGTATAACCATTCCTCATATGACTGCGTATAACCATTCCTCATAAGATTGCGTATAACCATTCCTCATATGACTGCGTATAACGTGGTTCCATATTGCGTGGTTCCATATTACATGATTCCAAATTCAAATGACTGCGTATAACCATTCCTCATATGACTGCATATAACCATTCCTCATAAGACTGCGTATAACCATTCCTCATATGACTGCGTATAACCATTCCTTACTGCGGCTAGGGTTTGACTGTGTTAGGATTACAGTAGCGAGCGTATATGAGCTTCTTCATGACTGCGTGTAACAGGTTTCATGATGTGTGTTAGGATGGCTCCCTGTCTCCTTTGCATGAACAAGATTATGTTGTAGAAGCGTTCAGGAAGCCTTCTTGACTTGCATAGATGAGGGCTGCTGATTGACCTGCAGTTAGGGTGTGGCTAGATTATCCCCTATGACAGCATAATCTCCTCTAGATCTCTCTGTCCACAAAACCCAAACAAGTGGAGAAGAGAGATCGCATGAAGAGTGTGTGTAATGACTTAAAGTCTTCTCTTATTTATACTAAAAATGAGGATGATGAATAGACACGTCGGTTGGGCTTCTAGAGCCTACATAAGTGCTGGTCGGCTTGATAATAATTACATAAACAAAATAAATTCATATCTCCATAAATACTTATCAGAATCGGATGATCTTTGGATCAATCCTACACCTCTCAATGAGAGGGATCCAATCAAAATATCAACTGCCATAAATAAGCCGACCCACATGGAGTTTGGCCCTAGTTGCCAATTTAACAGTTCTTAAGGTTGGGAGGAAAAGAAGCAATTAACAAGGTATAGTTAAAAACCAAATCTAGAAGACAACGTGGTCCAAATAAGTGAAAATTCCTCATGTTAAATAGTTAGAAATATGATCTATATTTTGATATAAATCCATGCATGTTATTTGCTAACAGAAAGTAGAAACGACTTGCTTAACCTGAGGAATTTGTATAAATATTCCATAGGTAAATTTTTCATGCATCTAGATGAGAGGTAGATTACTTTTAGTACTCAGTAAAAGGCACAGTCAAAACTAGTGGACCATGACAAAAGAAACTGACAAATTTTAGTTATGAATTTATCACAACAATAAAACAAAACATTTAAATACAAAAATGGTCAGGGATGTTACACAGATTAAATATTCATGCATTTACCAGAATGCCATAATCTTTATTTATGGAGGCAAAACCCTAAATACCTAGGTAATGACCAAATCCTCAACACCAAGGACAGAACGAACAATTGTATGTGAATATATGATAAGAAAACATTCATATTATGTACAAGAAAAGAAAGCATTATGGATATTGAATTATCTGAGAAAGAAAATAAGAGATCTTAAGCAAAATAAAAATAAAAGAAATTAAATAAGAATTTAAAGTTTACGATAGTTAAACCCATCAGGGTTCATCCTTTGATTTTAAATCCCTACCCTCCGAGACCAGGGCAAAAAATACTACCATATCTACTTAAAATACACAGATTGAGTAGAAATTTACAACTTCAACTTGACAAGTAGAATAGACTTTTATCTTTGTCGAAACTAATGACGAAACTACTAAAAACATTACATTCCCAGAATATGATTAAAGATAGATAAGTAAACGGAAAATAAAGAACTATAATTTACTCACCACAACATTACAAGGTTGTCCAACCTATCATCAAGAAAGGAAGCTAATAGACTCGGGTCGGGTTTGAACCGCACAACCTTTGCAATATATACAAAATACATATCCCCCTATTTAAGGCCGATTGGAAATTACATATAGTTATTTAAAAAAAACTGATACATTAACAGTGGCCTGCATAACCCTTATTCAAATGTACCAAATATATATCGCTCTTTTAAGGGTCGAAAATTCCCAAGGTAAATACAATTAAGTATATTAACAACATAACAGTTCAGAAATGGATCTTCCTTCAAAGAGTCGAAACCCTCAGCCAAGAAAAACGTAACAAAAAATCTTTAGGCAAGCACAAGTCCCGATAGTGGGTTGGGAATTTCATTAACATGCTTAGTGGGCCGAGCGAGGGCTTCCTCCAACATTTTTCCCAAAAAATTTATCACCTGCAAAACCCTCCACCCCAACTGGGAGGAGTACCGAAGGTTAAAACCTGGCATACGATAACAATAGTAGGATAAAAGACTTGAAAATGAAATTAGCAGACAAACCACTTAGACAGTACCTAATTTAAACACATGTAGAAACCCTCCTCACTGTAGAATGCTGAGCCAGAAGCCCAAAATGCCTAATAGGGAAAACGAGGATGATTAGAAGGAATAAAGCAACAACGGTGAACAAATTTGGAGCAAACAACCTCCAGTAACAAGCGAGCGAACTGTGAATACCTGAGCATGGAGGAAACTTCTCCGTTGAGCATAATGTATCCATTTCCATGAGAGGGAAGAATGAATGGACATATGAAACTACTGTAGAGGCATAGAAACTCGAGGACTCTCCTCCATTGTCTGATCCAAGTGACAACCAGACACCATTGATTTGGAGCCATTTCTGATGTCGAACGATGAAGCTATACATAAACAAGGACTCCAGCAAGGCAACACCTCCATCTAGGCCAATACAACATCCAGTGAATTGATGTAGTGTAGGAGGCTGAGTGATAAACATTTATTGTTAGCTCAAAAACTAGACAATAATAAAGTCGTGGCTTAAATGCAGATGAGTATATGGTATAGTTAAATTGTGTCTTGAAAGTGACAAGTGGGCCTATGGCCTCGGTTGAAACCCCGCCACTGTATAACCATTTAACAATAGTCATGGAAATTAAGCTATGGTATAACTTGTTGTAAAGAATTATATTGTAGTAATCAGATATTACATTAGTCAGAGGTAATGCAAAAATGCATTGGTAAATATCTCACAGTTTTGGTGCAATTATTAAAATCTTATAAGTAAAGTTCTCTATTGAATATACAATATTTATTTAAAATTTTCTTCATGCATATTTGACATGTGGGTGTGTGACATATGCTATCAGAGTGCTCAGGTTGCAAAACTGAGACCTCTGGAATATAAGTAAATAACAACATTGGTGATGTGCACAGAGGAAGTAGGGAAGCAGACAGCATGAGGAGGACTGGAAATCCACTACACATGTCCATAATGGGAACAAGACCAATATCATTTCAAGATGGAAATCCTAAGGTATGGGTGCAGTTGGGTGATGAGCCGCTAAATACCAATACTGCTATCATGGAAACCGTACAAGAATTGAAGGAGGATATGGTCGGACTACGGGAAGATAAAAAAATGTTGATGCAGGAGCAGGAAAATATTATGAAGAGCCTATCTGATAGACAGAGTCATCGGCCACTAGTCCCTAGCCCTGAGCACAGAAATATACAAGGGAAAAAGAATTTCGAACTGAGAATGTCAAAACAAAAGGTGGTGAAGAGAATCATGAAGAAGAATCTGATAATGTGTCAGGGCACAAGACACAAAAAAGATAAAAAGTGGAAATTCAAGGGGATTTTCAAAAAATAAAGCCTCCCCTCTTTGATGGTGAACAGGAAGAGGCAGCAAACGCTTGGCTCATCAATATGAACAAGTATTTCCAGTTGTTTGAGTATGACCATACTTTAAAGGCTCGTTTTTCCATCTTCTAGCTATAAGGGAAAGCCTCCCTATGGTGGGAGGAAGTAAAAACATTTCGTGGAGTAAATGAATAAAGCATAACTTGGGAAAAATTTCAAAGGTATTCTAAAGAAAAATATCGAACTAAAAGATTTTATGATGAAAAGGCAAAGGAGTTTCACGATCTTCGACTGGGCCAATTTTCCATGGATGAGTTCATAACAAAATTCACATCATTACTTCGGTATGTTCCTTACGTACGTGAAAAAAAGGAAAAAGTGCAGCAGTTTATCAGCAGTCTTCCATTGTTCATGAAAGAATGACTCGAGTTCAATAACCTAGAAACCATGGACGAAGTTATACGAAAAGCACAGATATGCTACCAGCAAAACAAACAAAAGGGAGATGTGGGAAATAAATGGGTCGACAAAAAGGGAATTAAATTTGCTTCTAGCCACAAGGAAAATAAGGGCATACTCAACAAAGGATCGTATAAAGGTCAAACTAACCGGAGTTCGAATGGAAATCAGCCCAGATTTAAATTACCAGGTGAAACTGAGATGAATTAGCAATCAACCAGAACTGAAGTAGAATTAACCAACAGACCACCTATACAATGTTGGGGATGCGAAGGCCCGCATTATGTCAAAAATTGCCCACACCGCAAAGGAGCTGATCATATTTCATAGATTCAAGAAGCATCTACTGTGGGAGATGTGGTAAGAAGCATTCCTAAAATTAATGTTGCCCTTGAAGACCACCACGCAGAATTTCAGCCAACCATGGTTGAATTTGAAGGTAAAGTTTTTGACTGAGCCATATCCATATTTATTGATCCAGAAGCTATTTTAAGTTATATTAGCCCCAAGATAGTGGAACAATGTTATTTGCAAGTTGTTAAGTTTAAAAATCCTTGGTTAGTACAACTAGCCACGGGAGAAAAAAAGAAGGGTGTCGGCCAATGTCAGTAACTGTCCCCTAACATTAGCTGGTCAATATATCATGGCAGATCTGAATGTTCTACCCCTGGGATCATACGACATCCTTATAGGTATGGACTGGTATTGGAAAAACATTGGTCCCTCATTAACTGCAAAACCAAAACCATTAACTACCTCGATGAGAAAGGAGAGAGACAGGAAATTCAAGGTATTCAAAAACCTCTGCAATTAAGGCATGTAACAGCCTCCGAACTAGAAAAATGCATCAGAAAAGGCTGCCAAGTTTATGAAATACAAGTAGGGTATGCTGGTTCTAAGGATAAAATTGTTTCATTAGAGAATATACCAGTGGTACAGAATTTTTTGGATTTATTTCCTGAGGAAATCCAGCGACTACCCTTGAAAAGGGATATAGATTTCACCATTGAGTTGATTCCGGGAGATCCCCCAATCTCCTAAGCCCCATATTGTATGAGTATACCAGAGCTAATAGAATTAAAAATGAAACTACAAGAGTTGCTTGATAAAAATTATATTCGTCCCAGTGTGTTCCCTTGGGGAGCTCTAGTGCTTTTGGTTAAGAAAAACAGAACCTTGTGAATGTGCATGGATTACTGTCAGTTAAATAAGTTGACCATTAATAATAAATAAAACCTCCCCCATATAGATGAATTATTTAATCAGGTGAAGGGTGCAAGTGTTTTTTCAAAGGTCGACCTCCGCTTGGTTTACCATAAAATTAGGATAAAAGAGGAAGATATAGAAAAGCCTGCATTTAGAACTAATTATGGACATTATGAGTTCGTAGTGTTGCCTTTTGGACTGACTAATGCTCCAGCAACCTTCATGTGCCTCATTAACAATATATTTAATCAGTTTTTGGACAAGTTTGTGTTAATCTTTATTGATGATATACTGATATACTCTCAGAACATAGAAGAACATAAGGAGCATCTCTTTATTGTTCTGCAAGTCCTAAGAGAACATTAGTTGTACACTAAGTACAGTAAACTTGATTTCTTTAAAGAACAAATCTAGTAATGTGGACATGTCATCACCAAGGATGGAATCCCAGTGGACCTAGAGAAAATAAGGACTATCATGGAGTGGGCGGTACCAAAGGATGGAGCTAACATAAGATCGTTCATGGGTCTAGCCAAATATTATAGACGATTTGTGGAAGGTTTTTCTAGGGTGGCATATCCCATTACCTCTCTACAAAAGAAGGGAAGAAACTTTAGGTGGACCTATGATTATCAAAGGAGTTTTGCTCAGCTCAAACATCTACTTACCACCGCACCCATTTTAAGCATTGTTGATACCAATAAAGAATATGTGGTTTGTACGGATGCTAGCAAAGAAGGTGTAGGTGACGTATTAATGTAAGAAGGAAATGTTGTTGTCTATGAAACAAAGAAGCTTAAATAATATGAGCAAAATTATTTGGCCTATGACTTAGAGCTGACAGCAGTCATCCATGCCTTAAAGATGTGGTGACATGAGGAAGAAATTTTTTTTAATGGTTGATCATCATAGTCTAACAAACTATTTTAGACATCCCACTTTGAATGCTAGATATGCTCATTGGGCTGACTTCCTAAGCGAATTCGATTTTGAAATCAAACACTTGAAGGGAAAAGAGAACCAGATTGTGGATGCCCTATGTCGGAAGGTAAATTGTTTGTATGATATTTCTTTCAGTGAACCATGAACTACTTTTTATGAGTAGATTAGAGAATTAGCCATGCAAGATTTAGAATATAAACATTTATGGTAGCAAGCTAAAATTTTGAACGGCCATGAACAACAATTGGGATATGAGGTAAATTCAGAGGACTTGCTGATTTATAGGAAAATGATATATGTGCCTAATTAGAAAAATCTTAAAAATTTAATTTTAGATGAATATCATAAGATTCCTTATGCAGGCCACCCCGGATACCAGAAACTGATTACTTCCCTTAGAAAGGATTTTTTCTGGCTTGGTATGAAGAAGGATGTAGCAGAATACTTAGCCCGCTATCTGGAATGCCAACAAGTAAAGGCAAAGCACCACCATTGAGCAGGATTAATCCACCCATTTCCTATTCCCGAATGGAAATGGGAGACCATATCCATCGATTTCATTACCGAACTACCCAAGTGAAAAAGGAAAAATGACTCAATAATGGTGGTAGTGGACAAATTGAGCATATCTGCTCATTTCATATCAGTACAGTCAACTTATAGAGCAATACAAATTGCTAAAAAATTTATGCAAAACATTTTTAAATTTCATGGAGTACCCAAAATGATCATTTCCAACCGTGATGTGAAATTTTCATCAACATTCTGGAAAGTTTTATTTGAATGATTGGGCACACAGTTGCACTTCAGCATTGCTTATCATCCTCAAACAAATGGGAAGACGGAACGAGTAAATCAAACAGTAGAAGGCATGTTACAACCTTATGTAATGCAACAACCATCTAAATGGGAGGACTACCTGCACTTGGTAGAGTTTTCTTATAAGAATGGATACCACACATCCTTACAGATGAGTCCCTTTGAAGTGTTATACGGGTGTAAGTGTAGGACACCCTTGAGTTGGAGTGGTCCAGAGGACAAATTGATGCTAGGACCAGATATGTTAGAGGAAATGGAGGAGATGGTTAAAAAGGTACGAGCCAATTTGAAAGCCGCTTAGGACTGGAAAAAGAACTTTTCTGATCAGAAGAGAAGTTTCTGGGAATTCCAAGTGGGGGATCATGTTTACATTCAGGTACGAGCCAAGAAAAGCACATTGCAATGGACCGTATGTGCTAAACTAGCACCCCAATTCTGTGGTCCTTTCCAAATTTTGGCTCGAATCAGACGAGTGGCTTACTAGCTTGCCTTACCCAACCATATTCGCGTGCACAATGTCTTTCATGTTTCTATACTTAAGAAATACATTTATGATGCTAACCACATAACCAATTGGCAAGACATTCAGGTAAAAAATATAATAAGTATTTTATTAAGAGTTAGGACTTATTAAACAATTTGGTTGATGATTTAATTGTTTTATTTCTATGTATAGGTCGAACTAGAAGACAAGTTCCTGGTTGAACCCCTCATTATACTCAATCGAAGAGAAGTAACACTGCGGAAATGAGTTATCACCCAGGTTAAAGTGAAATGACATCACTATGGGCTGAAGGAGGCTATCTGGGAAGATGCACAGGTTATGAAGGAGGCCTTTCCAGATTTATTTTCAGAAGGAAAATATCGGGACCGTTTTGGAGAATTTAACATCTACGGATAAATACTAATTCAGTAGACAAGTAGTTGTGCCTAGAACAATAGTTTAAAGTGTTTTAGACTTTCCCTATAAGAAATGGATAAGAAGAGAGGATAGAAGGCCTACTTGTAGTTCTGCTTTCCTCTCATCTCCTTTGTATCGATTTCGATGCTCCTTCCCGTACTTAATCCACTTGAAAAGTACCCTGTCAACACAACAGAAGATGAAAACCAATCAGAGCATATGATCCATTGAATATAAATGAAGGGAATCAGAAGCAATTCATAAATATAAGCATTATGAAAGAACACAAATATGGAAAAAGGTTCAAACACTTTATTAGATAGAAGAATGAATTACAACCATCAGTGTCTGATTCAAAGTCATTCCTCTAACTTGGATCCCATTCACATCACATAAAAAGCAAGACAAGCTTGTGGCATCACATCATTTGCTCCAAAGTCAAGTCCCATAGCAGCGTTATCTCCTTACAATTCAACATAGTCTAGCCCCTAATCACTTAGATGAGTGGTCAATTTATAGCAAGATGAAGGAGATTTTGTCATTAAAGGTGACATTGAATGGCCTTCCATACTTAGAATTAGTTCCATGGAGGAAGGGATGAGAGGATAGGATGATACTTAACTCATTCCTCATCCATTTTCGAGCTCATAGGAGTTGATAAGATAGGAAAACTTCTAGATGACTCCACAAGCTAAGAATATTCCCAAACCCTATGTGAATTTTGTTCATTCTTGCCCAGCATAGGTGAAAGGAAGCCTAAGTGCTCTGCAGAGCACCCTAGCAGTGGACTTAGCTGCTCTGTAGCGCACCTTCATAAGGGCTTACCTACGGTGATCCTTCTTGAGGCAATTTCTAGATGTCTTCAAGTCATGAAACAATCTGGGAAGGGCATTCAAAGGGTTGACTTGTTTAGGGAATGAAACAACTGATCTTAGGGTTTGATGAGTCATAAATCATTGATCTGAATGTTGGGATTTGATGTGCCCAAATGGATCTATAATAGTTGCCCCCTAAAGCATGAAGTTGGAAAAATGCCAATGTCAAATGAAATGCTTTACGATGTGATGAGGAGGTATCGAAGTGGAAGGTGACCTACATTAATTACAATACATATATCATGACATTTGATTTTACATGAATCCCCGAGGGAAGGCATACCCATGCTCAGCTTATAAACTATCATTACATGTACATAAACAGTCGTCTATAGATATAGACCCCATGATTGGAATGATGATCAATGTAAAGCCATTGTACATATGATTTAGTACTCTTGATATCGCGGCCCAAATGGATGAAAATAGATCCGGGGTCTTCAATATTGTTCAACCATTCACTCAAGTATGAGTCTAACCATGTGAATATATGATCTAAAGTCGAACATGGGAAGACACCATCTGATTACCGGCAGATGATGTAAGATGTTAACAAATGCAAGAGAAATCACCGATAATGATAATGATTCTCAAGGTACTGCAGTACATTCTGCATGGTGTGAATGGATGATTTGATGTCGAACACCATACAAAGTCTTTTGGTCAAAGGCCATTGATGTATGCCAATCGCCGAAAGCGAGAAACCTGCCATTGATGTATGCAAGCCTCAAGGTACTGAATGGGTGTTTCTAAGTCATCTTCTTGGATAATGAGTTGATGTTGACAAGAAGCGACTCGTCAAAGGAGGGCCTTGATGTATCCCACATCAACGACATGAAACGAATGTAGTGATTTTAGAGATGGAATTTGACTGATGACACAAAGTTCAGGAATGGCGGTCATGAAAATGAAGGTTTATGGTATTGCAAAAGATGGATTTTGACTTGATGAATTCTCTTGAACATGTCGGTGACACTAAAGTGAATTGGTAGCATTGACCCAAAACAAAGGAATGAATAGTATGATAGACCAATGGTGTGATAACCATCAAGCTAATAACCAACCCAGATAGTCACGATGATGGAGTGAAAGTGTCATGTTCAAGAGCGACTTGCTACCATAAAGTGGTTTTCCCCTTTTTCCATTTTCCCTAGTCATTGCGGACCAGTACCTCTTTATTTTTTATCAATATTGAGGAATAACATATTCTTGTTGTATAATTTCACCCTTCGGGCGAATCCATCAGTATTTGATGTTTTAACGAGACTATTGAAGGTGAAACTCGGTCTTGTCTAATGGACAAGTTTGTCGCTATTTTATGTTTTTAACGAGTTTAATGACAAAGATAACTCAGTCCTTTTCATTTTAGAGAGTTTGAAAAGGGACAAAAATAAAACTCCACAAGTTATTTTTCGTAAATTAATCTCTCAAGTCTGAAAAAGTGTAAAATAGTACAAGAGAGATATTGTTTCCAATCCTTTAACGAGTGTGAAAGGACAAGTGCTCGGCAACCTTTTCATGTTTAGAGAGTCTGAAAAGAGCTTCTAGAGGACTCCAAGGGGGTTCCTTTCTCATTTTTAACAAAGCTTGAAAAAGAGATAAAAGTGTGCTTTGTGGTCAAAAGTACAACTTATAATGAAGCATGTGAATTCTGCAAATCAGTTGTAAACCTGCTAAAAAACATCACACAATGGATTAAAAATATTTGTTTCATAGGTACAAACAGGAAAGTACTAATGTTTAGTCGATTAATTAACATGAAATAAACATAAAATAAGTTTTTACCATTTGGAACTTACCATCCAGTTTTGTGCTCTGAGCTCAGTTTTTACCTCAAACTTCTCCAGCTGATTGCGAAAGATTCTATGTCAAACTGTCCGGACCAGGTTGGAATTAAACCTTTCTACTTTCTTTTCAGTCCATTATTTTGTCATTTCATGCAAGTTTTAGGGTTTTTTTGGGCCCCTTGGGGTTTCATTTTGTTGCCTTGGGATCAACACATGCTTTCACATCAAAAACTACACTGAAGAGCACCCAGATAGAAGGCTAGATGCTCTGCAGTGCACTGTCTTAGTGTCTAGGCTACGTTGAGCGAATTTCCTAAGTTGGTTTTAGTTGTTTGCTCCAAAATTTGCCATGTTTTTTGCATGGAATGGATCCTAATTTAGCTTATGATCGTGTTTTAATCTTTCATCGGATTAGAATGTTGATTACATGGCGAGAAAGAGAGCATGAAGAACAAGACATGGTTGCCCTAAAAAACCCAGGTACAGTTGAGGCCCTCAGGAATTGCGGGTTACTCAAATACTTTAAGTTGTTTATAATGAGGCAAAAAATAGAACTATTATGGTTCCTTGTTCATTCATGGGATCCGAAAGATTAGACATTTCACATTAGGGATAAGATGGTCCCTATTACTATTGAGGATATTTACTTTCTTACCAGACTGTGGAGGTGAAGTGCCCCCATCTCACTTTTTGGATTTGCCCGTGGAGGTGAATCGGTGAGAGATTACATCAAACACTTTTGTCGGTCAGGTACACAACATAGTAGGGATGGGAAAATAAACATCTGGGATGTGAGTGATTTGCCTTTATGAACAATCCTCTTTACGATCGTAAAATTGGCTAGCAGTGTGACACTACATCTGGCAAACAGACCTAATATGTAGTATGCACTAGAGTGTCTAGAGCCAAAAGTTTTCCACTGGTGCGAGGCTATACTTTCACTACTGAAAGATCCACTGACTAAGGTGAAAAGCGGTAAGATGAAGAATTTTTTCTATGGTTCGATCTTTATTTCCTTTGCCTTAAAGAAAATCCCATTGATGCAACCACAACATGTATCACTGGGTGTGGCTGGTCCGAGAGATCCACCTATTCAACTGGCTTGAGAGAAAACATGTCATTATCAAGAAGCATACATACTTAGGAATGGATTATCATGGAGATCCAAATTTGATTTTACCAGTTGGAACACAATGGGGTGCTATGGGTAAGTTGTTTGACCAAAGTGTTTTTTGATTTTTCAAGTTTCTACATGTTTTCTTGTGTGTTTTAATGTTTCCAAGACTAAACTAAAATTACTCTTATGCATACAGATATGGGTATTGTTCGACCTATGGTATGCCAACAGGTTGCAGGTCGGCCAACATAGAGAAACATCGGGAGAGCAGTTCTCCAGGACTTGGATTTGGCTGAGACCTTAGTAGAGTTGCAGAATCACATAGATGGATTAACCCTTGGTATTCCAAATATCTGGATCGAGGAGTTACGTATGAGGTTGCAGAGCCACACTATTTGTGTTCCTAACCGTTGGGCTAGGCTTTTGCGTGTGATAGCACAGGCTATGACGTGTTAGCATGAGCACCACTAGATCTACTTAGGATATTTTATATGCATTTTTGAGTTTTCGGGTCAGATGACCAAATGTGTCTTGGGCAAAAAATTTGTAAAAACTTTTAAAACACCTATCTATTTTACTTTCAGAGTTTTTATGGTTATATGCAATCCTATTCAACTAATGATGTGAATTGAAAATATTACTTTTACACATGTCACAAATGTCTATTTAACACATAATTTGCTAGAGAATTAGTTAATGTGTTAAGATTTCTGGAAATATGTTGATATTAAATGTGTTCAAAATGTCTTTCCAAAATACAAACACTAAGGAACATACGAAAAATTGTTTGATTTCGGACAGTATAAATGTTTGTTAGTTGTAGTATAATGAGTTGCAAGTCCAGCCTAACAATGATTCGGCGAATGCCAAGTGAAATGACATCAGAGAGTAGTTCAGTCAATGTGCTATATTCAGCGATATTGTTCATCGATCAACCATACAAATCCCTTGAAAACTCACTAACTCGCCACTTGGAGCGAAAATGGACCATGCTACAGATGACAAATTCTACGTACTATGACTAGCACCATCAGCGTAACCAACAAAAGGTTCTGAAGAGTCTGACATCTGCAACAAATGCAAAGTGGATTACTAACCAGATAAAAATATCTAAAAGACACATACACACACATGCAATGAAATCATATATATAGTGAGTTTTACTACACTTAATGAAGCACAGTAACTTTTAAGGTACAACTCATTTCGGGGCTGCGACAATGGAATCCAATCATAATATACTAAATCATAGGCTCCTTTCGCTAGAACACACTTGAAAACATAAGGACCCATCCACATTGGTTTGAATTTCCCTGCTCCAAGTTTATCAGCTTCCTGATCGTAAAGAAAGACGAGGTCTCCTTCTGAGAAGATACAAGGTTGGACATTTCTATCATATTGCACCTTAATACATTTGTTATACGCTTCGATAGCTAATGCGGCATCATGACGGGTTTCATCCAGATGGATTAATTCCAAGAAATGCGCTTCTTCTTCAGAAGTGTCAGGTAACAGGTCAATCGTGAGTTTGAGTGATGAAATTTCACATTGTATCGGTAAGATTACTTCCAAACCATACACCAACTGAAAGGGTGTAAATCCAGTTGCATTTCTCACCGAGGTTCGATATGCCCACAAGGTAGAGTACAATATTGAGTGCCAGTTTCTTTTATGAACCCCTATCATTCTTTGCAACATCTGCTTCAAGACATTGTTGATGGCCTCAACTTGTCCATTTTCTTGTGGCTAATACAGGGTAGAACTATCATGTGACAGTCCTAACTTAGCAATGAACTCAGCCATCATGTGATTGCGAAAATGCGACCCATGATCTGTAACTATGGCTTATGGTACACCAAATCGGGCAACCACATGGTTAAAAAAGAAAAGAGCAGTCGTTTCACCATTGTTGTTCAATGTTGGCATCGCCTCGGCCCATTTGGTAAAATAGTCAACGACGACTATATTATACCCATGCCCCCCGGCCGAAGTGGGGTTACATGCCATAAAGTCAATGCCCCATTTGGCGAATGGAACAATAGCAATAACTGGATGCAGTGGTGCAGGTGGTAATCTGGTTTTTGGTCATATATCTGGCACGCATGACAACTTCAAGTTTGTTGGTAATCCTCCTTAAATTAGATGAGGTGGAGGAAATCATATTGCAAGTCTCTACCCTTGCTACTTCTTCCAAATGAGATGGTGACAGTAGGGTAAAAGTACCCAATAGGGAAGGATATTTAAAGAGACCTACCCCAACACTTCGAAGTGACAGTGGGGGTCTGTGTACCAATGGAATGCTTCCTGTAGCCTATGAACTATTGGCAAAGAAGGCTAGCTGATCAATGATTGTGATTCTACCCTTAAAAGGGAATGCAATAGTATGAAAGTACGTGGAAACCATAGCAGCCATAGCATATACCCAAGGCCTTCCCAGTAAAATGTTGTAGTCAAGGGTCTATCAACTACCTCAATTTCAACAATAACTGTTTTGTCCCCAAGTTCAATTTGCAAGTTACTCAAAATCCCACATGGAGTATATGCTCTTCCATCAAAATATTTCAATGTGGTTGGTGATCGTGACAACGACGGTGAACCAAGTGTTTTCTAGCAGCTCATGGACATAATGCAAGTAGATTCCCCCTCATCAATAATAGTTTGGTGAACATTTTTATTGAGAGATTTTACTTGGATTAGGAAAGATAATTGCTCCGGTAACTGTGGTGTATATCCCGCATGGTTAAAAACCACAAGATTTGAATCCGTAGGATCTATTCCACCTATTGCTGATAGTAAAGCCTGCTTTTGGGAGGGGAAGTTTTACAACACCTTGAGTGTCGACATAGCAGAAGGTGATTGAGCAAGATCTTCCACTATGTTATAATTTTGAGCTTCTCGAGCCCGAGGGTTGAATGTCAATTTGTTCACAATTCCCATTGGTGGTTTTATTGTCAATTCAGGTACAATGGGTGGAACAACTTCAAATGAAGTTAAATTTGAAGGATTAGGTTGATCAGTGGCCTGATTATTCGACGATGACGGATTTCCATAATATTTGTTTCTCATTGACACCAAAAATTTGTTTTGTGGCTTTGTGATGGATAACATGAGTACTCGAGATGTGGAAGCATGGTTTGTTGCAACCAAATGTGTCTCTGAGGTTGGAAACGGATCAGTCAACACTGTCGATGTGTTTGAAGTCTTTAAAAGTTTGGAGACCTCAGAGCAGTGTGGACAATCTCTTGTAAAATTCTCGTCATTACATATCAGACATGGATAATGAGATTTCCTTGCCAAAGTAGAGGAATCAGATGATTTATTTGGAGGGGAATTTTCTTGTTTCTTTTTGTTTTTCCCCTTTTTCTTGCTCCTTGGTTGCTTTGGACTTTTTTCCTTTGGTAGATGAAATGACATTAATATTGGAGGCAAGAGTAGTTTCTGATGCATTGGTATTTTGATTGGAAAAAGAAAGAGTTTGACCAGATGGTCTTCCTATTTTTTGTGTGCTTGGAACCAATCACACCATCGCTGGCATGAAAGTCCTTACTTGATTATGGAGGAGGGGGAACAGTGAAAGCTGGTAGAGGTGCATTAGGAATTTTATCATAATGCATGCCGGATTATGTGTAAATCAAATCCAAGTATTGGGCATGAGCAATAACCTGGTCTTCTATGACAACTCCACCTTTTTCCACATCCTCGGTGATTGATGGAAACAAGGATTTTATGAACCACTCAGCTAAAAGCTGATTGGGAACATATATCTTAACCATTCAATGGCGATGCCGCCACTCATGAATATGATCTGATATATGGGTAGCAGTAGTCTATTTAAAGCTGGTTAGGAGTTCCGTTCTAGTCTCGTATCTGATAGGTAACTGGAAGTGGGTCAAAAATGTAATGGCTAATGTGGTGAAATTATCGAAAGAAGCTCTTGGTGATTCAATGTACCATTTATCAGTTGGACCAGTAAGTGTTCTTTGGAAAAGATGAAGTCTGGCCGAATCATCATTTAAGGATTTTGATGAACACCACAAATGAAAGGTCATGACATGATTTGATGGGTTTTCTCCAAGATTTCCATTAAATTTTGGAATGCTAGATGGTAACTTATGCGTAATTACCAGCCACCAAGGTGCATATCAGATTGGATCATTAGTGAGCCGATTTAAATCTGGTAATTCTAAAGTTGCTACAAATGGAAACAGTCGATTCAAGTCAAGTTGAGCATACCTGGGATATGATGGAATTTCCTGAGCAATAGGTCTTTGCATACCAACATAGGGCATCTTCATTTGGTAACCTTGGTATGGTTGTTGAAAAAAACTAGTATAAGGTTGTTTTTGATAACCAAGTTGAATTTGTGGTTATCCATAAAACCAGGACCTTGGTAAGCTTGAGATTGACCAAAACTAGGTTGAGCCTATGGAACAAGTCCAAACTGGGGTTGGAATTGTTGGAATTGGGGTTGTTGAAATTGAGTCTACCATGGTTTTTGAATCAATTGTTGTTGTTGTTGGTACAACTGTTGTTGATTTAATGTTTTTTGTCATGTAGCAATGAAAGGTTGGTCAGGTTGTGAATAAACTATACCAGTGTAAGCCTGGGTTAGTCTAGATAAGGGTATACTAACCTGAGGTTGTTTATGAACTCTAAAAATGAGTGGTCATTGTATAAAAACCCGAGGAACTTGAACTTCTTGACTTGAAAATTGTGATTGCAAAGTAGAAGGATCAGTTTGTACCAGTTGATATACAACATTTTGAACTTGTGACTGTGGTACAGTAGTAACAATAGGTGTAGTAGGAATAGCTGACACAGTTTACATTGGTTGTGTTGGATACACAAGCCTTGGTTGAATTGGCATGGCTAGTTGCCATTGACAAACTCTAATTCCATATTGACCTGGATACTGTGAGATATTAGCATATGGTAGTCCTCTGGAATAGGGATGATATAGTGAATAAGCATATTGCTCTCCATATGGTGGCAATCCAATATTTAATGGATACATAGGTCTTTGTTGACCAGATTACCCAGCTTCATACTGATATGAAGGATCAAACTATTGGGTTCCCATTAGAGAAGAACCAGGTAGAATTCCAGTTGAGGACATGGGTGATGACCATGGTGTAGAAGAAACCCCTAAGTGGGTTCCAGACAATGATTGGTAACCAATTGGGATGTACGATTCACCATAAAGGTGCGACTCAGGTGTGGTAGAAAACATCGAAAAGGTTACAACAGAAGATTATGCTGCAGTTGCATCAAATGATACAGTCTGAGATGTTGATGGTTGTTCAGCCATAGTTAACTGACCCAAAAGTTGTCCTAAAGAATTGGCGGGTACTTGAAAAGAAGCGGGATCAAATGAAGCAAAAAAATCAAGAGTATTAAGGTAAAGATAAAGCCTAGTTCGAAAGTGAAATGGGGTTCCAGGTGTGGAATCTTCTTCCAATTCCTCCTCTATAGCAATTAAACCTGGTGGAAGAACTTCACCGCTAGGTCTGTAAAAGATTTCTGGTGTTGTTGAAGTTGAAGTTTCAATAGTTACTGATGTCTAAGGGGTAACCGTTTGATCATCTTCCGATAAAGTAACAGCTTCTAAATGTTCAAATTCGAAGTCCAGATGTTCGGGTAAGTGAACAACAGTTTCAGAAAGAGGTTCCTGAACAACTTTAGGTTCAGATGTAACTTCTGTTTGAACTGGGATAGATTATGGATTAACTTCTGGTTGAACTGATTCAAGTTCAGAAGTACTTTCTTGTTGAGTACTTTCAAGTTGAGGATCAACTTGTTGTTGAACAACCTCGGTTATTGTTTCACTAGGATCAGTGTTAATGTCCTCAGGTAATTGTGAAACTTCTTCTTTAGAAACTAATGGGCCATAAATAGTTGGAGTAATTAGAGTCTCTATAATTACCGAAATAGATTATTCAGGTAACTCAGATGAAGAACTAGGAGTTCTTGATGTACTAGACTCAGTTAAGTGAGACCGTTTTGCCTGAATTGGTGTCGCTTTGGAAGGCAAAGGTGGTTTTCTCACTGTTCTCCGTGAATGATAGGGTATGGGTTGATGTTCCTCCATGATTTCTGATTAATTTTATTATCAAAAAAGAAATAAACAAAAAGGGTTATACTAGGTAAAAGGTTTACCAAGCAACTGTGAACTGCAGAATACCTCCTGGCGAACCAAGAAGTACAGGCAGACAATCTCCGTGAATGTTGTGTTCGGTGTATCACAGTTTACAAGGCGACTAACACGATTACCTAAGGATAGATAACATCCTAGAGTTTTCCTCCCATATATACCCAAAGTTACATGGAGGCCCAGTCCGTATAAGCACTGTCTAATGCAAAACCGCACAGTGAGAGCATATTGTAACACCGCCCTATATACCTGAAGGTACATGGTCGAGCTACGGTATAGTCACATACATGGAATGAGGTATCACACTTGGGATGTATTGCAAACAAGTTACTGACAACTGCTTTGTCTTACGACGCTGAAACACGTCTCTAGCCTAGAACCACTAAATGTTCTCGTTAATGACAATGCTCCATTAGGTAAATTGATGTTTATTTTAAGTTGATCTTGCTTAGGAATTTTCCTTTCAAGTTCACCACGTGATGTATTCTAAAATTCCTAGGAATGCAACTATCATGATAAGCATTCTTTCCATTCAATTTAACGATGAAAATCCTAGCTACTTAGGGATAGAGCAATCAGATTTCTTTTGATCAAAGAGAAAAGAGCACAATCTAAATGCAATTTCCATACACTATTCCTATCAACACACACAAACTTTTTCAATGCAACATGCATGTATTTCTTTTCGATTCCCTTAATGTGAATATGAACAAAAAGGAAATATGCACATACAATCAATCAATCTTTCATATGAACGAAGACTTTTACGACAGTTCAGATTTGAAGGAAGAGAAGACTTTACGACACTTTCTTTCGAATGAATGATTAATCAATTATATCCTAAATTTGACTATTGATCGATAATGACAAAGAAAACATGAAGAAACATTAATCAATCCAATCAAAGCTGGGCTAGACCAGGAGATAAACACTCATTTTCAGAGACATAACATTCATTGATCAATCAGCAAACAATCAAACAGAGAAAACTTGGTAAAAAATATTTCCAAAGGTGGGAAACTGATCCTAAGATGATTAGAGTAGCCCAGAGTGGGAGACAGTGCACTTCAGAGCATTGTCCCTAAGATAGGGATGCTTTGCAATGCACTGTGTCCCTCACAAGCCTGCGCTGGTGAAAGTAAGCCATTTCAAGAGACAATTTGACACAGTTTCGACCAATTTTTTCAATGTAACCAGCTGAATTACAATCTATGAACACAAATAGAGTCTAAAAGGATGTCTTAGGAGGTGGATAAGCTACTAGGAAAGAGGATTCTTCCTAAGTGGAGTCACCAATTTGTTTTGGAGAATTTAGTATCTACAGATAAATACAAATTCACTAGACAAGTAGTTGTGCCTAGAACAATAGTTTAAAGTGTTTTAGACTTTCCCTATAAGCAATGGATAAGAAGAGAGGATAAAAGGCCTACCTGCAATTCTGCTTTCCTCTCATCTCCCTTCTATCGGTTCCGTCGCTCCTTCCCATACTTAATCCACTTGAAAAGTACCCTGTCAACACAATAGAAGATGAAAACCAATCAAAGCATACGATCCATTGAATAGAAATGAAAGGAATCATAATTCATACATATAAGCATTATGAAAGAACACAAATATGGAAAAAGTTTCAAACACTTTACTAGATAGAATAAGGAATTACAACCATCAGTGTCTAATTCAAAGTCATTCCTCCAACTTGGATCCCATCCACATCACATCAAAAGCAAGACAAGCTTGTGGCATCACATCATTTGCTCCAAAGTCAAGTCTCATAGCAGCATTATCTCCTTACAGTTCAACATAGTCCAACTTCTGATCACTTAGATGAGTGGTCAATTTATAGGAATATGAAGGAGGTTTTGTCATTAATGGTGACATTGAATGGCCTTCCATACTTAGAATTAGTTCCATGAAGGAAGGGATGAGAGGATAGGATGATCCTTAACTCATTCCTCATCCATTTTCGAGCTCATAGGAGTTGATAAGATAGGGAAACTTCTAGATGACTCCACAAGATAAGAATATTCCCAAACCCTATGTGAATTTCGCTCATTCTCGCCCAACCCAAGTGAAAGGAATCCTAAGTGCTCTGCAGAGCACCTTGGTAGTGGACTTAGCTGCTCTGCAGTGCACCTTCATAAGGGCTTACCTGGATTGGTCCTTTTAGAGGAAATTTCTGGATATCTTCAAGTCATGAAACAATCTGGGAAGGAGGCATTCAAAGGGTTGACTTGTTTAGGGCATGAAACAACTGATCTTAGGGTTTGATGAGTCTTAAATCACTAATATGAATGTTGGGATTTTATGGGCCCAAATGGATCTATAATAGGGACAATGTTACATCTTAGGGGTGTGAGAGGTGATATCCCTAGACAACGTAAATATTTAAATTACTGCATACCAAACAACTATTTATTATTTTAAGTTCTAAAAACTATTTCTGGAATTTAAGTATGAAAAAAGTGAAATAACAATAACCTGTAAATATTGTTTTACTTGCTAAAGTATTTAGGATTGACAGTTACCTGTCCCTAACTGATTTATTGAGGATTTACTCAAGAAATATCAAGAGGATAGGGGTATCTAAGATCAGGAAGGAAAGTGAGAAAGAAAGGAAAAGGAGGAAAATCTATGCTGAAATGTGAGACAATTTTCTATGGCTACGTCTGGTTTGGACCAGATAGCTATGAGATCGTGATTTCTCATACTAAAAGAAGGTTCCTATATTTAGGAACAGCTCGAGGGGAGACTAACTAACATGGTAGTCTCAAGGTTGGGAGGCAAAGAAGCAAGCAACAAGGTCTAGTTATAGACCAAATTTGGAAGACAACGTGGTCTAGATAAGTGAAAAATCCTCATGTTAAATAATTAGAAATCTAATATGTATTTTGATATAAATCCATGCATGTTATTTGCTAACAGAAAGTAGAAACGGGTTGTTTAACCTAAGGAATTTGTATAAATAGTCCATAGGTAAATTTTTCATGCATCTAGATGAGAGGTAGATTACTTTTAGTACCCAGTAAAAGGCACAGTCAAAATCGGTGGACCATGACAAAAGAAACTGACAGATTTTAGTTAATAATTTGTCACGGCAATAAAAGAAAACATTTAAATACGAAAATGGTCAAGGCAGCTATTACACATATTAAATATTCATGGAGTAACCAGAATGCCATAATATTTATTTAAGGAGGCAAAACGCTGAATACATAGGTATCAACCAAACCCTGAACACCAGGGACATAATGAACAATTGTATATGAATATGTGATAACAAAACATTTTTATTATGTACCAGAAAAGAAAGCATTATGGATACTGACCTACATAAATTAATTGAGAAAGCAATTAAGAGAGCTTAATAAAAAAAAAGAATTAAATGAGAATTTAAAGTTTATGATAGTTAAACCCACGAGGATTCATCCTTTGATTTTTAAATCCCTACCCTCAAGGACCAGGGTAGACAATACTACCATCTCTACTTAAAATCAACAGATTAAGTAGAAATTTACAACTTCAACTTAAAAAGCAGAATATACTTTTATCTTTGTCAAAACTAATGAAGAAACTACTGAAAACATTACGTTCCCATAATATGATTAAAGATAAATAAGTAAACGGAAAATAAAGAATTGTAATCTACTCATCGCAACATTACAAGGTTGTCCAACCTATCATCAAGAAAGGAATCTAATAGAGTCAGGTCGTGTTTGAACCGCAAAGCCCTTTGCAATATATACAAAATACATATCGCCTTATTTAAGGTCGGCTAGAAATAAAATACAATTATTTAAAAAAAATTGATACATTAATAGTGGTCTATGTAACCCTTATGCAAATGTACCAAATGCATATTTCCCTTTTAGGGGCTGGCAACGCCTAAGGTAAATACAATTAAGTATATTAACAACATAACAGTTCACAAATGGAGTTTCCTTCTAAGAGACGAAACCCTCAACCAAGAAAAACTGTAATAGAAAATCTTTAGGCAAGCACAAGTACCCGGTAGTGGGTTAGGACTTCCATTACCATGCTTAGTGGGCTGAGCGAGGGCCTCCTCCAACATTTCACCCAAAAATGTTATCACCTGCAAAACCCTCCACCCTAAATGGGAGGAGTATTGAAGGTTAAAAGCTGGCATACGATAACAATAGAAGGATAAAATACCTGAAACTGAAATTAGTAGACAAACCATTCAGACAGTACCTGATTTAAACACATGTAGAAACCCTCCTCACTGCAAAATGCTAAGCCAGAAGCCAAAAACACATGATAGGAAAAACCAGGACAATTAGAAGGCATAAAGCGGCAACGGTGAACAAATTTGGAGCAAACAACCTCCAGTAACAAGCGATCGAACTATGAATACTTGAGCATGGAGGAAACCTATCCATAGAGCATACCATATCCATTTCCAGAAGAGGGAAGAATGAATGGACATACAACACTACTACAAAGGTATAGAAACTTGAGGACTCTCATCCACCATCTGATCCAAGTGACAATCAGACACCGTCGATCTGGAGCCAATTCCGATGTCGAACGATAGAGTTGTACAATAACAAGGACTCCAACAAGGCAACACCTCCACCTAGGCCGATACAAGAACCGGTGAATTAATGTAGTGCAGGAGGCTGAGTGATAAATATTTATTGTTAGCTCAGAATTTGGACAGTAATAAAGTCCTGGTTTAAATGCAGATGAGTATATGGTATATTCAAATTGTGTCTCAAAAGTGACAAATGGGACTATGGCCTCGGTAGAAACCCCACCACTGTATAACCATTAAACAATAGTCATGGAAATTAAGCTATGGTGTAACTTGTTGTAAAGAATTATATTATGGTAATCAAATATTACATTAGTCATAGGTAAAGCAAAAATGCATTGGTAAATATCTCATAATTTTGGTGCAATTATTAAAATCTTATAAGTAAAGTTCTCTGTTGAATATACAATATTTATTTAAAAATTTCTTTATTCATATTTGACATGTGGGTGTGTGACAGATGCAAAGGAGCATGAGGGATTAGGTATGGGAGTAATACCATACCATATGCATTCATATTATGGGATATATATTGAGGAAAAAATTACATAATATATTAAGCATATAATAGAGGGTAAAGGGTTTTTATATTGGCAAGTATAAAAAATGGAGCTCAAAGTTAATGAAAAGAAGCAAAGGGGTATAAAAAATGTTAATAAAAAAATGGATACCTACAATATCTAGTGAAAGTAGGGGTTTTTTAAATTGGGAAGGTGTATTGGGTTCTTATTGGTAGGGGGTTAAATAATGTTATTTTATAGGTATTTTCCAATATGTAGTCAAATTAAGGATACTGTTTAGTATGCCACGAACGCACGTGATATATTAGAGGTTCATTGAGTGAAGCCCCCGTCCAAAGGAACAGGTTACTAGTATTGGGGTCCAAACCTATGCAAACAATATATGTAGTAGGAATGGAATTAAGACACAAATATGAAAAAAAATTATGGTCATGGGAAATGACATAGGCATCTCTTAGACACCTCGAGTGATGGATTTATTGCTCATAGGAAGGTTTTGTAGGAAAATGTTTGAGTAACTTCTCCATTAAAGTGGATAGAGTGATCATGGATCAAGGTCAACCATAGAGGATGTTCCCTAGATGACCCCCTTTGAGGAAGGGGTTTCCACATAGGGGAGGGGCATTGGGTGTCTTGAAAAAATCAAAGAGGCTAGTATCCAACCCTTTATATGTTTCCTCTAATTCTAAGAAAATAAGGGCACATTACATTCATTTTATGTTTAAAGAAAAATAGGTTGAGGTTTCTAAGGGGAATTGAGCCTTGGACCCTATCCCTTATCCATTGGTGAGAAGAATGTCCAATATGTCCAAAGCTCAGAAGAAACCAAAGGTAGACATAATAAAATGTTGTAAATACATAATTGATAGGGCCCAGAGAGAAGGGAAGGCCATAAGGAAAGATTCCTAATTCAGTTCTTATCTATTAATGTGAGGTTTAGGGATTGTTCACAAGATGTAATGTAACCGCTCCTCTTGCATTTACCAATTTTTACAAGCCATCTGAGAATCACTAAGAAGTTCTAGTTTCCTCTCATTTAGCTACAGCAACACTTGTTAGCCCATGCATTCGTCAAACATTCAAGTACTTATCCAATCATGAATAAGAGACATAAATAGAGCACATCATAGAACCTTTCTTGTAACCAACATATAACCAAAATAGAAACCATAACAACTCAACCATAAAATCCACATAACAACAAGTACAAGTGCTCATAGATCACAATAGGAAAATAACTCTTATTAACTTATGCAAAAGCCAACCAAGTTAGGGACTTCCACGTACCACCCAACCATAGATTGTGTTGAACCAAATCTTTCTTTCAGCTAATCACCCTCGTGCCATATTCCAAGCATGAATGTGGGATCTCATAGGATAAACCAAGACATAATCAACCAAGTAATCCAGAGGTTAAACCACCTCCACTCTCAAGTTATCGTGATCTCACCTAAATCGCTCCAAAGATCACAAAACCAAATCAATATTGGATGCCCCAAAATTTCTTCACCATACCTTGAGGAATTTTCTTGTCTCCACCCACATATCAAGGGATTCCCATAGAAAAACATCTCCACTCCCAACCCTTTGGAATTCTCTTGAGACCACGTCACCCGGTTCCAAAACCTTTCGGTAATCCAAAGCTCAACCAAGAATGAATCCCATCACACCCTGAAAATCCAAGAAATCGAAAGGAAATTTTGAAATTGTCGTCAAACTAGGAAAAAACCATGCCAATGATAACAATTGAACCAAATAAACAAATGCATGTACCATGCATTCAAACCTTAGGTATGAAATCACACTTGAAACTTGTTACCTACAATACCTTCCCACTAAAGTCATTGATCCAACCTTCTCCTTATTTTCCTTCGCTTGTCCTTTGCTTTACTTTGCTTGCTTTCTCTCTCCTATTGGAACTCTCTCTCTCGCAAAATTAATCGAAAGCCAAAATTGACAAAAAGATATGAAAGATTTCTCTGATGTCTTTTTATCGTTAATGTTTCTTCTTTTTTTTCCATTTTCCTTCTAATTTCCTTAGCATGCAATTTTTTGTGTGTTCACCTTCCTTCTTTCCTATTTTCATTTATTTTCATAATTAAATGTCAATTATTGCCTATTTTTCTTTTTCACTGCCTTTGCCAATTTCCATATCCATAATTAAACCACAAGTGATTCCCACTATAGTGTTTTCCTAACTTTAAACTTGGAATATGTGTCTCGTGACCTTGGTATTATTTTCCATTTATTATCCTTTATTACATGAAACATTAACCTGGGGATGTCACAAACCCCTCCCCCTCGGGGAAACATTGCACACAATGTTCTATGACACCTATGACCAACAAACCACTGAAGAGAAAAAAAATACAAAAATAACACATACACTTACTAGAGATTTATAACATAGCTCGATGCGGTAGTTACAATAAAAACACATATAATTTTGCACATTTTCTTCAACAAGAAAATAAACATACTGTCTAAATAAACATAAATTATTTTTGGAATACAGAGAGAGTGTTTGTATACCTTTACACAAGCATATGTAAAATAGGGATTGATTCTCAAGATAATAGAAAACGTGACAGAGTTCATGGCATTCCTGAAATGCATAATGAGTTAAAAGACCTAGAGAGGAAATGAAGAATTTTAAGGAAAAGGGTATTATAGACCATTTTGTCACATATGGTCAATAGGTATTCAACTGGATCAATCAACATCCTTTTACCTCCTTTTCATCATCCTTGCATAAAGCCCTAAGAATGACTCATTCTAATCCTTGAGTTTCAAGGACCAACACTTCCTGGCCTCCTACTATATAGCGTTCACTACCAGGTTACTCCACTATGGCCTACATTGATTACATATAGGTTTCTCCACTGTGCACCTACATTGGTTCTAGAAATTCAGGAAAAATGAGAGAATCTCAAAGCCTTCTTCCAGAAGCTTCTAGGATCTATTGTAACCATTTACCTCAGACAAAATTCTTGAATCTTATGTTATTCTACCTTGGAGTTTTCATCCCTTATCCCTTGAGCTCATCCTCCCATCAAGAGTGGATCTCAAGCCCTAATTGATCAAATGATAAGAATTCATGAACTACCTACATCACCTATATATTTACTGCCATCAATGGGCAAGGGATTGGATTTTGAATAGTGATTCTACCCTTATGTTGTTGATATGAGAGAGATATTTCCATGCAGTAGGGTGACTAGAGGTGCACTTTGTGACAAGGAAAGGACAAGTCAACTTGGAGGAGCTCTTTTATAGGATGAACACCTATCTTTGGTTGTAACTCACTCCATTTCTATTAATGCAAAGAGTTCTTTGTTTTCCTTTATATTATGTTATGGTTTCATATATTTCAATACCATGTTGATCTATTGAATAAAGTGATTAGATGACGCTACACAGATTCAGTGGATCGTTGGCTTGCGTTATCTGACTGTGCAAGTTCTAGTAATAGTGATTGGAGCTAGGACTGGAGCATTCAAGCCAAAGAAGGAGCGAAACATATGACAGATTCTAGGTAGGATTCATCTTGTTATCTATTTACTTTAAGGAAAACGTTAGTGCCTTTGTCTTTCTGTTGTTCTAGGTCAGTCCACCAGGCCTAGGGAAGATATTTATGTCCTAATGATCATGGTGAGAATGGGAAGTAACAGAGTGTGAGGATCCATGGGAGTTGTGAAATTTCTCAACTTGCATGGTTTTTTTTCTCCTAGCTCACTACAAGCTGAGGGACTTGTGATATTTTTTATATGATAGGAATAACATGTGAGGCTGCACATTGCAGGTGCTAAGATGGTTGCAACAATGGAGGGGGTGGCGAAGGAGGAAACGAGGCAGTTGGCCATACATGTGTTGGCTTTTGTTGTGGGTAAATATTGTCTTTCCAACCATTGTTGGCATGGATAAAAAAAATTTTTTTTATAGGAACACGAGGTGACACAGGTATTCCAATGCTTGGCAGATTATTAGGAGATGGATGGAGAGGGAAACATGCTTGTTGGCTTGCGATATTTAGGAAATTGGTTTGCAGTAGTTGGTTTAGCTCATCAGATTTATCATAAAAATAGACAGAAGACCTAGGTCTCTTATTCCCTCTCTACTATGGGTTTTGTCCTCTTTCTCTATTATTTCTCCATCTCCCATGACTGTGCCTACTAAAAAAGCTCATTCTTTGGAAATAAATTTATCATGTTAACTCAGTAAGCAATATAATAAACAATATATTCATGCTTCTACTATTGTAAGGGAAAATGAAAACTCACAGGGGAAACAATGACTCGGGGAAAAGGGAAAACTCATGTATGTGTCAGTCAGAATACTATGGCATATATTGAACATTGGTCTAAATTGAATAGTAATGAATATAAATCATAACACTACAACCATATGTTAACATACAAATAATAATTGATGTGTGAGACCCATTTTCTTGCTAAAACACATGTGAATGGGCATTCAAACTAGCTAGGCGATTAAAACATGTGTTTGTGGGGTGATACAATAATAGACTATGCATTCTTGTCGAATCAATAAATAATTGATGACTAAGTATGGAAAATATGTAATAACTAAAGTGAATTTGAATTCATGATTATGTAAATACAATGTAAAGGAAATGTTTGAAGCTAGTGGAGTGGAAGATAAGTATTAGACTCCCCACAAAGAAATTTTTCATGGCAAGATATATGAAGTGTGATTCTCCCATTACTAGGTTCCTCGTCTGGACCTGAGACTAGAGTGTCTCAAGGGTCTAGGAATGTTATTTTGTGTTAATTTGCCAATACACTAGGGAGAATCAACATTTTTTTAATACCTCTCACATCAATATCTACAAGCTTTAAGGAAAGGAATAGGATGGAGAATTTGTATCTATGTGTGTCTTCCTTACTAGAAGAAGTTTGTGCTCTAAGTTAATTGTGATACTTCATGTCGACATAGGGCATGTGGTGAGTTTTTTGAATAAAATTTGTTGTGTGCCAGGGGGTTGATATTTCTATGAGGAAATATAATCATAACTTGAGAAAGATGGGTGCCATATAATGACAAATTAGTAGGCGAGGGAAACTAGGTTGTGTTTCAATGGATATGTGATTAAAGTACAATATATATGACCAACACATACAAGATACCAAGGTTATCATGCTCCATATGAGATATAATGAATTTGGTATGAGGGAGCTATATTTATTAGAGGGATGATCACGTGACAATGGGTGTTTGGAAGATGTTGACTGCAATTGAGGTCCGTAAGGTTGGTTAATGTTGTTTGAACAATAAAAAAAAATCGTTATCATATGTCATCACACAGTTGCTACATTTCACCATACACACCCAGTGAATCATGAGTTGAAGAGAAAAAAAACAAGTCATAGACATATTGACAATATAATGTAGGCATATGCCCTTGTTTGACCTTGGAGATATGATTTTTTTCAAAATAATTTTTTCTTGTACAGATTAAAATAAAATAAACTAGTCATGCATTATATATAATTTTTTTGATAAAGGAGGGCAATTGTTGTGAGGTTGAGAGGCCCCGAGTTTATTTTGTCTTTTTATAGTCTACATACATGCGAGCATCTTGTAGCCATGGATTACCTGAATGATCTAAATGGTGCTAAGTCATTTTTTAGAGGACATCTTAAAGACTAGTAATAGAATGTGTGTGTGTGTGTGTGTGTGTGTGTTTATATAGATATATATTTACGGAAGCATAAAATTTAGTACTAAAAGAAGGGACAATCACTTAATGACCATGTAGAATGGAACACACCTTGCCAAAAATAATTTGTGGAATACAAAGGGAGTGTTTGTGTACCTTTACACAAGGATATGTAAAATAGGGATTGATTCTCAAGATAACATAAAATGTGATAGATTTCATGCCATTATTGAGCCTTAAACATCTTCGTAAACTTCCACAATGAATCACTTAAATGTATGTTCAGGTACCATTGTAAAAATGATGAATAGTAAAATCACAATTTGAACCATATTGATATGCATTAAAACTTAGGGCTAGAATTTATGGACATGCGTTGGTGCAACAAACCTATACCCTCCATACAATTTAACGTGTATTTTTGTCGATGGGTTCCAAATCACATAATTACTTCTAGTAGGCCTTGACAGTGACAAATATGCAAACACAATCCCCTTCAAAAAAATACATGATAGGTTTTTGTATGCGTTTATGCATTGTTCATTAAGAGATAACTCTTACCCAACATATGAGGTTAAGCCTTTGATCCCATGCAGATGTTGGTAAAGTTAAAACACATATATCACAACATTTCATCATAATATTTGTATTGGAAAATAGCTTTAAATCAATATCCCCTCACTTTAACACACATACACA
Source organism: Pinus tabuliformis (assembly GCA_031772625.1). Taxonomy (NCBI): domain Eukaryota; kingdom Viridiplantae; phylum Streptophyta; class Pinopsida; order Pinales; family Pinaceae; genus Pinus; species Pinus tabuliformis. Next base: position 323,238,955 of record CM062814.1, on the reverse strand, counting down.
CATATATTCTTAAGGTAGGCCATTCCCACACCAAACTTCATTACATTTGCGCTTGCAAAGAAAGTCTATGGGTATATCCTTTTCTTTAAATATGTATTTGGATATGGAAGGACCCTTTAATATCTTCATTGACCAAGACTGTTGAATATAAGAAACCATAAAAAAATTAACATAATATGGTAGAACCACTGTCAATGTCAAGCCTTTGTTGAGGATGCACTAATAGTACATGGAATTCATTAGTATGTCGATTAGACACTTAGAGAAGTAAAATAATCCACACGGGTTTCACTCAATGAACCTCTAACATATTATGTGCATTCGTGGCATACTAAACAATACCCTTAATTTGACTACATATTATAAAATACCTCTAAAAATCACATTATTTAACCCCCTATCAATACGAACCCAATACACCTTCCCAATTTTAAAAACCCCTACTTTCGTTATGTATTTTAGGTATCCATTTTTTCCTTAACATTTTTTATACCCCTTTATATTTTTTCATTAACTTTGAGCTCCATTTTCTTTACCTGCTAATATAAAAACCCTTTACACCTTATTATATGATCAATATATTATGTCATTTTCCCTCAATATATATCCCCTAATATGAACACACATGGTATGGTATTGCTCCCCCTGGGAAGCCCCCATGGAATAATCATACAAGTACCTTCATGAAATTATTCTATAAACAAGTGATCATCCTTATGATACCCATGGAGGTAGGACCCCACCTACTGTTAGGTTGATTTTAGTTTTATTTTAGCTTAGATTTGATTAAGGGAGAGACTTATTTAAGAATCACAATGTTTTGTGAAAAAATTCGGAGAAGTGTGTCAACAGAATTGAAGAAAGAACATTTGAGGCCTTTGCGCCAGAGCCCCCTTCTTACTCTTAACGCACTCCTTTTTCTTTTAATTTTTTTCGTGGGAGCCACCTTCTAACATTGGCTCTATAAATGTCTGACAATATGGAAACTCACGCAATGAAAGGGAAACTTCTAATACGCTACTTTCTAGAGCCATTATATATTAGATCAATTTTGCTGAATGAATCCTCTCTTATGTCCACTTCGACTAAGACCCAAGTCCACCTTCTATTTGGCCTTGAAGCCTAGTTTGGGTTAAGACCTATGAATCAACCTAACTTGTTCTTGATTGCTTTCAAGATAGATTCAAACCAAAAAATAAAGGGGAGGCTTGGAAGAATATTCCACACTTATTGAATGGCTAGAAGAGCCTTGACATGGTTGAAGTATATGGTCCACCATTTCAAAAGCAATATAGAGGTATCTAAGGACTAGTCCTTCTCCAAAATTTTCTAACAATCTTGCTCTAAATTAAACAAGAAGTAGATACATCCTCCAACCAAATTGTGGAACACAAGAAAATACCCTAGCTTTAACGCCCATGAGGAAGATAACAAGTTCTTTAAAGCAGTGTCACAAATAGAATTGCAACAAAAGTTATTGACCAAAGCTTTGTTCATTAGAGAAGTAATTTCTCCAAACCCCATGTCCTTTCCTACAACCATTGAGACATTCCTAAGCTTCACTATTATATACCTCTTAGTAGGCTTGGGGCCTAAAGAGAGATTAAAATGTGCACCGAGATTAGATTTCTCCAACGGCTTATTGTTTTCTTACGGAGTGAAAAGGGATGGAACAAAATCAATGGGGGAAGCATTCTAAGGGGTTAAAACCATTATCCTTGGGTGGGAAAAGGTCCTTTAGGATAGTTCTTCCATTTGCTTCATTGTGCTTTGCATTGAATGAATAACCCATTGAAAGAACAATCACATTAATTGGAGTACTTGGAGCAGCCTCAAAAGACCTCCCAACACCCTTTGACCCTATCGATGTGCTACTTAGGAAATCAAATTGTGGTTCAAATGGTTGAGAAGGATACAAACTTTTCGCATAATCCACCTTATCCATTTCCATGTTGGAAAAGAACTTGGACAAGCCCTGAGAAAGGTAGAGAGTAAACCAAAAAAGAAAAGTGAATCACTTCACCCTCCCACGTGGATCACTAGAAAACAATTCACTTGCCATAATAACATAACCTAAAACCAAATCTAATTGTCATAAATCTACATTAAAACTTATCTACAAATAAATGATCAAGATTAAAATATACATATATAAACATAACTTAAAAAAAATACATACATTTAAATTTTTAACATTTTTTAAAAATAAAAAGATATAAAATCATATTTGTAAAAACAAAAATATTCATATATAGCATTATTAGTACTATAAAAGCGTACAACCTACCATTTAAAACTAAAACTGCTTCTGCTTGGCTAAGAGCTCGTCTTCCTCAGACCTAAGGAAACAGGTTAACGGCCCAAGACCCAGAGGCATCTGGCAGGAGTGAAAGCCTGCTCCCTTACGGACCACCAGCGGGTTATTTCAGGTGGCGTGGTTTTCCTTGATAACAGTGATGTGTCAACTGACATTCGCGGATAGCAGCCAGAGATGGCTGTCCTCACTGTTGGTTTGACAAACTGAGTTTGATAGGTTTTTCCACCTTTTGAAAAAAAAAAAAAAAAAACAAAACAAAAAAAACCTACCATTTAAACTTTGCATAAATATTTTGGTAGTGGCATGCACTAGTGACTAAGTCTAAAGGCCTCCCTTATAAACATTTTCATCGAGTGCATGATTTATGGAATTGTATAAAAATTACAAATTTATTTCATAAACATCTTTATCATGGCCAAGTAAACGAGTAGGAAGTCTAAATCCATGTATTAAAAGCATCTTCATCACCTATCGACTAATTAATTACGATTTATTTCGTAAACAACTTCTTCATCGCATACATCATCACTTGTCCTCTTACGTATCCATTGGCATCACTCGACCAGTGAAAGTGTCATCTCCGATAAACAAAATAATGGCCCACATCATTCCTTTGGGGAAGTTCAAGTTCATGCCGTACTTTTTTAAAAGCGACCCTCACTAATTATGCACACGTTTACCGAGTCACTGATTTCGTTTTATTTCTCTCCACCAAACATTTACTGAGTCAAGTCGTGGTTGAACATCGTTATCACATACTTGTACACAATTTCATTTACCATTTCCAAAATACGGCGTCGACTGAGCAAGTGCCAACGTTTCGTGTTTTAATAGAGATATTTCCAGGAAAATTTGAAGGTTTGAGGCCTATAAATACACATTACCGCCATACAATTCTGAACATCGTTTCATTATCGTTTCCTTTGTTGCGAGTGAAGATGAAGGCGAGTGCAGTCCTAGTTTCAGTTTCAGTTGTATTATTCTTTGCTACCTTTGTTTACTCTGCAGATCCGGATCCCGTTAGAGATTTTGAGACGGGATTGAGTACCTTCACCCTGCGTAACATTTTCAAGAATGGAGATGTTAGTAGCGATACCGGCGGGATTCGAGCTGCAACCAATCCTCAAAACTTTCCTGCAGTCCGGTAATATATTCACATATTATTTGCTTGTGGAAATATTTTGTTTGTATGGCCTGTACATTAAATTAATTAACGGTGTTAAATTGATTTTGCAGAACACAAGGGCTATCTGTGGTGAGGTTTAAAATGGTTCCGTGTGGAAGCAACCTTCCTCACACACATCCCAGAGCTTCAGAAGTTCTCTCCCTTTTGTCTGGTGGACCCCTTCAAGTTGGCTTTGTTGACACCACTGGTATTAATCCAACTCATGCCAACACATCTTATTTTCTTATTATCACGATGTCTATTCACTTATTATTATTATGTATATGATCTGATCATTCAAATTGATTTGCTTTAAACTGAATGATTAGGTGCGTCACACATTGATATTCTTTACCCGGGGGATGTTACCGTATTTCCCAGAGGTGTGCTCCATTTTGAACTCAACGTTGGAAACGTGGAAGCTGAGTATTTGTCGGCACTTAACAGTGAAAATCCCGGAACTTTGGTATGCCTTCCTCCCTGCACCAATTATATGTTTAGCCACAATATATTTCAGATGGTTATTGATTATATCATATCATATTGTTTTGGATGATATGATTTCAGACTAGCAGCGAAGCTTTATTTCATATTCCCCTGAGAGCACTGGCAACATCCCTGAACGTGGACCAGGGGGCTGTAAATTGGCTGAAGTCAACAGGTCATCGGTACGCTCCTTCTCTGAAGAAAACTGCAAACAGTGGGTGTGTACCCGGTAGAGATATTACGACAGCCTTTTAGTCACTATTGCACTTTATGAATATACTGTAACAAACGGCGCCAGCGCGTAGAAGTCGCCACAACGACCACAAATGATGATGGCCACAAATAAATATAGATTTTGAATTTCATCCTTTGTTCGATCAAACCCTCGAGACGTCGAACTTCTATAATCTCTTCGATGTTTAGATACAAGCGTGCACGCATCTATGCCAAACATTGTTTTGTTCCTTATATGCAAAACATTGTTTTGTTCCTTGTAAAGTGAATGGATAGTGCATTTTTTACTTCATTATAAATTAAAATATACTATTTTGAACTTTTGGACGAGGAGAAGTATCTTTTAATGAATTTTTTTATAAGTTGAGTATCATATATATATATGTATATATAATTGGTTGGGTATTAAGATTTTGTTGGTGTTACATCATTAAAATTTGTGATTTTAAAAATGGTCCTTTTCCAATATAAAATTAATTATAAAATAGGTTTAGGAACACAATTTTTTATAATATATTATATTTTTAATTTTCATTATAATTATTGAATATTTTTTTGCTTTTATTTAATATAATTTTAAATAAAATTGTAATTTTTTGTTATTTAATTTTTCTTTATATATAAAAATAAATTAGAATTCTTAAATATCAATATAAAGTTTAACTTCTGTTTAAATTATCAACCCAAAGAACAAATCACATATTGATATTATAACTTTTAATTTAAATAATAATAAAAAAATTTCTTTTAAAAAATTAATAAAAATTATATGTGTTGTAATTTATTTTATTTTATTTATAAAAAAGTTAATTGTAAAAAACATGTTTTTAAATATTTTAAAAATAAATAATTTTAAATTAACAAAATGAGATTGGATTTTTCACCAATGTTACCTCTCAAATCAAATTTGAAAAAGATTACATTATCAAAGATTACATCATCAGAATGGAGAAGTGCTAATCATCCCCTAATCTTTAAATACAAAGTAAAGAATTGAATTAAGGAATTGAATTAGTGAAATATACTATTCTACTATCTAGCCACTGGTCATGTTTGTACAATTTTGCAGTTTTAAATTGAGATAAATAACGAAAAATAGTTAACCGTATATTCATCAGCTAGGTTTGGAGAAACTTGAGATGGAAATAACGCAAAAATCAGCGATTCCGTGATGATAGAAGGGCCACATGCAGCAGCGGTAGTCCCTTCTGTATGGATGTGGAAAAGTTGTTATAAATATGGAAATTTAAAAAATGTAATTAATAAATTTGCTTTTGTCTCTTTGTTTACTCTTTCAGCCGCCACTGGTGGCTTGCTGACTGACTTTAGCCGCGTGACCAACATGGTTACTCGGACAAATGCAAAAAACAAAGCAGTTGTGAAATGTGTGCTATTCAAACTAAATAATACTAGTAATTGTTTTAAAAGGTGCAAAGAAATTGTCAAAATTGTATTTTGACTATAATTATGGAATAAATAAGTTTTGTCACGTTATTTAAATTTAATTTATTTGTAAGTTTGTTTATTTTGTTAGGATTTTCAAAATTGAGAAGAAGTTGTAGTTTGTGTTCTACAATCATGCTCTTGAAACATTAATTATAATATAAAATATTGTAGTCTCCAAAAACTGGAAAATTTAGTTTATCTGTAAGTTTGTCCAATTTGTTAGGATCCTCAAATTGAGAAGAAGTTGTAGTTTGTGTTTCACAATCATGCTCTTGAAACATTAATTATAATATGACATATTGTAGTCTCAAAAAACTAGAAAATTTAGTTTATCTATAAGTTTGTCCATTTTGTAAGGATTGTCAAATTGAGAGGAAGTTGTAGTTTGTGTTCCACAATCATTCTCTTGAAACATTAATTATAATATGAAATATTGTAGTCTCCAAAAACTGGAAAAATGATTTTATGTCATTGTGAACAAATAATGAGTAGAAATATTAAAAAGATTTATGAATAATTAAGTAAATGAAATATTAAAATTATATCTTACTTGGGACAAGCACTCATAGATTTGATACAAACTGCTCCTTTTTAAATAAATTCAAAACATATTAAAAATATATATTTATATATAAATAAGAATTCTCAACCTTTCTTTAAAAAATGTTCATTATCGTTTATAAACTATTTCTTATTAAATAAAACAAACTATTCCTTGTGAAATAAAATTGAAAGTAAATGAAATCTATATTTCTAAAGTCACATTGTGAACCAAATGTTTGGAATGAAATTTTAGTACGTATCCTTCAAGGTTTGATTTCTTGCTCAACTACCAAATTTATAGCAGGGGCCATAACAAAATGGTTGCCACATTGTTTGCCAGAGAAGATGTACTAACTGAAAAACAACTCATCAGTTTTGTGAATTGGGCTATATCTTGAGTCTATTTTGAAGATAAAAGAATCTCATTGTTTCCCTACTCTCTAGAGAAGATGTGCCCTCTAGGTAACCAACTGAAAAACAACTCTTCAACCAACTGAAAAACAACTCTTTAGTGTTGTGAATTGGGCTATATCTTGAAGATATTTTGAAGATTAAAGAATCTCTTCTTGTGATTAGGTCTTGTAAGAGGGATTTGTGAAAATTTCCAAGCCTAAGTGATTAATTCTTTATGATATCAATAAATCAACTAATTGTTGAATTTAATCAATATAAAAATAAATATTAATAGCCGAAAATTAATCACTCAAGTATAAAAAACAATTTCACACAAACTACTCATTCAAGATTAAAATCAATTTCACACATAAGTAATTACTAATTCAAGATTCTCTTTTCATTCCTTATTAAAAAATCTTACAAAGAAACCTTCGCATGCTGCCAAAAACAACACTGCACAGTCACCAAAACAACCCTGAAGTTGAGCAGAATGACTTCTTGAACAAATAAATCAATTTTTCAATATTCTCTTTTCATTCATTATTAAAAAATCTTACAAAGAAACCTTCGCATGCTGCCAAAAACAGCACTGCACAGTCACCAAAACAACCCTAAAGTTGAAACTGCTTGAGCAAGTATGGCTAGTTGTATGGTTGTAAGGCTATACAAACTGTATGGAATGTCAAGAGGTATGCACGACTTTTCCATAGGAATATATGGATCCATCTAATAATAGGTTGTATGGAAATGTTATGTATGCTATAGAAACTATACAAATCCCTGTAAAGGAATATGGGCGGCTTGGAAATGTCTTTTTCCCAGCTGCCTGAGCACTCTCTCTTTTTCTGTCACTCAATCTAGTCAGTTGTTACTATGATGAAAGTCTTTCCTTTAAGTTGTCTTTATACTTTTATTTGGAGATCTATTTTTAAAATTAGTAATGTATGAGATATGAAATCAATTTTTAGATATGTTTTTTTTTAACAAGTAAATTACAAAGTAAAGTTAATTTTTCATTTTTCCTGATACTATTCAAACTATTCCCATTAAAAATGTGTGAAGTTTCATGTCTGAACTCTAATTCTTAGGCACCTAAACCTCACCTTTTGGATGTGGCTTGACTTTCTTTCTCATATGACTACTTGTTACAAGAGAGAAAAATGATATGCTGCATAGAACAGTACAAGAATACAAATAATTTCAAATTGCACTTTAGTGATTATGCAGCAAAATAAATAAAGCTTAAAAATTGTGTCATGGTCATTCACTAAGTTCATCATCACATGCAACTTGAAGTAAGCCTTTGGGAGTTTTCAAGAGGAAATCACTTAATCAAGTGTTAGTGAAGTTTAGGTCCTTGGATGATAGTGAGAGCAAAACATTATAATGCATGACTATACAAATGATTACCAAGAAAGAATGAATCTTATTTACCAGTTATGGGTTAATCTTTTGTTACCTATTTGATATGAATACATTTCTGAAGAGGGGTATCATTCCTAAAACATATTTGATATGCAGACTGAAAAGACATTGGTTGAAAGGCCCCAAAGCAAGTACATAGTGTCTGAGTTTATTGCCTTCATGTGATGTGCAACTACTACAGGAGGATCCAAGCAAGCAGCTAGGCGGTGGAGCAAGTGGGAGTGATGACATCAAAGGGCACAAATCAATTACCGGAAGCCAAGCAAATACAACCATCATTTAAGCCGGATGTTAAGGGGAATTGTTGCACCACTAATTTTGATGGTTGTTGGACCAACATACCTCCATGCCTCTTCATGATAATGAAGTACCTTCAACTCCAAAAGCTGACAATTTTTTTAATAAAAGGCCCAAACCGAAGTTAGGCTTGAACAATAAGTATTCATGTTACAGTTCTCCCTTCATCATTTCATTACAACCACATTTACAGTTCTCCCTTCATCATTTCATTACAACCACATTTACAGCTCTCCTGGTAATTAATGGATACTAATGCACATTTGATTTCATACCACTTCAAAGCTAAAAACCAGACCCATAGCTACATGGAAAATGCCATGATGGCCTCCAAAAAATTTGTGTTCTTAACCATGAGATATACACCATTTAATTCGAAGACTTGTATTCTTATTCCACGAACCCTCAAACCATAATGTCAGAGAAGAAAAAGAAACAAAAAAAGCCAGATGAATATGAAACCAACTGTTATCAAAATTGAGTTTGCACAGGCTTGAACTCTTGCAACTGCTTGAATTTCACCCATGGCTTCACCCATACTTTGCCCCCATACATCTTGGTTTTGGAGCCGTGCTTGGTCTCTATTATGAGAAAGTATAGCAGGCCCGAGACCACTTTCTCCTGGGCTTTTACCACCATGGAAAACAAAATACTAACATTATGTTGCATGTTGTATTCATCGACAGCAAGGCATCTCAGGTCTTGAATCTCTTTCTTGTGTTCAACATCCGGTATGTCTCAGATGCCCCCAAGATGAGTGGAATCATCCATCATTATGCAGAGACATGCAAACAACAGTATCAACACCACCATTGTTCTGTTGTGCCTCGACGTTTTAATCAACATTTTCATGTGCATCGACATCGTCCAAAAGCTAACAGTTATCAACATCATTTCTCAAATTACTCATCTATCCTAATCATCCTCGTCTTCTTCTTGCTCCCCCACTGGCTTGAGAAGTCTAGTATTCTTTATTGAGGCCATGGGACTCTTCTATTTCATAACCATTGCAACGCAAGTACAATGGATGCGAAATGGGCACACTCTTTTTCTTTGTTACTACTGTTGTGAAGAAGAAGAAGAACATGTTGCTTCAGAAAACCGGTCCTATCCAAGTGCAAGTATGATACAGAAGTGGGGAATTTGTACTCTAAGGGTTGCTACCAGAGGATATTTCTATTGAGATTAATGTAGAAATGTCTTAATGGAGTAACACTTCAAACCGAACCTTAGATTAGGATTATGAATCTGTCTTCTAGGGTGTTGTTTTAGCTTCCCTAAATGTGTGTAAGCTATAAATATCTCTCATGTAAAGCATGTAATGTGGAGTGTGTTCTGTAGTGGCAGTCTCCAGGTGGTGTTACAATTGTGAGCTTCTCAGGTTGATTTAATAAAGTTTGATTCTTATTTTGACATTGTATCAGAGTTATAGGGCTAAGGATGTCTGTAACCCTGAGAGGAGAGAGAGACTAGTGCGTTTGAGGCCAGATCAGTGTAGAATTTGGCGCGATAGTCGCGCTAATTCACTTATGGCCTTACGCATTTTTTTTGTTTCAAGAACATCGTGAGTGAGCCATTCTTGAATCGCGTCGACCGTGTGAGCCATTCTTCAATCGCGTCGACCGTGTGAGCCATTCTTGAAGAGGAGGAAGTCGTGCTGAGGATAACCATGAGGGGAGAATCCAAAATCGAATTGGGGTTTACTGATTGGAATTGAATGCAACGAGCAACCAATCACGGTCCACGTTTTCGGAGCCTGAATACAGCCGAGGCGAGATGTGTTGGGGTTTTCAGACCATGGTTGTTGCTGGAAAAGTTGACCGCAGGGAGATGTAAAGGAACGAGCTAGCCAGAGAGATGAGCTTTGACGACGCGGAGTTGGTCATGGGAATATTGCCGGCAGGAGGGTCATGTTTCAGGTTATAAATTCTTAACGTTTATTGCAGCTTCCATATCGTGGTATTCAAATTGAATCCGTCTGTGAGAAAAGGCTGCAACAAAGGATCCCAGTGCCAGAGGCCATCGTTTGCTAGAGGAGGTTGCAGTGGGCAGCAAAGGTAGGGCACATCTTTTGCGTTGTTGACAGAGGCCGAGGATTGTTGCTTCATGCAAAGAGGTGAGGCCAAGGATTGTTGCTTCATACAAAAAAGTCATGGATTTTCGTTTACGCCGACTTCAATTCGGTGAGGTGCTTCCTCTACTGGCCATAGAGGAGGCCGCAAGAGGCATGCTAGAGGCCGAAATCCATTTAATCTTTTTTTTTTTTTTGCTGTCACGAATTTGATTGAATCGCTGCTCCTGCGCTCCACTGTAATTTGCAAAGAAGTGTTGCTCTCCATTGGAAATGAGGTCTTGAAGGCCGTCGTGGCATAGTTCAACGCTGACAGTTTTTTAATGTAGTTCGACCTCAGATTTGGGTTCAATTGGTGAAAGGAGCAATTAAGATCTGCATATTAATTGTGTTTTTTAATTAAATCTTCTTAAAAGTTTTAATTTAATTCTTTAATTAAAAAGAGGGGTTTTTTGTTTGATAAAGGAGGGGCTCTTTATTTGATAAAAAAAATGGGGGCGATTAATTTTTTTTAAAGAAGGAATTGAAGTGATTTGGGCTCAGTTTTGTTTGGATCCAACATTTGTAGTAGTTTTGTAGATCTGGGGTTGTTATTTTTTAAATTGTTGGGGTTGAAGTTTTTTTTATTCATTCAAGATGAATAATCAATTAGCAGAAGCTTACCTCAATGAAAATAACAAGTTGGATGGATCCAATTACTTTGGTTGGAAATTCAAGCTGCAGACCCTGCTTGAGGGACACAATGCATGGACAATTGTGAATAATGATGAGGTGAAGCCGAACCTGGCTGCAGGAGGAACAACAGCAACAATCCAAGACTGGGACAAGCGGGAGACTAAGGCGAGAATGCTCTTGAAATTTTCAGTCAAAGATTGCATTATTCCCCATATTTGTGATTGCAAGACTGCACCAGAGATCTGGAAGACGCTCAAGTATCTCTATGAGGTCAAGAACATCAATCTATTGTTGTTCTTGAAGAGCAATATTCTCTCCATCAAGATGGAGGAGAATGAGACAGTTGTAGCATTTATTTCGCAAATCAAGGAGCTCAAGAACAAGCTGGGTGACATCGGTGAAGCTTTTTCAGATACAGATTTTTTCACGATTACCATGAATGGTATGACTGACGAGTATCATATGTTCATCACTGGCTTGAATGAAAGAGAAAAAGCCCCCGTGTTTGAAGAATTGACAGGGATCCTCATGTAAGAGGAGGAAAGGTGGTTGACTCATAAAACTCAGAGTTCAGATCTGGCCTTGATGGCAAAGAAGAAACCCTTCAGAGGAAATCCAAATGCAGCACAGAAGAGCAGTGCAACCCCACAAAGAAAGATGCCCCCACCTCAAGGTACGTCTTTCAATAGAAATGACTCTGCGACCAAATGTTTTTATTGTGGTAGAACCAACCATATAGCCAGATATTGCATGAAGAAGAAGTTTGATGAAGGCCGGAAGAGACATAAACAACATGCAGGTCATTTTGTTGATGAGGAACAAAGTCAGAACATTAGATTGTTCATATCTGACTCTGTGCTTTCGGCTAAGGATGATGAAGCAGATACCTAGTTTGTGGACTTAGGTGCATCCATCCACATGACAGGGAACAAACAGTGGTTTGGAGACTTCAAAGAGACCACTAGTGGAGAAAACATCTATCTTGGCGATGATATAGGGTACCAAATCAAAGGTTATGGTAATATTCCTGTTGTTTTGCCTGATGGAAATATTAGACATATTCATAATGTGATGTATGTACCCGGAATAAAAAATAATTTGATCTCTGTTTCTACTATAACTAATCAGAATCTCAAGGTAGAGTTTTATAAATCATATTGTGTCATTAAAGACCTGTTTGATTGTATGAAGCCTATTGCATCAAGTATTCGTGTGGGAGGATTGTACAAGCTAAATGTCAAAAGTGCACCACATCAAGCATTGACATAATCTGCCATGACTACAATGGACTTATGGCATCAAAGGTTTGGCCACATTAACTTCAATGAACTGCTGCTATTACAGAAAAGAGGTATGGTCGAAGGTCTTCCTATTTTAAAACCCATTCATATTGATTGCGATGCATGTGCAATGGGAAAGTTACACATAAATGAATTTCCTGTGAATGTTGATAGAAGAAAGAGAGATATACTCGAGCTGGTACACACAGATTTATGCGAGCCTATGCAGACAAGATCGTTAGGTGGTGCATACTATTTTTTATTGTTTATTGATGACTGTACTAGATTTACTTGGGTGTATTTCCTCAGGAAGAAGAGCCACACTTTTGAATACTTCAAGGAGTTCAGAAGTATGGTTGAAAAGAAGACAGGTAAAAGCATTAGGATTATCCGCTCGGATTAAGGGGGAGAGTACAAAAAATATTGTGTCCTCAAATATTGCAAAGATAATGGGATACAGCAATAGTTTACAGTACCCCACACTCCTCAATAGAATGGGGTTACAGAGAGGAAGAACAAAACCCTTGTAGAGTGTGCTCACAGTATGTTAAAAGGTAAGAATGTTTCTAATGGTTTTTGGGCTGAAGCGATTAATATTGCAGTATATCTAAGGAATAGGAGTCCAACAAGAAGTTTAGATTTCAAAACTCCTTTTGAAGCTTTATTCGGTTATAAACCTATAGTTAAGCATTTGAGATTTTTTGGCAGCAAAGCCTTTGCCCATGTCACAAAGGAATATAGAAAGAAACTGGATTCAAAGGCCATCAAGTGTATTTGTGTTGGGTATTGTACAGAATTCAAGGCTTACAAATTGTTTAATCCCTCTACTCATAACGTTTTTGCGAACAGAGATGTAGTGTTTCATGAGCAGGTTAATGAAGGAAGCCATGAGAATTCTAATGAAGAATGGCACGTGCCCTTGTTGGTGGAAGAAGGAAGTGATGAATCAGGTGACAACAATGAGTAGATGCAGCAACAACAACAACAACGGAAAGAAGATGATGTAGCTGTCAAGCCAAGTCTAGAAAATGATGATCAGACAAGGTTTGAAGCTACCCCACCACTCAGGAGATCAGGTAGGAAGGTTCAGTTGCCAGCAAGATATAGGGAAAATTCTTTTATAACTAGTATGATGAATGTTGTTGAACCCTCTAGTTATAAAGAAGCTAGTCAATATAGTGAATGGAGGGCTGCTATGGAAGAGGAATATGTATCAATCCTCAAAAACAAAACTTGGGATTTGGTTAAACTACCTAAGGACAAACAACCCATAGGATGCAAATGGGTGTATAAGCCTAAATTTAAAGGAGATGGGAGCATAGATAAGTATAAAGCTAGGCTGGTTACAAAGGGGTATTCGCAGCAAGAAGGCATAGATTATGATGAAACATTTGCCCCTGTAGCTAAACTTAACACAATTAGAATGATAATTGCTTTAGCTACCAAACACCATTGGATGATTCACCAGCTAGATGTTAAATATTTTTTTTAAATGGGGACTTAAAAGAAGAAGTCTAATTAGTGCAACCTGAGGGCTTTGTCAAACAGGGTGATGAACATTTAGTTTGCAGGTTGAAGAAAGCGTTGTATGGACTAAAACAAGCACCCAGGTCATGGTATGAAAAAATTGATTCATTTTTCCTGTAGCATGGTTATAAAAGAAGCAAAAATGACCCTAATATTTATACCGTGTTTGATAAAGAGGGAAGGATTATTTTGATTTATTTATATGTAGATGATCTAATCATTACAGGGAATGTTGATAATCTCATTAAAAAAATCAAGGAGCAGATGTCACAAGTCTTTGAGATGAAAGACCTTGGAGAGCTACATTACTGTTTGAGATTGGAAGTTTGGAGGGATTCTGAACAAACTTTTATGTCACATAGTAAGTATGTCAGGAGCTTACTAGAAAATTTTAGAATGGATCAGTGCAAAGCTGCAGCAGTACCTTTACAGCAGAATTTAAAACTTTAGAATGATGATGGATCTAAAGAGGCAGATGCAACATTGTATAGACAGCCGGTTGGGAGTTTAATCTACTTGACTACAACTAGGCTTGATTTGGCTTATGTAGTCAGTGCATTGAGCCAATTTATGTCAAAGCCCCTTGAGAGCCATTAGGTTGCAGCGAAACGTGTTTTAAGGTATCTCTAGGGAACCTTAGATTTTGGTATTGTTTATACTAATTCGTGTGATGTTAGATTGACAAGTTTTTCAAACTCTAATTGGGCTGTAAATATAGATGACATACGATCCATAACAAGCTATGCATTCATCATTGGATCTGGGGTCATTACATGGAGCAACAAACATCATAACACAGTATCCTTGTCTTCTGCAGAAGTTGAATATCAAGCTATGTGTGCAGCAACATGTGAAGTAGTTTGGTTGAGCAGACTTCTCCTTGATGTTGGAGAAAAACAGAAGGTTGCAACATTGATCAAATGCGACAACCAGAGCTCCATCGAACTTGTAAATAATCTAGTATTTCATAAGAGCACAAAGCATATCGATACACAGTTTGATTTTGTCAGGGAGAATGTTCAGTCAAAAGAAATCCATATTGAATATTGTAATAGTTGTGACAGTGTTGGTGATATTTTTACCAAACCTCTTGTAGAATCAAATTTGAGTTGTTTAGGGAAGTGTTAGGCATATATGTGAATCCATTTCTCCATTAAGGGGGAGTGTTGAGATTAATGTAGAAATTTCTTAATGGAGTAACAATTCAAACCGAACCATAGATTAGGATTTTGTTCTTGTCTTCTAGGGTGTTGTTTCAACTTCCCTAAATGTGTGTAAGCTATAAATATCTCTCATGTAAAACATGTAATGTGGAGCTTGTTCTGCAGTGGCAGTTGATTTAATAAAGTTTGATTCTTATTTTGAAAATTTCTAATAATTGCTTTTGGCCTTAAGTGGCTTTGAGCAGGCCAAACTATAGCCTTGCTGTAACATTGGGGTTGCTCGCATTGAAGCACAAAAATAACAAACCGGTGAATTCTCGGATCGTCATGTTCATGGGCCACCATTCCGTTCATAACTTAAATGTTCATGGGCCACCATTCCGTTCATAACTTAAATGCTTTCTGATGTAACGAAAGAGACGTGTCAATTTAAGAGCAAATGGAGACCAAACAAATGTAGTCTAATTCACTTAACAAATGTCCACAGCTTAAGAAAAGTGTAGACAAAACTGAATAGTGAACTGATTAAAAAAATGCCTGTCGGCATAAATATATATATATTTGATATAAATTAAATAATTTATGTATTAAAATAAATTAATAAAATTCTAAAGACTCGGAAATATTATTAATTATGAAGACTCGTAAATATTTGTCGGCATAAATATATTTATATTTGATATAAATTAAATAATTTATGTATTAAAATAAATTAATAAAATTCTAAAGACTCGTAAATATTTGGCGAGAGCGATAAATTGTTACAAGCATTCTTATGTGTTTGTGTGTTACCGGTCATGAATAAATGATTTATGATAACCATAAACAAGTTTCCTAATCACAAGACAAAATAGATATTTCTGAATATGCTTTCTTTTGTTTTGTATCCATTGGAAGGAGGAAGGCCATTTTCATTTTATATGCCTTTTAAAGCTGATATAGTACATAACTTTACCAATGAATATGCTTTTCTTCTATTTCATATCCACAACATCGATATAGTGCATTGTGTAATGTAGAACTTGTTAACTAGAATCCAAAAAATTTCATAAAATCCCTGTGTTAACTATGAATGTTGTTATGATTAATTGACGGTAATTCCATGCTAACAATAGATATATTCGGGGGTATCACGTACAAAAACTCAGTTAAATTATGGCATTAAATTAACGACAATAACTCAAATATGCCAAAATCATTTAAAATAAAGTGATGAGCTTAAAATTTACATTCAAAAAATCTTAAATTAAATATTATGCATTTAAAATATAACACAAAATCATATTAATAAAAAAAAATTAATTATGGGGAAAAATTATATGTCTAACTCACAAAAATATTTACAAACCCTATATTCTATTGAAGATGTATGTTTCCAATGTTACAGTGTCACATGCACTAACCCAAATAAATAAATAAATTACGATGAAGAGAAGTATTACTAAGGTAAATTAATTTGTTTATTTCCAAGCATGATCCAAATTCAATGGTTATGTATTGTTCGCCAGATCATATATCATAATTTAATTATATAGTGCTTACAATATGACACAAATGATTTGACAAGGCTATAAGATTTCAGCTCATTTGGCAGTGTTATAATATTTCCGTTTATTTGGAAATATTACAATGTGATACATGGTTTTTGATATATGGTACGACTTGCATTCAGCCACCGTCCTCCTGGTCACAACCTTAACCCGCTCGACGTGACATGTAAATCCTAGTCCATCAAAAACTTTTAGAATCATTCTTTACTGTCATATATCGGTTGTCGGTTGTCAGAGGTCCGCCTACATTAATTTCCTCTGTTGATGTCATGGATTTGGATCCGACGACTATGGTTCCCGCACTGGAGGGTTAGTGTCACGCCCCTACACCTGCGGTAGTCTTCCAACCGCTTATAGCGAGGTGCGGCACCACCGAACACTTTCTTTTCACCAATACTTATGTTCGTGGACTACGCCTACTTTCACTTTAACATTACTTAGCTTGTGTTTCGCAACTAAGTAAACATACATTTATCCTTTATACCAATGAAGCCCATACTCATTCATTATCCATAGCAATCATAACAAGAACAAAAACAATTGCAACAGTATAAAGGGGAGGGGCAACTCCCCGTAATGTGAGTCTGCCCGAATCAATATATTATATAATCATCATTTTTACAATGTACAGACTAAGTCCTTGGGAAACCCCAAATTTACACTTAGCCAAATTTTCACAACTTCGGCAAACTTGGTTGCCCAGCTCGTCGGCACCTCCGCACGGTCGCCGCACGACTCTCCAACCCGTCGTTCACCTCGTCGCACGTCTTTGCCGGTTCGCTCTTCGTTTGGTCGCAAACGCCCAAACCGTGTATCCCTGCCCACACGCAGTCCCGCTTGCCAACTCTTGACAAACGCCCAAATCGTGTGCACAACACGTAGTACCGCCTGCCCAACTCAACGACCTCCGGTTCCAACCTCTGTTTCACCTTCGTGCACACTTGCACGGTGGGCGGGCGCTCACCCGAGTCGCCAAGACACCCACGCCAAGTCGTCGCACAATGTGGGCGCCACACACCGTGCACGCCCTTCTCCAACCGGCGGGCGACCCTGCCCGCGCCCTTCACCCAAAACCAAGAGGTGTGTTTCACTTCCGTGCGGCTTCGCCCAAGAACGGGCGCATCTCCAAATCTGCGCCCTCCTTCCTTTGTTGCGCCTTCACTTGTCCTACGCACTTCTCCTTGAGCGATGAGCGAGTTGGATGATTTGAAATGCCATCTACGCACTCCCAATATATACACAAGGTTGGAGCGTAGTCTGGCTGTCCAGCCGACTTGCCCAACCTACTTCGCACACCCCTACTTCATTGCAAATTCGCCCAACACACCGTCGGCTTGTCTACATTGTAGGTCGGCCTCCATAAGTTGTAACGCATGCCACCACGCCTATAAACATGCCAGCTCTCCTCCCTTATGCGCATTATATCTTCGCACTTCAAGAGAACTTGCATATCGTTCAAGCCGCAGCCGCATGACCGTCGCACCGCAGCTCGCACAACTGGTCGTCGCACCGTCGTGCACGACCGCCCGTCGCACAACCGCGTTTGCCCGTGCACGCACCCGGGTCGCCCACGCCCAAACGCGTCGCACATCTCCGAAGGCCTTACAGTTAAGGTAACTAACCCCTATCCCAATCGGTCATTCTCTTTGTCATTTGTACCAGTGAACTTAGCAGAGTTGTCTTAGGTGTTCCAACACCAGGGTTTCGAGCCGAGGTGTATTCAGTTCCATATGCCCATGCACGGGTGAACGACCAATCGATTCTGGTTCTTGTATTCATTTCTAACAATTGTTTGTTCAATACATACTTCTAATTATGTCATTGTTGCCATGCAGGATCAACTCACTAAAATTTGCGCTAGCCTACTATCTATTGAGGCTCTTGGCGAGTTACAGTGTAGACTCTTTCTCTAATAAGGTATACTCTAGGTTGCATGTTTTATTTAATTCGTTGGATTCTCAAGAAATGTCACAATTTTCCTTATCAGTTTCTCCTTAATGTTTGGCAGGTGAAACTTTGCGGTTCTTTGGTATCGTTTTCACGAATGGGGTTCTGGGCCTGTCGTATCTCCGCGAGGGTTTTACCACGTAAGTTCCACCCAAAATGCCTTTCTGTCGTTGTTTAATTCCTCAAACCCCATCCCATTCATCTGTGTTTCCTTGCATGTGTACATCTTGGTTGTGGCAACTATATCGTTTTTCCAAACCAAGAAGGGATATATCCTATAGGGTTTTTCTTGCGGTTTCTCAGGATTTTCTACCTTAACGGTTTTATCACCCGCATTAGAAACTGTTTAAACATTTTTTATGTTTATATATGAGTTGCTAGCAAAGGGTTTTTGGTCATGATGATATTATCTTCGTCTAGTTGAATTTTGGGTTGGCAAGTCTTGTGCTGGTATTGACTGTAAATTGGTTTGTATATTGCATATTTATTGCTTCCGTGGCACTAGACCTAAATGTATTTACATTTTATGGCAGAACTATTGTTCCCACAGTTGCATAAGCACCATTTTATTTTCAATGGGAATGCTGCTGCCGCATTATATAGTTTTTATGGTTTATGCGAATTGCCTTTTTCACCTGGTGAAGGTTCGGTTTATGCCTTTAATTGTTCCAGTTACTGCTCATATGATTGACAGTTTACAGGGTTATTACCCACATGTATATTCTTCCTCTCAGGTTTTTTTTTCACTATGGGGTTACTGATCTCACCCCTAACCCAAAGGGTGACCAGACCAGGTCACTGGTAAACTTGGCAACCAAGTACAAACTCCCTCCCCGGGTTCTCAATTTCCACTTTCAGGCTCTAACCCTACAATTAGATACTTAATACACGGGTTGAAGTTTCATGCTGTTCCGAGTTACCCAGAATATGCACAATAGTTTTTCTTCCTACTTAATTTCCTTTGTTCCTTCTATGGGCACCAACCCTTAAGATTTATGGTGTATGTGCAAGGTAAATACAAAGAAATAATTCTGGAACTAATTACATGGTCATTCTATCTATACAATCCTTCTTTCTGTACAAACTTCACTTTCCCTTTTAATTAACAGGCTACAAGTTTACCACTACCTTTACAGTCCTAGTTTTAATAGTAAAAGTGAATTTATAGGTAACATTCCAATTTTCTTGGAGACAAATTATAACCAAAACATAAGATTAGTATTAATCACTTATCGGGTTTCAAATGAGCCTTTTGAGTGCTAGTTTCTCATGGACACCCCTTAACCATTGAGCATCGAATGATACAAAAATCATGGTGGAACTTGAATGAGAGATTTTCTTGCTCCAAGGGAACTAGAGATAGTTGCATGCTTCCCTTTCTTCATATCATGCATCGTGTCTTGCTACATTTTTAGCAAGTGAAATTTTTACCCCACAAGGTGAGGTAGAGGAGAATTGAGTGGTAGAACACCTTTGAATAAGTAATCTTATTTTAACCTAACTTTGGACCTAACAATATTGGCAATTTGTGGGAGAGAGACCTTGTCCATTGTGATGAGGGGATAGGGATCCCACTTTTCCCTCTAATGAATCCATATGAGAACAAATAGGCTTCAGAGAGGCTGAAGTAGGTGTCTCTCTAGTTCCCACCTAAGATTGTGATAATAACAAGGGAACATAAACCACATACTTCTTTCCATTTGCAGAAGAAACATTGATAAATGGATAATTAAAGAGAAACAAGAACTCATTAGAATATGATGTTGCATTGCTTGATTAATAATTGGAGATGTAGAGAAAGCATCCTTTGTAGCCTTAGGAAGTAAGGAAAGAACATTTGAATCCTTTGAGACAAAGCTAATATGAATCTTAGCCAACTCCTTTTTCTTAAAAAAAAATTCATCGGAGCCACCTACAAACATTGGCTTTGTAATTGTTTGACATTATTGCAACTGAAGCAATGAAAGGGAAACTTTTAATAGTCTACTTTCTCAAACTCTAAAGAGACATTACATATCATACATGAACCAAGTACACCTTATATCTAACCTTGAAGCCTATTTTGGGTCAAGGCCCATGAATCATCCTAACTTGTTTCTAATTTCTTTCAAGATACCTTCAAACCAAGAAAATAAGGGGACGCCTGGTAGAATATCCCACACCTATTGAACAACCATAGGAGCCTTGATAAGGTGGAAGTCTATCATCCACCATTGCAAAATTAATCCAAAGAGATTTGAGGACTGGTCCTTCTACAAAATTTATTGATAACCTTGCTCTAATTGAATAGGAAGTAGAGCCATCCTCTTACTAGAATGCAAGACAATACCCCAACATCAACACCCATAAGGAAGATAATTGGTCCTTCAAAGTAGCATCATGGACATATTTTCCACAAAATCTAGAGAAGGAATTTC
The DNA here is from genome assembly GCA_031772625.1 of Pinus tabuliformis. NCBI lineage: Eukaryota > Viridiplantae > Streptophyta > Pinopsida > Pinales > Pinaceae > Pinus > Pinus tabuliformis. Next base: position 323,218,016 of record CM062814.1, on the reverse strand, counting down.
CTTAGACCCCATGTCCTTTCATGCTACCTTTGAGACCTTCCTTGGCTTCACTCTTATACACCTTTTACTAGGCCTAGGCCTATAGAGAGATTGGAATTTGCACTAAGAAAATATTTCTTGAACTCCTTGTTGTCTTCCTATAGATCCAAAGGGGATTGAACAATAATGGAGGGAGGAGAATTTATGAGGAGAACACCATTATTGTTGGGTTGTAGAAAGACCTTCGAGATAGTTCCTCTAATTGCTTCATTGTGCTTTGCATTAAATGAAGTCCTATTGAATGACCTTCCAGATTAATTGGAGTTCCACTTAGAGAAACCTTGAAAGACATTTCACCACCCTTTGACCCTGTCAATGTACCACCTAACATTGACACCTAGGTAATTAGATAGCAGTCTAAATGCTCAGTAAGGGTTCAAGCTTTCCCTATAATCAACCTCATCAATTTCCATGGAAAAAAAGAAGTGAACTAAACCCTGAAAAAAATAGAAAGCTACTCGGGAAAAAAAAGAAAAAGAAAAAAGAAGTAAATTACTTGATCCTACCACATAAATTAGTACAAAACACTTCACTTGCCATGAGAACATAACTTAATACCACATATAATTATCAAAAAACTTGTAACAAACTCCTCCACCAAACAAAATAACCAATATCAAAATATTTTTATATACAAATAATTTGAAGAAATATAAATATTTAAAAATTTAACATATTTTAATATTTTTTAATTAAAAAAATTAGTTATATATATAGATATATATATATAAAAAGAGGACAACATAAAATTAAAATTTTTCATAAATCTAAAGGCCTAGGATGCATTAGTGACTATGAGTGACTAAGTCTAAATCCATTAGTTATAAACATTTCCATCAGCTGCATTATTTATAGAATGGTATAAAAATTAGAAATTTATTTCATAAACATATTTATCATGACATCGTGACCAAATAAGAAGTTAACTTTTGCGTTTGGAAGTTGAGATTATAATGATGGTATACAAATAAATAGGTTGGTCGATTCCACGTTTAGTTACAACCGTGCACGCATCTATGCGAACCATATTTTTTTTATCATAAAATGAATGGATTGTATATTTTTTACTCCATCACGAAAGTTTGCATTCCTTACATACAAAAAAGTTAGATGGTGCAATTCTGCAAATAGATATCAAGAAAGCATATGACTGTCTTGACTGGGGTTTTCTAAGATGTCTTCTTATTAAAATTGGTCTTAATCATCATTGTACAAATTGGATAATGGCCTATGCTGAAAATGTAAATTTTGCTATCCTTATCAATGGATTCCCATATGTTTTCTTCTCTGCTTCCAGAGGTCTGAGACAGGGGTGCTCCCTCTCACCTCTCCTTTTCATCCTAGCAATGGATTCTCTAAGTTTTTATATAAAAAAAGTTGTCATGGAGAAGCAGTGTCGTCCAATGATGATCAGCAGAAGAAATTACATTTCTCACAGACTTTTTGTGGATGACATTCTGATTTTTGGAATGCTCTGCCATCTATCCTGGAGATGCATTTATGTCATATTGAAGAATTTCCAAAATGCTACTGGTCTTCAAATAAATGATAGCAAGTCTATTTTCTATCATGGGGAATGTGATATGGAAATCATAGAGTACTTGACAGAATTGTTTAATATAGAAGCGAGTCCCATAAAGGACAACATGAAATACCTTGGTTTTCGCCTCAAATCTTCCAACTATACAAAAGTGGATTGGCAGTGGATCTCTAATCGTTATTTCAAAAGGATAGCAGGATGGGAGAACAAGTGCCTCTCTATGGCAGGCAGGGCAGTTTTAGCACAATCTGTGCTGGCACAACTGACAGTGTATTGGGCCCATCTGTTTTATATCCCGGCAAGTATTATTTTATTACTGAACAGAATGACAGCAAATTTCATTTGGGGTATTAGTAAAGAAAAAATTAAATATCATCTGACAAAACTCTCAAACATTACTCTTCCAAAGGATTTAAGAGGCTGGGGAATTATGGATCTAAGGAAATTTGGGATGGATTTGTTGTGCAAGTCTCTATGGAGGAGTATTTTTAGGGACAACTTATGGAGCAGAACCATAAAGAAGAAGTACATGGGCAATAAAGATTTCTCATTCTGGTATAGGAAAGCTACCATAGGGTCTCCTCATGGCTCTTCCATCTGGCTGAGATTTCGCAAAATTGACTCTTTTTTCCTCCAAAACCTCTCTTGGAGCCTTCAAAATGGAAACAATGTGTATATAGGTTTTGATCCTATATTGGGAGTAGGGGAAGACATTATTATACCTCTTAAAATCAAAAAAGGTTTCCATCGTTTCGGGATCTTTATCTAGAGTCAAGTCATTATAGGATGGCAAGGCTCTTCTCCAATTTGGAAAGAAGCCCAAGAATTGGGTCTAAAAGGAATTTTAGCCAATAAATGGAACAAGATTACTTTGATCATGAGGAATATCGATATCTACCGTACCAAGGCACATGATTTTCTCACCTGGAAAGGACAAAGGGGGAAGGATAATATATGTGTTAAGCATATCTATTCATCTTTGACCAGAAGCCTTCTTTCTCCATCTGTTGATTTTTTCCCTTTGTCGTTATGGAAAACAGGGGTCCCCAACAAAATTATCATATTCTCCTAGTTAGTTTACCATAACAGAAATCTCACTTGGGAAAATCTGCAAAAGAGGAATTGGTAAGGATTGGGTATATGTTTAATATATAAAGCAGAGGGGGAAAATAACTATCACATGTTCCTAGAATGCAACTTCACCTTTCAGCTATGGAAGAGGCTATCATCATATTTGGGCTTTAGTTTTGTGCTACATTCCTCTCTGAAAGAGTAACTTGAATGGTGGAGTACTCAGAATGCAACATGGAGACCCATTCCACAAATTGTTTTTTGGTCAATCTCGAAGTGGAGAAACAAGTTTTTGTTCCAAAATAGACAGGAAGATTTTCAGTCAGTTTTTGAGAAGATCATCTATCTTTATAATTCTCTTCCTCTTAAGATCATACAACAAAAAAATAAAAAAAATCAGGGAACATAAAATTCTCCATATGAGTTTCCCAAGAGTTTTTTTTGATGGGGCAACGCAAAACGGTATGTGTGCTTGCGGCATTTTCATTTCCATGTATGAAGATCAGAATTTTTCCATTCACTGGAATGGCAGGAAAGGAACAAACAATAAAGCTGAGGCAATGGCTCTCTCAGGGCTCCTACAATTTTGCTCCTTCTTAAACATTCCATCTCTTTAGATCTATGGTGATTCTGAAATTATAATAGACCATGTCACTGGAAAACTTTCCATAAAGAATCATCTGCTAACTGGTTGGATGAACAGAATATATTACTTATGGAGAAGAAATAAGGATTATACTATACAACATGTGGACAGAACACAAAATACACTTGCAGACAGTTTGTCAAAGAAAGGGCTTCTATCTCAACCGGGCAAATGGAAAATGGATATACTATTGGGAGGTAACACATACCAGATTGAGGATTTTTACCTTCCTGGTACATAATCTGTTTTTGTTGTTTTATCTCCCCCTCCTGTTTTTGGCCCCTAGAAATTGTTTCCTTCACTATGCATGTTTTACATCTCTACAGGTGATAATCATACAATAGGGTCTTTTCTATTTATTGTCAATCTGTTGGTCATCCTTGCTGATCTTCATACATATTGCAATGTACAGTCACATATCTCGGTTTTTCTACCCCGATTGCATGCTTTCAGGAGATAAAATTATGAGGAGGACTGCTTACAGACTTCTATGTTTGTGTTTTTAATTTCATGTATCAGTTAGACTATATGTAGTATGTGACTTATTTGATATTAATACATATCTTACTTTCTTCGTACTGAAAAAGAAAAAAAAAAAGGATATTAAAATAATGGAAATACTAATTAACCGTATATTCATCTGTCAGGTTTGCACAATCTTGGACTCATTATATTGTGTGATGATTATATATTTGTTTAGAAATAAACTAATTGGTAAAACATTTTTATTTAATTTTTTTAAATAATATAATTTTTTCTAATTCATTTTTTTAATATTAAAATAATTAAAATTATTTTAATGTAATAAATTAAAATATTTAAAATTATATTTTTCTAGAATTATTTTAAAATTAATTAAAATATTTAAAATTACATTTTTCTTTAGATAGTTAAAATTCTTAAAATATTAAAAAAAAATATTATATGGTTAAAATTAAAGTTATATGCTTAAAATTCTTATTAGTAAAGCAGAATTGTAATTTTTGCAATTTTTATAAAATTTAAATAAACAAATAAAATTATTTATTAATTAATAATGAAAACTTCTAATTTTAATTACGCATTTCATTTTGAGTGAACATTTCACCCATCCTCAGGACACAGCTCAAATGATGAAGCAAAGAGTGTCACACCAAGTATAAATGGAGAAAAGATATAAGAAAATGAATTTGGCCATTAGAGAGATAAAACTATTGTGAATCTTAATGAAATTATTAATTATTAATTATTAATTTAGGCGATAGGAAAGGGTAAAGTGAAACATGTATAAAATATTAAGTCAAAATTAATAATAAGATTAAGTCAATTGAATTAAGAAAATGATTAGAAGAATAATTGGAGAAAAACAAAGTAAAGTTAAATTAAGAATTAGATTAGAAATATAATTGAAAATGTTAAGTCAAATTAATAAAAAATATTAGTCAAATTGAATTTAATACTAAAGAGATATGGGTATATTAAAAAGAAACAATATTCAATTATTTTAATAAAATAACAAAGAATGGAAAGAAATAAATTAACTAAATTAAAGATTTCTATTAATTATTAAAATAATATTAAAATAGAATTGAATGTTACTATTAGATACAGAATCTAAAAGCATGATTAATAATGATAAAGAAACGGATAACGATAAGGGGGATAAGGAGAGTACGAGGGATATTTTATCTTTACAAAATTAGATTATATTAGGTTAAGAGTAGGGTAAGAAACATTGAAGGAAGGAATGAGATAGGATTAAAGATGAAACAAACAACAATATGTAATTTACGAATGGATAAAAATAAATGTTTTTATGTATTTGAACTATAAAGACAACAATGTGAATAGCAAATAGGTAATAGAACATTACAAATTAGGATTTTTCTATGAGTGTGTAGTTTCAAAGTGCGGTTAGATTACATAGAGACAGAGGAATCCCTACATTTTCGACCGAACAACTTGGATCATTTGTTAATCTTCTATCTGCAAATAGAATTCACTCCATTGCTTACCTTTCCTCCCAAGAGTATGATGATTGGACTAGGTGGTAGTTCTCCATTGTCTCCAAATTATTCCACTTTTACATCCATGCATGATGCAAAGGAACAAGGGGGATTCACTAGGGGAGAAATACCATACCACATGCATTCATATTGGTGGATATATATTGAGGAAAAAATGACATAATATATTGAGCATATAATAGGGAGTAAAGGGTTTTTATATTGGCAAGTATAAAAAATGGAGCTCAAAGGTAATGAAAAAAATAAAGGGGTATAAAAAATGTTAATAAAAACTGGATACCTACAATATCTAGTGAAAGTAGGGGTTTTTTAAATTGGGAAGGTGTATTGGGTTCCTATTGGTACGGGTTAAATAATGTGATTTTTAGAGGTATTTTATAATATGTAGTCAAATTAAGGATATTGTTTAGTATGCCACGAACACACATGATATATCATAGGTTTATTCAGTGAAGCCCCCGTGCAAAGGAACAGGTTACTAGTATTGGGGTCCAAACCTATGCAAACAATATATGTAGTAGGAATGGAATTAAGACACAAATATGAAAAAAAATTATGGTCATGGAAAATGACATAACAATCTCTTAGACACCTCGAGTGATGGATTTATTGCTCATAGGAAGGTTTTGTAGAAAAATTGTTGGAGTAACTTCATTAAAGTGGATAGAGTGATCATGGATCAAGGTCAACCATAGAGGATGTTCCGTAGATGATCCCCTTTGAGGAAGGGGTTTCCACGTAGGGGAGGGGCATTGGTGTCTTGAAAATTTTAGAGAGGCTAGTATCCAACCCTTTATATGTTTCCTCTAATTCTAAGAAAACAAGGGCACATTAGATTAATTTTATGTTTAAACAAAAATAGGTTGAGGTTTCTGAGGGGAATTGAGCCTTGGACCCTATCCCTTCTCCATTGGTGGGAAGAATGTCCAATGTGTCCAAAGCTCAGAAAAAATCAAAGGTGGACATAATAAAATGTTGTAAAGACATAATTGATAGGACCTAGAGAGAAGGGAAAGCCATAAGGAATGATTCCTAATTCAGTTCCTATCCGTTAATGTGAGGTTCAGAGATTGCTCACAAGATGTAATGTAACCGCCCCTCTCGCATTTACCCATATTTACAAGCCCTCTCGGATGAATGTGAGCAGAGTGTTACTATGACATGACCTATACTCCAAGTTCCAGTAATGGAAGTGGGATCGACAACTGACAACTTATAATTAACACTCAGGGACTACAGATCACTCAGGAGCCTGTAAACCACCCCAAGTGATCAATCCCTTAGCTGAAACATTTTTCACACAGTTTAATCCCCAACCATACCCATAAGGCTGCATGCATGTGGTTGGAAGGCTATATCCGCATGCATAAGCCTCCTTCCATGCAGTTATGACCTAATTTCCCTAGTTCAATGCATGTGGTCATGATATCTATGCCCCTTTTTCAGGCAAGCCTCCAGACCACTGCCCATAACTGCCTATAACTTTCGAGAATCATGATTAAGGTGATAATAATGCCACTTCTTCAAACTTGAAGCAAGAACTTTACCTAGACTGCCTAGTACACATTAGTCATTTCGTCAAACATATGGTAAACATACAAGTTATAGGTCATGAATGCATATATGATCTTTAATCTCTGAACTTCATCTGAGAATTGCCAAGAAGGTTTAGTGTCCTCTTAATTAGCTAAAACAACACTTGTTAGCCCATGCATTCATCAACCATCCAAATACTTATCAAATCATGAACAAGAGACATAACAAGAGCACATCATAGAACCATGCTTGTAACTAGCATATAACCAAAATAGAAACCATGAACAATCAACCATAAAATCCACATAACAACAACTACAAGTGCTCATATATAAAAATACAAAAATAACTCTTATTAACTTATGCAAAGTCAAACCAGGTCATGGACTTCCACTCTCAAGGTATCGTGATCTCACCTAGACCACTCCAGAGATCACAAAACCAAATCAAGATTGGATGCCTCAAAATTTCTTCACCATACCTTGAGGAATTTTCTTGTCTCCACCCACATATCGAGGGATTCCCATGGAAGAAAATATCCACACCCAACCCTTGGGAACTCGCTTGAGACCACCTCACCCAATTCCAAAACCTTTCGGTAATCCAAAGCTTAACCAAGAATGAATCCCATCACACCATGGAAATCTAAGAAATCGAAAGGAAATGTTGAAACCATTTTCAACCTAGGAAAAACCATGCCAATGATAACAACTGAACCAAATAAACAAATGCATGTACCATGCATTCACACCTTAGCTACGAAATCACACATGCAACATGTTACCTACAATACCTTCCTACTAAAGTTGTTGATCCAACCTTCTCCTTATTTTCCTTCACTTGTCCTTTTCTTTCCTTTGCTTGATTTCTCTATCCTATTGGAATTCTCTCTCTCTCTCAAAACTTATTGAAAGCCAAAATTAACAAAAATATGTAAATTATTTTTCTGATGCCTTTTTATCATTAATGTTTCTTTTCTTTTTCTTTTTTTCCATTTTCCTTCTAATTTCCTTAGCATGCAAATTTTTGTGTCTTCACCTTCCTTCTCTCCTGTTTTCCTTTATTTTCATAATTAAATGTCAATTATTTCCTATTTTCGTTTTCCAATGCCTTTGCCAATTTCCATATCCATAACTAAACCACAAGTGATTCCCACTATAGTGTTTTCCTAACACTCAACTTGGAATATGTGTCTCATGACCTTGGTATTATTTTCCCTTTATTATCCTTTATAACATGAAACTTTAACCTAGGGATGTCACAAACCACTCCCCCTTAGGGGAACATTGTACACAATGTTCTATGACACCTATGACCAACAAACCACTGAAAACAAAACACACTTCCTATGGATATTTATAACATACCTCGATGTAGTATTTACAATGACATCTCGTTGAAAAAAGAAGAAGTAAACATACACTTACTGGAGCTTTATAACATAGCTCGATGTGGTAGTTACAATAACAACACATAATTATGCATGTTTGCTTCAACAAGAAAACAAACATACTGTCTAAATAAACATAAATAATTTTTGGAATACAAAGAGAGTGTTTGTATACCTTTACACAAGGATATGTAAAATAGGGATTAATTCTGAAGATAAAAGAAAACATGACAGAGTTCATGGCATGCCTGAAATGCATAATGAGTTAAAAGACTCAGAGAGGAAATGAATAATTTTAAGGGAAAGGGTGTTATAGACCATTTTGTCACATAGGGTCAATATGCATTCAACTGGATCAATCAACATCCTTTGACCCCCTTTTCATCATTCTTGCACAAATCCCTAAGCATGACTCATTTTAATCCTTGAGTTTCTTCTTGAAAACACCTTGTTTTAGTCATTTCAAGGACCAACGCTTCCTGGCATCCTACTATATAGCATTGACTACCAGGTTACTCCACTATGGCCTACGTTGATTGCCTATAGGTTGCTCCACTATGCACCTACGTTGGTTCTAGAAATTCAGGAAAAATGAGAGAATCTCGAAGCCTCTTCTTCCAGAACCATTTACCTAAGATAAATGTCTTGAATCCTACGTTATTCTAAGTTGGATTTTTCATCCCTTATCCCTTGAGCTCATCCTCCCATCAAGATTGGATCTCAGGTCCTAATTTATAAAATGATAAGAATTCATGAACTACCTACATCACATATATATTTATTGCCATCCATAGGAAAGGGGTTGGCTTTTGGAGAGTGATTCTACCCTTATGTTGCTGATGTGATAGATATATTTCCATGCATTATGGTGATTAGAGGTGCACTTTGTGACAGGGAAAGGACAAGTCAACTTGGAGGAGCTCTTTTACAGGATGAACACATATTTTTGGTTGTAACTCACTTCATTTCTATTAATGCAAAGAGTTCTTTGTTTTCCTATATATTATGTTATGGTTTCATATATTTCAATACCATGTTGATTTATTGAATAAATTGATTAGATGATGCTACATATTGTAGAAATTCTGACTGTAGATTAACCTGATAATGCAATATAACTAAAGCAAAATAATTTAATCTACTTCTACAATCAAACTTGCGGAAGCTTAATAGATTTGAGCAAGATCAAGCTGAACACATATAACCAGAAGAAGAATCAATGCACATGAAACACAGAAGAATACTCAGGGGAAAGTCTCAGCTAAAAACCCCACTATCTATAATATCATACAAGTTGGAAATATCTTAGAATTACATAAAGCTTTAGTTCTCATAGCTATCCATCTCTCAGTACAATCCTCACAGATGCTCACAGGCAAAATATACTTCTCATAAGTCTTCCACACTACCCTCCAAGCTCCTATTTCCTAGTGCAATTTTCCTGGGTGATCATACTGTTACCAAGTGTAACACTAATCACTCACACTAATCTCACACCCCGTAAAACTATGAAATCCTCAAGGAATGAATTCCTTCTACATGCATGAGTTTTCCTTATAGGAAAATTCATGCAACTGATAGTATAATGTCCCTGTCTTTAATCTCAACTGGGTCTTTCTCATAATAGACATGCATGAGTTAATGATGAGAGAATCTTCAGTTATCTGGAGTACACTAGTTGGATGCATGCATGCATTAACTTATTGAACTCACAATTAGTTCCTCAAACAGTTTGGAACTAATCTAACTGGACTGAACTCAGTAAACTGAGCTAACTAATTACAACTCAAATATAACTCAACCTTATCTCCTTAATTAAGGGATAATGTCCTTAATTTAAGGGATAACTATTGCATGACTTCAAAAAGACTTCTAAGTTGAATTTCTCCAAATAATTAACTCAAGATGAATTAATTAATTATTTTTCAAGCAACTGGTGAGACTAAATTTAAATTTTAATTCTCAATTTTAATTCAAGGACAAATTAAAATTGGAATATTCTTGTTGCCACATTTCAACACTCCCTCTCAACAAGAAAGGGATTATTTGCCACCCTGATCCTGTCTCTATGGAACTCGAATTTACACTTTGACAATGCCTTTGTCAAAATGTCAGCATCTTGCTCCTTTGTCGAAATATACTACAGCAACATGATCCTCTTCACTACGCAGTCTCTGAGATGATGATACCAGATATTGATGTGCTTGGACCTATCATGAAATACTGGATTCTCAGAGAGTTTGATACAACTTTGATTATCTCAATAGATCACAATTGGATCCATCCTCTGATCAAACAAACCAACTAGAATTTTCTGCATCCAGATGGCCTCACATGCTGCCTCACTTGCAGCCAGTATTCATCCTCTGCCGATTTGAGTGCAACTGACCTCTGTTCCCTGTTATACCAAGAAACTGAAACTGACCCAAGGTTTAAAATCCCTCCTAATGTGCACTTCTGATCTGATGGACTCCTTGCCCAATCTGCATCAATGAAGCCCTGTAGCTTCACTCCCTCTGTCCTTCTGTACCATAATCCATACTAAGATGTGCCTCTGAGGTATCTCAATACATGCTTTGCTACCTTCCAAAACATCTTGGTAGGTTGAACCCTTGCTTGACTCAACTCGTTCACCGCATAGCACAAATCTAGTCATGTGTTCACTAAGTACATTAGTGAACCCACAAGCTACCTATACACAGTAGCCTCTACTACTTCTCCTAAAGTAGCACCCTCCTTCCTCCAGTTACCTGCTAGAGGAGTCTACATGGGCTTGCAATTCTCCATGTGGAATCTCCTCAGTATCTCATTAGAATACTTGCCCTGAGACACAAACAACTCCCCATCCTTCTACCACACTTCCATGCCAAGGAAGTAATGCATGAGACCCATGTCTTTCATCTTGAATTCTATTGCAAGGTCCTCCTTGCAAGACATGATCAACTGATCATCACCTGTCAATATGAGATCATCAACATAAAGTACAATGATCAACTACATAACTTTCACCATGATGTGGTACAGGTTCACATCCGCTTCACTCTTTGTGAAGCCCAACTCGGTGAAGTAGTTGTCTATCCTCGTGTACCAAGCACGAGGTGCTTGCTTTAGCCCATACAAAGCTCTCTTCAGTTAGCACACATGCGACTTACGATCGAAGGTCTAAAAACCTTCTGGCTGCTCTATGTACACCTCTTCCTCAATCTTGCTATTGAGGAATGCAGCCTTCACATCCATCTGATGGATCTTCCAACCCATCTGTGCTGATAGTGCCAACATCGATTTGATAGATGAGTACCTTGCAACAGGAGCAAAGGTCTCATCATAGTCAATCCCCTCGACCTGTGAAAAACCATGGGCAATAAATCTTGCCTTATGTTTCTCCACACTACCATCAGCAGCTTGCTTTACCTTGTAAAGCCAATGAGAACTCACAACTGACTTGTTCTCCGGTCTCAGAACCACATCCCGAACACTGTTATGAACTATGGAGTCATACTCCTCCACCATAGCATCAACCCAAATCCGATGTTGCACTGCTTCCTCAAAGGAAGATGGCTCGGTCTCAACACATTGCCCAACAAGGGCCATGTATCCAGTGTACCTCTCAGGTGACCTCCTCTGTCTCCGCTAATAAGATGGTTCTCCCACATTCTCTCTCGCATCCAACAACAATCTATTAGCTTCTCTTGTGCGCTTCCGTCCATCTCTGGAAGACTCTGCTTGAGTGGATGTCTCCACTCTTGGGTCCTCTGCATGTGGCTGCTTCGCATCAGTCTGAGGCTCCTCCTCCTTAGGAACCAAAATTTCCTCCACAGCTTCTAGTTGGAGCTCCCTCTCAAGGGAAACTCACATGGCCTTCTACTCATCAAACTTGAGATCTTTGCGAACCACTGTCCTCCGACTAGTAGGCAGATACACTCGATAGTTGTGGGGTGCATTAGTGTACCGAAAAAGTCTCCCCAACTCTGCTATTGGCTTAAGCTTCTTCCATGCATCCTTTGTCACATGGAAATATACTGATGATCCAAAGATCCTGAAGTGACCCACATCTGGTCTCTTACCGAAGAAAGCTTCCTCTAGTGTCTTCATCCCAAGTATGCAATGTGGGCTTCTATTCTACAAATAGACCTCTGTGTTGCATGTCTCATCCCACAAATGAAGTGGTAGGCCTTGGTCATGCAACATCGCCCGAACTACCCCTACAATCGTTCTGTTCTTCCTTTCAGCCACCCCATTCTGCTATGGGTTATGAGCTGCCATCAACTCTCGTTTAATTCCTTCCACTACACAGAAGTCCTTAAACTCTTTAGAGACATATTCTCCACTGTTGTCACTTCTCAAGGCCTTGATCTTCTTCCCTGACTCTTTCTCGACCACAGCTTTGAACTCACAAAACTTTGAGAAGGTTTGGTCCTTTTCATGAAATAAATCCAGCATTTACGAGAAAAATCATCAATAAAAATCACATAATACCTTTGCTTCGTAGCGGGTGCCATCGAGAATGGTCCACACAAATCAGTATGAACTCGCTCAAAGATCACTTCTGCTCAACTGTCTTGATCATGAAAGGAAGACTTGACATACTTTCCCAAGGTACAACATTTGCCTGTGTCAACTTGCTCAATTTTACCTTTTGGAAGTCCTGTAGATATCTATTGCATTATCTTCAATGCCCCATGATGCAAATGGCCCAACTGCCTATGCCACAACTCACCAATGTCTTGGCTTTGCACCAATTCTACTTTTGAACTCAATGTTGCACAATCACCTACCTCTAGTTTATAGAGATTCTTCACCTGAATCCCAAGCCTCTTGGTCTAACCCGTGGCTATGTATCTTAGGAATGCCTTTCCTTTACTGAAGACAACATCGTATCCTTGTCGTACAACATCATGACTGACACCAAGTTCTTCTTCAGCCCAGGAACATACTTCACATCTGTCAAGGTGAGAGGAGCTCCATGCTCCCTCTGAAAAGAAACCGTGCCCACTCCTGAAACACTATAATTTCTGTCATTACCCATCTCTATGCGCATCATGAGGTCTTTCTCCTCCAAGGTACTGAATAAAATTTTATCGTTGGTCATGTGGAATGAGGCTCCACTATCAAGATACCAAACACAACCCACCATTGATGATACCATGCATGCGATGAGGGTAAAGTCCATTTCGAACTGAGAGGCTAATGCTTCACCTTCTGATCCTTTCGAGGATCCCTTCTTGGACTTCTTCGATGGGCAATTAGTTGTATAATGTCGCATCTCATGACAATTAAAGAATCTCACTTTAGACTTGTCAACCTTCTTCCCTCCATGAGAAGAATTTGATTTGGAATGGGAAGCCTTCCCCTTCCCTTTCCTTGCCTTACTTTCTATGGCCAGATTTTCTTCATCATCATTCTTAGATGAAGAACCATCTCGTGTACTCCTCCTGATCTCCTCCTGCATCAAATCCAACCACAATCATTCCTAATCCGACAGTTTCTCCCTTCCATTCATAGAGTCCTGGTAGTTATTCCAGCTCTTTGGAAGGCCGAGGAGAGCGAGGCTCACCATATCATCATCGGCAGTAGTTATTCCCACACTACCAAACTCATCTCTACAGGTGGTGAGCTTGTTCAGATATGTGGAAATAGTATCGCCCTTCTCCATCTTGATTTTTTGAAGCTTATCCTTGAGCGCCAATTTCCTTTGGTCGCTATTGTTCTAGTAGAGGTCCTTCAATGTCTTCCACATTGAAAACGGAGTATCCTTCCATGGAAAATTTTAGGGGTGAATTTTCACCCTTGGGCTAAATTAAGGGGTTTTATATTTTTATTGGGCGAATATTTTGTATCATAGTACATTGTTACAAATCGCCTCAAATTTATTTTATAAAAAAATTAAGTATGGAGGTTAGCCCACCTTATTTTAAGGGAGAGGGTAAAAAAAGTAAATTTAGCCCTTGAAATTAGGAGTTATAGTCTTCCATTCACCCTCATTTTCAAGAAAATGTATTTATGATACTTATAAATAAAAATAAGAATACATCGGAGGTATGGTAAATAAATAAAAGCTCTTTTTATACTTACTCCAAAGGTATGGTAAATAAATAAAAATACAAATAAACTAGAGGTATGGTGAATAAATAAAACCTCTTTTTATATTTAGTCCATAACCCTCTTTCTATTTAAGAAAGCTCAAAAAAGAGGTTTCATTTAAGTGAATCCTATGGGCCAAATACCATATTTATAAAAGAGGTATGGTAAATTAATAAAAATATAAATAAACGAGAGGTATGGTAAATAAATAAAACATTTTGTATATTTACTCCATATGTCACCTTATATTTATGAACACACAAGCATGTAAATAAATAAAAATATAAATAAAGTCGAGGTATGGTAAATAAATAAAACCTCTTTCTATATTTAGTCCATAACACTCTTTCTATTTAAGAAGGCTAAAAAAAGAGGTTTTATTTAATTCAATCCTGTGGGGCAAATACCATATTTATAAAAAAGTATGGTAAATTAATAAAAATATAAATAAACGAGAGGTATGGTAAATAAATAAAACATTTTTTATATTTACTCCATAAGCCACCTTATATTTACGAACACTCAAAAAATGTGTTATATTTAGGTGAAGCCTATGGGCCAAATACCATGGGCCAAATTATTTTTAATACCATGCAAAAAGACATTATTAACCCTAATATTAGTATTAATAAAAATAAAGATGGCACATGGTATTGACCCATGGTATTCACATGGAATGCAGCGTATTTAAAGGGGGAATTAAACTAGCATAAATTCATCTTTACTCTGGATCAAATATCGTGATATGCAAACTAATATAGAGTGAAAAAATATTTGATCCCTCTCCGGGCTTGGTAGATCAAGAGTAAAAATGGATCTTGTAATGTAATGTCACTTAAACATTTTAACTTGGTTAAAATAAAATAATAAAATAATAAAAAAAATCAATTATTAATTTTATTAATTTTTATAAATTACTAATAGTAGTTTTTAAGCTCCAGGTTTATGATAACCCATGGTATTGACCCATGGTAATACCATGGTATTCATGTGAGCATAGACTATTTAAAGGGGAAATTCTATATTCATGTGAGAATAGACTATTTAAAGGGGAAATCCTATCAGCTTAGATCCATCTTAATTCCGAGTCTACCAAGTGCTGGGAGGGATAAATAGATTTCATCCCTCTAAGAGTGGTAGATGTGGAGTTAAGATGGATATAGGTTGGTTTTTATGATAATGAAGATATTAAATAGACTTAGGAAATTATATTGTAAAAAAATCTTAAGGTGAATGGTTAAAGCTACATTTAGTCACTTCACAAAATTTAGTAAAAAATACCGATATCTCCATTAATATTAGTTTTTCTGATTTAACGAAAAAAATTCAAAACAATGAAATCTTAACTCTTTCCACAACACCCTCGCAGAAGAAAGATAGTCGCTACCCAGATTTCCCACCATTTTTCAAACATTCTCAATATGATATCTTCATGAAAAAGTTAAGGTACTGATCTTGGATTAGTTGTCTGAAAAATACGCTGGTTTGTACAACCTTTCATCTTCTCTGCTATTCTTAGTTTGTCATAATGATCTGTAGGGGTTGGGTCACTGCACCATATTGTCCTAAAAGGTGGAGATTGTGCACAAAAAGGAAATTAATCCACATGTTACAACGCTGTTAAAAATGGTATGAAGGTAGTGAATTATGCTAATAAGAAATTTAGATTGGGAGAGACGTAATTAAATTTTATTATTTAATTGAAGATTTCCAATTAAAATAATAATAAATCTACATTTATATATTGATTGGAAGGTTTCTGACAATGGTCACCTCTTTCCATTAGATCTCCTTAGGCCTTTGGGATACCTACTACTTCATTATATTATATAGTTGGGGCTTGCTACTTGTTGGCATGTTGGGGTAAAAAAACTTGATGTGTTTTTTTTTTTTTTTTTTTGTTGTTGTTGTTTTTTTTTTTTTTTTTTTTTTTTTTTTTTTTTTTTTATCTCGCAGTTGGAGTCTATGGAATAAGAAGGAAATTTGATTGCTTGGAAAAACTAGTAGCTTGACAAAAGTGGTAGAGAAAACATTAATCTCTCCTACCATGACAAACATGGCCACTAAAACTTGCAACATTGTCTGTAGAAAGTGAAAATTATGTTTCTTTTTTCCAAACATGTATGTTAGTTTATTACAGTTTAGTGAATATGTTTTATTATTATCATATATGGTTTCATACTTTAACAAAACATTCGTTAAGACTTCACAATGTTTTATTATTCAGTGAAAGATTTTCCAAGATCTTACAAGATTTTATAATTCAATGAAAGATTTGCCATGACTTTACAAGATAATATAATCTAGTGAGAGATTCGCCAAATATATATATATATATATATATATTAGTGATAAAATTGCCTCCCATTTTTCCTATGTATCATGGGGATTTCCCAATTTATTATACATATAAATTTAGGGTGGTTCTTAAAATTTTCCCTGTATCCTTCCCATGGATACTTGAGACAATATGGTCTCGAAGTCCCTCCAAGATGATCTGTCTCACCTTCGCCACACACTTCTTCCACTCAGCCAATTCTTATGCATTAGCTGCAGCTGGATTTGGGATTTCTTGATCAATTCCTTCAAGCCATTGTCTTCTAATACAACTTCCATTCTACCTTTCCATTCTATGTACTTTGAGCTTCCTTCCAAGGAATACTCGAGTCTCAAGCCATTGAACGCCATTGACCAACCTGAAGTATGAGATGAATTCAATTTGTACCTGCAACCCCGAACTTCAAACTTCAAATTCTCTTCTCAGTATATTGTTCACAGATCCAATAACCTTTGCTCCAATACCATGTAGAAATTCTGATTGTAGATTAACCTGATAATGCAATATAACTAAAGAAAAATACTTTAATCTACTTCTACAATCAAACTTGCGGAAGCTTAATAGATTTGAGAAATATCAAGCTCAACACATATAACCAGAAGAAGAATCAATGCACATGAAACACAGAAGAATACTCAAGGGAAAGCCTCAGCTAAAAACCCCACTATCTGTATTATCATACAAGTTGGAAATATCTCAGAATTACGCAAAGCTTTAGCTCTCACAACTAGCCACCTCTCAGTACAATCCTCATAGATGCTCATAGGAAAAATAGATTTCTCATAAGTCTTCCACACTACCCTCCAAGCTCCTATTTCCTAGCGCAGTTTTTCCTGGGTGATCCTACTATTACCAAGTGTAACACTGATCACTCACACTGATCTCACACCCTGTAAAACTGCACAATCCTCAAGGAATGAATTCCTTCTACATGCATGAGTTTTCCTTATAGGAAAATTCATGCAACTGATAGTACAATGTCCCTATCTTTAATCTCAACTGGGTCTTTCTCAGAATATACATGCATGAGTTAATGATGAGAGAATATTCAGTTATCTGGAGTACACTAGTTGGATTCATGCATATAGGTCATACTTAGATCGAAGCGCGGTGGTCTTGGTGTTACACTAGGGGGCATAGGCTTTATGGCAACACATGATTCTTCTTGCATGCTGTAAAGGCCTTATATCGTACGCCTTGAAGCTTGATCCTGCATTACATTTATAACTGATAACGTGCTTAGATCTAGACATGGGGTGAGATACGTTCATGAAATTGAGTGGAATCCCGACGTGCTTTGATCTATACATTGAAATCTTGATGCGCTTTTCTCTTTCACATTGAATGGTATCACTACTGCAACTGGCCTGGCTGGATCTTTTCAAGTGATCTTGTAAGTGAATAGTCACAATGTCTTTACGAAGGGTAAGTTCGGGATCCAGTCTAATCTAATCTTAAAGGTAAGTCAGGAGTACTCACATTAATTGACTGAACTCACAATTAGTTCCTCAAACAGTTTGGAACTAATCTAACTGGACTTAACTAAGAAAATTGAGCTAACTAATTACAACTCAAATATAACTCAACCTTATCTCCTTAATTAAGGGATAATATCCTTAATTTAAGGGATAACTGTTGCACGTCTTCAGAAAGACTTCTAATTTGAATTTCTCCAACTAATTAACTCAAGATGAATTAATTAATTATTTTTCAAGCAACTGGTGAGATTAAATTTTAATTTTAATTCAAGGACAAACTAAAATTGGAATATTCTTGTTGCCACATTTCAACACATATATTTTGTGGATCGTTGTCTTGTGTTATTTCACTATGCAAGTTCTAATAATAGTGATTAGAGCTAGGATTGGAGCATTCAAGCCAAGGAAGGAGCGAAGCATACGACAGATTCTAGGTAGGATTCATCCCATTATCTATTTACTTTAAGGAAAACATTAGTGACTTTGTCTTTCTGTTGTTCTAGGTCAGTCCACCAGGCCTAGGGAAGATACTTATTTCCTACTTATCATGGTGACCATGGGAAGTAACAGAGTCTGAGGATCCATGGGAGTTCTCAAATTTCATAACTTGCACCTTTTCTTTCTCCTAGCTCACTACAAGATGAGGGGCTTGAGCTATTTTTTGTATGACAGGAATAACATGCAAGGTTGCACATTTCAGGTGCTAAGATGGTTGCAACAATGGAGGGGGTGGTGAAGGAGGAAATGAGGCAGTTGGCCATACATGTGTTGGTTTTTGTTGTGGGTAAATATTGTCTTTCCAACCATTGTTGGTGGGGATAAAAATGTGTCCAAGAACATGAGGTGACACAGGTATTCCAATGCTTGGCAAATGATTAGGAGATGGACGAAGAGGGAAATATGCTTGTTTTCTTGCGATATTTAGGAAATTGGTTTGCATTAGTTGGTTTATCTCATCAAATTTAGCATCAAAATGGATAGAAGACCCGGGTTTCTTATTACTTCTCTACTATGGGTTTTGTCCTCTTTCTCTATTATTTCTCCATCTCCCATGATTGTGCCTACTAAAAAAGCTCATTCTTTGGAAATAAATTTATCATGTTAACTCAGTAAGCAATATAATCAATAATATATTCATGTTTGTACTATTGTAAAGGAAAATAAAAACTCATAGGGGAAACAATGACTCGGGGAAAAGGGAAAACTCATGTATGTGTCAGTAAGAATACTATGGCATATATTGAACATTGATCTAAACTAAATAATAATGAAGATAAATCATGACACTCCAACCATATGTTAACATAAAAATAATATTTGATGTGTGAGACCCCTTTGCTTGCTAAAACACATGTGAATGGGAATTCAAACTAGCTAGACGATAAAAACACGTGTTTGTGAGGTGATAAAATAATAGACTATGTGTTCTCGTTGAATCAATAAATAATTGATGACTAAATATGGAAAATATGTGATAAATAGAGTGAATTTGAATTCATGATTATGTAAATACAATGTAAAGGAAATATTTGAAGCTAGTGGAGTGGTAGATAGGTATGAGACTCCCCACAAAGACATTTTCATGGCAAGATATATGAACTGTGATTCTCCCATTATCACGTACCTCGTCCGGACCTAAGACTAGATTGTCTCAAGGGTCTGGGAATGTTATTTTGTGTTAATTCGCCAATACAGTGGGGAGAACCTACATTTTTTTAATACCTCTGACATAAAGATCTACGAGCTTTAAGGAAATAAATAGGATGGAGCATTTATATCTATATGTGTCTTCCTTACTAGAGGAATTTTGTGCTCTAAGTTAACTGTGATACTTCATGTTGACATAGGGCATGTGGTGAGTTTTTTGAAGAAAATTTGTCATGTGCCAGGGGGTTGATATTTATATGAGGAAATATAACCATAACTTGAGAAACATGGGTGTCATACAATGGCGAATTAGTAGGAGAGGGAAACTAGGTTGTGTTTTAGTGGATATGCAATTAAAGTACAATATATATGACCAACACATATAAGATACCAAGGTTATCATGCTCCATATGAGATGTAATGAATTTTCTATGAGGGGGCTATATTTATTAGAGGGATGGGAACGCAATAATGGGTGTTTGGAAGATGATGACCACAGTTCAGGTTCGTAAGGTTGGTCGATGTTGTTTGAACAACAACAAATTTTCGTTATCATATGTCATGACACAGTTGCCACATGTCACCATATACACCTAGTGGAATCATGAGTTGAAGAGGAAAAAAACAAGTCATATACTTATTGACAATGTAGTGACGAAATATGCCCTCATTTGACCCTAGAGATATGATTTTTTTCAAAATATTTTTTTCTTGTACAGATAAAAACAAAATAAACTACGCACGCCTTATATGTCATTTTTTATAGACGGGGGCAATTGACGTGAGGCTGAGAGGCCCCAAGTTTATTTTGTCTTTTTATAGCCTGCATACATACGAGCATCTTGAGGCCATGGATTACCTGAATGAGTTAAATGGTGCAAAATCATTTTTTAGAGGACATCTTAAAGAATAGTAATAGAATGTGTGTGTGTGTGTGTGTGTATTTACAAAAGCATAAATTTGAGTACTAAAAGAAGGAACAATCACTTAATGATCATGTAAAATGGAACATACCTCGCCAGAAATAATTTGTGAAATACAAAGGGAGTGTTTGTGTACCTTTACACAAGGATATGTAAAATAGGGATTGATTCTCAAGATAACATACAACATGATAGATTTCATGGAATTATTGGGCCTAAAACACATACTGAGTTAAAAAAAAAAAGAGTGGAAATGAAGAATTACATAGAAAAGGGGCTTACCTAAGACATATTCAAAGAAAACTAGATAATAACCATAAGATTAGAGTCCATGAACTCTAGTAGAAGAGGTGACATACATTTCTTCCTATGTTTTTATGTTGCGATAGTTTAGTTGTGATCAGCCTAGTGTTCTAGTTTCTTGGCACTTTCATTCAATAATTGTTACATGTATTCCTTCATTCATAGCCATACCAAACTTGGGCCAAATGTGCATGAGTATCCAAACAAATTGAGGAGTGGCGGCTTAGAAGTCAAACTGAAACTCATGCATTTAGTTAAGAAAATGACAATTTTTAATCCAAAGTACTATGACAATGAATCACCATCTTAATTGGCTAGAAAATTGTGTTTGCAAACATAGTGCAGTCTACATGGCTATTTACACAGGAGGCTCCATTGAATTGATTGGTATCAGAACCCCAACACGTTAGCAGAAATTTCTACTAGATGATTTACACGTAAAATATTATCATAAACTTCCATAATGAATCACTTAAATGTATGTTTAGGTACCATTGTAAAAATGATGAATAGTAAAATCACAATTTGAACCATATTGATATGCATTAAAACTTAGGCTTAGACTCTGCGGACGTGCGTTGGTGCAACAAACCTATACCCTCCACAAAATTTAACGTGTATTGTTTTCAATGGGCTTCAAATCACATAATTACTTCTGATGTCAAATATGAAAACATAATCCCCTTCAAAAAAATACATGATAGTTTTTGTATGTGATTATGTGCTCAAAATTAAGCTCAAAAATCAAAGTGTCATAATCTTGATAAAATTAGCTTCAAATTGAAGAGCTCGTCATTTTGATTCCAATGGTGTGAACGACACTCAAATCTGAGCTCGTATGCAAATGTTATAGTAAGTCAAAGTTCAAGTTTGACTTTCTCACATGGTAGGATTGGATGATGTGGCAAGGTCCTTCAGCAAATGAGGAGGTAGAAAGTGGAAAGCCACCATTTGACCCCGCATGTCACAAACCGTAATCGCAGGCAGGTCAATGTTAAAAAATCAGCCCCCGAGCAGGGAAGGGTTGCGATGCGATAAGGCAGGCAAGAAGGCATTCAAGAATTGGCTCGAGGCACAATGCGATGGATCACAATCACACATTGGTGAAGGGATGTGTTATAGAATCAGCCCCTGGTAGGTACTGAGTTGTGATGTGATCGCACATCTCGCACGACACTACAAAATCGACCCCAACATGTTTGGGTGGCGATGCAATATCATAATCACAAATCATGACATGGTACAAAGTCCCACATATAAAAGACTCTAGTTCTCCACCGATGGTGAAATGTGATAGGTTCCTGAGATGCGATGCAACTATAGGCTACAGTTTAATGGTTGGCCGGGTCCGTCGTATCGCAATCACACATTGTTCGCCTTATTCATAGACCATAAGCCTGCAGGATGCCACCGATTGCGATTTATGATAAGATAGTCAGTGCCAGTAGATTATGGCCCATCGCATGGCGAAATGTTCGCCCAGTTAGCAATTTTTGGAGCTAATTTGTAGGATCATGCCGGAAATGGGGCAATTTGTGGAGCGAATAATGGGAAAACAAGGGGAAGTTATAACTCCTTTGTTTTTCCACCAAATTGGATGCAAAAAGAGGCTAGATAGCCATTTTTGAGTATTCTAGACTGATTGGAGTAGGTTTCAAAAGCATTTGAGCATTGTAAACATATATTTTTACACTTTTCATAATAATAGAGAGGACCAAGCCATTGGAAGCTAGACCAAGGAGACGTAGCACAGGAGGGGTGAACTCTTTTATCATGTGCTTTTTGTAATGTGTTTTTGATGATGTTCTGTACATGTTTATGTTGTTGTTTAGTTTCTGGTTTACGTTAAATGCTCATAAAATTAACATAAAACTCTTCATTTTACTTGCAAAAATTGATGAATCCTTAAGCACAATGAAAGAATTTTGTTTATAATATGAGCAAGATCTTAGCACTGCAAACTAATATTCTAAATCATATCAAATTTGGTATGAGAGCACTAGGTTTGCTTTGTGAAAGAATAATTTAATTGTTTGCAATTTTATATCATGCTTACAAGGTTAAAACTCAAAAGAGGTGAAGGAAAGCTAGTTGCAAGCCCTAAAGTTGGGTCAAGGGAAAGGAGAGCAAGATTGCCACAATCTCCAACACTAGTTCGGCCTCAAGTTGCAGTTGAGGCTCCAAATATCATGTCTCATGAAGGAGAACCAAAAAATATGACAGAAGATGAGAAGACCTTCAAAAACACTTTCTTTGATATGACAAAGATGGTGAAGGTCCTCTATGAAGAGAGGAATAACAGATTGCAAGGGGAAAGTTCCAAACCTCCCAAATGAGTAGGCTCTTCAGGAGGAAGTAATGGAAAAGGAGGTAATGGGAATGGAGACAAACCTCCACCCTCTCCACCATCTTCTTCATCTTCTTCTTCACAAGCATCTTCACACTCTTTTAGTAACACAATCCTTACTCATACTCATCATCATTCTTCAAAAGGAACTGGTAAATCACCTTTTTTAAAACTTGATGTTAAATTCAAGCTGCCTATGTATAATGGTGAAGTGAATGCAGAGAATCTTGATAATTGGATTCATCAGTTGGAGGTCCATTGCAGGATTCAAAACCTTCAAGAGGATGACATAAAGATTCAGTTAGCTTCCTTGAGAATGGAGGGTGCAACACTAGTATGGTGGGAATCAAGGACCCAAGAGGAGATTAAAAAACACAGTGAGATCTCAATTTCTTGGAATGATTTCATTGCTGCAATTAAAAGACAATTATACCCTCTAGCTTATATGCAGAAAGCCATCATGAATTGGCATAACTTTAGACAACTAAAAGATTAAAATTTGCAAGATTACACCCAAGAATTTAGAAAAAGGTATCTGATGTGACACATTGCTGAAGTACATAAGGGGTTTACACAGTTACCTTAGGCATATTATCTTAATGTTTAATCCTAGTAATCTAGATGATGTGTGTGTTCAAACCACTCATCTTGAGGCAAGAGGGAAAAACACCCCAGAAGAAGGTAGTAAAAAGTCATTTAAGGGTAAAGAGAAAGAAAAGGGTTTCAAGGGAAAGAAAAATGCATCCATTAAAAAGGAAGGAGAGAAAAAAATCTGTAAACATTTTTCCAGAGAGAGTCACGATGAAGCTCATTGTTGGAAGCATCATCATGAAATGAAACCAAAGAAATTCAACAACAAAGGAAAAGAAAACACAGCTGCAATCACTCAAGAAGAGGATTTGGGATCCGAATCGGGTGATGAAACAAAAATCACAGCCACGGGGTTTCACGGAAAGGAATCCATTGCCAACACTAGTTCTTCAAACTCACATAATGAAACCCCAAATGAAAAGAGAAGAATAGAACTGTTTCACATAAGGGTGATATCAAAACATAACAAGATTGATACATTGTTTGATAGCGGCTCTCAAGCCAATCCTATCTTAGCAAACATTATCAAGAGTTTAAATTTGGAAACTATTCCACATCATAAACCGTATAGACTTGGATGGGTATGTGACAATGCACAATTGCAGGTTACAAGAAAGTGTAAACTGAAATTTGCAATCACTACAAAATTCATAGATGAAGTGGATCTTGACGTTGTGCCATTAGATATCTCTAGCATTGTTTTGGGCAACCCATACCTTTATGATAGAAAGTCTATCTTCCATAGATTTGAAAACAAATATCATTTATTCAAAAATGGAGTAGAATATATTATGAGAGCTCACAGCAAGAAAACAAATCTTTCGCTTATTAATGCAGGGTAGATGAGAACACTAATGAATTCGAGCAAGAATCTTGTGCTTCTCATGATCAAACCCGAGAATGATATTGATTATGAAGCATTTGATGGTTGTAATTCGAATTTGAAAACTGATTTGGTTGATGCTGTTAACCAATCCGATGAAATTTTTCAGGAATCAAAGGGATTACTACCCAAGAGGGGAACCCAACTTGAGTTACAGTTGCAGCAAAAGTGTCTTCTTCCTAACATTAGCATGTACAAGATGTCAGTGATGGAAAGTGCAGAAATTAAGACACAAATCCAAGGATTGTTGAATAAAAGTATCATTTGGCCTACTCCTTTACCGTGTGGTGCACATCTTATTTTGGCACCTGAGAAGAATGGTAAGAATTTCCTTGAATGGGATTCAATAAGTGGTTTTCATCAAAGTAGAGTTGTTGAAGGAGATATAAGGAAGACGACATTCAAAACCATGCAAGGTTTGTTTGAATGGCTTGTTATGATTTTCGTTCTTTGCCATTCTCCTACTACTTTTACACATATGAAGAAAGATGTGTTGAAGTCATTTCTAGATAGGATAGTCTATTTGGATAACATTTTCATTTTCAGAAAATTTCATTATGAACATGTCATGTGTGAGAAAAAAACCTTGATGTTGTATGTCAAGAACATTTGTTTATGAAGATGTCAAATTATATGTTGGACAAAACCTCTTTGATGTACTTGAGCCGTGAAATTGGTTCTTCCAAGCGTGTTTAGGTTCTCAAAGACTTTTTGGTAGTTTGCGTCGGGCATGGAGAAGGTGAGCTGAAGTTAGACCTCTTCAAGATTGATGTTGTAACAATCTGTGGTGGTATTGACTCCATTTCTGCAGACACATGTGAAAGAATCATACCTCTCCATGAAGCCAAAAACGCCTTTGCTTTGCTTGTAATTTATGAAAGCAGGTTCAAGATAGTCATTTAGATAATAGGTTTTTGGGAGAAACCCAATATTGGAGGAGAAATTTTGTTTATTTTTATTCTATTGTAGTTCATTTGTATTCGTTGGCAGTTGTGCAAAAGGTCTTCCAGTGGGGAGGAAAACAATGATGCATTTGATGCTTTAATACAAAAGATCAGTAGTAACAACTCTAGTAGTTGATTTTCCAGACTTAAGATAGTTATTTACGTTTCAGGTTGATGTATGCAACTATGCCATGGGCGCAATATTTTTGCAATGTGGTAAGCCCATTTCTTTTCATTCAAAAATTTTCAATGATAAAGTGTTCAAGTTGCAATGACAAAGGAACTATCATTGGATGCGTTTTCTTCTACTATTCCACTCGGTCAAAAGGTATAAGAAAGGTATAAGCGACAAGTTTGTTGATGTATTTTATAGGCCTATAGTTTGTATAACTACTTTCCTCACGCATCATTTTGTTTTACATGAAAGTTATGTTCAGAAAAATGCATACTTTCAAGATGTATATTCAAGCTTGAGTCAAAGGAATCAAGTGGAGGAATTTGTTTACCATTTGCATCATAATGTATTGTATCATCTTGGTAAGAAGGATGTTGCTACTGATAGTAACATGGACAAATCCAAAGAGTTTATTGAATGGATCCAAATGGTACATCAAATAGTGCAAGAACAACTTGGAAAAGTTAAAGGCAAGTACATAGAAGGAATGACAAGAATCATGGAGCTCACAAGTTCTAATTCAGTGATTAGTGGTTCAAAATTGGAAAGGTGAGGGAATTGTACCCTCACCTGCTGGTCAATTGAAAGTGATCTTTTGGGGTCCAAAAGTCTTCTAGTGGGGAGGAGTGTTCAGGTGCTCAAAATTAGGCTCAAAAATAAAAGTGTTAGAATCTTGATAAATTTATCTTCTGATTGAAGAGCTCATCATTTTGATTCCAATGGTCTGAACAACACTCAAATCCGAGCTCGTATGCAGAAGTTATGGCAAGTCAAAGTTCAAGTTTGACTTGATCACATGGGAGGATTGGATGATATGGCAAGGCCCTTTAGTGAATGAGGAGGCACCAAGTGGCAAGCTGCAATTGGCCCCCTCATGTCACAAATCGCAATCGCAGGCAAGTCGGCGTTAAAAAATCGACCCTCGAGCAAGGAAGGGTTCCGATACGAGAAGGCAGGCGAGAAGGCATTCAAGAATCAGCCAGAGGCGCAATGTGATGGATTACAATCACACATCGACGAAGGGAGGTGTTATTGAATCAACCCCTACCAGGTACCAGGTTGTGATGCGATCACACATCTCGCACGACACTATAGAATTGGCCCCTGCAGGTTTGGGTTGCGATGCAATATCACAATCACAAATCACAACACGGTACAAAATCTGGCATATACAAGACCCCAGTTCTCCATAGATGGTGGAATGTGATAGGTTCCTCGGATGCAATGCGACTATAGGCTGTAGTTTAATGGTCCGTCGGGTCCGCCATATCGCAATAACACATTGCTCACCTTGTTCACAGACCATAAGCCCACAGGATTCCACATATTGTGATTTGCGATAAGACAGTTGGTGCCGGTAGATTATGGCCCACAACATGGCGAAATTTCCGCCCAGTTAGCGGATTTTCGGAGCTAATTTGTAGGATCATGCTGGAAATGGAGCAATTTGTGGAGCGAATAATGGGAAAACAATGGGAAGCCATAAATTCTTCATTTTTCCACCAAATTGGATGCAAAAAGGGGCTAGAAGGCCATTTTTGTGTATTTTGGACTGATTGGAGGAGGTTTCAGAAGCATTTGAGTATTGTAAACACATATTTTTACACTTTTGAGAATAATAGAGAGACCCAAGCCATTGGAAGCTTGACCAAGGAGATGTAGCCCAGGAGGGGTGAACTCCATTATCATGTGCTTGTTGTAATGTGTTTTTGATGATGTTTTGTACATGTTTATATTGTTGTTCAGTTTCCGGTTTACGTTAAATTTCTCATAAAATTAACATAAAAACTCTTCATTTTACTTGCAAAAATTGATGAATCCTTAAGCACAATGAAAGCATTTTGTTTATAATCTAAGGAAGATCTTAGCACTGCAAACTAATATTCTAAATCAGATCAGTATGCGTTTATGCATTTTTCATAAAGAGATTACTCTTACCCAACATATGGGGTTAAGCGTTTGATCCCATGCGGACGTTGGTCAAGTTGAAACACATATATCACAACACTTCATCATAATATGTGTATTGGAAAATAGATTTAAATCAATATCCCCTCATTTTAACACACACATACACACACACACACACATATTCTTAAGGTAGGCCATTCCCACACCAAAGTTTATTACATTTGCGAAAGTATATGGGTATATCCTTTTCTTTAAATATGTATTTGGATATGGTATGACCCTTTAATATCTTCATTGGCCAAGATTGTTGAATATAATAAACCATAAAACTTTTAACATAATATGGTAGAACCACTCTTAATGTCAAGCCTTTGTTGAGGATGCACTAATAGGACATGGCAGTCATTAGTATGTAGATTAGAGACTTAGATAAGTAGAATAATGCACAAGGGATTCACTCAATGAACCTCTGACATATCATGTGCATTCGTGGCATACTAAACAATACCCTTAATTTGAATACATATTAGAAAATACCTCTAAAAAACACATTATTTAACCCCCTAACAATACGAACGCAATACACCTTCCCAATTTTAAAAACCCCTACTTTCACTATATATTTTTGGTATTCATTTTTTCATTAACATTTTTTATACCCCTTTATATTTTTTCATTAACTTTGAACTCCATTTTCTATACTTGCCAATATAAAAACCCTTTACGCCCTATTATATGATCAATACATTATGTCATTTTCCCTCAATATATATCCCCCAATATGAACACATGTGGTATGGTATTTCCACCCTGTGAAGTCCCGATGGAATAATCATACAAGTACCTTCAAGAAATTATTCTATAAACAAGTGATCATCCTTATGACACCCATGGAGGTAGGACCCCACCTACTGTTGGCTTGATTTTAGTTTCGATTTTATTAAGGGAGAGACTTAATTAAGAATCACAATGTTTTGTGAAAATTTCTGAAGTGTGTCAACAGAATTGAGGAAAGCACATTTGAGGCCTTTACACCAAAGCCCTTCTTACTCTTAACTCACTCCTTTTTCTTTTAATTTTTTTTCTGGGAGCCACCGTCCAACATTGGCTTTATAAATATCTAACATCATGGAAACTGACGCAATGAAAGGGAAACTTCTAATAATCTACTTTCTGGAGCCTTAAAAAGCCATTATATATTAGATCAATTTCCCTGAGTAAATCCTCTCTTATGTCCACTTCAACTAAGACCCAAGTCCACCTTCTAGTTGGCCTTGAAGCCCAGTTTGGATCAAGGCCTATGAATCAACCAAACTTGTTTTTGATTGCTTTCAAGATAGCTTCAAACCAAAAAAGAAAGGGGAGGCTGGCAGAATATTCCACAACTATTGAATGGATAGAAGAGCCTTGACATGGTTGAAGTCTATTGTCCACCATTGCAAAATCAATACAGAGGGATCTAAGGGCTGGTCCTTCTCCAATTTTTTCTAACAATCTTGCTCTAAATTAAACAAGAAGTAGATACATCCTCTAACCAAATTGTGGAACACAAGAAAATACCCTAGCTTTAATGCCCATGAGGAAGATAACAAGTTCTTCAAAGTAGTGTCACAAATGGAATTGCAACAAAAACTATCGACCAAAGCTTTGTTCACTAGAGAAGTAATTTCTCCAAACCCCGTGTCCTTTTCTACAACCATTGAGACCTTCCCAAGCTTCACTATTATAGACATCTTAGTAGTCTTGGGACCTAAAGAGAGATTAAAATGCGCACCGAGATTAGATTTCTCCAACGCCTTATTGTTTTCCTACAGAGTGAAAGGGGATGGAACAAAATTAACGGGGGGAGCATTTGAGGGGATAAAACTATTATCCTTGGGTGGGAAAAGGACCTTTAGGATAGTTCTTCCATTTTTTTCATTATGTTTTGCATTGAATGAATGACCCATTGAAAGAACAACCACATTAATTAGAGTACTTGGAGCGGCCTCAAAAGACCTCCCACCACCATTTGACCCTATCGATGTGCTACTTGGGAAATCAAATTGTGGTTCGAATGGTTGACAAGGATACAAACTTTACCCATAATCCACCTCATCTATTTCCATGTTGGAAAAGTACTTGGACAAGCCCTCAGAAAAGTAGAAAGCAAGCCAAAAAAGAAAAGTGAATCACTTCACCCTCCCACATGGATCACTAGAAAACACTTCACTTGCCATAAGAACATAAGCTAAAAAAAAATCTAATTATCATAAATATAGATTAAAACTTCTCTACTAAACTAAATGATCAAGATTAAAATATACATATATAAATGTAATTTTAAAAAAATACATATATTTAAAATTTTAATTTTTTTAAAATAAAAAGATATAAAATTATATTGATAAAAACAAACATATTTATATATATAATTATTAATACTATAAAAACGTACAACCTACAGTTTAAACTTTGCATAAATAAACTAGCAACAAACTTAAAAGCCTTTATTATAATATTTTGGTGGTGGCACGCAGTAGTGACCAAGTCTAAAGGCCTCCCTAGTAAACATTTTCATCAACTGCATGATTTATGGAATTGTATAAAAATTACAAATTTATTTCATAAACATCTTTATCATGGCCATGTAAACGACGAGTAAGAAGTCTAAATCCACGTATTAAAAACATCTTCATCACCTAACGACTAATTAATTACGATTTATTTAGCAAACATCTTCATCACACACATCTATCACTTGTCCTCTTACGTATCCATTGGCATTACTCGACCAGTGAAAGTGTCATCTCCGATAAACAAATTCATGGCCCACATCATTCCTTTCGGGAAGTTCAAGTTCATGCCGTACTTTTTTAAAAGCGAGCCTCACTGATTATGCAAACGTTTACCGAGTCACTGATTTCGTTTTATTTCTCTCCACCAAACATTTACTGAGTCAAGTCGTGGTCGAACATTGGTATCACATAGCTGTACACAATTTCATTTACCATTTCCAAAATACGGCGTCGACTGAGCAAGTGCCAACGTTTCGTGTCTTAATAGAGATATTTCCAGGAAAATTTGAAGGTTTGAGGCCTATAAATACACATTACCGCCATACAATTCTAAACATCGTTTCATTATCGTTTCCTTTGTTGCGAGTGAAGATGAAGGCTTGTAGATATATTTTGTTTGTATGGCCTGTGCATTTGATAATAAGTTATTTAATTAATAGTGTTAAATTGAATTTACAGAACACAAGGGCTATCTGTAGTGAGGTTCAAAATGGTTCCCTGCGGAAGCAACCTTCCTCACACACATCCAAGAGCTTCAGAAGTTCTCTCCCTTTTGTCGGGTGGACCCCTTCAAGTTGGCTTTATTGACACCACTGGTAATCCAACTCATGCCAACCCATCTTATTAACAATAACATGATGTGTATTCTCTTATCATTATTATGTATATATATGATCTGATCATTGAAATTGATTTGTTGTAAATTAATAATTAATTTAGGTGCGTCACACATTGATATTCTTTACCCTGGGGACGTTACCGTATTTCCCAGAGGTGTGCTCCATTTTGAACTCAACGTTGGAAACGTGGAAGCTGAGTATTTGTCGGCACTTAACAGTGAAAATCCCGGCACTCTGGTACGCCTGCATCCAACCAATTATATTTCCATTATAATTTGAAACTTAGTGCTGCAATATATTTCAGATGGTTATTGATTATATCATATCATATTGTTTTGGATGATATGATTTCAGACTAGCAGCGAAGCTTTATTTCATATTCCCCTGAGAGCACTGGCAACATCCCTGAACGTGGACCAGGGGGCTGTAAATTGGCTGAATTCAACAGCTCATCGGTACGCCCCTTCTCTGAAGAAAACTGCAAACAGTGGCTGCGTACCCGGTAGAGATATTACTACAGCGTTTTAGTCAGTATTGCACTGTATAAGTATAAATATATAGTGGAATAAACCGCGCCAGCGCGTAGAAGTGGCCACAACGACCTTTGCGTTTGAAGGTTGAAATTATAATGATGGTGTACAAATAAATAGTTGTAGATTTTGAATTTCACCGTTTGTCCGATCAAATTCTCAATACGTCGAACTTCTATAATCTCTTCCATGTTTAATACAACCGTGAACGCATTTATGCAAAACATTGTTTTGTTACTTATAAAGTGAATGGATAGTACATTTTTTACTTCATTATGAATTAAACTAGCATTTGCACCAAATGTTACAAAGGAAAGGCTGTTAAGGCATAAAATGAAAAGAATCATGACATATGGATATTTTGTTGACCATTAATTAAGGAGTCTTGATTATTTAGTATATCATGATATTGAGTAGGTTGAATGCCTAGGTCTAATTCTTTCAAATAAATGCATCTTAGAGAAGTGGATCTTTTGTTGAGCATTGATTAAATAATTATTTTAGTTGACATAAAAACTTTAATTCGCTATTGAGAGGTACCATGGTGAATCCCTATGGTAGAACCACGAGCTTTTCTTTATTTAGTGTGATATTATGTGAGACTTGGTTATGTATTTGACCAGGTAGAGGCCTATAAATAAACACAAAAGGATTTTTAACTCTATTCCGAAAAAGTGGAAAAATGTTATTTTTCAATATTGAATTCTCTCACTTCATCAAAAACTTGCAGTGTTTTAAATTCAAATAAATTTATACCTAAATAACTATAATTTTAATATTAAAAACATTGTTAAAAAATTAAAATATTCATGTAATTGAATTTTATTTTTTTTATTGAT
Organism: Pinus tabuliformis; assembly: GCA_031772625.1. Lineage (NCBI taxonomy): Eukaryota > Viridiplantae > Streptophyta > Pinopsida > Pinales > Pinaceae > Pinus > Pinus tabuliformis. The sequence goes on along the minus strand of CM062814.1, from coordinate 323,185,401 downwards.
TTTTATTTAAAATAAATAAATTTATATATAAATACCTATAATTTTAATATTAAAAACTCTGATTTCCTTTTCGTGTAGGAAAAGAGCTTCCAAGTTCCCTATAGTATTTAATGAATCCATACATACTTCCATGGTGGTGCACTTCAAAATATAAGTATTTAATTATTTAAGGAATATGAAAGTTTTATTTATTTAATGTTGCAAACCAGGTGGACAATTCCCATTCAAAATTAAATAACCACGCAGAAACATTAACTCTCCATATGGGATATGTTTCAAGTTAACCGTGAAAATGTCAAAATGACAGTTGAAATTTGAAAGCTATTCCCAAATTACATCCCTGGAAGCATGATACAACACACCCTGATAATTTTTGTTGTTTGCCACATTATACATGCCATATTCCTAGAGAATGTTTAATGACTGTATCATATCAGATTTCTTGAACGTTGCATCGATGCGCATCGAGACAAGAATACTATAGCCATGGCCCTTTGCAACTCACAGGGTTTGTATATAGGTTTATAGGCCAAAAAAAAAAAAAAAAAAATGTGGTGTTTAATTTGAATGCTTGATGACCATTAACTATTTGTGAGTATTTTCCTTTAATTTTAATGTTTGGTGGACATTAACTTTGATTGAGTGATTTTGCATAAATGTAAACTATGGTGCAACTGGAGATTATATCCATGTGGATCTCCTGCATGACCCTAGATTGGTGGCTCATGATGATCTAATCTGGTAGAAAACGACACTATGGTTTTGCAATGTGAGGAGCAATTACAAGAACTCTATTACATCCCACCAGGGATTCAGGGCAACCATTAAAGTAATCAATAGTAGAATGCGATGATGGAAACAAAGAGGTTAGATACAAAATATACACACCGATGCAAATGGATAGTTATTCTTTCACAATTTGACAACCTTTGTCATTTTATCCTTTTATACTTTTTATATTCTATGCATACATGTCGGTACTAATAAATGAAATGTGCACTTCAACCTTTTCCCAAATTAAATTCTTCAACTTTTTCGCAAATTAAATTCTTCAAGTACTGTTCCATGCAAAGTTAACATTAAGCTCTTCTTCAGAGTTTGTGAAAGCCACATTTTACACTAGAATTAACTTCAAAGTGTTAATTTGCACTTCTAAGCTATTTTTTAATCTAATACCACCTTGTGAAGTCATTTGGAGAATGCATTTGTTAATGAAGTGAGTGAAATATTTATTAAGAAATTTATTAAGCGACTAAGAACTATTTATTAAAACAAACATAGACAAGGGGGAAGTTTCACAATAACTTATTTATGGGAGAAGTTTCATAATAATTTATTTAGATGGATGGGAATTAAGAAACGAGCATTCACAATGGGAGAAGTTTCATAATAATTTATTTAGATGGATGGGAATTAAGAAACGAGCATTCACAATGGATGAGAAAATTCAATAGGCATAGTGCACTTTACCAAGATGGCAGAGAAGGATGGAAAGAGAATTGTATAAGTGGACTTATAAGAGAATGGTCCATGTGCTACCATGCATAACAACTAAGCCTCGATACCAAGTTCAACGACTATAGTAGCGATGCAAACAAGACTTAAGGTAATGGTGTGGAAAGCCATCATGAATACTCTTTATTTTATTTTTTCAGTTTTTAATAGTACCTCTGTCATGTCTCCCCCTTATTATATTAATCATTTAACTAGATTAAATATATCTATATAAGTATAAAAAAAAATGAAACCAACGGAACTTTGAGCTTGGTAATTTAAATTACTTCCTCGGCAATATTATTACTTGGAATAAGGACAGAGATCACAATCATACTATTCATTCTATACCCTGATTTCTTTTGTTACAACTGTTGTAAATATAACCCGTGCTTTATGGAATGCATATCCCTATGCACTGTACCTATATTAAATACCAAAGACTGCCCTATGTGATGAATTTAATTATAACCAAAGCTTATTTATCTCTAGACCGTTCGATTTGTGATCTTAACATTCACATAAGCTCTACCATGGCTTTGTGGCACAAGCAGGTCATCCCTCCTTAGCTGGACGCCTCGGGATTCCTACTCCCATCAACGGTGGTCCGCTCAGCTCTTTGATCCAAGGGATATGATCTCTTCAGTGGATTTACTCATTCTAAGTTGCTGGAAATTGGCTCATTCGATTCCCAAGCGCTTGGCACCTATTCGAGCTCTGCTCCTCCTACCTTTGTTTGATTCTTCATGTGTAGCAGGAACCTTGTCTCAGAGGGTCAGCCATGAAAACTGGGGGCTATCTTCTTAATGGTAAGCTGTCGAATTTCTCCCCAAATTAGACTCTATGCTACAATTCTCTTTAATCTGTTGTTTTCCTTCTTCTTCTTTTTCTCTTCAACTCTGGATTTCATGATACTAATTACTTACATCATGAATTTAATTATAACCAAAGCTTATTTATCTCTAGACCGTTCTATTTGTGATCTTAACATTCACACTGGCTCTACCATGGCTTTGTGGCACGAGCAAGCCAGCCCTCCTTAGCTGGACGCCTCGGGATTCCTACTCTCATCAACGGTGGTGTGCTCAGCTCTTTGATCCAAGGGCTATGATCTCTTCAACGGATTTAGTCATTCTAAGTTGCTGGAAATTGGCTCATTTGATTCCCAAGCTCTTGGCGCATGTTCAAGCTTTGCTCCTCCTACCTCTGTTTGATTCTTCATGTGTCGCAGGAACCCTGTCTCAGAGGGTCAGCCATGAAAACTGGGGCGATCTCCTTAATGGTAAGTTGTCGAATTTCTCCCCAAATCAAACTCTGTGCTACAATTCTCTTTAATCTATTGTTTTTCTTTTTTTTTCTCTTCAACTCCAGATTTCGTGATATTAATTGCTTACTTATCTTTTGTTCTCAGGGTTTGGTGGGTTCGAGTACGAGAATTCCTCTGCTATCAACCCTTGTGGTTTTCGGCTTATTCTGGCAGTCACCGATGAGCAAGTTTTTCGGGTAAGCAATGGACCGAGGTGTTTCATATTTTGGCATATGTAAGGTTTTTGCATCCATAGAGTTCCTTGAGCTCTGCTTCGGTGGATGCTAAGGGTGCTATTGTTTGGTTTGTTTATGGCTACTCAGAGGGATGGCACCTCTAATGCCTCACGATACCCTCTCGAGGCTTCCTCGTAGACCTGCTATTCAGGTTTCTCTCTGGATTGTAGTGTTGTAATTATGTTATTTTGGCTGAGAGCCTTGTAATTTCTTGCCGGCAGATTATTGTGTATTTTAATCTCCTTTCCGGAAGAAAACATGTTAAGCGGCCACGGCCCTTATAAGCTCCCAGATTATGCTATACCTTGTTTTTTGAAGCCTCCCTTGAGTTGAGGCCCTTATTGACATTCTATATAAGTTATATGGTTTTCTAATGAATTTTTGTATGGGAGTCGTGGTCATTTAAGGCTATATTCGCAGAAATGTTGTCATTTTATCTATGGGTTCTTGATGTCATACCTGTTATCTCGTTTTCTTCTATGAAAGGTATATTTCAGAATTTACGCACAGATTGCATTCTCTGCTAATTAATTTGACATGCACAGACTTCTCTTGATTCTGTGTGTACGCTACTATTCTTGACTTATTCAGTGTAGATTATCTTGATTTCCTTCTACTGTAAAATTTTGCATTCCGTTAAGCAACTGAAATCGTTTCTCTTATGACGATGAGTTCACTGTTTGAAGGTTATTTTTCTTTTACTGATATTGGGTTTATAAGTTAAAGAAGTGGGTAGGGTTTATTGCTTATGAACAGAGCTTCTGCTCTTTTATTACCCACTTAATAGCGCTCAGCTTTATCTAGCGAATTTTATTGGATTAAGTCCTTGTTAGAGTTTCCCTCCCTAAGTGCCACTCCTGCTTAAGCCCGGAAGTTTCTTCAAGGTTTTCTTTTGGAGACTAGGCTGCTACTTAATTTCACTAGAAATACTACAAGTTTAGCTGAAGTTTGCTTCATTTTCTGGGTTCACCAATCTATGACTTAGTTCGTTTCTCACACATTAAGTTATTTATTCTTCGCACTAATTCACATGAGTGTCCTAGAGGCATCCTGTTGTTCCTTTTACCGCAGTGGTAATGTGAGAAGCCTCCCCATCAATTGTTATCTTTGACAAACCGAAATCGCCCAATATTCCGTTCAAATTGCAGTCTAAAAAGAATGTTGGCAGTCTTGACATCCCTGTGAATTATCTTTGGAAGAATGTTGGCAGTCTTAACATCCTTGTGAATTATCTTTGGAGTGGAACCCATGTGCAAGTATTCCAATCCCGCAGGTGGATCACAGGAAAACATGGTCAGCGTTTATATCATGAAAAACTAATGTGCAATATTATTGTGAGAAAGACATACCCTGGACTGCATCTATTAGTTCGGAACATTGTGCATTAGGAGCCCCAAGACAAAAGAATTAGAACCAAATTTGTGATGGTTAAGTTGCTTAACAGGCTTATATTTCTCTGAGAAACGTACCATAAAGGCGGTCTTTGTTGCGCAAACAATTTCAGTGTCAAGCTCTCCCTGGCCATCACCACGGCCATGATTTATCTACATAACCTGTATAAAAACATTCTCGGTTACTTTTTCCCTGTCGTAAAACAACCTTCCCTTATCATAAGTAAAGAAGGAGGCTCGCCACGCCTGATTTTCCATTGCCGCAACACGCTAATCAGTTATGTCGACTAGTGCGCAAACCCTTTCTGCAACTAATTAACTAATTTGTAACCATTTTGTAATTATTCTGATCGAAACGCTGAAACTTTTGCAATCGTCTAACATATAATCCTATGGTTTACAAGAATGACAGGTGGGCAGAGAGGGGAGTTGATTTCAAGGGAAACGCCTTACGACGTAAATATAATTAATAAATAAATACATTGAATTATAAAACAAATATTATAATATTTTCATGTTTTTCTATTATTATAAATAATATTTATAAAAAAATCTAGAGATCAAATTTCCAAATCAATATTGAAATTGGAGATTTTATGATAATTTCAATCTCTTTTAACTTTGATTAATATTGAAATTGGAGATTTTTATGATCATTTCAATATCTCTTTTAACTTTGAATGATTTAAATATGCATTTTTAAATATTTAGAATATAAAAATAAATTAATACTGGCACTTTTAACTTTGAATTATTCAAATATATATTTTTTAAATATTTAAAATATAAAAATAAGATAATAAGTAAATTTTTTAATATTTTAAATTTTATTAAATTTTTATCCTAGACAAAAAAAATTAATGATGAAATTGTGAATATATAAATCAAAATATCATTATATTAGATTACTTGTTATTATCAATGGATGAAATTGTTTGTAAATATATTAATCAAAATATCATTATATTAGATGATTTTTCAAATGTGTTTATCATCAATTAATCAATTTATGTATATTATAATACTAAGATTATTTATGAATAATAATATTTTTATGATATAATTATTTATATGAATTTTCTTTTTATTAATATAATTGGTGTGCATTTTATTTTAATAAAACTTACCATTTAAATGATGTGTACATATGCAAATAGAAGTAATTGATATTGCTAAAGAGAGAATAGATCAAACTTGTTAGTATTATATTTCTAAAGCATTGACATTTTTTAAAGATTCTTTTATTAATGCATACAACTTGTGTTAATTGCAAGTTGATATAGGCGCCACTAGTTGCCTGAGTGTGCTACCTATCCATTTGCTATATGTTAGGCTTTTTTCATTACTATATATAGAAACACACATTGGCATTTTCTATATAATAGATTTAATAGATTATTTTGCATTCTCTTTTGTAGAAGGTTTTTTTTTGGTATTTTAAGGTTGTTTTTAGTTCATGGGATATTGCTTTAAAAAATTTCATGGTATCAGAGTTTTCACCGTCCTTGTCTTTTTATGAGAGGTAGTGTGATTTAAATTAGATCTACAAGATCATATTAGATCGAAGATAGGGTCATATTCTCTTTGGTGAAAAAGGTGTCATCTTGTATATTATGATTGGATCATAATTTTATACCATAATTCATGACCCTATGCTAGGTTTGGCTCCCACACTTGATATAGTTGATAAATTCTATATTTTTTTCCCAGGTTGTGCATTAAAATGTTGTTTTAATTAAAAGTTTTGGTTTTTTTTTTTAACTTTAGCTATGAAATCTCTTCCACATTGGAATATACCCCGAGGTGGTGTTTTATTTTGTGCCTTTATTTCCTAGGTCATAGAAGCACTCCTTCATTACCATATTCATTCTCAACATAATTTGTTGGTACCAATGCCATTCCCTTCAACATTTCATCCGCACACTAGGAAGCCATCTATTGTGTGGCACTACTCATTATACCGGTACCATTGCTGCTTGAATTAGAAATGGGTGTTAGAATATTAATTCTTTCATTTCTCTTTCCCTTGTGTTTTAACTAGATTTGCATGATAATTTCTTTTTCCATTCAAAATAGTACAATCATTGAGCCAGGAAAGTGGCTTCATCATACAGTTCAACAATGGGTCTTTCTCTTTGGAGGCATGGAGGGTGATGGAATAACTCTTACTTGTGAATTATATTTAATATCTAAATTATGAAATGAAAAAGTAATGATTTATACTAAACATGGAAGATTGAGATATTGGGAGAAATTACTAAAAATAAGGATAAATATTCATTCAAAGATTCATAGATAGTTATGGTGGTAGTTTGAACAAACTTTTCAAATATAATATTTTTTTACGGCCACCATCATTATATAGTGACCATTTTGTACAATACAATTTATTTAATATAATTTCCCTTTGAAGATTTGTTTAGTCTAATTCGATGGTCCCCTTGTTTCATGATTGGCTATTAGAGCCAACAAATGGTATCATAACAACAATATGCATTAAGGTTTTCTGAATTTTCATATGTTAAGATGCATATGAGACTAACATTTTTGTAAAGCTTTACAACTATGAGATTTGGAGATACTCAGTGGACTTAATCCCATTTTCCATGATACATACTCGAGTTTGCACTGGAAACAGTCACACTAAAGAAATTTGGAAGGTGAGAGTTTTTCATATCCATGATGCTAATGAACATAGACTCTTATTTGTTGGAAAATAATACATTAGAATTTCTCCATGTTCATGGTTCAAAACCCAACTTCACACTCACTGAATAATGTTAATAGGCGACCTGGATTTGTGAGCATTGTGCAAATAATATGTGACTCCATTTCAAATTCACTTTAGATTGCTATTTGTAATGGACTTGTGTGAATTCATCTCCTTTGGTTGCAGAGTCACTATTGGTATCCTCTTCCTCTTAGCTCTTCTCATGGTAATGAAGGGAATCATTAAAGATCTAGAGCGGTTGGAGGATTTCTCCATTACAAACACCAAGTCTTATGTTTTTACAAACAAATTTCCTTATCATGATCCCACTAAATTTAATTCTCAACACTTCCTAACATCATTCATACGCATGCCAGTGAACACATCAAGCAGTCCCACATGAGCTAGCTTCACTAGGTTTAATCCACAAAACCTGTCGGGGCTCAACATGCTCGAAATTATGTTGGTTCACATAAACATGGCTATGGGAGTTGTAGTAGGTCCAAATATCCATCCGAGAGGTAGTGAAATATTGCAAGTGTCTAAAGAGGTATCCTATTTTATTTAGATAAAAAGAAGCATGATGTTTCCCTATTTTATTTATTTTTGACATAGTCACTTACCAAGATAAAACATAAAGGGTAAAACTAATTTTAACATATATATCATTGAAATATAAAATGAAGTTTGGGATGGTTTTGATATGTATTGGAAATTCTTTTCAAGGTCTCACTACTGTGGAAGAGTGATGAGTGATGGGAAGCTTTGATTTAAAGAAAGGGGTCCAAGTGATCAATAAAAGGAGGTTTATAAAAGGAGTCATGTTAAGTCGAGATTTGACTGACAATATATTGATGTAAGAATTGATATCAAGTAAAATAAATTCGAAACCAAGTTAAGTGACTCACATATTGATGTGTAAAAGGGTGCATGTTCTATGGTACCTAACACCCTAACAAATTATGTAAATTCATTACATGAGAATTGAAGTCTAGTTGAAAATGTGGAGTTAAAATAAAAATAAGGCCATGTCAAAGTTAAAAGTCAAATTAATGTTTGGGTCATGTCCATGGTGTGTCAATTAAATTTTTCAAGTCAAAGTCGTATTTTTTTTTTTTTTATCTTGATATTTCTCCATCGAAGACACATATTTTTTTTAAGTAATTTCAGTTTTCTTGTTGGATGGAGACATTCACCTACTAGAAACAATTTATGGAGGTGTAGTGGAAGATTTAGATTAAAAAGCATATGTAGAAGAAAATTTAATTTACTTGAGTCAATGTAATGCTTGATGAGTAAAGTCTACCCCCATTGAAGAGGCAGTGGCCCTAAAAAACCACTTTCCATCAAGTAATAAGTTATGCTAAATAACTACTTGTTATGATTGTTGTGAGAGAGAAAGGTTTGTGGTCATCCAAAACCACTTGACGTAATGTATGTTTGTGGTAATTTGAAACCACCTAAGGTTTTTGTGGTTAAGGATAAGCCTAAAAACCCAAGTTGATGATTATATTGATATATGGGAGTTAAGGGTATAAATATCTGTTGATAAACTACGTAAGAGAAAAGGTTTCCTATAGAAATAGTGGATACAGTGGTAGAAAACCCATGCATTTAGGTGGATGGTAACTTTTTTATGTGGACTTAAACAAACACATTATTTATGTTTGTTTAGGTATAATATGAAAATTGAAGATAAATGAATATGAAATAATAAGGCCAAAGAAGAAAAGTGTAGAGGATTGAAGATGAAGATGGGACCAATTCAAAATCACAATAATTTGTTAAGGGGGGTTATAATGGAATAACTCCTACTTGTGAAGTAAATTTAATATCTAAATTGTGAAATGAAAATGCAATGATGTAGACCAAACATAGAAGTCTATGGAAGATTGAGATATTGGGAGAAATGAGTGATAATAGGGATGAATATCTATCAAGAGATTTATGGAAAGATTTGAGCATATATTCATGTTGGTGGTTTGAAAAAATTTATCATCCATGATGTATTTGTTATGCTAGCCATAATTATATATAGTGACCATCTTGTACAATACAAATATACACTAGAATGTTTGCATGCTTCATGATTGGCCATTAGAGCCAACAGAGGGTGGCAACATCAAATGAGGATTTAGAATGCTTTCAAATTGCTTGCTTTAATTTGTTAGATCCATTGGGATTTCTCTAAATTTGCAAGGTTGTTAGATGTACTATTATTGACAAAGGTGTAGTTACCATTTTTTTCACATATAAAAATTAATATTGGTCGTTGCCCTCTTCAAATTGTGTGGCAAGGACATAATTTCCAAAGTTTAGTTTATATGGCCAAAAATATATTAATTGGAAAAGGATATTAATTTATAAAGATTTTGGGAAAGACTTTTTTGGAAAGGATATTGATTTTTAAATTTTTCGAGGAAGACTTTTTAGGAATGGATATATTAAATGTTGAAGTTTCTAGGCAAGGTTTTTGTTTGATTTTATTATACATTAAACAATAACTTCATTTTGGTTCCTTCATTTGTTTAGTAGGTCATAGAAATTTCCTAATTAGAAATAGGGAATACGGGTTTCGATCGTCACCTTCATGGCACAATGTGGTTCCCCTTGGATGTGTAGAATACAAAACAAACACCCCTAGTTAATGTTCTAGTCAACACAAGTGCCATCAATCCAAATAATGCAAAAATATCAGGTTTGACTTCCATATTTATCTAAAAAGCACAATTGAGGTCGATATCACACTTTTGATGGATTGAATTGCCTAAGTTTAGATGTTATATCAATATGTCATTACTCCAGGAGATGGAACATAACTTTGTTTATTATATTTTAGTTTTTGTAAATAAAAATAAAGAGTAGAAGAAAGGGAACATTGTATACAACGAACTTTTAATTAAGATATGTGCATTTTCATGTTTCTATGTTCATATATTACTCTAAGTTTTAGAAGATAATAGTCATGATGTGGATATGAAAATTCTAGAGGGACCCCATGGTTTGGACATGTGCACTATTATATTTATGTGAGTTACTGTGTATACATTTCACTATTTCCACCGTATAGATTTATTCTTGGGAAATACTTTAAATTCTTCTCAACTTTCTATTATTTATCAATTGTTTATGTTTTCTTTGAGGTCTCATATGTTTGATTAGTTGTATCTTTGCTTTAACTGAAGCTTGAATCTGCCTTTTAGTCACAATTCAGATTGGTCATCAAAGTATTATTTCCAATGCTATCTAATCACTGAGTTGTGATAAACTGCTATAAATTTCCTTTATACTAGTGGAACCATAGTGGATACTACTTAGAGTATTGAAGCTTGATTGCACATCTTCCATATTTCTTAGCTAAATAGTAATTATTGGATGAATGTTTGTTAATCTTCTTTTAATCATTAACTACATAGTGAACAAGGTATTGTTACATAAGCCATTTACCCATATAGGCAATGAAATATTGCAACTTGATTTCCTACAAGTGAAGCTATTATAGACTTAGATTAAAGGATTAGGCCTTATTTCATTTGAATTTTTATGTTGTTAAGTTATAATTCATGTTTTTAGATAATTGATAATACTTCTATGATGCCAATCTAACAGCTTATTCAAAAGCTCTAAAGATTAATGTCATGACAGTATTACGCAATAAATAAAAAACACAACATATATTTTTAAAAATCATCCCCCCACCCACGTTATATATATTAATCACTTATGAATCTATTGCAAGCACAACTAAACTGTTTAATATAGTGGTGGTATCGTCCATATGTTTGCACTGGCGTTGCAAGAAAAATTAAACCGTTTAATATAGCCTCGGGTCCTGCCATTTTCCATACATCTCTCCTAAATTGCCCATATGTCTGCAGTGACGTGGCAAGCAAAACTAAACTGTTTAAAATAGTGGTGGCATCGTCCATATGTCTGCACTGATGTTGCAAGCAAAATTAAACTGTTTAATATAGCCCTGGGTCCTGCCATTTTCCATACGTCTCTCCTAAATTTCCAACATGCTACTGCAAAGTCAACAAATGAATGAAAAATCCACCCTAAATTGTCTGTAGTCTTTTACCAAGTCCTCGGAACAACAAAAACGTGGTGGGTCATATATTTGTTTAAACTTTAGTTTTGGCTGCCTCCCCAAATTATTCATTACGACGCAAGCGCACTCATACATTTGTTTTATAACTATAAATTCTCTGCTTCATCGTTACAGAACCCACCCTTCAAATATTGGCATTTGCTTGTTGGAATATAGAGACATTCATGGAGTTACAAGAGCAGAGCCAAAAGCCTCATGTCGCAATATTCCCTGGGTTTGGGTCGGGCCATCACATCGCACTGCTCGAGCTTGCAAAGTGGCTGACTGTGTACCATGGCTTTTATGTCACCTTCTTCACCGCCAAATGGATGGACGGTGTTAGAAATTATATATTATGGAGCAATGGAACACATAAAATATTGTAGAAATATAAACACAGAAAACAAATAAAGCAAGAGAGACACAGATATACGTGGTTCACCCAGTTTGGGCTACATCCACCCCGAACAGCCAGTCCTTCCTTTCTATTATCCAGAAAAATGAAGAGACACAACCTACAACAGATCCGCTGTAATATCCTCTGTTTTCTCTCACAGTCTCACCTCTCTATTTCCCGTTCACTCAATACACATCTATTACACAGCCTCAAATACAATGCCCTCATACAAACAGAGGGGTTGCCTTCTATTGGAAATAATACTGAGAGGGGGGGTGAATCAATATTATCAAATTCTTTTCAATATATCTTCCTTATTTATATTTTGAATAATTCTTCAAATATTGATCATTACTTTGTATGTCAGTATCATAAAATAATGAGCAAGAACAAGAAAAGCAAATAGTCACACAAAAGAACACCAGATATAAGGTGGAAACCCAATGTGGGTGAAAACCACCTGCTGCAATATGTCTCTATCTTCTTTTAATAAGAAACTCCTTTTACAATGATTTTGTACTGGTGCAGTCCTTTACCAGTACGCAGGCTACAACCTGCAGAGAGCTACAACTCTCTTTCTCGTTTTCCAGTCTCTCCTGGAAGGGAGCTACAACCCCCTACTTCTTTTCTTTCAAGGACCACTTTTCATAAATTTTCAGACTGAATCCATGAACATCAATCAATCATCAAGTATATCCGCATCAAACAATCTCCTTTCCCAATTAGCACTGAATCAAGTAAACACTTCTCTGACAGCTGTACCCAGAACATAGTAACAGTAACCACACACCAAATTCTGAACCCAGGATACTGCAGCAATAGACAGAGGTAGCTAGATCATAATTTAAAGATGTACGCTACTTCAACAACCTGAAACCTGCGTGCAGATCTATAAAGGATAATTCCTTCTTTCAAATATTCAGACACTAATTAACCCAGATTGTCAGATTTATAGATCAAGCATGCGCCTCATATAACAGATCAAAATCATGCAAAGATACTATTATTCAAGCATAAAGATTATGACCCATCAAAAGAACTTATCCTTCTTTATGCGCTAAGGTTCCTCCTTGATTCAGATCTAGATCTGCACCATAACCCAATCACAAATATTTCAAATCTAGCACTTATTAGATATTCAATTCATTCGATGATACTTTTCCAAATGATCTCCTTCCTCTTTTATAGTCTTAGGCCTTCCACAATACCACGGTCCAAAACCATAGGATCAAAAAACTGTTGGACTAATACCATGAACCAACCATGAAAGTGCGTGAGATCAACACTTTTGGATGCAATACCACGAGCCAAAACCATAGGATCAAAAACTATAGGACTAATACCATGAACCAACCATGAAAGTGCGTGAGATCAACAGTTTTTGATGCAATACCATGGACCAAAACCATAGGATCAAAAACTGTCAGACTAATACCATGATCCAACCATGAAAGTGCGTGAAATTTTCTCTTCATGAAAGGAACTTTTCTCTGCATGAAAGTGCATGAAATTTTTCTCTACATGAAATAAACTTTTCTCTGCATAAAAGTGCGTGAACTTTTCTCTACATGAAATAAACTTTTCTCTGCATATAAGTGCGTGAACTTTTCTCTACATGAAGGAAACTTTTATCTTCATGAAAGAAACTTTTATCTTCATGAAAGTGCGTGAACTTTGCTGCACTATAATTTATCATCTGAGATGAGTGGGTTGCCATCAAGTACAACATATGTATCATAATGCCAACACCTTCTAGGGCAAAAAACCCTAAACTAAACACAAGTTCTATCGTCATATCATCCGCCTAATGAATGGCCCAGATTGACTAGAAATTACTATACTTTTACAAGGCAATTTTATAGTTGTTTTTAGCTTCGGGGACGTTGTCCCCGAAACCCCCCGCCAGGGGGGGGCTCCCAAAGGTCGCAGCCGCCCCCCCCTTGGACCCCCCTGCAGCGAATATTTTACGGGTGGCGTTGCCACCCCCATTTCGAGCTGGGGTCCAATGTGGCGATACCTTTGAATATAGAAGATAATCAGGCTCCACACCCAACAATCTCCCACTTGGAGACTGATTGTAGCAACTCCACCGCTGCTCCATATGTTGGACAATGACTCCTCTTTGGACCTGACTATTTCTCATCTTCATCGTCATCCTTGAAGACCAATTGAAACTGAGCATATTCTCAGTTTCTCCCTGGTTACAACTTTTGTTAGCATATCTGCAGGATTCTGGCTAGTGTGTATCTTTTCCAGCTTCAACTCTCCATCTTCCAACACTGGTCGTATGAAATGGTACTTGAGTTGTATGTGTTTAGTCCTGGAATGAAATGTTGAGTTCTTTGCAAGATGAATGGCACTTTGGCTATCACTATATAACATGCCCTTATCATGCTCCTTACCCAATTCACCCATAAACCTTTGTAACCAAATCATTTCTTTACTAGCCTCTGTAGCAGCAACATACTCTGCTTCTGTTGTTGAAAGTGCAACAACACTTTGGATTTTTGAAACCCAACTGACAGCTGTTCCTCCAACAGTAAATACATATCATGTAGTGCTCCTCCTATTATCTCTGTCACCTGCCATATCTGCATCAACATATCCTTGTAGGGAAATGTTTGAACCACCAAAGCATAATGCTTGATTTGTGGTACCTTCCAAATATCTGAGAATCCATTTCACTGCCATCCAATGTTCCTTTCCTGGATTGTTCATGTACCTGCTTACAACTCCCACTGCATGTGCAATATCAGGCCTTGTGCAGACCATTGCATACATTAAGCTTCCAACTGCTGATGCATATGGAACTTTAGAAATATAATCCATGTCTTCTTGGGTCTTTAGGCACATTTCCTTGCTAAGTTTGAAATGGATAGCAAAATGTGTACTAACTGGTTTTGCATTGTGCATGTTAAATCTTTTCAACACCTTTTGTATGTACTCATTCTGAGACAATGTTAATTTACAATTTTTCCTGTCTCTAGTTATTCTCATACCAAGGATTTGTTTTGCAGCTCCCAAATCCTTCATTGCAAATGAATTTGCCAATTTTCTTTTGAGCACATTTATTTCCTGCATGTTAGATCCTGCAACAAGCATGTCATCTACATACAATAACAATATAATATAGCTGCCATCATTTTGCTTTTTCAAATAAACACAATGATCAGAGTGACATCTAGTATAACCTTGTTCAGACATAAACTTGTCAAATTTTAGATACCACTGCCTTGGAGCCTGTTTTAAGCCATACAAGCTCTTCTTCAACCTACACACTAGTTTCTCCTTCCCTTTCACCTCATATCCTTGTGGCTACTGCATATATATCTCTTTCTCCAAATCCCCATGGAGAAAGGTTGTCTTTACATCTAATTGCTCAAGATGCAAATCTTCAGCTGCTACAAGACTTAAAATAGTTCTGATTGAAGTCATTTTAACAACAGGAGAAAATATTTCAACCAAATCAATACCTTTCTTCTGTGCAAACCCCTTCACCACAAGTCTAGCTTTGTACCTCTGTTTTCCTCCATCTTCTTCCTTCAGCGTGTAAACCCATTTATTCTTCAATGTAGTTTCTCCTGCAGGCAACCTGACTAAATCCCAAGTCTGGTTATGCATTAAGGATTCCATCTCTTCTTCCATGGCTACATCCCACTTCTGCTTGCTTTCAACCTACATTGCTTCTTCATAACATTCGGGTTCACCGGAATCAGTCAAAAATAAATAATATAATGAAGGATAGTATCGCTCAGGGGGTCTACTTATCCTGGTAGATCTTCTAACACCACTTTCAGGTGTTTGGGGTGCCTGTTGTTGTTGTGATGGTTGTTGTTGTTGTGGTTTTTGATTATTATTATTTTCAGGCACCTTTACCTTTTCAGTGATTTCATCAAGAACTGCGTATTCCTTGTTTTCATTTTCCTGTTTCTTTTCCTGCAACTGATTCTTATACAAGACCTTTTCATTGAATATTACATCTCTACTCCTAATGATTTTGTGATTTTCATAATCATATAAGCGATAACCAAAATAATTAACACCATATCCAATAAAGGTACATTTCTTTGACTTTACCTCAAGCTTTGTTCTATTTTCTTTATCAATATGGACAAAGGCCTCACAACCAAAAGGCTTTAAAATAGAGTAGTTTACCTTTTTACCTGTCCATGCTTCCTCTGGAACACCACCATCCAAGGTACTTGAAGGCCCTCTATTTATTAGATAAGCAGCAGTATCTACAACATCTACCCAAAACTGTAAAGGCAATCCTGCTTGCAATCTCATGCACCTTGCACGCTCCATGATTGTTCTGTTCATCCTTTCTAACACACCATTTTCTTGTGGTGTTCTTGGAACTGTCTTCTCTCTACGAATTCCATGCTCTGAACAGTACCTATCAAACTCTTTGCTGCAATATTCACCTCCATTTTCTGATCTAAGACACTTCAATTTCTTTCCTGTCTCAATCTCAACCAAAGCTTTCCATTTCTTGAAAGTATCAAATACATCAGATTATTCTTAATACAATAAATCCAAGTTTTTCTAGTTTCATCATCAATAAAAGTAACATAATAACGAGAGCCACCAAGAGATGATACCTGAGCAGGTCCCCATACATCTGTATGCACAAGCTCTAGTTTTTCGCTCTTCTTTTCTTTCCCAACTCTGAGAAATCTAACTCTCTTCTGTTTTCCATAAATGCAATTCTCATAGAAGTCCAAATCAACATTCTTCAAACCCAGCAACAAATTCCTTAAGTGAAGAATCTTCATCCCCTTTTCACTCATGTGTCCGAGCCTATGATGCCATAATCCTACATCTGCTCCTTTGGAAGTTAAAGCATTAACAGAGTTAGAAATACCATTGCATAAATACAATGTACCAACCTTTTCGCCTTTTGCTATTACCAAGTCTCCTTTGGTGACCTTCCAAGCTTTATCTGTGAAAGTTGTCACACAACCTTCACCGCCTAACTGCCCTGTTGAAATCATATTTTTCTTTAGATCTGGAACATGCCTTACCTCCTTTAATAGCCATTGGTTTCCATTCTGTTGTTTTACAAGAACCTTACCCATTCCAATGATTTTACAGGGTTTATCATCACCCAGATGAACTTGTCCAAAATCTCCTTGAACATAGTCATGAAAGTATTTTTTATCAGGTGTGGCATGGAATGAAGCCCCTGAATCTACCACCCAGGAATCAGTAATATTTTCAAAAGAAAGAATCAAAGCATCTTGTAGCACCTCACCTGTCACATTTGCTTCATGATTGTTTTCTTGTTGTGCATCTCCTCCTTTTCCCTTCCGAGATATACAGTCTTTCTTTAGGTGTCCTTTCTTTCCACATTTCCAGCACACTATCCCCGATCTAGACTTGGATCTGCCTTTCCTTGATTTACTGCGATATCCTGAGCTCTTTCCTCTTTCCATTTTTCTTCCTCTAGACTCTACACTCACAGCATTTCCCGATGTCTCACTGGAGCTTTTCCGTCGCATTTCCTCACTAAGGATAGCACTGACAACATCATCAAACTTTAAAGTACTAGATCCAGAAACGGAGTTAGTAATGGCAATTACCAAACCATTCCAACTTTCTGGTAATGAGCACAAGAATAACAGAGCTCTAACTTCATCATCAAAGTTTACCCCTACAGAACTTAACTGACTTGTAACTGTATTAAAATCATTTAAATGGTCTGCAACAGATCCACCTTCCGACATCTTCATATTAAATAACTGTTTCATAAGAAATACCTTGTTTGAGGTTGAGGGTTTTTCATATATTTTTGACAACGCCTGAATCAAACCCTCTATAGTGGTCTCCTTCGAAATGTTGAAGGCGACTGATGAAGCAAGGCACAACCATATTGTTCCGAGTGCCTTTCTATCGAGAAGGTTCCATTCTCCGTCTGTCATACCTGTCGGCATCTTTGATTTTCCGCCCAATTGTAGGTATAGATCTTTCAGATACATATAATCTTCCATCTGCATCTTCCACAGCAAGAAGTTTTGGCCGTTAAATTTCTCAACCCTAAACTTACCATCTTCCGCCATTGCTCCCACTCGAACTAGGAACCCTTCTTTCCTGCAAGTTTATCAGCCAAATAGATCTTTGGCTCTAATACCAGTTGTTAGAAATTATATATTATGGAGCAATGGAACACATGAAATATTGTAGAAATATAAACGCATAAAACAAGAGAGACACAGATATACGTGGTTCACCCAGTTTGGGCTATTTCCACCCCAAACAGCCAGTCCTTCCTTTCTATTATCCAGCAAAATGAAGAGACACAACCTACAGCAGATCCGCTGTAATATCCTCTGTTTTCTCTCATAGTCTCACCTCTCTATTTCCCACTCACTTAATACACATCTATTACACAGCCTCAAATACAATGCCCTCATACAAACAGAGGGGTTGCCTTCTAGGGAAAAAAACCCTAAACTAAACACAAGTTCTACCGTCAGATCATCCGCCTAATGAACGGCCCAGATTGACTAGAAATTACTATACTTTTACAAGGCAATTTTATAGCTGTTTTTAGCTTCAGGGGCGCTGCCCCCAAAACCCCCCACCAGGGGGGGGGCTCCCAAAGGTCGCAGCCGGCCCCCCCCTGGACCCCCCCTGCAGCAAATATTTTATGGGTGGCGTTGCCGCCCCCATTTCGAACTGGGGTCCAATGTGGCGATACCTTTGAATATAGAAGATAATCAGGCTCCACACCCAACAGACGACTCTCCTCACCACACCCTGTCGTCTTCGTCAGGGGACATGATCCGCTTCATAGAGCTCCCTGATGTTCAGATCGAAGGGGATCATGCTGAGATGAACATTTTTGTACGCATGCCCTTACTATTGGAGAAAGCTAAAATATTAGTGCAAGATGCTCTCACATCCTTTTCGTTTCCTGTCTGCGCTTTCATAATCGATTTTTTCGGTACACCCATGTTGGATGTCGCCTCCAAACTAGAAATACCTTGCTACATATTCTCCACTTCTGGGGCTTCTCTCCTCTGCATCATGCTCTACCTTCCAACACTTGTCCACAACATTGAAATTTCCTTCAAAGATGTGGATTTCCCGATCGAAGTGCCGGGCCTTCCGCCGATTCCCGGAATAGATTTTCCAGACCCTCTTCTAGACAGATCTGATATTTCATTCAACTGGTTCATTCAACATTCCCTTCGGCTTCACGAAGCTCGTGGAATTCTGATAAATACATGCCAAGAAATGGAACCAGAACAAATAAAAGCTCTCAAGGAAGGAAAGGTTCTAAGCGCTATTGAAATGACCCCTTCCATTTATCCTATTGGGCCGCTAATAGCTTCACCTCTATCAGAATCTGAAGAGAAGTTTGAGAAGGAGGGCTGCCTCAAATGGCTAGACCGCTAGCCCGCCTCGTCAATTCTGTTTGTTTCTTTCGGGAGCTGCGGCACCCTGTCGTAGAGTCAGATTCGGGAACTACCTTTGGGGCTAGAAGCATGCGGGCAGCGGTTCCTTTGGGTGTTGCATAAGGAGCCTCCTCCTCCAACTGAATCCACGATGACTGCCGAAGCAGACATGAGGGAGGTTCTACCTGAGGGTTTCGAGACTCGAACCCAGGACCGTGGATTTGTGGTGGATTCATGGGTGCCTCAGATTGTTGTCCTCTCTCATCCATCCACAGGTGGTTTCCTTTCTCATTGCGGTTGGAATTCAACGATCGAAAGCATCTTACATGGAGTGTCGATGATCACTTGGCCTCTCTTCGCTGAACAGAGAATGAATGCCTTCCTTCTCGTGAAGGAGATGAAGGGGGGCATTGAAGCGTAGAAGGGAGCAGATGGATTGGTGAAGAGAGAGGAAGTGGAAAGAGCGGCGAGGGAATTAATTGAAGGAGAGGGGGGAATGGAAATGAAGAAGGCGATGGCAAAATTGATGGGGAAGGCCCGGTTTGCAATGGCAGAGGGAGGGAGTTCATACAACACACTGGCCAACGCGGCTTCTGTTTTGAAGGAAATGCATGCCACTAAAACACCACCTGCTACTTGAAACTTGAAAGGTCTCGCTTGATACGTCACATCTGGATGTTAAGACGGTTGATGGTTCGTATGGACCGTCGCGCCTGGCATTGCTCAATTCAAATCAATGGCTAATGATTACCCAATCGTCTAACAACAAAATCAAATGACACATATTTTGACACGACAGCAGTTTGGGGAGTTCATTTCAGAGGGAAACACCTTACGGCGTAAATATACTATTTTGAAATTTGGTACGAGGAAAAATATCTTATATTTAAACTATGTTGCACAAGTTTTCGGTACTTCTGATACGCGAGAATCAGTATCCGGCACGGTGAGAAGTATTATCTAAATTTACATCTTGAAAAGTCAAGTTGGGAACAAAAATAATATAATATATTACAAATTAATATATATTAAATAAAAAATAAAATAATTTATTTATTTCCATCCAAAACTTCCAATCAAATTCCATCTTGTAAAGAAACATGTAAAAGATTGAACTTTGAAATATTGCCAAAAAAAATCAAAATATTAATCCATCAACAATTTCTCAATCAAATTCCTTCTGAGCAAAGAAACATGCAGAACTCCCAAACCAGAAAAAGAATTGTTATTGTTGGATTATTAGGTGATTTCATGCAAATCTGTATGTTAAGTCATTGGTTCAATTCTTCACCCTTGATGTAACCTTACCAATATTATATATATTACATCTAATTATAATAGAGATAAAAACAAATAAAAAATATATTAATAGTAATTTAAAAAAATTAAAACAATAGAGTTTAAATCCAATATTATTTAAAAAAAAGTTTATATAATAAAATTATAAATTTCCAAGTTAATATATATTTTATACTTAAATAAATATGAAAATTAAATTAAAAATTGTCCATTCAGGGAGGCGATAATGATGGTTTTGCCAATGGCCAACAATCTTCCTAAATTCTTTTATATCCATCTGCCATTGGATATAAAACATCAGACACCTCATCTTCATTTGGATAGAAGTGATTTCCATAAACAATTGTTCTCTTAGTTCCAGACCCATATCCAAATCTATACCCAGCGACATACCCTTCCCTTTGCATAGTTCCATCACTTTAAGTAGCACCCAAGCTTGCAACGTCAAATACACCTAAGTTTGCACTTATTCATTGCAGTGAAACTCCCAAAACGTCAAAATCAGTTGCAGTGAAGCTCCTGAAAAGCTCCAAAGTACCTGTTGAAGCTCCCGACCATTTTGGAGCATTTCCGACCAGCTCCCAAGCTCCCAAGAACGAGGAGCTTCCGATACGTGCTCTCCAATGCCTCGGAGCGGTACCCGTGTAACTATGTATTTAAATGATGCTTTTGTAAATGGAGTATCATTATATATATATATATATATATATATATATATATATATATATATATATATCTAGAGAGAGAGAGAGAGAGAGAGAGAGGGGGTTGGGTATTAAGATTTTGGTGGTTTTATATCATTAAAATTTATAATTTTAAAAATTGTTTTTTTTCTTAATATAAAATTGATTATAAAATATGTTTAGGAACACAATTTTTTATAATATATTATATTTTTAATTTTCATTGTAATTATTGAATATTTTTATTTTAATTAATATAATTTTAAATAAAATTGTAATTTTATGAGAAAAAGTATTTTGGCATAAATCACATGATCCTCTTAGGAAATCTCCCTTGATTTCTTTTTATTTAGTTCTTTTCATAACTATCTAAATAGATTAAATTATCTAACATATAATATTTAGACAACTTTACCAATAAATTCATATTAATGAGTTACCCTTCCTTTAATAATAATGATATTATAACACTATAATATTATTACATTAAATCTTTACTATCACTAATTTTCCTGGAACTGTTAGTTACCCTAACCATTAATAATTAGAATAATACTATAACTAGAATATAATAATAACTAATATTATTTTAGTTAATATTACTAATAATATATGTTAAATATTAATATAAATATTCCATTTTCTTGACTATTCCAAATGATCTAGTATATATAATATAACAATAATTAATAATACGTTAGTTATTACTAAATCCTTACTATTTACTAATATCCCTAGATATAATACTTATTCCCATTAAATAACCTCACTATTAAATTTATACTAATTAGTTACACATGCCATTAATAATAAGATTAATAATATAACATTATTATAAGAATAATATAATATTAATTATTATTAGTTTAGGTAATATCTAATCTTTTCGATTATTAACTTTATACGTTTCAATCAATTTTCTTATAAATATTCCCTAGGGTTGTTAACTCTTATCTGGGTATTAAAATATTATTTGTTATACAATTTTGAATAGTCAAATCTAGTTGTTTCTGTTGGAGTTAATGCTTACATTCCATATTTAAGAAGTTGGTTTGTGATGGTTGAGAAATTCTCTCAACCTCTCTATCTAATTTAGGAATAAGTTGGATCTCAGAAACTCTATTTAAAAGAGTAATCTGAATGTAATCGTGTGTGAGTGTGTTTACACATACACCATTTGTGCATAATATGATTGTGTTTCTGTAATTGTGTATGATTTAACGATTTCTATCTTGGTATCAGAGCTTGAAGTCTGCCATTTTACCCAGGCAATCCTGCGTGGGCGCCTTCTGTTCCCAACTGATCGGTGGTTCTCGATATCTCACTCCGCTAAGGACTTGATACGCCGGATGCTCTGAAAAGACGTCACCAAGAGATTCAGCGCACAGCAAGTCCTACAACATCGATGGATCTGTACTCATGCGCGAAACTAATCCTGCCTTTGATGACGGGTGTACATTGTGCCTCATCGTTATCGTGACCGAGTATAGTAAGACTGGTTATTTTAGTTTGTATACATGTTTACATACTCAGACATTAATAATACAGTAGAGAAATATAAATATAGATTTTGACGGGCGCCGCCGGTTCTGAGTGTTATAATTTTAGATTCTGCCAGCCCAAGGAAATAGCAGTGAAGAAGTTGTCTGTAAGATCTGGACAGGGAAAATCGAGAGTTTATGAATGAAGTGCAGCTTGTAGCCAATGTTCAACACCAAATGCCCAGTTATAATTGAACCCGATCGAAAGGCAATCAGCTATTATTGGTGTAAGAAATTGAGGTGAGGAACGCACAGTTTTTTCCCAAGCCTGTAAGATCATTTTTTGTTCCTCAAACAGGATTTTTCTCGCCATTTTAGAAAAGGTATTTTATTTTGTCTTCTCTTTTATCATGGAGTTTATGGTGTTAGACAAATTCAGTGGTTTGAATTTTCCCTCGTGGAAAGTAAAAATACAACTGCAATTAATGAATAAAAACTTGTGGGGAATAGTGAATGGTTCAGAAGGAGCACCTACAGAGGCCAAAGAGTTACTTGAATGGAAAAATAGAGATGACAAAGCTAAGTCTATTATTGGACTTGCTCTTTCTGATTCGCAATTACATCATGTAGATCTTACTAAAACATCAAAGGAAATATGGGAACATTTGGCTCAATTGTTTGGTGTAAAATCTACAAATGCAAAATTTTCCATAAAGCTGCAATTATTTAGTCTGAAAATGAATGAGGAGACATCTATGTCTAGTCATATAAATAATTTAATGTCTCTTTTAAGACAATTAAGTGAAGCTGGGACTAAGGTGGAGGATGAAGATGTTAAAGCTATATTATTAAATAGTCTTCCTTCAAGTTATAGTAATGTTGTTTTCACTTTGAGTCAAATGTCTACACAAACATTGCAAGAGACAATTGCAGCACTTCTCGGGGAGGAAAAGCGACTGAAACCAGAGGATGCCGAAGAGAACTCTCATGTAGAAAATGCCTTGTGGACAAAGTCAAGGATGAGAAAGAAAAATGCAAACAAAGGTGACATTGAATGCTACTATTGCAGGAAAATTGGGCATACAGCGTGGAATTGCAGAAGTCGTGCTAGTGATGTGTTAAAAGGGAAAGAATCAGCAAATATAACCACAGATGAATACCAATTGAATTCCGATGATGAATTCAATGAAGAGAGTGAACCTATTAAACTCTTTTAAAAATAACCAGCAGTTCAACTATGTGTCTGATGCCAGTACTTAAAGATCAAGTAGCAGTAAGGCTCAATATGGATGGTTGTCCAGATAGTATGGCAGTTGCGGATCTAAGGAAGGATCCCTCATTAGTGGTAGACATGGAAGTGGTTTCCTAATGAGGTTATGCGACAGATTGGGATGCTGTCCAGTAATTGACTTCGGGAGGTCCTTGATTTGGGAGTTGAGGAAGGGAACTCGGGAATCCAACTTGCCAACTACACCTTTCCTAGGGTTATGAGGCAACTTGATGGAGCATCTACTGATAAGCTTGATTATTTTGTTATGTAATGTAATCATTAAAGGGGGATGTTGGAGTTAATGCTTACATTCCATATTTAAGAAGTTGGTTTGTGATGGTTGAGAAATTCTCTCAACCTCTATCTAATTTAGGAATAAGTCGGATCTCAGAAACTCTATTTAAAAGACTAATCTGAATGTAATTGTGTGTGAGTGTGTTTACACATACACCATTTGTGCACAATATGATTGTGTTTCTGTAATTGTGTATGATTTAACGATTTCTATCTGTTTCTTGGTCAATTTTTAGCCGTTTATCCAATCTGATCTTATATAGCCGTTTTTCAGTCAAACCTAGCCATTGGAAGATCTACTCTTCCTATTTAATCTGTAGCCATGATATGATTCTTCAACTTGTCCTAACGATGAACCACACTCATTGGTTCTAAAAGCCTCGACAAATGTACTATCATACCTGTCCTGACAATGAACCACACTCATTGGTTCGAAAAGCCTCGACAAATGTACTATCATGTGATTTACACCGAAATACTTTTTCTCATCAACTTGATATGAATCATAGAAGCCTCAATTCAACAAAATTGTAATTATATATAAAATAGAATTCTTAAATATCAATATAATTTTTTATTTTTATTTAAATTATCAAACACAAAGAACAAATCATATAGTGATAACATAATTTTTAATTTAATTAAAAAAATAAAATTTTAAAAATTGAATATTATTTATTTTTATCATAGTTTTTAATTTAATTAAAAATAAAATTTTAAAAATGGAATATTATTTATTTTTATCAAATTTATAAGTGAATAGTTTCTTTCTAAAAATTAATAAAAGTTATATGCGTTGTAGTTCATTTTATTTTATTTAAAAAAAAATTAATTATAAAAACATATTTTTAAATATCTTAAGAAGTTGAAATTTAAAATAATTTTAAATTACCAAAATAAGAATTTAGATTTTTCACCAATTTTATTTCTCAAAAAAGTGAAATTGGAAAAAGGAAAAGTGTTAATCAACCTCTAAAATTTAAATACAAGGAAGGAATTGAGTTAGTGAATTAAGCTATTGAACTATCTAGCCATTAGTCAAGTATGTACAATTTTGCAGTTCTGAATTGAGATTGAAATAACCGAAAAAATAATGAGGGAGGTTTAAAGAAATTTGGACTCACTATATTTTGTTAGGATTATATATTTTTTTAGAAACAAAAGATGTAGTGGCAGCGGTAGTTTTTTCTATATAGATGTAGAAAATGTATTTCGAGTATAGATCCATCTTAAGCACCAATTTAACATGAGCCTAGAGGGATCAAATTTCTTGAGGTGAAAACTTATTTTAGAGTGCAAAAATAATGTGTAATTTTCATTAAATACCATAGAAATTACAAAACATGTTCATTGAGCCATTTTATAAGCTACAATAAAATGATTTGTTTTTATTAACACATTTTTAAGTACGCATCAATATTAATTTATATTAAAATATTTTATTGATAACCCACCTTGCATATTTTATTCTATATAACATTAAAATATTTTCTTTTAACATGTTTTTTCTATATATAAATCAAGTGTTAAAATATTTTTTAGAAGTATAAGGTTTGAACATCTTACCTATATATTCTCATTACTTCTAATTATTTTAGATGAAATTATATTACTTCATATGGACAACTAATTTCTTTACATGAAATTATATTAGGGTATATGGAAAGCTAATTAAACATGCATACCATTCTTTTTCCTTTTTAATTGTAGCCTACATTGTTTATCTATTTAGAGAATATTTTATTTTTGTTTTAAGAGGGACACGTGTCAACTCCAAATTGAACACGAACATACTTACATATGGCTTTCACACTAGGCTGTAGAATGATCCTTTCAGCTCAATAAATATATAAATTTAAAAATGTATAAAAAATAAATTTGAGCCTCTTTGTTCACACTTTCAGCCATGGGTGGTTTAACATCATGAGTCACCTCATCCTCGTGACTAACAAGGCTACTTGGACAAACAAAAAAAACAAAGCAAATGTGAAATGTTCAAACACAATTATAATATATTTATATTGGATATAAACTAAATAATTTTATATATTAAAACAAATTAATAAAACTTGATTGTTAAAGTAAGATCCAAAGGTATCTGGTAAAAATATATGTTGTCTCTTTAAGGATCACCAATCAGTTATTCCAATGGGTTTTCTTGAATAAGGGTGGTGATTCAACTAACATTCGAGGCTAGAAACTAGTGATGATCATCTTCACTGCTAGTTTGACAATTGAATTGTAATAATTTTTCTCATTATTACAAAAAAAAATACTTAAAGGAAAAAATTAGAGAAAACATATAAATTATTACAAAAGTTTTTTTGGTATCTATGTGTTGATATTTATGTGTTGCAGGGTCATGCGAACGAGAAACGAGTTTCCTAATCACGATGGTACACAAACTGGGTATTTCTGAATATGTGTTTTTTTTTTTTTTTTAAATTTTGTATTCACTAAGAGGAGGGAGGCCATTTTCATTTTATATGCCTTTAGCTGACATAGTGCATAACTGTACCAATGAATATGTTTTTCCTGTATTTCATATCGACAACGTCTATATAGTGCTTTTCTTCTATTTCATATCCACAACATCGATATAGTGCATTGTGTAATGCAGAACTCGGTAATTAGAATCTAAAGAACTCATAAAATCCCCATGTTAACTTGAATGCTGTTATGATTAATTGAGGGTAACTGCGTTTTAACCATAGATATATCCAGGGTTATCACAACAGAAACTCAGTTAAATTATGGCATTAAATTAATGGAAATAACTCAAATATGCCAAAATCGTTTAAAATAAAGTGATGTGAGGAGCTTAAAATTTACATTCAAATAATCTTAAATTAAATATTATACATTTAAAATATAACATAACATCATATTAATCAACATTGGTTATTAATCAACATTGGTTGGAAAAATTATATATCTAAGTCGCAAAAATATTTACAAACCCTCTATTCCATTGAAGTTGTTTGTTTTCAATGTTACAAATATTACCTTCCATTCATCTTCTAATGTATATTGTGTTGATTGGCCATGTTAGAAACTTGAATTTCTTTTTCGCCTTTTGCATGCATACCTTTAAATGTATGTAATATGATTTTCTAATTATTTTAAACTTTTAAATTATAAATCTATATTATAATTATTTTATAAAATTTTAAAGAAAATAACTTTAATAATAATATAAAATAAATTTAAATTTAAATAGTTTTATTTACCATTTATTACAATGATTTATATTATTTAAATTAGAAATAAATGTTATGATATTTTTCGGTAGTAATCACATAAAAGTTTTTTGTCGATGCATTTCGAACTATCCATTGAATTCATCATCAGGACAAGATGCAAAGTCAGATCATAGCACCATATTAAATAGCGATGATGAGAGAAAATATTTAGACCGTTATAGTATAACGACTAGTTTGACTAGATAATAAAATAAATTAATTGTAATTGACTAGAAAAAGGTGAATGTTAAAAATATTAAATTATAAAATAATTTAAGTTTAAAATAAACCCCTTGTTGGTTGTACGGATTCGTTCGTCAAATATTATGCCTATTTTGTCAATGAATTAAAGGATATAAGAACTGGTTCTAATGATAAGCTTGTTAGTTTTGATGTGGTCTTGCTCTACACTAATATCTCCATTAACGAGGCCATCGACATCGTTAGGTGCTTTACTGATCTTGATACAATAATCTTAGTTGAAATTTATCTTACGTCCACGTTCTTCAAATTCGAAGGGGGATTTTATGAACAAACATGTGGTGTTTCCATGGGTTCCCCCCTTTCCCCTGTTGTGGCGAATTTTGTTATGGAAGCTTTTGAATCAAAGGCGTTTCCATCTGCTTTATTCCAACCAAAACTGTGGAAGATATTCATGGATGACACTTGTGTCATTTGGCCCCATGGTCAAGAAAGGTTGGACCTCTTTTTTCAACATCTTAACAATCAATCGAGTTCCATTAAGTTCACTATGGAATGTGAGATCAATGGTTGCCTGCCTTTTTTTTACGTCCTTATTTCTAAAGAAGAGAATTGTTCTTTCTCCCATCAAGTCTTTCAAAAGAAAACTCACATAGAGTAATATCTTAATGCTAAATCCCATCATTTCCCCGCCCAAAAACTAGGTGTTCCCAACACCCAAGCCACTAGGGAATTAAGAGTCGCTGATGAAAAGCACCTCGATGATGAAAGAACCCACCTCTTGAATGTTTTTATCCGTAATGGTTACATTAAGGATCAATGTCTTAGAGTCTTCCATAGAGGTGAAAAGGATCTGAAGGTTAAGAAATATCCCAAGGATAAGTCCTTAGGGCTGCATTTTCCATTTATCCAAGGGACCACGGATAAGATTTCTAGGATTCTGAGGAAGCATAAAGTCTCTTCGGCCTTTAGGCCCCTTAATACCATTAAGAGCTCCCTAAGGTCGATGAAGGACCATGTGGACCCCAAGAATTTGAAATGTGTTTATCTCATCCCCTCTTCATGTGGTACTCCCTATATTTGTGAGACTGACCGATCCATAAATCAATGGATTCATGAATATCCGACAAACATAAAACATGGGAGGACACGTTCTTTAGCTTTGGATGAACATGCGGAAAATAATAAACATCATATCTGCATTGAGAACACTTGACTTCTTGCTAAAATTGATCATTACCATCACCGTAAGTTCAGGGAAGTTATAGAAATTGAAAACATGCCTTGGAATCTCAACTGTGAGGATGGTTGGAAGGTTAGTAGGTGTTGGGTCCTTGCCTTTTCCTCCTAGTTTTAATTTTTATTTATTTTTCTAGGTTTTCTTTATCTCCTTTCTTATTTTTATTCATTAGTATTGTTATTGATTTTTCACTTTAAGTGGTAAATTTTATTTCTCTTATCTATATTTGAATATTAGAGTAGATTTTAATTTTAATCTCTTTACCTTTTTCTAGCAGGTCATTTGTGTAGTTATTCAAAGATAAAAATATAATTTTTTCATAAATAAATATTTTATTTATTTATTCTATTATTTTTTATTTTTAGTTGGTCCTAACATTTTTATTGTTTAGGCTAAAAACGATTTTAGTCATTCTTTATTAGTATAAGTAAGTTTATTTTAAATATTGATAAGGTATTAATTTAGTTATTCTATATAATTTTACTTTTTTATTAAATCTTTAATCAAAATTTATTTGCTAAACTATTCATTTTTTTCCAAGGAAAAAGGCGTAATTTTATTAGTGAAAATAAAATCACATGTTACATTTGCAAAGATCCATAACACCATCAAGTCCATGACTGATGATAGCCTGAAACATATATAAATGAAAGCGAACTAATGTACAAATGGGGAGGAAAGCCTAGGCTTTTCTCCCTTTCTTTTTTCCCACCTTGCGTCATTCCTCTTGGGATGGTGAAGAAGAGACAAGTGCAAGTTGGTTGCTTAGACCAGGCCCTGCATTGTCCTTGTCTAAATCTGAAGTGTCTGATGTGTGGGTGCGTTTATAACCACTAGTTTCCATAGCTTCTGGCATTAGTGCAGATTGTGCCAGATTGTCCTGAGATACAATGAGGACCTGAACGAACTCCTCCTGTTTTCCTGGTACCTGTGATGTCTAGTTGTTCCTGGGATGTGTGGACTCCTTCTCAACTTCATCTTCCTCCACTTCCTATGGGTTTGGATGGAAGTTCCACCCTTTTGGTAGCTTCCCATTTTTCTTCCTTCTGTTGTTGTATTTTTTGGCTTCTGGGCATAGATTTTGAAAGTGCCATGTTTGTCTGCAGATTCTACATCTGAAGGCTGTGTTTTCATAGTCAAGTGTCTAAGTCCAATTCATCTGCTTGTGGATTAGATGAATACGGCCTGAAAAGCCTTTGCTGAGGTCTACGTCCACACAAATCCTGGCATGTGTATAGATCCTTTCCTCCAATATTTGGGAATCCATCTTTAGATATTTCCCAACGCTGTTCCCAATCCCTAAAAATATGCGATCATCCTAGAAATGAAGAGGGAGGTTGTGCAAGCGAATCCACACCGGCATTCTGGAGATGACCATGGTGTTTGCATCGAAAGTTGGGAACCAAGGAGTGATAAAGAGACCCGTCGTTCCCTAGAACCATGGCCCCTCCTGCAGAATACAGTCTCTGGCCTCTGAAGAAGAGAACTTTACTATGAAAAATCCTTTAGAACGAAGATGTATTTCACAATCAAGGGACCAATTGGTCAAAATCCAGTGAAAAAGTTCCTCAGGTTTTGGCCAAAAATAATTAAATCGACAAATAACAGCTTGTGATTCGAAAGAGGCACATTGCACATCTGCTTCTATGTCCTCTATATTTAGTTCTGGGATTGAGTTCATGAGCTCCACTATGTATGGACTGGAGACTGAACCTTCCTGTTATTTATTTATTTATTTATTCCCTTGAAATATATTCTTAAACGAGGGGCCTCCGTTCATTTGGTTCATAGTGACTTCTGGGTTTCTTTATGTATTACTCCCTAATCCCTTACCTGCATTGGAGGGAATTTTGACATGCCCTATTCCCGCCCCCACCCCAGCCCAGCCCACCCCACCCCACCCCACCCCTAATCTCAGATTGAAGACTATTGTGGATATTGTTTGTAAGTTGTAATTCAAAAGAGGCACATTGCACATTTGCTTCTATGTTCTCTACGTTTAGTTTGAAGACTATTGTGGATGTTGTTTGTAAGTTGTAATTCAAAAGAGGCACATTGCACATTTGCTTCTATGTTCTCTACGTTTAGTTTGAGGATTGAGTTCATGCGCTCCACTATGTATAGACTCGAGACTGAACCTTCCTGTTTTTTTTTTTTTTTTGGGCTCATTGTTCTTTTCCCTTGAAATATATTCTTAAATCCATTCATTTGGTTCATAGTGACTTTTGGGTTTTTTTTAATGTATTACTCCCTAATCCCTTACCTGCATTGGAGGGAATTTTGACATGCCCTAACCCCCCCAATCTCAGATTGAGGAGTATTGTGGATGCTGTTTGTAAGTTGTAATCTTGCAGGAACTTGCAGTCCTATAAAACTCACCTCGATGAATCACGTTTTGCATGTGTGCTCGATAACCAGCTTTGTGCATAATGGAGAGCTTTAGGAGAAACACACTATCTGCATGACAAAACCAGATCGAAAGGGAAAACCCCTCTAGAAGTTTTATAAAAAATTGAACGCTGGAATGGTTTACCCGAAACTGAGAGTCATCCTCCCACAGAAAACCCCCAGGCCACACAACAGTGGGAGGTTCAAGAGCCACCATCGGCCAGTTTAGAAGGTCCGGGGCTAACACAGTGGTAGCCTGAGCCAAAGAAAGAGTCCGCAGTGACTTGCGGAACTAATGCCTAGAGGGAAACTACAAAAAACAGAGGAATTGCATTGAACAGAGGCAAGGCACCGCCGCCGCTGAAATTTGGGAGACCAGAACCTGTTGAGGGAGGAAACGACCAGAGCCAGAAATGTCAGGGGTCTAGAGCAGCCTCAACATCCAGCCAACGCTCACCGTGAAGCCGAACAAACCACCGAGAATCTCCCGTGAGATCCCCTGCAACTTGTGAGAAGCATAGGTCCATAGATCAATCCTTGGGCCGCCACCGACTATTAACCATTCTTGGCCTGCATCCAAACCGCATAGCAGGTTGGGGAGGGTAACCTGCATCAGGCGCCGGAACTCCAGATCCTTCTAGTTTTTCGAGTAGCAAAAAGCACACCACAGCAATCGAGTCGGCCTGTAAGAACGGACCACCGAAAGCCCATGGGGAGAAAAAAAGCCAGGCAGCCAAGACGAAAACGATGAGACCAAATGGGATGTAATCCTCCATCTCTGCCTTGAATCCAGACCCCCATGGCCGCCCTTAGAACCATCCCAAGAACATAGCACAACAGCCACATCCAAACCCTCGTTTTTGCAGAGGAAAAACCCTAGCTGCGTGTTGTCTCCTTATTTTTCAAGTAAAGAATGTATTCATTTATTTAGTCTTTTATATGAATTTAATTATTCTAATATTTATATTTAGTTAGTCCCAACATTTTATAGTTGTGTTAGTATTTAAATATATTTTAATAATCATACCTAATTCATTAATTAGGTAGTCAATTCTAATCTTTATAGAGTTTATTTTATAATTAAATATTTTCAATATTCACTTTTTCTCAGTCAATTACAGTTAATTTATTTTATTATCTAGTCAAACTAGCCATTATACTATAACGGTTGAAAAATTTGCTCTCCTCATCACTATTTACTCTGGTGTCATGATCTGACTTTGCATCTTGCCCTGATGATGAACCAGACTGGATGATGATGAACCACACTGTACGGTCGACAAAAAGCTCTTATCTGATTAATACCGAAAAAAATCCTAACATTTATAATTATGGATCACAAGAACCTAAATTCAAAAATAAACTAAAAATATTAGAAATATTATATTTATATTTATATTAATTTTTTCAATAGACTAATTTGAAAAATAAAAAAACATCATACTCACTTCAGTTCTACCTATACTTCTTAAACTCAATTAATTAGATATGCAACTAACTCAATTAGATATGCAACTAACTCAGTTGAACATGATACTCACTTCAGTTCTACCTATACTTCTTAAACTCAATTAATTAGATCTACAACAACTCAGCTGCTGTAATAACTTCAATCATAATATAAAGTAAATTAAAACTTAAATAATTCCTTTGATAATTTATTACCATAACTTATATCTATATTATTTTTTCAATAAATTAATTAAAAAAAAAAAAAATTCTACTTTACATCATGGCCAAAGCAATTCAAAATAAATTTACATAAAAACTTTAAATATTATAACTACAAAAGAACCATGTAGATTAAAAATTAAATAAATAGTGTCAACAAAATTAAAATGCAAAATACAAACAAAATTAAAATTCCATTATAAAGCAAATATACAAGGAAATTGTTATATGCAAATCTTCTTACGTTTTCCAATCATTTTGTTGTTTAATGAAACAAAAGTTTGACCATCCACACAGAGCCTCTCTAGATTTTAAGATTCTTTTATACCAGCTTCAGATTTTTCTTTCCCGGATTTGTACATATGAATACACATTACTTTAGAGAGAAACACATTAGAGTGCTTTAGCAAGTCATAAATCAAGCTTACACACTTATTTCTAGAGTATTATCGTTCACCTGTAATTTAATTAAATATTAGCAGTAAACGGTATAGCTTCTCTAAGTTTATTGATTCTATAAATATTTATAGGGGTGACTGTATATTATAGTTATACTATTTTGGAAATAATTTGTAATTTATAATAATGGGTGTTTTGAGTTCAATTTGGCTAGAATCGATGGGAGTCCTTAAAACCCTAATTTTTTTTGAAATGGTAGTAGGCTGAATGCTTACATCTGCCCTCACTTTGCCATCTCATATCGGTGTTTTTAAACACTCTATAGGGTTACTAATGCTACCAGTTTTAATTCTAAGGGCAAGAATGCATGAAAAAATGTTTCAATTTATTTTTTATAATATTAAAATAATTTTAAAATATATATATTTAATAAATTACAATTTTAAAAAATAAATGATTTTAGAATTATTTTAAAATAAATTAAAAATACTTAATAATATTTTTTACTGTTAAAATTATTATTGAGGAATTTTGAAGTTTAAAATGGGCTTCAAATTGTAAAATAATAGTAGAAATAATAAAATAAGATTACATTACATTATCAATTTTAGAGGGGAAAAAAAAAAATTATTTTTTCAATTCGTATTTTCAACTTATCTTTTTATGGGTTTACTCAAATTTCGAGCGACAACGTTCGTTGGATGCAAAATTGGTTCCTCATCTAAGGAGTACCCATTTTTCAAACTTTCGATGGACCCTCCTATACAAAAAATGTGAAATACATGAAAAACGTGATTGCAATCACATTATTAAATAATGCATCCAACAAGTACTCTCACTCGAAATTCGAGTAAAACCTTAAGGAGATAAGTTGAAAAAATAGTTTTATTATTTTTTAATCTTTTTACTTTTTACTCAAAAAATGGTGAATCATCCCTTATGGTTGACATCATATTACTAAATCTCATTGGTTCTTATAAATTTAATTTGGTTGTACATTTTTCTTAGAATGCCCATTTTAGACCTCAAAATTCCCCAAATATATCAACAAAAGGGAATTGCAATTTTTACCCTTTTATTAAAAAAAAAAAAAAAACTATTTTTTTAATATTAAAATAGTTAAAATTTATTTTATTTAATAAATTATATATTTTTAAAATAAATGTTTTTAGAATTATTTTAAAACCATTTAAAATATTTAAGAATAAAATTTTATTCTTAAAAGTTTTATTATTAAAGGAAAATGATAATTTTTGCAATTTTTATTAAATAAGAAAAAAAAAAAACACAAAATTATTTATTAACAGACCATGAAAAGTTTTGTTTGAAAATTTGAGTGAATACGTCACTCATTCTCTTGGATTGAAAGCTCAAATGATGAGGCAAAGAATGCGAGACCAAGTACAAATAGAGGAAAGACCTAAGAAAAGGAATTTGACCATTAGCGAGATAAAAGGTTTGTGGACGTTAATGAAACTCAATAATTATTAATTATTAATTTAGGGATAGGAACAGTTAAAGTGAAACATATATAAAATATTAAGTTTAAAATAATAAGAATGAGATTAAGTTAAATTGAATTTAAGAAAGGGATTAGAAGAATATTTTGAAGAAAAAAAAAAAAAAGTTAAATTAGATTAAGAATGAGATTAGAAGTATAATTGAAAATGTTAAGTCAAATTAATAATAAATATTAGTCAAATTGGATTTATACTAAAGAGGTGCGTTAGATTAAAAAAATAATAATATGGAATTATTATTAATAAAAGAACAAAGAATGGAAAGAAATAAAAGAACCAAATTAAGTATTTCTATTAATTCTTAAAAATAACATTAAAATATAAGTATTAGGGGTTTACGCATCACCCGATGCAATGAGTGCTAAGTGAACAATTCAAAAATCATGAGAAATTAGTCAGTTACGACTACCTCTCATGGAAATGGTTATACGTTAATGACTTACTTAACGCAATTGAATCCCAAAAACGATATCTAATATAATGCACTGCGTAAACCCCTAATACTTAAATTCAAAAAAGAGTGAAGGGATCTCTACTTGAATGGTTCATGAGGCACAATACTTGCTAAGGTTTTGCAAATGGGGTAGCAAGCTAAGTGGGCTTGACTGTGGGGAAAACTCCATAGTTAAGCGCGCTTGAGCCAGAGGAGATCTAGGATGGGTGACCTCCCAGGAAGTCCTGGTTACCGGGTACAAGCCCCGAAAGTGACAATTGATGCTATGTGATTCATTTCACTAGTTTCAATCCCACTTCTTCACCCCTGTGAGCATCACCCGATGCAATGAGTGCTAAGTGAACAATTCAAAAATCATGAGAAATTAGTTAGTTACGACTACCTCTCATGGAAATGGTCATACGTTAATGACTTACTTAACGCAGTTGAATCCCAAAAACGATATCTAATATAATGCACTGCGTAAACCCCTAATACTTAAATTCAAAAAAGAGTGAAGGGATCTCTACTTGAATGGTTCATGAGGCACAATACTTGCTAAGGTTTTGCAAATGGGGTAGCAAGCTAAGTGGGCTTGATTGTGGGGAAAACTCCACAGTTAAACGCGCTTGAGCCAGAGGAGATCTGGGATGGGTGACCTCCCGGGAAGTACTGGTTACCGGGTGCAAGCCCCAGAAGTGACGATTGATGCTATGTGATTCATTTCACTAGTTTCAATCCCACTTCTTCACCCCTGTGAGCATCACCCGATGCAATGAGTGCTAAGTGAACAATTCAAAAATCATGAGAAATTAGTCAGTTATGACTACCTCTCATGGAAATGGTCATACGTTAATGACTTACTTAACGCAGTTGAATCCCAAAAACGATATCTAATATAATGCACTGCGTAAACCCCTAATACTTAAATTCAAAAAAGAGTGAAGGGATCTCTACTTGAATGGTTCATGAGGCACAATACTTGCTAAGGTTTTGCAAATGGGGTAGCAAGCTAAGTGGGCTTGATTGTGGGGAAAACTCCACAGTTAAGCGCGCTTGAGCCAGAGGAGATCTGGGATGGGTGACCTCCCGGGAAGTCCTGGTTACCGGGTGCAAGCCCCGGAAGTGACGATTGATGCTATGTGATTCATTTCACTAGTTTCAATCCCACTTCTTCACCCCTGTGAGCATCACCCGATGCAATGAGTGCTAAGTGAACAATTCAAAAATCATGAGAAATTAGTCAGTTACGACTACCTCTCATGGAAATGGTCATACGTTAATGACTTACTTAACGCAGTTGAATCCCAAAAACGATATCTAATATAATGCACTGCGTAAACCCCTAATACTTAAATTCAAAAAAGAGTGAAGGGATCTCTACTTGAATGGTTCTTGAGGCACAATACTTGCTAAGGTTTTGCAAATGGGGTAGCAAGCTAAGTGGGCTTGATTGTGGGGAAAACTCCACAGTTAAGCGCGCTTGAGCCAGAGGAGATCTGGGATGGGTGACCTCCCGGGAAGTCCTGGTTACCGGGTGCAAGCCCCGTAAGTGACGATTGATGCTATGTGATTCATTTCACTAGTTTCAATCCCACTTCTTCACCCCTGTGAGCATCACCCGATGCAATGAGTGCTAAGTGAACAATTCAAAAATCATGAGAAATTAGTCAGTTACGACTACCTCTCATGGAAATGGTCATACGTTAATGACTTACTTAACGCAGTTGAATCCCAAAAACGATATCTAATATAATGCACTGCGTAAACCCCTAATACTTAAATTCAAAAAAGAGTGAAGGGATCTCTACTTGAATGGTTCATGAGGCACAATACTTGCTAAGGTTTTGCAAATGGGGTAGCAAGCTAAGTGGGCTTGATTGTGGGGAAAACTCCACAATTAAGCGCGCTTGAGCCAGAGGAGATCTGGGATGGGTGACCTCCCGGGAAGTCCTGGTTACCGGGTGCAAGCCCCGGAAGTGACGATTGATGCTATGTGATTCATTTCACTAGTTTCAATCCCACTTCTTCACCCCTGTGAGCATCACCCGATGCAATGAGTGCTAAGTGAACAATTCAAAAATCATGAGAAATTAGTCATTTACGACTACCTCTCATGGAAATGGTCATACGTTAATGACTTACTTAACGTAGTTGAATCCCAAAAACGATATCTAACATTAAAATAGAATTAATATAGAATTCAAAAGTATGATTAATAATCATAAAGAAAGGGATGGGGATAATGGGGTAAGGAGAGGACAAGCGATATTATATCTGAAAGGATTAGATTAGATTAAGAATAGGGTAAGAAATATTAAAGGAAGGAATTAGATAGGATTAGGGATGAAACGAACAACTATATATAATTTACAAATGGATAAAATAAATATTTTTATGTAGCAAATAGGTAATGGACCATTACCATATAGGATTTTCCTAAGAGTGTGTAATTTCAAAGTGGGGTTAGATTCCATAGGAAAGGATGAATTAATAGAATTTCGGTCAATCAATCTAGATCATTTGGTGATCTTCTATGTGCAACTGGACTTCACTCCATGGCTTATTTTTCCCACCAAGAGCCTGCTGATCAAACTAGGTGGTAGTTCTTCTTTGTCACCACATTATTTTTCTTTTACATTCATGCATGATGCAAAGGAGAATTTTACTAGTATCGGGTTCCAAACCTATGTAAACAATATATGTAGGAGGAATGAAATTAAGACATGATTATGAAAAATAATTATGGTCATGGGAAATGACGTAGGCATCTCCAAGACCCCTACAATCATGGATTTAGTGCACATAGGAAGTTTTTGTAGAAAATATGTCCGAGAAACTTCTCCATTAAAGTGGATAGAGGAATCATGGATCAGGGTCAAACATAGATGATGTTCCCTAGATGACCCCTTTTTGAGGAAGGAGTTTCGAAGGAGGGGAGGGGCATTGGATGTCTCAAAAGTTTCAAAGAAGCTAGTTTCCAACCCTTTATATGTTTCCTCTAATTATAAGGAAAGAAGGTGGCATTAGAGTAATTTTAATTTTAAAGAAAAAGAGGTTGAGGCTTGTGAAAGGAATTGAGCCTTGGGCCTTATCCTTCTCCATTGGTGGGAAGAAAGTGCAATATGTCCAAAGCTCATAATGAATCAAAGGTGCAATAATAAAAGGTTGTAAATCAATAATTGATAGGGCCTACAAAGAAGGGAAAACGCTAAGAGAAGATTCCCGATGTAGTTCCTATCCACTAATGTGAAGTTTAGTGGGTGCTCGCAAGATGTAAGCCCTCAAGAGACTCATTTGAGAAAATAATCTAGATATTCTATTAATTAAAGAAACTATGATCATAGGTTTGAAGGTGTATGTGATGAGAGAGACTTCGCTAAGGGGATGGTCCTTGAACACAATAGATGTTGTAGGTATGTCAAGGGAGATGTTAAAATCTTATAGTACTACTTTTCAAGTGACGGTCCTTGAACATTACATTATTATGTGCTTAGGAATGATTGAAGAAGTGGATTCAAGACTGTCAACTTGTGGTGTCTTACTAAATAAAGTATTGGTCTGTTGATACCTCAGTATGAATACACACAACTTCCCTTGATATTGACCTGAGATACGAGAGTCTCAAGGTCTGAATAGTGCCTAAACATATCCCTATTAATAAAGGATAGCTATGTACCATGTTACCAACATTCATTTAACTATCATGCATTTTAGTGTCTAGTATGTCCATCGTTTTGTAACCCCTATGAGTCAGGACAAGGGATTTTCTCTCATGTTGTGTTTGGTCCTATGAACTACATAACACTTTGCCATATTAAATTATGTTTGGAAATTGTTTCACCAATTTGGATGTATGCAACCTTATTATTTAAATAAGTATTGTTAGAATAGAAAATTTATACGCAACCTTTGTGTGCAACCTACTATCTTGAAATGGGACCTATCATCCAACAATCAAACATAATTGTATGACATAACATCACAGTAAATAAATTTATTTCCCTCAGCGTGGATGGTACATATGAGGTCATTGGTTCCCACACTACCTAGCTTTAATACAGAGGCATAAGGTAGTATTTCAATATGCAATCATCTGCATCATAAGCAATTATTAGACTCATCGGAGGCTATTTCATGTGCCGCCACTAGTGATTCTCATGAGGCATCATTGGTTACTCCATGACTAGTAAGTACATGCCTCTTGGATAATATAAATAAGGCATGAT
Organism: Pinus tabuliformis; assembly: GCA_031772625.1. Classification (NCBI taxonomy): domain Eukaryota; kingdom Viridiplantae; phylum Streptophyta; class Pinopsida; order Pinales; family Pinaceae; genus Pinus; species Pinus tabuliformis. Next base: position 323,146,027 of record CM062814.1, on the reverse strand, counting down.
GTGTAGTTAAGAACTAATATGACACATTCCACTTAACATCAGTATATCATACTTCTCATACACATCATTATAGATACAAGGAATTTAAGTCCTTACTTCAAGAATAATGAAATGATATTGTGGCTTATGATTGACCTCACTATCTCATGCAATACCCATGTCTTACTAACATAAAGAACACGAGACTACTGTATTTCTACAATTATGTCCCTAATCTTGTCCATAATTTAACACGCCCTTATTAGTGGTTGTGTAGTTGTTGGGTATCTTATATACAGAAGTGAAGAACAAAACCGTTAATTCTTATCTAATATGTGCTTACCACATGTTTCTTAGTTGTTGGGTCTGCAAAATTATGAAAAAATTAAATGTGGTATGGGTTTTGAACAAATATCAAGCCATTTGGGTGCTACACCATATTATCAAACTCACCACAGTGTAAAGGACTATCCTAATTTCAAATCGCTTACAATTATGTTACAAGTGATTATGGATTTTGCACAAATATCAAGCCATTTCAGGGTGGGTGCTACACCATATTGTCAAAATCACCACAACGTAAATGACTCTATTAATTTCATATTGCTTAGAATTATGTTACATGTTAGGTCCCTATGCTACTAGTGTAACCCCTTATTGTTATTAGTGCAACCCCCTTATTATATTGTTGTGCCCATGTAATCCCCATATTGTTATTATTGTGCCCCATAGAATCCCACTATTGTTATTGTTGTGCCCTTATATTATTATTGTTATGTCAACTATGATTATATTATGACCCCTTAGACTCCTATATATAGAAAGGAGGTCTTGTCATTTGTATCATCCAAGAATTTTTCATTTGTTTAATTTAAAGGAGGTTTTCCTCTTGAAGAGGCTGATTTCTAAGTCGTTGATCTATCTTTTCTATCTTTTTGTGAGTTGGTTTCATAACATTTGGTATTAGAGCTTTGGATTCTAGGGTTTCGCTGCTCCAAACAGGTCATCGTGGAATTTTCTCTATACCTTTTTTCTGCAACACTTTAGAAGCTAAAAAAAAAAACCATTTGAGCCGAAATCCTTCTGAATCTTGGGTCTGAATTTCAGAACTTGTCTAGCTATATGTTCGGAGATATGATCAGAGGAAGTTAGGGTTTTTGCAAGCTCCAGAATTCCATCTCAAACATGTCATCGTGGCATTTTCGCTATAATTTGTTTTCTACACAGATTTAGATTCTTAAATTAAAACACATTTGAGTAGAAATCTTAGTGAAGCCCGAGCCCGAATTTCATATATTGGTTTGCTATATTTTCAAAGATACGGTGCAAGACATTTAGGGTTTATGCAAGCTTATGAATTACATTCCAAATAGGTGACCTTGGGAAAATTGTCATACCTCTCTCTCTGAGAATCTGATTCAAATTCGTAAAACGTGATAGCAAGAAGATGGAATGTAGTTTGTTGGGTATCATTTTCAGAACCTAAGGTTGAAACAGTGACATGTGGCATGTCGTACAAGTTCGCTCTACTAAACTAGTCTATAATTAGGTCATCGCGAGAGATTGGGAATAACTCTTTCTTCAGGAATCCAATTGCAATCAGACTTGCGGGGTTAGAAAGAGGACTTAGATAGCTATCACAGGCCAAAATTTTAGAACTTAGAGATATGAAATGATAGAGTTACAGTCGTTTCAATATCGAGCTCCTAAAATCAAGAAAAAGTGATATGAGGAAGTTTGATGGTGAGGATCCGGTAAATTTGATACTACAGATGGAGAAATATTTGATCTATATGAGGTGCAACTATTACAAAAGCTGTGTAATGCATCTTTATATTTAGAACCGAATCAATTTTTATGGTATAAAGGGCTTGGTTCTCATAAACGACTTGTCACGTGGTCAATTTTGATGGAGGAAATGATAGCACATTATGAGGATACAAAGAGAAACACCTTATTTAGCCAATTGATAAATCTCAAACAAAAGTGTTCAATGGCTGAGCACATTGAGTACTTTCAAAAATTGAATATAAGGGTAAATGATATTCCAGAGAATCAGAGGATTGATTTCTTCATATGGACTTTAAAGGATAAAATTCAACATGAGGTTCATCTTTGGGAACCTAATTCATTGGAGAAGGCATTCAGGTTGGCAAGAAAAAATGAAAGCAAAATTATGGCAACAAGGAAGCCTACTACTCACAACTATAAAGATGGAAGTGTTGATTCCCCTAGCCCTCCACAACCTACAAGGTTGACACCACAAAAATTGGAAGAAAAAAGAGCAAAAGGGCTTTGTTACAATTATGATAGCAAATACTAAAGGTCATAAGTGTGCTGAGAAAAAATTATTTTACATATATTGTGAATAGGAGGAAGAAAAGGAACAAGAAATGTCAAAACAAGAGGATATACACCAAGAACCAACCCTAGAGAAATAAGAAATGAATATGAACATATCTTGTAATGCATTGGTAGGAATTACCACTCCTCAAACTCTCAAGATACAAGGGCATATCAAGAAGAAAAAGGTAATAGTGTTGATTGATTCGAGTAGTACCCATAATTTTATTCATTATAAGATAGCCAAGGAATTTAATTGCTTCTTGTATCTAGCACCAAAGTGTCAAGTGATGGTTGCAAATGGAGGAACCATAAATTTCTCTGGAAAGTGCCATAATATCAAGCTATCCATGGGAGAATATGTATTGAATAGCCCAATGATTTCCATTCCAATGGGTGGTGCTGATGTTGTACTAGGAGTCCAATGGTTACAATCCTTGGGTACAATAGCTTTTAATTTTTAAGAACTTTTCATGAAATTTTCTTCGAAAGGAAAGGAAGTTGAATTAATGGGTATCACAAAGAAACCGAGAAAGATAATAAGCTCTAACAGAATGACAAAGCTTATAAAGAAAGAACAAAGAGGCGTAATTGCACAATTATGTTTGCTAGAGGTTCCCACATCGAAATCATCTATCTCCAGATCTCCAAAAAGATTTGGACATTCATTCTAAGGTATTTGAGAATCCCAAAGGCCTCACACCTATTCATGATCATGATCATGCTATTCATTTGATTCCAGGAAGTGTTCCTCCAAACATTAGGCCTTACAGATATCCATATGCCCAAAGGAGTGAAATTGAATGTATGGTTGCAGAAATGTTAGAGCTTGGTATAATTATCCAACCAAATTTGATAAACGAAGCAAGGGACGAATGGAAGAATGATGAAGTAGGGTGTGAACTCATTCAAAAGTTGTAGAAGATCCTAGTTCAAACAATATTTTCGGAACTTGACGAGTAAGGAAAAATCATATTGGAAGCTGAAGGAGACACAAAAACAAGAACCCGACATCTACGAAATTGATCCATTTCAGAGTATCTCATCAAGTGGAAGAACTTACCCATTGAAGGTTCCACATGGGAGGATGAGAATTTTATACAGAAGCATCCATAACTACTCAAGTGTTGAGGACAACACTCTTTGAAGGAGAGGGGCATGTTAGGTCCCTATACTACTAGTGTAACCCCTTATTGTTATTAGTGCAACTCCCTTATTATATTGTTGTGCCCATGTAGTCCCCATATTGTTATTATTGTGCCCCATAAAATCCCACTATCGTTATTGTTGTGCCCTTACATTATTATTGTTATGTCGACTCTGATTATATTATGACCTCTTAGATTCCTATATATAGAAAGGAGGTCTTTTCATTTGTATCATCCAAGAATTGTTCATTTGTGTAATGTAAAGGAGGTTTCCCCCTCAAAGAGGCTGATTTCTAAGTCGTTGATCTATCTTTTCTATCTTTTTGTGAGCTGGTTTCATAACATTACAAGTCATACAAAATTTAATTAATCTACCCTTCTCATGATAAATGTAACTGGTGAATAGAGAGGATATCACTTTGATTATTTTTGCATTATCGATATGACTACAACCCAAATTATCTATGGTTTAAATAGTTAATTTCTCATGGAAATGAAACCCTTGCATAGAAAAGACAACATGGAGATGATTTTTGCATTATGATTATGCTTACAATTCATATTATCAAGGATTTAAATTAGTGCAACTCTTGAATAGCGCAGACAAAATGGTGACCATGTTGCATTCTTGATTGTATATCTTAATATGTCAGATGTAATTACTATAATTTTATTCTCTTCAATAAAGGATTTTGAATTATATAGGAATGCTAGAAATCAAGGATTTGAACTAAACCATCTTAACTACTGTCAGTTATTTTGATTTTGGTTTTGGTTTTCTTACAACTTATTTTCCTTTATTAAATCTAGTTGCCAACTACATAGGCACTTTACCAATGAGAGATAGAAATGTTTCATTGTTATCATACTTTATTCACATCACATGCCCTCAATAAAGAGGTAGGTTGCGCTACATTCCAATGAGATCTGACAAAGGAATCTAAGGACTATGCTTATGTGTCTCTAACACAGCTTGCACAGGGGATATACACATTAGAAATCCATTTTTAAGTCATCTTTGGTGGGTCTATAGTGAAACTACACCAACAAAAAATTGTTAAACACCTAAGGTCCAACACAGTTAACACGACATTATATGAACTTGTATTGTAGGCCAATCTCCTTACTATGAGAGCCTCTTTGTATTATAAAACTATTGGAAGACAATTAAAGCCTCCATATATTGAAGCTCACCTTCACTATCTATGAGACAAGAAGTCACCCATAGTGTATCACTCAGACTCATCATCTTGGTAGTATAAATCATTGTTCCCGAGGTCACCAAAGGCTACCCACTTCTTCAGGAATGCAATGTGAACTCAATCGTATAATATTTTCAAGTAATCTGTTGGATTTTTTTTATGTCATTCCTTTAAAAAAAAACCTAAGGGGTTTTTACAAGAGGTATTAGAGCCCAAGTTTCAACACTAGGCCTCAGGGTATAAATAATATTTTAAAGTGATTTTGCTAGTATATATGTACCAGTTAGTAATAATAACTATAAGACTAGAAGATGTTGGTATAATTCCCCTCTATCTAGCATAAATGATAGATGCATGTATCGATGTGAACGCATCAAAAGAAATAATAGGACGATGGAATGGATAACAAGATAGTCGAGTGCATCTCCAACATATCTCTGCATGAGCCAAAAGAAAGATTCATTGGATGGGAGAGGTTAACAAAGTAGCTTGGAGAAGGAAACTCATCTATCTGGGTCGACACCTTGAGGAGTCTCAAGGTTAGGCTAAGAGGTTACAAATATGACAATGTCAAGGCCCAAGAAAGGCAGGAATAAGCTAATGCTTCTATTTTATAGATACTTTTAGAATTACAAAGGAAAGGACAAGATGGACCGGGAGTTGGTCCTAGAAATAAACAAAGATACGGGGAAGAAAAGGAAGAGAAAAACATAGTAAATGGGAGCCGACCTAGGAAGAAACATAGGGTGGGAATTGATGATACAATAAAAGGAGGTACTCTCATAAATATCCCTAAGTGGGGAACCATTACACATAGAGATTATTTTGAATCCCCTCCCAGGAAGCATTATCATCATCAGAATAGGAATGGGGAAGATTACATGCCTGAAGATTTCAAGAAGGCTAAACCCCCCATATTTGATGGAGAGATGAAGAATTCCAAAGATGAAGAAGCTTGCTTGTTAGGGATGAGGAATTTCTTTGAGATTTATAATTATTCTGAAAACATGAAGGCGAGGGTGACCACATTAAGCTTGAAGGGAAAAGTTGATATATGGTGCGAAGATGTGAAAATGTGAAAAACATACAAGAAGAAGATCTGACTTCGTGTGATTTCGAGGAGTTGTTCCAAAAGAAATATCTATCAGAGAGATATTTTGATAGTAAAGGAAAGGGATTCTATGAGCTCAGAATGGGACTAATGTCGAATTTTCAATACGTCACCATATTTCTAATGTTGTTGTGATATGTACCCTACCTGAAGGACAAAAAGGCAAAAGTCCAAAGGTTTATCAGTGGACTACCCCAGTCTTTGAAGGATCGCATTGAATTTGATGAACCTCAGACATTAGAGGATTCTAGCATGAAATTGAAGAATTTATATGAGCAATCAAGGCGCAGGCTAAAAAGTAAGGGTGGTTAGAGTTCAGAAGGTAACATGAAGAATAAAGAAAGATGGCATAATAAAGGAGGGTTAATCCAAACTACAGGTAAAAATTAAAGCACATTCTCAGCTAGCATAGGAAGACCTCAACCAAAGTTCAAACCAACTGAAAAAGGACATGTGCATCAACCCACGGGGGGAAAACAGACTAGATGGTAACAAACCATTACAATGTTAGATATGCAGAGGAAATTCCCGCAACAAAAGGATTCCAGGCCATAAATATACAACACTCAAGAAGCTCGCACCATGAGGGATGTAGCTTAGAATATACCCACAATATATGCCATCATGGACAATAGGTAGGCCAATTATCAAGCCTCCATCATAAAATTGGAAGATAAAATTTGTAATCAAATTGTCTCTATTCTAATTGATCACATTAGCCCTGAGCTTGTATATCACTACGAGCTAGCTAAAGAAAACAATGTAGAAGCATGGTTGGTCCAACTAGCCACAAGGACAAAAATAAGAGTAAGCCAATGGGTAAAATCATGTGCATTTGAACTCAATGGCATGGAAACCATATCAAACCTTAATATGCTTCCCCTAGGTGTATATAATATGCTACTGGGTATGGATTGGTTGTATGCCCATCGAACAAAAGTATATTGTTACAATGAGACTATTGAATGCCTAGATGAGACGAGGGAAAGGAGGATCCTAGAAGGAAAAAGGAAACATATCTTAATAAGAATAATCACAGCTATGAAAGCTAAGCTTAACCATAGAAAAAGGTGTACGCTATATGTCATACACATTTCTAGTAATATAGAAGCATGCAGTAATGCGGGAAAAGAAGGCAGTGAGGTAGAATTTTTTTATCAAGCTGATGTTAGGGGCAACACTGCATCCAAGGCACCTTGTCAGATGAGTAGTTCTGAGCTAGTAGAACTAATATTGCAATTAAAGGAGATGTATGATAAGCGCTATATAAAACCAAGTGTGCCTCCATGGGGAGCACCAATATTATTTGTGAAGAAAAAAAGTGGCGCACTCAGATTATGCATTGATTATAGGAAATTAAATAAGGTGACCGTCAAAAATAGATACCCTTTGTTGTGGATTGATGACTTATTCGATCAGTTGAGAGGAGCAATGATATTCTCTAAAATTGATATGAGATCAAGATATCATCAAGTTTTTATCAAGGAGGAGGATATTCACAAGACAACCTTTCAAATGCGATATGCACACTACGAGTTCAAGGTGGTACCCTTTGGGACTGCAAATGCCCCTGCCACTTTTATGTGCCTAATGAACAATTTTTTGCACCCATTATCTAGAAAAAAAATTGATTTTCTTCATCGACAACATATTGGTGTTCTCAAGAAATAAGGAAGAACATGAAAAACACTTAGCAATGGTACTACAACTACTAAGGGAACCTAAGTTCAATGAAAAACTAAGAAGGGATAATAGTGGACCCAAAAAACATCAATTAAATAATGGAGTGGCCAACACCCATGAATATAACCTAGGTAAGATCATTCGTGGGGTTGGCTGGTTACTATAGGTGATTTATTAAAAAATTCTCTAAGATAGGCCATCCAATCACCGCCTTACAGAAGAAAGGGAGAAAGCTCGAGTAGACAATTGAATGTGCAATGATTTTGGATCAATTGAAGAAATTGCTCCATAATGCACCGGTTTTTAGGATTGTTGATCCAGATAAGGACTTCATTGTTTGCATCGATGCCTACAAAAAAGGGCTCAATGGGGTCTTAATACAAGATGGACAAGTATTTTGTAATGAGTCACGAATGTTGAATAAGCATGAGCTAAATTATGTGACCCATGACCTAGAACTAGTCACCATTATCCATGCATAAAAGATGTGGAGGCATTACCTCGTTGGCAGGAGATTTACCTTAATGGTGGATCATGGGGGGCTAAAATAATTATTTGACCAACCTAAGCTAAATGAGAGACAAGCTAGGTGGTTGGTAACCCTTAGTGAATTTGATTTTGAGATCAAATAAATAAAGTACAAGGAAAACTAGGTTGCAAATGCACTTAGCAGAAAAGTGAATATAAATCACATAGTATCTATTAGATCTTATGGAATTAACCATGGAGAAGTAATTATAGATGTTAGAATACATGACAAGAAATGTCAACAGGTAAAGGAATAATTACAACACAGAGATAAGGGAGGGAAGAGTGAGGAATATCACCTCACAAAAGAGGGCTTGATCAAATTCAAAAATAGAATCTATGTGCCAAACAATAGTGAATTGAAGAAGCTCATACTCAAGGAGTTCCATGCCAAACCATACTAGGGCCATCCTGGATATCAGAAGACCCTCATAGCCATAAAAAAGTTTTATTACTAGTCTAATATGAAGAAGGAGGTAGCAAAGTCTGATGTGAAATGTGTGGAATTCCAATAGGTAAAGACTGAATGCAAATACCAGGTAGGATTATTACAACCTATTCCCATTTTGGAATGGAAATGGGAAGTGATATCAATGGATTTTTTTACACTATTTCCAAGAACATCGAGGCAACACAATACAATTATGGTGGTAATTGAAAATTTGAGAAAGATGACACAATTTGTAGCAGTCAAATCCACCAATTCAGCTAGAAAAACAACCCAAATATTCATTCGAGAAATTGTGAGGTTACACGGGGTGCCCAAGAAAATCATCTTTGATAGATACGCCAAGTTCACCTCAAGGGTTTTGAGGGAACTATTTGTAGGTCTCGGGACAAAATCAACCTTCAGAAAAACTTATAACCAACAAATAGATGGATAAACAAAGACAATCAACAATATCCTCAGGGATATGTTGAGGATGTATGTGATGCACTGGCTGAAGAAATGGGAAGCGTACCTCTCACTGGTGGAATTTTCTTATAACAATGGATACCAGGAATATCTGAAGATGAGCCCTTTTGACGTATTGTATGGGAGGTCTTGCAACACTTCTATTAGCTAGAGTGATCCAGTAAATAAGGTCTTAATTAGGTGAGACATCTTACAATAAATGGAATAAGAGATGCATACCATTAAGAAAAAATTGAAGGTGTTAGACGACCGACATAATATTTATGCAAATCAACATAGAGAGCATAAGGAATTCCAAGTTGGAGAATGCATATATCTTCACATCAAACCTAAGAAGAGCTCCCTAAATATTGGGTCATGATCCAAATCTCCACCATGATTTTGTGGACCCTTTGAAGTATTGGAAAGGATTGGACCAGTGGCTTACAAATTGGCCTTATTCCTTTCAGTAAAAATACATGATGTTTTCCATGTGTCCTTCCTTAAGGTATATGCGTGAGATCATAATCATGTTATTGATTTTTCTATTCTACAGGTAGACCCAGAGGGAGGATTTCAACAAGAACCGTTATGCATCCTAGAGAAGAGGAAGATCATGCTACGGAACCGAGCAATAGAGAAAGTTAATGTATAGTGGAAACACTTTTAGCCTGAGGAAGCCACATTGGAAATGGTGGATCAAATACATGTAGATTACCCATCTTTGATCATTAGATAAAGTAAATATGAAAATAATTGTAAATAATGTATAAAGATCCATGACACATTATATGTTTTGTTTCATTGTATATAGTCGTAAAACATCAATGGCAGTGTTCCCCTTAATGGGGAATGGTTGTAATGCCCCAATCATGTAGTAAATATGTAGATATGATGCTAATGGTCCTGATCTTAGTACATTCGTGTATATAATGTAAATATTTTCCTATCACCTTGCATTATATAAATATGATAAATATTTTGTTGTTAACCTAGTGTACATGTTGAAGTTGCGCTTGCATGGTTATGGAAAACACTTCTCAGTTATCCTAGTGTAGATGTGTAAGATCATAAATACACTATGTCCACAAATATAATAATGAATAATGTTTAATTGAATCAAAACCCTAACCATTTATTGGAACTCCGTTAATGAGGCTTCAACCAATGGTCCTTCTTTAAGGTAACCACTTATAATTATTTATTGAACATTTTTTTAACTCATTGAACCTTAATGTTGGGAGAAAAATTTAAATATATAAGATGATAACTTATTATATTAACCAGGGGGAGTTAGGTGGAACCTCAACAACATCTAAGTGAGGATAATCACCAAAGTCCAAATCAGACCAAAAATATCCAAGACATAAGTCTCTGTTCATGGAGCATAATATAAGGTTATAAATAGATAAGGGTCCATATAGTTCAACCCATATAGTTCAAGGCAAATATAATTCAACCTAAGGCTTTAGAAGAGGGAGGTGCTCTCAGACATAGGATTCATGAGAATGGACATAGCTAACAAGGGTTAGAAGGTTATTAACACACGTGAACAATTCTCCCCCCCCCCCCTCACACCTTATCGATTCTAGAATAAACCTAAGAAGAGGGATAATGGCACATAGGGAGAAAAAGGGAGGACAAATGGCAGGAAATAGAAAATACAATTATCCATACCCTAACTAACCAGGAGTAAGGGATGAACAATAGAAAAAGGGGAGAGTAGAGCAAGGGAGAAGGAAGCAAGAGGTGAATAGAGGCGATGGAAAGAAAAAGGAGAGTAAAATCAAAGGCAAGAAGTTCGCTTGGTAGGAAACTCAAAGGGTGTTTCTGTAAGGAGGGAGTCACATCTAAACATCGCGGGGTCTGCACCACGAGGACAACAAATCGAATTACAATATGAAAGGTAAGCCTCCATCATACTACTGAATTGTACATTTAGCATTTACTGCGTTAAATTGCCATTATCTTTACATCCAATTAGCAACTGGATTCTAGGGCATAACACATGATCATGGGTCTCTTGTCCCAAACATCTACAAAAAAAATAGGAACCATTAAGTAACCATTTAGTATTGTTTTGGATTTGGTTTCCCTCACCCATCAGTTGGGAAAAATATAGTCGTTTCCTCCTGACCTTTTAATTGCTTGGTTAGTTTTACTTTCCAGGAGTTAGGAACCTTGCAGTTATGTCTATGGGTATGCACCTTCTATCAGGTGCGGTATAGACACTTGGTAAATTTTTCATGCTAAATATTGTGAAATAAACTTAACCTTGGTCTCTTAGTGAAGAAAAAGCAATTGTCTACATAAGCACTTTTCCCATGAGAGATAGAAATGTTGCATTGTTGTCGTACTTTATTCACAACATCTGCCCTCAATGAAGAGGTAGGTTGCACTACAATCCAATGAGATCCGACTAAGGAATCTAAGGACTATGCTTGTGAGTCTCTAACACAACTTGCACATGGGATATACACATTAGTAGCCCATTTATAAGTCATCTCTGGTCATTCTATAGCGCAACTGCACCAACAACAAATTATAAAACACCTAAGGTGTAACACAATCAACATGACATTACATGAAGTTGTATTGTGGATCAATCTTCTTGCTGTGAGAGCCTATTTGTCTTATAAAACTATTGGAAGGTAATTACAACCTCCATATATCGATGCTCACCTTCAATAGCTATGAGACAAGAAGTCACCCACAGTGTATCACTCTGACTCATCATCTTGGTACAATAAATCATTATTGCTGAGGTCACTAGAGGCTACCCACTTCTTTAGGAATGCAATGTGAACTCAATAATATAATGTTTTCAAGTAATCAGTGGGCTTGTTTTTAGCTCATTCCTTAGAAAAGAAAAGAAATTCTAAGGGTTTGTTATGTTATCACAAAACCAGTACTAGGGACTGCAACCAAGCAAGGTCTCATGTAACTGTTTCAGACCATACTTTAGATTAGGAATTAGCCTTCCTAATCAGAGAGGGCTCTCTCACAACTCTTGACAAAATCCTTCAAACACTAGATGGCTAACTCTTTATTTACTTATGAAAGCATAACTGGTTGGAAACACATCAAACTAGCTCTCATTGGGCTATGGAGTCTATAATATCAAGTAAACAAGGAAAACACAGTGACCTCATAGAAATCAAGGCTCTTAGCATTACATGTCAAACATATTTCACCAAAACATAGCTTGCTGTATACACAGGAAGTCAGAGCATATATTTATGAATTCTGAGTGATTGCATACAACAAAACCATAAAATACATAAAGTACCACACATCATCACTACATTTGATCATGACAATCCTTCGAGAATCTTGAGAAGAGAATAACTCTGTTTTACTGTTACTGTCAAAAAAGGTCTTACAATGGCCCAAAACAACACTGTTTTTCTATTAAGTATCCAACCCTTTTTACATCTAACCTTGGCCCATATATAGGCAAGCAAACTAAAACACCTCGAGCTTCCTCCTCCAGCATGAGGGGAGCCTCGAAGGTGGCTATTAACTATTCCTACATGCTACTAACTAATGCATTAATTACCAACATGCTGAACTATAATTACACACAATCCTAATCAAACTAAAATACTAATTTCATTCTCCTCGTATACTTGATACTTTCTTGAATGCTTTGGCAGCTGTCCTCCTTCAATTAATCTGATATGGCTGAGTTACGGATGCAATGCATGCTGACTTGGGATGCTTGAAAGCGCTGATGGCTCATTTAATGACCAGAAAGTGTGCTCCTATTATAATGGTCTATGTCTCCCAACCTTCTCCGAAAGTGTAGCAACATGTTCCCAAATCATTTAACAACCCCAGGCATGAAGTACTACCATGTTTTTGAATGTACTGTAGGTGGCATAGACAGATGTCTCTCTTTCACAACTCCTGCTCACAGTATTACACTAGCTGCTCTGCGCTTTAAATCATCACCTACAGCAGTTTCGTAGCGCGCTACGAAACTGCTGTGTGATTTAAAAACACAGTCCCCCTCACTGGTTTTCTGCTAACACTGTGCTACATTTATTAATGATCTTCCTCATTCCAACAAATGAACAACAATTTGCAAATAATCCTGTTTAGCTGCCAGGCTTCAATGTCAATAGCTTTTCCTAAAAACAAACTCAAACAGCATGCTCGGATTCCTCTGCTTTCTGGAGATACTTTTAGGCCTGCCGAAAGGTTCTTGTAAAACTTATGAAATTCCAAGGTATCACCTCCAACCTTGCGGACTTCAACCATAAAAAGAGAAGAAGCTACTTCAAATACCTCTGTAGCTACATTCAAATGACCCTTTCTTCCAGTCTTTGAACCTTGCATCTTCATCTTGTAATTTCTCTTTTGCACATTGAATCCAAGAGGCTTTGCAGCTTCCTCAATTTTCGATACTATCTCGTTTGCAGGGCGTTTAGATGCAAACCTCGTTTCTCGCTTAACCATACCCATGTCCATTTCAAAGAGATTGCCAAGATTGAGACCCTGGAACATGGAGATAAGTTCAAATGCATTCATCACCTCTGGTTTTGTTTCCCTTTTTTTTTCTGTAACAAGATGTTCTTCTGAACCATTGAAAACAGCATCAACATCATCCAGATTTACATCTTCTTCTTCATTAAACTTGGGTGGCTTATAACCTTTCTTGAACCATTCATTGTCTAAAATCTCAGGTACTGTAATTCGTGCCTTAGGGTTTGGGTCCAAAATCCTTGTAATTAATTTCTTTGCATCAGAAGAAAACCATGAAGGGCACGTAAAATCTGATTTATATATCTTTTTATACAATGTCATAAGGTTTGGATCATCAAAAGGCAAGTAACCTGCTATTAAAACAAATAGGATGACACCACATGACCACAAGTCTGCAGTTGCCCCATCATAACCTTTATCATTGATGACCTCAGGAGCAACATAATTGGGTGTTCCACAAGTAGTGTGAAGCAAACCGTCATCCCTGACTTGTTGAGACAGTGCACTTAGGCCAAAATCTGATACTTTAAGATTTCCATATGTATCCAGAAGCAAATTTTCTGGCTTCAAGTCCCTATAGTAGACACCCTTACTATGGCAGTAATCAACAGCATTAATAAGCTGCTGGAAGTATCTCCTTGCTTCATCTTCCTTCAACCTTACATGGTTAACTATTTTGTCAAAGAGCTCGCCTCCAGATATAAACTCAAGTATAATGTAAATTCTTGTCTTACTGGCCATGACCTCATACAGCTGGACAACATTTGGATGCTTAATCAACTTCATGGTTGATATTTCCCGTTTTATCTGATAGTTAACCCGTTGAATAGTATTGTCTTCATCCCAATAATAAGAATTAGATTTCTGTATTCCCCATCTTTATATTTTGAGTCATCATCTGCTTGCCCATCCATCATCCTTCAGGTATAAGAAATTCAGCTTGCAGACACTCTGTTCAAACAACCACATGACAATCAACTTTCATACACAACAACACATTAATTCATCAGGCGCTCTCGACCTCCCTCATTCACCGGTACCATGATATGCTCCATTCAATGCATATAACAACCACAGGTTCAACTGACATTTAGGGAATCGACCACCTATTATGTAGAGCGGTTTACATTACAGGCTACCCAAATTGCTATGCTTCTGACTTTTGTATTACATATTTAGCATATTGATTTAACCTTTTTGCTACAGGTGCACAAAGAAATCAATAGTCCAATCTGTAAATCCTCCATGCTATTATGTCCTCGAGCGCGAGTTCCAGCAACTGCTTCACTTGAAACAAGGTTGTCATTCCTATAAAATAGTTTCTCTGGCGTGCTTCCAATAAAAGCCGATAATTTGGGAAGCTGAAAACAGAATTGATACGCATTTTGATCATTTTCCTGGAAACATAATTGCCAGATGTCTCATTATAACAACAGTGACTATTGATCACCCCTGCCACCTGTTCGCGTAGAAAAAGAGGTCTTATGAAGCTAGGCCACGATGATAATGAGCTACGTCTCTTTCATCAAACACTTGCGCCCATACATTAAGCTATTCCATGAATTTGCCACGGGACCAAAAGACGTGTCTCTTCATAGACTCTAATAATCCCGAAGACAAATCTTCCAAAATTGATTCAACCTTCATATTGATAAGGTTCTGGCTTTTAGCTTCTTCGATCTTCAACATGAACACTTTCAGAACTGCATTCTTCATATCTGCCTTCGCCTCTTCCATATGGATATTGTCGGACAAAATGATACAAGTAATGCAGCGGCCTTAGCTCTTGGAAATCCCATTGTCCTTCCACAACTTTTCGCTCTGTTTGCCTTTGATAACGCGGGTTCAATCCTCCAAAATAGTGTAAGAGGCTCGAAAACATATGACGAAGGTCCAAAGCTATCAGACATAACTCAAATATTTTTGCATGATAAGTTACAACAGATGGTCTGTCCATTTTAGAAGCGACAACTGCTAGCATTTCAAAAATGGCTGAAACAGAAGCTTCTCCATTCTCTACAGCCTTTCCATAAACTCTAACAATCGGATCAAGCAAAAGCCGCACTGAGATCTTTTCAGACATGAGAATACGGATTGAAGCAGCCTTTGTGCATACTGTTGAACCTGAGTCAGTAGTAAATTGTGAATGCAACACTAAAAGACCAACAATTTCTTCCAAGTATGGATTCAAAAACCCGCCCAGCTTCTGCACAATTGCTTCTAAAACACTAAGAACAGAAATAAAAAAGGCTCCCCCAGAAGCTGTGTTCCCTTCAAAGTCTGCCATCTTAGACACTGTTGCTTCTTTATATGAAGACAAGCAAACCCGCCATGTCTTCTTAAGGATATATTTAATAATGTGAGGAAGATGAGCCAATGCTTGTGGCCCCAGTTCAGTAACAAAAGAAGCTATGCAATGCAAGCAACCTGAGGAAAGGGCTACATCATTTGCTGTGAGATTTGCAACAACAGGACTAAGACAGTCACTAAAGGTACTGGGAAAGTTCCCTACAAATTTCTTTGCCAGGACATCTAATGTGGCAACTGCTGCAATTTTCGCTCTCACAGAGGAATCTTCTGGGGATCTCACAAATACCAGTATTTAAGGTGACAAATCATTCTTCAACCATTGTGTGAACATTGAAATGATAGACTAAGAGGAAACAGAATAAGCAACCGGTGTATTAGAAAAGGCAGCAAAGCCTTGAGCCACTTCTCCATTACCACCTTGATTTATATTGCTGATGTAGTTCCAGTTAATAATTCACTTTAATCATTCGCTTCCATCCTTCTCATGCATTTGAATACAAGGTTTAACCCCTGAAGTCTGGGCCTTCAATGAAAACTCGAACAAATCCCCAGTTTCGTAGCACGCTACGAAACCACTCAAACAGGTAGCGCTGCGAAACTGCTGAAAAGAATTCAGGCGCTGCGAAAACACCCACTCTTTAAGCCAGGCTAAAAAAATTTTAACTACAGCAATTTCAGTGATAACATGTTACACAAGGGGGATTGAACAACAATAGAGGGAGGAGCATAAATAAATTCTAAGGGTTTGTTACACAAGGGGGATTGAAGAACAATAGAAGGAGGAGCATTCCTGGGGCAATCACCATTATTTTTTGGTGGAAAAGATACCTTTGAGATAGTTCCTATGATTGCTTCATTGTGCTCTGCATTGTATGAATGACCTATTGAAAGGCCTACCGTTACTGTTTGGTGGAAAAAATACCTTTGAGATAATTCCTATGATTGCTTCGTTGTGCCCTACATTGTATGAATGACCTATTGAAAGGCCTTTCTCTTTAATTGGAGATCCACTTGGAGTAGCCTCAAAAAACATTTCACCACCCTTTGACCCTATCAATGTGCCACCTAGATAATCATATCACAGTTTGAATGTTTGGTAGGGATACAAGCTTTCCCCATAATCCACCTCATCAATTTCCATGGTGAAAAAGAAATGAACTAAATCCTAAAAAAGAGAAAAATTAAGTTGGATAAGAAAAATGAATTACTTCATCTTACCAGATGGATCACTACAAAACACTTCACTTGCCATAACAACATAACTTAATACCAAATACTATTATCGCAAACCTATAGGCAGCTCTTCCAATAATCAATATCAAAATATATTTAGAGACAAATAATTTTAGAAAATATATATATCTAAAAATTTAACGCATTTTAATATTTCTTTAATTAAAAAATAATTAATTACATTTATAAGAACACAAATATTTATATGTATATATAATAATTAATAATATGAAAGCGTACAACATATCATTAAAACTTTGCATAAATAAAGAAGTAAAGGCCTGGGACGCATTACTGACTATTAGCTGCTAAGTCTAAATCCATTCGTTATAAACATTTCCACCAACTGCATTATTTATAGAATTGTATAAAAGTTACAAATTTATTTTATAAACATCTTTATCACGCATATCGTGACTAAGTAAACCAGTAAGAAGTTAAACGTTTACGGAGTCAAGTCTTCGTCCGGGATCGTGCCCACTCCTCCTTATTGACCATTTTTAAAGTTTTAGTACGAGGAGTTCGTTTAGCGTGCATATATATATATATATATATATATATTATTTTTAATTCTTATTTTAATTATTAAATGATTATGGTTTTTTAATTAATATAATTTTGAATAAAACAGCAATTTATTATTATTTTAAATGTATAAATAAATTAGTATTTAAATATTGTTGGACACTCAAATTTTAAAACATTTATAATTTAACAAAAGTAAATTTAACTTTTACTTTAAATTATTAGACATAAAAACAAAACATAAACATAAAAACAAATCATAGAAAAATTATATGCGTTGTAATTTCGTTTTATTTTATTTTTAAAAATTCTAATTTTGAATATTTTAACTAGTTGATATTTAAAAATAATTTTAAATTAACAAAAATAAGAATTTAGATGTTTCATAGTGGTTAATTTTGAAAAAATTAATTCAAATTCGAATAAAGATGCATTCTCAGAACAGAAATTCCTAATCTTCATAACTTTGAGTACATGGTAACGAATTGAAATAGTAAAATACGCCATTCAACTATCTAGCCACGAGTCATGTTTGTACAATTTTGCAGTTTTAAAAAAGGTTAAAAAAGGAAAACAAAATATTCTAGTAGATCCATTTGATGAATATGATCCACCAGAATTTCATGAATCAAATGTCCAGATATTTGAAGGAAAAAAGGATCCTTCTGTTGGTTTTCAAGAAATGAGGATACTTGCAATAGAGTACCAACAACACCATGTACAGGTTAACATATGTATTCAAGGTGAAATGTTTAGCCTAACTGCTCTTATAGATTCAGGAGCAGATGTTAATATACTAAGCACCAAAGTTGTTCCAGCTAAATACTGGATGTCTGCACAAAGAAAAGTGATTGGTCTAGGCAACAAAACACTCAACTATGAAGTACCCAAGGCTTCAATCTGCTTTGATAATCATTGTATAAAGTTAAAATTTGCAGTTGGTGACATCCCAGTAGATTGCATTTTAGGCAATATCTTTCTGGTTGTGGTAGAACCACATGGGTCTATCTGTTTGAAGAAAAACAGAGGTGGATATTTCATCACACTTCCAACATCCAGTGGCATTCCTAAAAGGATTGAGATGCCTTACATCTCAAATCCTAGAGTTTCAACAATGGTACAAGCCATGAAAGAGTTGGACAAAGCCGAATCAAAATTGTTAGATCTTAAAGATCTAAAATCCACTATCCAAGTTTCACAACAGCTGAAGCATCCAGCTAACCAAAAGAAAATTGCTGAGATTAAACAACAGATTGAAGAAGAATGTTGTGCTGAAGAACCTAATGCTTTTTGGCATCGAAAGCAGTATTCAGTAGAACTACCATATAAAGCAGAATATACAGGGCGGCCATGTAAAAGCAAAGCCATACCTATGAATAAAGAGTATCACAATCTCTGTGAGAAAGAAATATAGAGACTATTGGAAAAAGAGCTATTTAGAGAATCAAATAGCCCTTGGAACTGCTATGGGTTTTATGTAAATAAAAGAGCCGAACAAATCAGAGGCATCCCAAGATTGGTAATTAATTACAAACCTCTGAACTCTATTTTAGCTGACAATACCTATCCGATCCCTCATAAGGGAGATCTTATCAGAAGAATCGCAGGTGCTAAAATATTCTCCAAGTTTGATTTGAAGTCAGGGTTTTGGCAAGTTGCAATTTCAGAAGAAGATAAATTCAAGACTGCCTTCAGTGTGCCAGCAGGGCACTATGAGTGGAACGTGATGCCTTTTGGTCTCAAACATGCACCATCCAAATTTCAAAAGGTGATGGATTCTATTTTTAAACCTTTCTTTGATTGGTTAATTGTATATATTGATGATATTCTTATTTTCTCCAAGAATGTCTAGGACCATTTTCGACACTTACAGATTTTTGTAAATACCATTAAAATAAATGGTCTTGTCCTCAGCAAAAAGAAAATTGAAGTCTTTCAAACTTCAATTAAGTTTCTTGGCCATTCAATTTTTAATGGCTAGATCTCTCTGCAAAAACATGCTCTGGAATTTTCCAGTAAATTTCTAGATGTTATTAAGGATAAGACGCAACTCCAAAGATTTCTTGGATGCTTAAATTATGTTAGCAACTTCTATAAAGATTGTGCTAAAGATAGAAGTTTGTTGAATCAACGTCTTAGAAAAAATCCAAAACCTTGGACTGAAGCACACACCAGAGAAGTTAAAAATATAAAGGCCAAGGTTAAATCCCTTCCTATTTTGCACATCTCTGATGATGAAGCATATAAGATAGTTGAATCTGATGCTAGTGACATAGGATGGGGAGGAATCCTGAAGCAAAAGAAGAATGATGAAGAGAAAGTTGTACAATTTGTTTCAGGTACATGGAATCCTGCTGAAAGAAACTACTCTACCATAGAGAAAGAAGTTAAGGCAGCATGGAACTGTATAGATAAATTTGAAATACATCTTGTTAATAAGCCTTTTCTCCTTAGAACAGATGCATCAGCTCTCAAAAAAGTCTTAACCAAAGACATCAAAAAGCCAAGAGAAGCAAAATTTGCAAGATGGCAAGCTCTCTTTGCTAACTTCGATTTTGAGATTGAGCATATAAAAGGAGTTGAAAATTGTCTGCCAGACTTTCTCAGCAGAGAACATATTCAGGACCAGCATCAAGAACATGTGATGATTATTGTAACAGAATGGGACCCGGCTCAACAACAAGAAGTCTTGAGAACAATCAATGAAGATCAGAGTTGGGATGAATATAAAAGTAGTTGGAAACCAACATGGCAGCTCAGGAATACAAAGGTTTTAGATGCAGACTTACAACCTCACACTGACATCCTGCATCTTGTTCCTGAAAGAAGAGTATTTCCGAAAGGAAATCGGTGGATACATGATATGGTGTACACCAGCAGTATGGTTGCAGCACACCAAGCTAAACAAGCATTACAATATGCTTTCCATGACATTGCAATGGTATGGTCAGAAGGAGGAGACAGAAGAAAAATCTTTCATAGATTTTTCTCGATTAATAGAACCAGAAATACAAATTGGCCAATCATGAGAAATAATGTTGCACTTTGGCCAAGAAATGATCCAAATCTCATTTTTCCTGATACCATTTATAATTTTTCTGGGTATAAGAAATTATGGTGGGACATTTTAAATGTCAATGGAAAAGATGAAATTCATTATACAAAGCTAAAATTTGGATCCATAGGAAGTATGCAGAGAAATCAACAAGCAGAATGGTTAAAGGACTAGTGGAAAGATTATGGAGTAAATAGAACTGCAATTGATCCAGTCTACTATGAAAGCTACTTCCAAATGCAGTGTCAAAAGTGTTTTGAAAGAAATATTGTAGAATGTTTTCATATACCATGTAAATCGGTCAAAGATTTATTTCAATATCCTGACCATGCATGCCTGCACCAATTCATGGCTAGACATGATGAATGGCTAGTGATGACCAAAATAAAACATCAATATGTACTCAATAAACCCATGATCGTCCGACGAATTTATACCAAGGCATGGGATGGCCTCATATATCCTAGGATCCATTTTCCGGGCATCACACCTCTTGGTGGCCCCACTTCATAAATGGTTCTCGTGGGCTTATCCTTAAAGCTTCCACACTGTAATTATGATGTCTAGTCACAAAGACTATTTGTGACCAGTTTTCTCGTGGGCTTTACTGTCCAAAAGCATCCACTTTGTAAAAAGAAGTCTTTATTTTCTGTACCTAAGTACGAAGATTCTTAAGTGATGAGACTCGGAGGACTTCTCTGACTATTGGTGTGCTTTGAGCCACATCTCATACACTGACAGAATATTACGTACATAGTTTGTCTGTCTGATGGTCGAATGTTTGTCCCCTCCTTTTCCTATATAAGAAAGGGGTAAGGCTCATTTGAGGCATTCAGAGTTAGAGAGTTTTAGGGTGTGGAGTCTAGAGTTGAAAGATTTTCCTGCTCTACAACTGCGGACTTTTGTCTGATTTGCTTGCATCACGAAGAAATCTCAAAGTCTTAGGTGATCTGAGAAGCCTGCGTATCTATGTGTTTGGCACAGGTGAGAACCTAAAGTGGCCAGATCTTTAGAGAAGTCTATCTATATGAGTGTTAATATTCAAAGACTGAGTCTGTGATCTCACCAGGTAGCCTCCAGTAAGCTATCTCCTTGTTGAGTAGCAAAAGTCTGGTAAAAGCGAACACAGTCTATCTCAGGATTGAATATATTGTAATCCATTATGATCCATTTCTGAATTAATATAAAAGAGTGTTATCTTGATTCCGCATCTGAGTACTTGTGCATTATAAATGATCTGTTGAGGTAGTATCTACTTGAGTTACTCTGTATTGAGGTTCACTAATGCACAGAAGAGATGCCAAACCAAGTAAGGCGAGGAAGCCATGGAAGAAGGTCGACAGAGTGAGAAATGTGCTAGTAGGTTCGTGTATGGGTTCATGTATGGGTTCGTGTAAATCAGAGTAAGTGGCAAAAGTAGAGAAGAGACTCAGCAAGGCCTAGCAGCTGTGTTGCTGTTGCAAGCTTCGTTGAAGCCCCTACGTAAAATTGGTATTAGAGCCAGACTGTTTGGTTCAGGTTAGTACTAAAAAAACACTCTATATTGAAAATGGAGCCTTTCAAAAAATCTATTTCTTTCCGAGATATAGAAGAAAGAGAATCATCTGTTCAAGAAAATCCCCTCAGGGATATGTTCGCATCTGCATCTAGTCGAGTTTTAAATTCTGCTGAGTTAGAGTATGAGGAAACACAACCCTCTGCTAGATGGCAGCTACCCAGAATAAATGCATCTGAAGTTTACTCAGACCTGTCTGCTTTTCATTTAAAAGCTGCAACTAGAATTTCTATTAAGGAATCTATAAGCCAAATTCAAGAAAACTCCGATTGTGTCCAATCTATTCCTCTTCTAAATTCTAAACAACTTCAGGCCGAGGCAAAAAGACTAAAAACTCAATATCTTCATTTGGGTTGTATACGCATTGGGATACATGCTTTAACGCATCAGGGTCTAAATAATTTTTTTTTAGCCACTGTTCGAGATTTGACCCATAAAAAATACACTGACTCATTGATAGGTGGGATTGTAGCCCCTCTGTTCAATGGCCCTGTCTATTTCGACTGTTATCCTAATTTCTCTGTATATGTTTTCAATGAAACAATTGAAAGCATTCTTCAGTTACAAATCCAGACAACTAGGTTTGACATGGCCAAAAAGAGACACAATATTCCCATACAAACAAGAGGTTGCTTATGTCATACAAACACTCTCTATCCTGCAGTCATACATGCCCCCAGTAAAGATTCAAAAGCAAGTGTAGTGGTGTTAATAGATTCTAGAAATCAAAAGATTGAACACCAAACTATAAGATGGGAAGATCTTACTTTCCCTGAACACTGGGTGGTATCCAATCCCAAGCCTCCAGCCATAAAGAAAATTACTTCTGCTGATATTAGAGAAGAACCCTCTTCTGCTATTCTTTCCTTCCCTCGAAGATCAACTATTGATAGGCAAAGAATAGATTAGATGTGCAGAAGTTCACCATTGTACAGAAATCCTGAGCTTGTAGATACAACTTGTTCTAGCTCCAGTTCAAATTCTTGTAAACATATTTCATTATTTGAGTTCGCACAAATTGTCAATTTCTCTTCACTTGAAGTAAAATGTCCAGAATGCCATTTCTCTGTAAATCTTAGCCATCTCGCTGAAATGGTCATGCATGAGAATCATCATCCTAGGATAGGTGAAGCCCCACCTTCTACTTCTATAAATCCTTGTCCAAACCCTAAATGTTCAGACATACCATTTCCCCATGAGTCTGAGCATATCCTAATGATTCATGAATAACTACTTTGGAAAATGAAGATCCAAGGTTAATAGAAATTTTTTAGCACCATGAGGCCAGTAAAGTCTAGATATGGGCTAGGATATTTAGAGCAAGCCAATGGCTTAATTCCAGATTCAAGATTTGGCAAAATACCAGATGACTGTAAGAAGCCTGCAGTCATGGAAATGCAGAAATTCTTTACCTTAATGGATGGATGTCCAAAGCACAAGATTTGTGCTAAATGGATGAAGGCTATGCTCAATTGGGACATATTTACCCATCCAAAGGCTGAAGAATTTGGTCTAAGTCATTCTGTTGAAGATAAGATCAGATTGTCTCAAGAATGGAAACAGTTCATGGAAGATACTAATACCTGGATTTCATTCTATTCATGGTTTCAGAAGAAACAGTCAGAAACAATCATGATGACTGATGATACTGCAACTACATCATCCAAACATTTATGGTCAGCACTAAATGGTGATAAGGTTGAAACTCCAACCACTTTTCCTCCTTACAAAGGAATAGTTATAGGAGAAGGCCAACATTCTGCTAAAGCCATTCCACTAGTGTTAAAAGATGACAATGCTTTAGGCATTGATGGCAGAATACAAAAAGATAGTGAACAGCTAAACTGGACCAATACAACTATCACAGGGCTAGAGATGAATGTAGCTAAATCTGTAGAAGTAAAGGAACAGTTCAATACTGTTCAAGTTTCTATTAATGATATAAATAAATCAATCAATGATGTACAATATTCCACATCAATTGTCAAAGGTTATGTTAGAGAATCTCTGATGAAGTTAGAAAATGTAGAAGAAAAATTTGAAGAACATTTTGATTCTACTTCAGGAAGAATAAATGAATTGGCAAGAAAAGTTGATAAGATGTCTTTATCAAAAGAAGATAAACCTGTTCCATCCTCCTTTATGCATAAAAGGAGTATAAAAATACAAGACCCTGTCAAACCTGTTGACAGGTTTCCCCATTTATTTCCTAAAGAAGTTGCATCTCTACAGAAAGATAAAGTTGAAGCCTCCAGTTTAGATGAACACATCTCCCTGGCTTCTCTATTTAAAGAAGAAGAAAAGGAAGCAGAAGTACTTCCTATATACGAGCCTTTGGAAAGCCAGTACAACAAATATTCTGCTCCAGATTTAAGAGGCAAAGGTAAGCTCCCGGAGTCTCACACATTTTTTCCTAATTCCCATAAAGAATGGAATATTGACAACCTTAGTGTTGGTCAAATCAGGAAAATGGTGGACATGATGTTCACTGAATATAAGCTAATGTGCTTAAGAGGGAAAAATGAAATAGAAGCCTGTAAGACAATAATTCAGTGCTTTACCGAGACATTACTAAGATGGTGGGAGACTGAGTCTTCTCCAGATCTAGTAACCAAGATGGAAGAACAATTGCTCAAAGACGAGCAAGGAAATATTATACACAATTCTAATGGGATTGTTCAGAATAACATGATTGGAGCATTAACTTCCATGATTGTAGGAAACTGGTGCGGATCAGAAGCAGAGATGGCTGATAAACATGAAGTCATCCTAATGAATTTAAAGTGTAATAAAATGTCCCAATTTGAAGATTTTCATCGGGACTGGATGCAACGCATATATGAGGTAAAAGATTCAAAGAATCTTCTCTGGAAGCAGGTATATCTAGCAGCCTTACCTTCAAGGTTTGTTGATTACATTCGCCTGCAAGAAGTTTTTCAAATGCCATTTGAATCTTACACATGGGGACAGATTTATTCTAATATAACAAAAGCTTTGGTTGGCTTATGTACTAGCTCAAAAGTTAACAAATCTCTTGAGAAACTATCTAAGCTCCCAGACAGTAAATCTATTTGCAGTAAATACGGATTATCCATTGATGATCCATTAGTTAGAAGAAGAAAGATCAAGAAAAGAGCTAAAAAGGAAAAGAAGAAAACCAAGCTTCACTACAATAAAAGAGGCAAATCTTCCAAGCCTAGAAAGCAACAAAGAAAGGGATATTACAGGTATGTCCCTAAGACTCATTACTACAAGCCATTAGATATTCATCTGCATAGTGCTAAACAAGAACAATGGAACAAATTAACATGCTGGCTTTGTGGTAAAACTGGACACACTACAAATAGATGTCCAGTAGGAGAAGAGTCCAAGAAGGATAGAGGTAAGAAGTCTCAATCTCTATCATAGAAAAAGTTTGTAAAAACATAAAAAATAGAGACCCCAATGCTTTGCATGAAATGCGGGTCTAGAACACATAAAACAGATCACTGTCCAAATGTCGTGACCAGAGATTGACCTCAGATTCAGCAGCACATTTACTTTATTCTTCTGTTGAATATTCTAGTTCCAGTTCTGTCTACACATCAGAAGAAGAATATGAGGAATTGAATCTTCATGCTCAGGCCTGTAATTGTTCAGATTTTGAAGAATGCCAATGTAACTTTTCAAACACAAATTCTAACTCTTTTGATGACTCTTCTGATGATGAACTAGAGGACAAACCACAAAAAGAAAAATTATTAATGGCTCAGACAAAGGAAGAAGAAATAAAGATCATATCACAAATAAGAGCAATGGAAGATGGCGAGACGAAAACTCTTCTTACTAAAGCATTTATGGACCAACTTAAATCTTCCAGCCACAGTAAAGGATCTTCAAAGAAGCCCCTATTCATTAACGCCTCATATGAACGCAATGCAAAATCTTTTCAAAGGCAAAAACATCAGGACAAGGTTCGTGCACTTACCTTGGCGTAGGTAAGTAAAGAAATTCATAACCTTAAATTGGAAAAACTAATTAACCCTATATTCATAGCCGAGGTTTGGAGAAACTAGGACTTACTATATTGTGTGATGATTATATCTTTGTTTTAGAAATAAGCTAATTAGTAAAGCATTTTAATGTATTTTTTATTTAATTTTTTAAAATAATATTAAATATTAAATAATTATTAAATATGAACCTAATAATTATTAAATATTAATTTAGAAATAAGTTAATTAGTAAAGTATTTTAATGTATTTTTTATTTAAATTTTTTAAATAATATTAAATATTAAATAATTATTAAATATGAACTTAATAATTATTAAATATTAATTTAGGGGATAGGAAAGGTTAAAATGAAACATATATAAAATGTTAAGTCAAAATTAATAATAAGATTAAGTCAAAGTGAATTAAGAAAGGGATTAGAAGAATATTTTTTTTTGTCAGTTAAAGTTCAATCATTATATTAACATCAAAGTGTAGAGTACAAAATGCATCTGAACATTCCCCTTTCTCTCAGTCTGACCAGACTTGTTGAGGTTGGGACCTGGAGGATAACATGAGCTATCGGCTACATGCATTATTTTCCAGCGGCCTAGGAGCCATCACATACATACTGTAAACAAAAAGAGAAACATAACAAAAAACATCATATTAAGGAGGGGGGTTGGGGGGATTACAAGGGGAGCTGCGAAGTAGCTAGCATATTCATGCATATGAAAATCAATATGCTCCACCCTCCCTTCCAGATTGCGAAGGTGGTTGTTGGTGTGCCTTTACTGGCACTACAGATTATCCAATTGTTCCATGATTTCACTTTGGCCAAACTGAATGTCATTGACGAAAGCTACCAACTTGTTATGGTCAACATACCTTTGTTTCCTAAGGTTGTCCATGTTCACTTGAATTTTCCTTGATTTGAGGAGCGATAGAATCCAACGACGTTGGATCAACCACATGCCCCAGGGAGCCATCACCTCTCTCATATGTCTCAGAGCTGCCCGATGAACCTAACAAAGCGTAATTTTCCTGCTCAGGCTGATCTACTTGCCGCAGATTTCCACCCCCATGCCATGGTCTCTCTCAGTGGCAAGACATCCCAACGTACCCAAAACACCTGAAAGGGCAACAAATGCAAACACCCTCCCAACCCCACACAGCAACATAAAAAAATGTAACTTCTACCACTTCCCCCAAAGAGAATTGAGGGGTTATCCTCCACCGGTCGTCACCGTAATCGACACTCCATACCTAGGCAAAGCAAGATAAGGATTCCTCAGCACAGGGCTTCAAAATTTGAACGCAGCATCTCGCCACTTCTTCTACACTTTCCTCTATGTATTTCGCAGGGGCCCTGAGAAACCAAACTCTTTTCGCATGTGCTAATCAGTCCCAAACCACAAGTCTCCTGAATAAGTTCCCCACCATTCACGAACCAAAAGAGGATAATTCGCTAGTGCTTGGTCAAGTTCTGTTAGCCTTGGCTCTTCTCCTCTCTTCTGCACAGCGTCACAAAAATGAACTGAGTCGATGAGAATTCCAACCGGTTCATTCTCCCGGGACGTTCCAAGGTCCCAAGGATCATCCATCACTACCAACACACCCCGCACTACGCACCAGTTGTTGGATTGTCCGCCTTTCCCCTAAGGCCTAGACCTCAACAAGGTGTGCAGGAGCTCGATAACCTTTACTGCACTACACAACACTACCATCTCCCACCACGACCAAGTAATGTGTAACCATCTCAAAGGACGAGATTTAATAGCCATCGTCGTGGGTGAAATCCTCGCACGTTGGCCCTTGCTATCACGTCTATTAAACATGGGGGTGGGGCTCACATGGAGGTTAGGCAGGCTCTGTCGTCGCATCCTCCACCACTTCTCCAGCAATTAAGGCACCCCCATCGGGGATCTGAAGGTTTGTATCTACAAGATCTTGTATAGTCTGAATATCTCCTAGATCCAAGTCTACCTTGCTTCTCAGATCCCTCCAGGAAGAGGTGAAGTCTATATGGCTACTTATGAATCCCTAGTTTGCCAATGAATCCGCCACTATGTTCCCTGAATGAAAGATGTGGCTAGTATAAACATTCTCAAAACCTAACAAGAGTTGCTTGACCCTATTCAATTGTGCTTCCAGCCACCAACTCCGAGTAGTTTTACGAATGGTAGACCCATTAATGATCTTTTGGGTCATTTGGATAATCAAATTTGAGTCTCCAACTATATGCAACCATTTTCGATGCTGATCATGTGCCAGAATGAGCCAGTGTTTCAGAGTCGTTAGCTTAGCCACATTATTAGTGGTAATACCACAGTATCCTGCAAAGGCACTAACTGGTTTTCCTATATGATCTTGAAGAACTCCTCCATAACCTACCTGACCGGGGTTCCCTTTAGAAGCCCCATCAAAATTAACTTAGATGCATCCTTGGGGGGGAATAGAGAAAACTGATGGAGAGGTAGTTCCAGGAGCCTTTGAAGAGGAGTTCACCAAGAATATCAGATCCTAGGAAAGGCCGAGGGAGGAGAGGATGCAAGCTTTTGTTAGATTAGCCTCCCAATCTTCGGGGTCCCATTTTTCCAAGAGGATGGTTTCCCAAATGTTATATTTGACCTGTGTCCATACTAGAGAGCTAGAGGGGGGCTTGTTTTGAAAGATGGCTCAGTTGCGGTCCTTCGAGACATTCCATATTGAAAACCCCAAGGAAAGATTCCATGCTTTATTAACTACAAGGTTGCGAAAACAATGTGTCTATCATTCTTCGATGGTCACCCAGATATCCTCCTGGATGTAGTTCGTGGGTTAAAATAGATCATCCATCTACCTCCATACTTATTTTACAAGTGGAAAATCCTTCAATAGGTGTTGCATTGTCTCCTCTGAGGCTAGGCATAGAGCACATCTAGAAGGCCCCTCCTAACCCTGCTTTACTAATCTGTCCCAGATGAGTATCTTATTGTGCCCCACCAACCATAAGAAATGTGCCACTTTAGGCCACAATCTATTACCCTAGATTTGATGCCATATCTTCCTTCTAGGATTATTTAGGGCCATATTTTTTATGAGATAAGCTTCATGTAGAGAGAAGTTACATGTTGTTGAGTATCCCTGCTTGAGTTTATCCAGGTGCTGAGATTGGCAGATTCTCGAATGGGTTAATTGATTGAGCAGTGGTCCCATTCCTCATTGATGATGTGAACTAGCCAGTCTTGTGCCTTTTTCCAACAACGCTAACCATTTTCTTCCTAACCTTCTCACCTGTAATTAGCCACTCACCCCTATCCTCGGTCCTATATTGCAACATTTAGCGTCTAAAGATAGGGCTCTTGAGCAAGGCGAGTATCGTGCTTCCATGAGTCATCCCAGAAGCTTGTTGATTGGCCATCCTGGACTTAACAAAAGAAGTGATCCCGAATAATGTGGCTATTATGGTTAGCCGTTTTCTAGATTTTCGAACTAGTGGTCTCTGAGTGATTCCTCAATAGCTACCCATATTTCTGTGTCCAGATGAGATTCCATTGTTGTGTGCCCCCCTAAAGCCAACGCCACCACTACTTGCCGCCGAGGGTAGAATTCAGGTCCTCCGGATCTCTAAGACGCAACCCGCCTAGATATTTGGGGAGACAGAGTTTTTCCCATGCTACTAGTGGCCACTTTTGTTCCATTGTCACTCCATTCCATAAAAATTTCCTAAATAGGGCAGTTAACTCTTGGTATATACTTTTAGGGGCAGGGAGAGATGAGTGTTGATATAGGGGTATTGCCTCAAGGAAAAATTTTAAGAGGGTGGTCCTTCCTGCCAAGTTCAAAACACAAAAAGTCCAATTGGATTTTTTTTTTTTGAATTTTAGCACATAATTCTTTCCAAGGGGTGATACAAAGAGGGTTGACCAGGAGGGGAACTCCTAGGTATTTCTAAGGTCAAATTCCTATAGAAAACCCCAGGACCCTAACCAATAAGGATTGGATGGGTCGAGGGGTATAAAAGAAACAAATATTTGACTTATCTTTATTCAATAGCATACCTGATGTCGCTTGGAATTCGTCGAGGATGCCATTGATTTGTAGAGCTTCTTCAAGAGTTTCTTCCCTATACAAGAAGTTGTCATCAAAAAATTGTTTATGAGTCAAATCAATAGAGGCTCTAGGAAAATGGAGACCTCACAAGCCATTGTCTCTCTTAACTACTTTGATCAAACAATTGAGGCCCTTTACTACAATGATGAAGAGGAAAGGCGATAACGGGTCTTCTTTTCAGAGACCTCTAGAGGAACGAAAGGTGGGGGAAGGGTTGCCATTTACTAGGATTGAGAAAAAAGGCTTGGAGATTAGTGATTTTATCCAAGTCACCCTGTCCCTAGCCAAACAGAAAGCCCGAGCAATGCCCAGCAAATATGCCTAACTGAGCCTATCAGAGTCTTTTGAAAGATCTAATTTAAGTAGCATCCCTTGTTTTTTGTGGGATTTTAGGGAATGTATGACTTCATGGGTAGTGAAAATTCCATCCAAGATCTGTCTTGTTTCAATGAGCCCCGATTGTTCTAGGATAATGATGTGATGAATAATGGGTTTCAAGTGACGAACCAAAACCAATGAAATAATGTTTTAGATCACATTGCAGAGGGCTATAGGATGAAAGCCGCTAGGAGAGTCGAATTCTTTGGATTTATGAATCAACAAGAGGAAGATGGCATTGAGACTAGACAACACTTTCTTGTGCCTTCGAGATTCCTCCACTAGTTCCATGATCTCTATCCCTAGAATGGGTCAACAATTCTTGAAAAACTCTAAAGTGAAACCATCAGGTATTGGTGCCTTATTAGAAGGCATACTTTTAACTATTGTTTCCACCTCGTCTCTAGTGATTGGGCGAAGAAAGGCCTCATTTTCCTCTGTTGTGACTAGTTGTGGGACATGATGAGTAACGCTTACTATATCCTATGACCGTCCATACCCTTCTTCTCTCAACATTGACGAGTAGAAGGAAATAAGTTCCCTCTCCATGTCTTCATGCTGATACAAATGAATATGATCCCTAGAGAGAAGACAGGTAATCTAATTGTGCCATCTATTGTTGATCATTGAGCAGTGGAAGAATTTTGAGTTTCGTTCCCCTTCGCTTAGCCACCAAATCCATGATTTCTGCTCCTAGAGGGTCTCTTCTTGGGATTTTTTTTCTTCAAGTGCCGAGATTGGGAACCCTTCTTTGGATACCAGTTCCTCAGATCAACCTTCACATACCATTTGCATTTGAACAACTTCCATCCTTTCCTCAAACTTTCACTTTTCTGTTAAGATATCCCCAAACTCTTCACGATTCCACCATTTAATTTTCTATTTTAAGGCCTTAAGTTTCCATTGGAAGACCTGCATACGAGTTCCGGTTTCAACCGCGATTTCCTTACACCATTCTTCTATCTTATCCATGATGCACGGGTGCCTCAACCAGAAGCTCTCAAATTTGAGAGGCTTGTTTTTAGGCGAAGATGGAAAAGAGATGGCAAGGCTTATGGGATAGTGATCGGATCCCATGAATAGGAGAATGGACGCCTCCAACACAAGGTCTCTTAGGATTAAATCCTCAGATAATAAGAAGTGTTTCAACTGACAGGTGATTTGATGATGGCCTCCTCGCCTGTTGTTCCAAGTGTGGATCCCAGTTTGCGTTCTAATGTCCGCCAACAGAAGATACTCAATTATGGCGTTGAATGCCTCAAAGGAGGATTCTAAGCACCTTATTCCTCCTCTTTTCTCCTCTAGATTCAAAATGATATTGAAGTCACCTCCTATGATCCAATCTGGTTCAATCCTATTCTCACTCAGAATTTGAAGGATGTGCAAGAAGGCCTCCTTCTCCTGGGGGATTGCTGGTCCATAGACTGTCATCAAACTAGTCCAAAGGCTAGAGCCTACAGTCTTGAAGCTATCGGATAGAGTGTGGTGAGTCCCTATCTAGCCTTTGAAAATGATGTTACTAAGGTTCCATAGGAGCAAAATTCCTCCCACTACTCCAATAGCTTCAATTTTCATGGCTTCACTCTGCCTCCAACAAAATTGGTTGGCTTCTTTGAGCTTTTCTTCCATCATCTTTGTTTCCTGGATTATAACTATATCTGGCTTATACTTCGAGATCTTATCTTTAAGGGTTCAAAGCTTACCTTTATTGTTTAAGCCCTGGATGTTCCATGAAATTATCTTCATTGAGAATGAGGGACAGATCTGGGAAAGTAATCCATCAATTGTCCCATCTGACCTTAGTTTAGAAAAATTTCACTTGATTCTCTAATCACTTCCTTATCTGACTTTCTCCCTTTATTTCCTTTCTCAAAAGCCCCTAGATTCGGGTATGTGATGGCCAGGGTGTCATCTTCTCTCCTTGGGGGTTTCAGATCCACTTCTTTATTTCCGGATGTAGCACTTCATTGGTTGAAAATATTACTGAAGTGGGTTAGTTGATTTGTTGGGATGTCTTTGATGTTTGATCTTATCTATAGTCTGAATATATCCAACATTTTATTTTCTTCCAGCCCAAGTCGATTATGTTTCTCCTCCTATTGCAAAAATTTTCTTGTTTGGGCTAATGTCTCCTTCAATCTTCGGTCATTCTCTATTGTTTCCAGCGCTTTTCTCTTGGCGATCAGTTTATCCTCTTGCCTTGGGGAGACTTTTTCCTCTTCCATAGCTTGAAGTGGTGGTTGGGGTGGGGTTGATATCTCGATTGGGTGCTCCTCCACTAGATCTGTGACTTCTAATAGATGAAAAGGGTTTCCACTTCCAGGAGGCAGCGAGTGCTTCACAAGTTGAGACGCTGATGTTGGCTGAGACAATGACGACGATGGTGGTTGGGATCAAACTTGTGTGGAGCCAACATTAGCTCGGGCTGGATGGTTGCAACGACCACCCACTTGCTAGAATCCTTCCTCATCACTACGATAGGTTGCCTGGTGGGCCTCCTTCACAAGAGTAAGCGAGCAATCCTAGAACAAATGGCCATATTCATGGCAGCAATGACATTTAAAGGGAACGTGCTCGTAGTCTAGGGGTTGAGTCCAGATGGAATCATGGTAGACCAGATCTATGGATTCTGGTCAAAGGTGAGATATGTTCTTGTTGACGCAATTGTGAGCATATGCTGCATATCTTCACCACTTGGTTATCTCCAAGATTTTCATGAATTTTCCTATTGCATTTCCTATTCCTTCCAAGATATACGGTTCCCAGAAATCATCTGGGAGGGAGTAAAACTTGATCCATACTAGTGATGCCTGAAATTATTCCTTGTCAGGGTTGTAGAATTCTTCCCAGTATTAGAGGAAGAGGAGACCACTGCTCATGAAGTATGGGCTATTCTCGAAGATCCGATTGAGATCTTCCAGATATTCTGAAAAAACCATTTTCTCTCAATCTGAGTTCGATCTGGCCTCTCGATGCCCATTTATTGTGGATCCATTGAAGAATGTCTTTCTCCCTAGGCAAGATACCCAATAACTTGCAAATCATGGCATGAACCTTCATATATTGTCTTGATTTTTCCAGACGATTGTTTGGGATGACGAACTTCGGGTTCTTTTAAGACTTTGGGAGGCATCGATTCTTACCCCGGGATTGACACTAAGCCCCCATTACTATATATTCCAAGGCCATTAAGAAAGAATAGGGTCCTCTGGCCCCTTGTCGACTACCTTGGATGAATAGAGTTCAAATTGCTGCATCCTTGAAATAGGTTGATCCCCCCACCCAAGGGAGGAGCCACTCATAGGGACCTCTTGTGTTAGCAGAACCAACTTAGACAGAGACAGACATAGGACTTGGAAGTGTGATTCGGTCGGTCACTGCCAACCCTCCTAGCTTGATTCAGAGATTGAAACAGAAACCCTACCACTTAAGGTCAACAATATCGACAAAAACAACCAATATAGGAATATTTTCATCCGGTAAAAGAAAACTCAAGTTAAATTAAGAATTAGATTAGAAGTATAATTGAAACTGTTAAGTCAAATTAATAATAAATATTAGTCAAATTGAATTTAATACTAAAGAGATATGGGTTATATTAAAAATAAAAAAGAGAATATGGAATTATTTTAGTAAAATAAAAAAGAATGGAAAGAAATAAAAGAACTAAATTACATATTTCTATCAATTATGAAAATAATATTAAAATAGAATTGAATGTTACTAGATATAGAATCCAAAAGTATGATTAATAATGATAAAGAAAGGTATAGGGCTAAGGGGGATAAGGAGAGGACAAGGGATATTTTATCTAAAAAAAATTAGATTTTATTAGGTTAAGGATATGGTAAGAAATATTAAGGGAAGGAATGAGATAGGATTAAAGATGAAACAAACAACAATATATAATTTATAAATGAATAAAAATAAATGTTTTTATGTATTTGAACTATAGGGACAACAATGTGAATAGACAAAGTAGTTTAGGGTTGTAGAAAATAGGTAATGTAACATTACCAACTAGGGTTTTTATAAGGGTGTGTAGTTTCAAAGTGGGGTTAGATTCCATAAAAAAGGAAGAATCACTACATTTTTGTATGAACAGTCATTTGGTGATCTTCCATCTACAACTGGACTTCAGCCCATGACTTATCTTTCCTACCAAGAGCATGATGATTAGACTTGCTGGTAGTTATCCTTTGTCCTGGGATTATTATACTTTTACATCCATGCATGACGCAAAGGAGAAAGTTACTATTATTGGGGTCCAAACCTATGCAAACAATATATGTATGAGGAATGAAATTAAGATACAAATATGACAAAACATTATGGTCATGGGAATTACATAGGCATCTTTAAAACTCTTGAAGTGATAAATTTATTTCTCATAAGAAGGTTTTGTAGAAAAATGGTTTAAGTAACTTCTCCATTAATGTGGATAGAGGGATCATGGATCAGGGTCAACCATAGAGGATGTTCCCTAGTTGACCCCTTTTAAGGAAGGGGTTTCCAAGTAGGTGACGGGCATTGGGTATCTCGAAAAGTTCAAAATAGGCTAGTATCCAACCCTTTATATGTTTCCTCTAATTCTAAGCAAAGAAGGAGACATTAGATTCACTTTTGTTTAAAGAAAAATAGGTCAAGGTTTCTGAGGGGAATTGAGCCTTGGAACCTATCCCTTCTCCACTAGTGGGAAGAATGTCCAATATGTCCAAAGCTCAGAAGAAATCAAAGGTGGACATAATAAAATGTTGTAAAGCCACAATTGATAGGTCCCATAGAGAATGGGATGCCCTAAGGAAAGATTCTTGATGTAGTTCCTATTCGTTAATGTTAGGTTTAGGGATTGCTCACAAGATGTAAGCACTTCAGAGACTCATTGGAGAAAATATTTTAGATCTTTATTAATTAAGGAAACTATGATCATAGGTCGTGAGCCCTATTATTGCACCAATAATTTTGCAACTCCCAAGGGCTCCTCAACTCAAATTATCAACCCGAGGTTCGTACAAACTTCGAGGTGACAATGCTATATGAACAGTAGATAGGATTCCACTCATGCCACCCTCAGTTATGACATTAGATCAAAAGTTCTTAGTGACCCTTCCTCCTATTGAATTAGAATGAAATCTTGTCATTAAAGGTATAATTGGAAATTTCTTCTAGCTATGAAAGTAGAAATTCCATTGACTCAACTTGTAATCGCTAACTAATCAATTCATGAAAGGACAAAGGATAATATACTTGCAGAAATAAAGTTATTTTATATTGCATAATTCATCAAACTACCAAATCTACTTGCAAAAAGGAAGCTAATTTATCTTGCATAATTCATCAAACTACCAATCAAAATTTCATGTACCATCTACCTAGTTCACACTTTCTTGTAAATTAGTAACCTACTTGCATCATACTTGTGATAAAGAAACTAACTCTACTATGTTTTTGCAGTGAAGAAAACGAAGGGTTGGAGTGGCCTAGGAGCTTCCCCTATTCATAGAATCACAAATGGGGGTCATTATTCATCTAGACTAAGTCAAATTTGCAGTGGGGATCAAAATTGATGAAGGAAAGTGATGCTATAGGTTTGCTACAGTCAATTGCTACAGGAGGCTTGTAATGCTATAGGAGGACATCCAAGTGGCTTTTGGAGGTGAAAATGATGTCTTGAGGGTGTGGAGAGGTGGATGGAAGTTGAGAAAATGGAGGGATGTTGGTTTGAGCCCCTAGCCAAGCTCAAGACCTCTTAGAGGCATGTCTTACACTCGGATGAGTGCTCTCGGTGTACTAGAAAAAATGACTTATAAAATAGGGTTTCAGGGAAGAATTTGGAGATGGAAAGAGAAGATGAAGGAGCTCAATATGGAAGTGGTAAAGGTGACCTTCCCTACAGAAATATAGCCCTTCAATTAATCACATGCATGCATCCATTTATCATTAACAAAATGAGATAACTTATGATGGAAAATATGAGTTGAATTTAAATAACATCTAATTTATGCCATGACACTGGTCTACTCATTAAACTAACTTCTAAGCTACACAAATAAAATGTAAAACAAGACAACTAATCACTAATATATTTCCAAGAAATCATAAATACAATATTTTTGGATAGTGGTTGTGAATCCTTCCACTCATTCCCCCACAAGAGAGGTGATATAGAGGCTACAACCATAATTTTTTGTAGATTAATCTCTCCTGAAATGCAAGAAACTATGAACTTCTTGGAATCAAGAAGAAACATAAGTACAAAGAGAGAGACCAAATCCTTGGGGTTGGGCCCAAACCCAAGGGTCTTATCCCTCTAAAACTAACTCTGATGGAACTTAAAATCCAACTTCTCATTATCAAAAACTGCAGGTCTAATACATCAATTAAAAGTTTAAAGTAACAATGTCAAGCTTGAAGCTCAATAGCTACACCTAGCTAAATAAAAAAATTGAATCCTAATGAGCTCTTCTTCTAGTTTATTTATACAAAAGGGAAGCTGAAGCATCTCCTTTGAAAGTAGGAATGGTTCCCTCCTTGATCTCGAAAATGGTGGATCTTGTCCCCCTGGGTTTTCAGTTGGAGTAGGATTCACTCAACTTCCAATGAATTCAAACTAGTGAGAGAGGATATTGTCATTCCAAGCTGAGTTTATGGAGTTAAGGATGTGGAAAAACCCCCTACAGTATCTCCTAGTTGTTGGTCGGATAAATCGTTCTTGTGGACAAGGCCGATCTCCCTAGTATCAAAAGATATCTAGCAACAAATAGGAAAAGCAAATCTACCTTTCTCTAAACATATTGTGATTCATTAATAAAAACTAAAGAGGTGTTTTAGACCCTACCTTAAGTCCAACGCTAGTTTGTAGCAGCCATCCTTCAACTATCTGAAAGAGTTTCCTTTTGAGAACCTGCAATCACAAACAAGCACACATCAAATAACACTTGCATAGCTAATATAATAAATCATATTCATCATGGTGATCAAGAAATCCATGAAATAAACCATAAAACACAACTTATTGAGAAAAATAAACTTGATTGTATTAACTTTGAAAATAGAAGAACTTTACAACCTTTGGTGCCTTGATGTTGTACAAGCTCCTCCCAGGGTCCAAAACAGGAATCTCCTCTACTTTGACAAGCATCACACTCTTCCAAATGAGATCAACAAGGTATGTAATCTTTCCTCACAAAAGCTCAATTAGGAAGACTAAGTTCCAGCAGCATTTCACCTCAAAAATATTTAGCTTTCAACCTCCCTAGTAACCAGCCTAATGCTTCATTTTATAGTGCAAAGGAAGGAGGTTACAGGTCCACCTATGAAGGGATAGAGTCCTCCTTCAAAGGGATAAGCTCTTCACATCAAGGGGTTAGCTCCTTAAGGTATGGGATGCATGAACCTTAAAGGAGCGAACTTGCCACCTCAAGATTCCTTCTAGAAGCTTCCAGAAATGACTCAAAGTGAGTTTTTAAGAATGTACTTGCGCCTTTTTGACTTTTACAGGGGTCCACACCCATTACACAGAGACAGAGCGGTCAGGTGCATAGGGGACATGACCATTAGGTGCGGGACCGTAGGTAATGCTAAGAGAAAGTGCGGAACCAGAGTTTTAGAGACTTTTAAGGGCTTTCTCTTATTTTCAAGGCTTGACATGAAGAACTGAGGTTTAAGACTTGCAAAGGAGGAAAGTATGAGTGGTGATAGACTCACACTAATTGTAGAATGTCATGGTGACAATATTTTGTGCAATAGATTTCCCCCTAAAGTGCAAAGTCTGTAATAGATGAGGATAGCATTTGTCATCTGAGAAGAGTGAAGTACTTTATCATTTGAAGGATCATTCTGTGGACACCCCAGTCGGAACCTGTAGAAACATTCAATACAATATATATATATATATATATATATATATATATATATATATATATATATATATATGTGAACATATCATCACTGAGGTAGGCATTCCCATGCTCAGATCAAAACTGACTAGAAAACTAAATAAAATGCTCTGATACAGGAATGATTTTGTAATACATCACAAGTATAGACATATGTAGACATAGTATGGGCACATCCATTTGTTTATGAATAGTCTACTGTATAATTAATAACAAAATTCCTCGCAGCCTGGATGGTGGAAACTAGATCTAGGGTCTTGATTTCTACTTCCCGAACTAGTACGATTCTATCCATGTGAATGAATTTGTCGAAGTCGAACATGGTAGAAACCACTTGATTACCAGTCAATGATGTGAATTGTTAACAAGTGTGAGAGAAACCACCAGTAATGGCAATGGCTCTCAAAGTACTCAGTACAATCCATGAAATGTGAATAGATGAGCTGATGTCGAACATGTCATAGAATCCTTTGATCGAAGGTCAATGATGCAACATGTCGTCCAAGGCGAGAAACCTGCCATTAGGGCATGCAGATTCCAAGGTATTGATGATTTCTAGATCATCTTTCTAGATAATGAGATGAAGTCGATAGAAAGCGATCTGTCGTAGGCAAGCCCACAACACGAAATCATAGATCAAGTTTGAAGAAAT
The DNA here is from genome assembly GCA_031772625.1 of Pinus tabuliformis. Taxonomy (NCBI): domain Eukaryota; kingdom Viridiplantae; phylum Streptophyta; class Pinopsida; order Pinales; family Pinaceae; genus Pinus; species Pinus tabuliformis. The sequence continues at coordinate 323,106,975 of CM062814.1, read as the reverse complement.
ATATTTGGCAAGGACTAACTCAAGGATGGTCAAGATGGATGACAAATATTTTGATGAATGGTTTATTTGAACTGACCTCTTGAACACATAACAACACTGCAGATGGTTTGGTGAGAATTGACCCAAAGCTGATACCCAGAAATTGACTGAAGACTTTCAATATGGTTTAATTAACTGTTAGGCAAAGGATTTCCCAACCCAGGTGAACAAAAAGTGTCGTGTTCAATAGTGGTTATATGCTTTTCTAAAACACAAAGTATAACAAATAGGTTCATTTTTCTCTCTTTTCCCCCACCATTTCTGGCAAGTACCTCTTTATTTTTGACAAGCTTGAGGAGGATAACATTTTCTTGGTTATAAGTTGATCCTTCAAATGAGTCCAACTTAGTTTAAAATTTGAACCCTAAGAAGGAGTGGTTCGTTCCTGTTTAAAATTGAACAGGTCCTTTACTGTTAAATTTTAACGAGTCTAGTATAGGAGAAACTCAGTGTTTTTCAATTTTACGGAGTCAGAAGAAAAAATTAAGAAAACTCCATGGATGTCCTTTTTCGTAAATTTGTGTCTCCCAAGCCCAAAAAGTATAAAATAATACTTGAGAGAACTGCTTGACCATTACGATCAAGGAGTACTTTTCATAATTAATCCGAAAAAGTAAAAAAGCGATCAAAGACACGTCGTTTTATAACCAATATCGAACTTGAAACGAAAAAATTCTGGAAATCTTTTCTTGTTTATATGGTCAGAAAAGAGCTGTAAGTGGACCGTCCTTTTAATTCCGTTCTAACGAGTTTAAAAAGGAAAAACTCGGCAATCTTTTCATATTTTACGAGTCAGAAAAGAGCTTAAAGAGGACTCATCCTAGAGGAACGAGTGGTATAAAGCGTAGCAACTGGTTTCGGCAATGGAGGAACTGCTCAAAACATATAATGGTTAAGAGGCTGGCTAATAAAACCACTCATAGATGTGGTCCCTCAGGAAGGGTAAACAACCAAGTGAAAGCATATGATCAGCCAAAGAGATGGTGGCGATGGAATGAAAACAACCAAGGCTCATCTAGCAGAATTTAGCCCATAAAAATGGCAGTCACGAGATGTAAATCGAGTATAGGTTCATTTTTACACAAGCTTGAACCATAGAGAACTCTGCTTGAATGCGGTTTCATGTTTACGCAAGCTTGAAACGAAAAACTATGCTTGTTATAAGTTCGCATGCCCCCAGCATAATGATGCAAAATGAGGTACATGCCCCCCAAGCTTCATTGCATTCAACGAGGTGGATGGAATGAAGGTTCACTTTCGAGATCTTGGAAAAACTCGACTTGGAAAGGGAGTTGTTTCATTTTTTAATGAGGTTGACACAGGAAAAGAACTATCCTCAAACCCTTGTTTCATTTTTTAACGAGATTGACACAAGACCAAGAACTATGCTCATAACTCCTGGTTTCATTTTTTAACGAGGTTGAGACAAGAACAAACTATCCTTGCTGACTTCTTGTTTCATTTTTTAACGAGCTTGACACAAGACCAAGAACTATGCTTGCTGACTTCTTGTTTCATTTTTTAATGAGGTTGAGACAGGAACAAGCTATCCTCGCGAGAGGTCAGGAATCAGAAAACATCTATACCACCTGATATGAAATTTCAAAGGGATTCACAGGCATCGTGCCATCAAATGAATCCACCTCGGAATCGGAAGGTACGATCCAAGGATCATCAAAAGAAATAGTGTTCGATGCAATCATATGAATAGATTGAATATAAGGTGATACGTTAGGAGGAGGGACAGAAAAAGTTCCTAGTAAACCAGAGTCTTTAATCAATCCTACCCCAACATCCTTGTAAGGGATAGTCGTTTTACCGACGTGCTGAACACTATCAGTAGAGGCTGGGTTAGATGAGAAATAACTCAACTGGTCTATCGTAACGATCTTTCCGTTATGAGGAAACTTAACAAGCCGAAAGACTGATGAAACAATAGCAGTCATAGCATAAGACCAACTGCGACCCAGAAGAAGGTTGTAATCTAGAGGGGCATCAACCACTTCCACATCTAGATTTACAGTTTTTCCTTCAACCCCTATAGGTAAATCTTCCAAAATACCAAAAGGATGGAACCCTCGGCCATCAAAAGCCTTTAGAATTATCGGAGACTGATTGAGTGTAGGAGAACCAAGAGATCTCCAACACTGGATCGACATAATACACATAGAAGCTCCCTCATCAATTACAGTCCGAAAGCAAGGTCTGTTTTTGACTAACAATGGAATCTTGAAAGCCATTTGATGAGGTAGGTGGGGTGTACTATTCTTTAAATCGAAGATTATTAGGTTCGAATCCTAAAGATCAACAGCTCCTATAGTCGACAATAGTAATTTACGTTGTGCTGGACATGATTGCTGCACTTCCAAAGCTGACTGATCCGGATTTAAACAGGAACGCAACAAATTACAGAGATAACCATAAATACAGAGATGAGATAACCATAAATATTGAGATGCAGTGGAAATAATACTTCATTTCATTACTGTAAAATACTGAAATATGCTTACAAACAGAAATGGAAAGAAACCAACTAGGGCGATGGTAGCTTATCTCTGAGAAGAGATGTGTTGGCTACATGCCTCTGAACTGTTCTAAAAAAACTGTGTTACAATGAGGCTCGAAGGCCTATTTATTGTTTAGAAACAATGGAAAACCCTTCACATCCCAAAACCTTACCCTAGAAGATGAAACGCCAAATTGTGGGCCCCGTTTGGGTAAATTGGTACATCAATTTCCTGGGGTCGTAACTTTGGCATACGATCTCCGTTTGACGCGTACGATAGCTCGTTAGAAAGATCTATCCAAGTACTACCACTTTGGGAGGAAACATGGGTCCCCCAGATTCCCAAAAAAACGTCGTTTAGGGCCTCAAAACGGCTCCGGAAGTTCAGGACCCGAAAAACTGCTAAAAATAGTAAACTGTGCTACAATTTAGGAAACTGAAAAGACTGAAAGAGATAGTTGTGGGGGTCCAAATGGGTTTGTGGGTGGCCACCAACATCCACCTGGATCATTCCTCCCCCCTTAGGAAGCAATGGTCCCCATTGCGTTGAGTTCCTCCCTGAGATGAGGAAGCTTCTGCTGAGTTGGTTCTCTGGTGAGCTGTTCTGCAATCTCTGATGTGTCCAGAAATGGTGGAAAGCATGGTCGACGATGGTCCACATTGAATACTCGGTGCAAGCGAAGGAATGGAGGAATGCTGTGCTTCAAAGCATTGTTGCCCATAGCCTTGGTACTGCTGTGAGGACCATGTCGGAGTGGTCGGAGCTTCTGATGGGCTCTTGTAAGGCGTTCTTTCTGCAGATGTAACCAAACTTTGTTGCCCACCTGAAACTTATGTGGTACCCCTGTGGGTGAGGAGAAGTTGTTCCTGTGTTCTGTCATGACCGTATCCCTTTGTTGCTGCTGCTGCGTGGAGGAACCCTTTGCAGGGGTCATGGATGTAGCAACGATCTTCCCCTTATTTTGGGAGTGAACCATACAGATAAATTTCCTGGCCTGGGAGATGAGCTTGTTGCCTTTCTTAGCAGTGATCAAAGATGTGGCAGTAGGTGGGGCTACCTCTGGTATCCTGTATAATGAATTATTTAAAGAAATAATGACAACACGAGGCCTTGAATCATACACAGCATGTCGCCTCCACAAGTATGGTTGGCCTAATAATACATCACAAACATCCAGAGGTGTAACATCACACAATACCTCGTCTGTGAAGGGCTTGATGCTGTAGGGAAGGCGGCACTGCTGGCGAACTTTGAGATCTCGTCCTTCATGAAGCCACCCGATACTGTATGGCTGTGGGTGTGGTGTAGTCGGTAGGCCCAACCGCTTCACGACCTCTGCTGAAACGAGGTTCTTTTGGCTGCCACTGTCGACAATGAATTGCAGCGGCGAACCCTTTACCCACATCTGTGAGTGGAAAAGACGCTCCCCCTCTTCTGGATCTGTAGGTTCATTCTTCTGGATCTTGGCAGTGGCAATAGTGGCGCTGGGATCCGCATCGATGATCTGCTTCCCTTTGCCATTCCCCTTGTCAGGTTCTGGCTCAGGGTCAGAACATGCATATGATTCGGAAGCCTTCAACTCGGCCACCAGCGACTGCTTGGTCCGACACTCACTTGTGTTATGAGTGGGACTCTTGTGGAACTCACACCACTTTCCTGTGTCCTTCTTCGGCTTCGTGGTGTTGTTCTTTTCTTGCGGCTTCGATAGGTTGTCTTGGGTCACCCCGCCTTGGCTTTGTCCTTTGGGCTTTGGATTTGCAGATCCAAAGTCTCGCTTCTTCTGTTTGAACTTTTCCTCGATTTTGACAGCATATCGGTATGCTGTGCTGAGTGAGGAGATGTTCAAGAACCCCATCTCTTCCTGGATGTATCTGTGTAGGCAGCTGCGGTATTTGAGTACCAGATGCAGCTCAGAATCTTTGATACCCAACTGTGTGCGAAGGGTATGAAGAATGTTTGTGAACTCCGGCACATTTTGGTCTCGTCCCTGCCGCAATGTGGTCCATTTGATGTATTTGTCCTCATAGCTTCCGACAGGGTAGTACTGCTCCTTGATGGCATCCCGGAAGTCATTCCAAGTGGGTGCGGCTGAAAATAGTGAGCCTGTACTTTCATCCTTCTGCTCGTAGTAGGTTTCCCACCAGTCCTTGACGTGGGGGGTTGCTTTGAGAAGAGAGAAAACAATCTTTTCCCAACTTGAAAATTCATGAACAGAAAAATACCCATCTAGCAGATTTAACCATTTATCTACGGCATCTGCGTCTATTTGACCCTCGAAGATGGGGATTTCAAAATTAACTTGTACCTTAAATGGTGTGGCGTTTCCAGAGTCACTGTTGGAAGCCGATGCGTCGCCTTTGGGTAGCCGCTGAAGGATCTGCGCAAAGCTATCCATCATCGCGTTCCTTTGCCGCTCGAGCGCTTCTTCGAGCAAGATTTTGATAGGATCTCCTGCCCGCTCGTCTTTCTTCTCATCCGCCATGGGAGGCCGTCGAGATTTGCGAGGCTGGTCTTGCAAAGGTTCGACTAGTTCAAGCCCTAACTCCTTATATCCCGACCTCGTTGGGGACATGCAAAGAAAAACAGAGAAAAAGCAGACCGCTCTGATACCACTGATCCGGATTTAAATAGGAACGCAACAAATTACAGAGATAACCATAAATACAGAGATGAGATAACCGTAAATACTGAGATGCAGCGGAAATAATACTTCATTTCATTACTGTAAAATACTGAAATATGCTTACAAACAAAAATGGAAAGAAACCAGCTAGGGCGATGGTAGCTTATCTCTGAGAAGAGATGTGTCGGCTACATGCCTCTGAACTGTTCTAAAAAAACTGTGTTACAATGAGGCTCGAAGGCCTATTTATTGTTGAGAAACAATGGAAAACCCTTCACATCCCAAAACCTTACCCTAGAAGATGAAACGCCAAATTGTGGGCCCCGTTTGGGTAAATTGGTACATCAATTTCCTGGGGTCGTAACTTTGGCATACGATCTCCGTTTGACGCGTACGATAGCTCGTTAGAAAGATCTATCCAAGTACTACCACTTTGGGAGGCGACCCAAACATGGGTCCATGGACCCATGTTGCCCCAAATTCCCAAAAAAACGTCGTTTAGGGCCTCAAAACGGCTCCGGAAGTTCAGGACCCGAAAAACTGCTAAAAATAGTAAACTGTGCTACAATTTAGGAAACTGAAAAGACTGAAAGAGATAGTTGTGGGGGTCCAAATGGGTTGGTGGGTGGCCACCAACATCCACCTTGATCACTGACATTGCTGAAGGAGCAATGGCTAAGTCTTCAACAATGTTATAATTCTAAGCAGCTTTCGCATATGGATTGAAAGTTGATTTCCGAAATATACCTTTAGCAGGCGGTTTGATTACTAAGTCTGGGTTGGGTTTCTCAATCTATAGTGGAGCAGACCCAGGAGGAGGTGTAGTTGATGGGTTTGAATTAGAATTTTCTGCTTCTTTACCATCAACAGGATTGTTACTTCCATAATCTTGCGATCGTGTCGCAATCCTGACATGAGACATCATCATAATGGGTTCTTCCAAGGTATTCGAGGAAGAAGCAACTGCTTTATTATCTTGAAAGGAGAGGGATCCTTCAAGACAGCATGCGTTTGAGAACCTTTAACAAATTTTGAAAACTCTGCTCGATAGGGGCATTCTTTAGTAAAATGATCCTCGTTGCAGATGAAACAAGGATAGCAAGGTTTTCATTTTTCATCAATAGGTTCATTTTTATTTGTTTTATCTTTTGAATTTTGATTGTTTTTGTTCTTCCCCTTCTCTTTACTACCAAATTTGGTTGTAGATGAATCTATGACATGGACGTTGGCCGAAACTTCAGTGGAAGAATCTCCTTTCAGGAAATCAGGTAAAGTTATTGTAGGAGAAGAATTCTTTGAAGATTTCTTCTTGCTTTTAATACTAACTGAACCAATCATACCATCAGCAGCATGAGACCCTGAAGGAGCTGTAGTTTTTGGAAGATTAGGGATTTTTTCGTGTAAAGTACCTGACTGCGTATAGACAAGGTCAAGGTACTGAGCCTAGGCAATGAATTTCTCTTCAGTGACAACTCCTACCTTAGCTACATCCTCAGTGATTTTAGGTAATAATGGTTTAACAAACCATTCTGCTAAAATTTGATCCGGAATGAAAACTTTCACTAAACGCCTTCTACGTCGCCATTCACGAATATGATCAGAAATATATGTGTACGTGGATTGTTTTAGTGAAGTTAACAATTCCGTTCCATTGTTGTATCTGACAGAAAATTGAAAATGAGTTAAGAAAGAAGTGGCTAACTGACTAAAATTATAAAAAGAGCCTCATGGTAACTCAATGTACCATTTGGTGGCAAGACCAATAAGAGTTCTTTGAGAAAGACGCAATCGAATTGAATCATCAACAATGGAATTAGATGCACACCAGAGGTGATAAGTCATCACATGATTTGACGAATCCTCTCCTGACTTACCCTCGAATTTCGGGATATCACTTGGCAACTTATTAGGCATTGGCGGCCAGTACGGAAGATAGTAAATTGGATCGTTCATAAGGCATGAAAAATCAGGTAAATCCAAAGTTGCAATAAATGGTAACTGATGGTTAGGTTCACAAAAACCTTGTGTAATGAGATCAGCTCCAGGAGGAGGATAACCAGGATAACCTGGAATCGGATTTGCATTAGGAATGTTATAACCGCCTGGGAAACCAGGATTAACCAGACCAAACTGGGGTTGTTGAGACTATTGATAAGTATAGCCAGGGTACGGTTGATACTGATAAACTGGATTTTGTACAGTAGGATCGGATTGATACTACCCCTGGTACGGTTGACTCGTGGCAATTGTACTTGGACCAGCTTGTCCTGCAGGCATCTCGACCGAAGTCTGAATTGTAGGTCCTGACTAGGGCACAGAGACTTGAGGAGTTGACAATGATGTAGGGATAGTAGAAACCAGAGCTACAGATACTCCAGAAACAAGTGTGGTAGATTGAACAAAAAATGCAGCAGTTCGAGGTGGAGTCTGAGGTGAGCTAGGCCCAAGCAACTGAACTAAACCAGGTGCAAAGGTTTGAACCGTAGGTTGGACAGGTTGCTGGATTGGACCAGAAACCAAAGGCTATCTAGCTTGATAAGGTAACTGAACATTAGGTTGCAAAGTCTGTTGATTTTGAGATGAATCCCACACCATATTCATTCCGCGACCCATAAAAGGTTGTACATATGGAGGACCATAACCTGGTCGAATGTAGGGCTGATAATTAGGTGGTACATTTCCAGATCCTTGTAAAAATGACTGACCAGAAGGCGGTTGGAAACCTTGAGTTGGGTACTGACCTTGAGGTTGATAACCCTGAGGCACGTATTGATTCTGGGGTTGATAAGCATCCTGAGGAATATGGGGTTGACCTTGGGGTATGTACTGTCCTGAAGGTTGAAAACCTTGAGGTAGCCCTCCAAGCGGAAACTGACTACCTTGGGGTTGCCCCCCAGGCGATAACTGACTACCTTGAGGTTGTCCCCCAGGCGGTAACTGACTACCTTGCCCCCCAGGCGATAACTGACTACCTTGCCCCCCAGGCGGTAACTGACTACCTTGAGGTTGAGGGTTTGGAATACTACCAGACATCATAAAAATATGTTCTACGTTCAACATTTTAGTTCCATTATTACCAGGTGATAACTGATGTTCAGTCGGTTGAGGAGTTGCTCCTGAAAAAGTACCAGAAAGTGACTGGTACCCCAAAGGAACAATAGGACCGCCATATAAAAATGTTTCCGGTGATTGGGAAAACATGGATGACTGTCTTGACATGATTGATCAAGGATAATAATCTCTGGGTGTAGGATGAAAATAATCACACACAAACAAAGAAAATTTCAATAAAAGCACCTAAAGTCTCTAAAGAAACAAAAAAGTGAATCACACGCCTAAAAACTCTAAGAGTTCAAACCACACACAAATAGTAACTTCCTATATTAAAAACACTAGTTGGTGATGAAATCCAACGTCGTAGAATTTAATACAGAAAGAGTGATTGGAACAGTTACCCTGACACCTGCTTAATGAAACAGACTGGCACAAGTTTCTTCACATAACCATCTCGAGTGAAGAGAACCCCCTATTACACAAAAATATCGTCACCATGATTATTTGCAGTCAGTATGGGTCTATCACCACTTGTACTGTCCTCCTAAGCAAGTCTCAGACCTCAGCTCTTCAAGTCAAGCTTTGAAAATGAGAGAAAGACATTGAAAATCAACAAAGCTCTGGTTCCACACTTTCTCTCACTATTGCTTGCGGTCCCGCACCTTCTGTTTACAAAAACTGCGGACCTGCCCGCTCTGTCCCTAAAGGTGTGGGTGCGGACCCCTTTGAAAGTCAAAAAGGCGCAATTTTATTCTAAAAAACTCACTTTGGGTTAATTCTAGATGATTCTAGAAGGAATTTTGACGTGGATTGGCTGCTCTTAGGTGGTTCATGCATACCAAAAGAGAAGGAGCTAATCCCTTGATGAGAGGAGCTATCCCTTTGAAGGAGGGCTTTATCCCTTTGAAGGAGGACCTAGTAACTTCCCTCCATTGCACTATAAATTAAGGCATTGGGCTGGTTGCTGAGGAGGTTAGAAGATGAACATTTTTGAGGGTAAATGCTGGTGGAATTAAGACTTCCTAGTTAAGCTTGAGAGGAGAGATCACATACCTTTTTGGCTTCATTGGGAAGAGAGTGAAACTTGTCAAAGTAGAGGAGATTTCTTGCTGGACCCTAGGAGGAGCTTGTACAACATCAAGGCACAGGTTGTAAAGTTCTTCTTTGATTTGAATTAATGCAATCAGATTCATTTTTCTCAACAAATTGTCTTATGTCATTTGTTTCATGAATTCCTTGACTTTCATGTTAAATATGTTTTATGATATTGGCTTTTCAGGTGCTATTTAATTTGTTTGATTGTTTGTGTTTGCAGATTCGCGACAAGGGAGCTCATTTGGATCGAAGGAGCGAGGCTTCCACAAACTTGCGTTGGACCCAAGGTAGGCCTAAAACACTTGTTTGCCTTCGTTTATAAATGCATATTTAGAGAAAGATAGTTTGTGATTGGCTTGCTTGTCATTAGGTCTTCTTTAGATTCTAGGAAGTTCTATCTTGTCCGCAAGATCGACTCATTCCGTGTGACAAAATGGCGACTCCACTGGGGACTTGATTTTTTCCTTGTTTTTACTTTGACCTGAGAAACTGTGTTTTTATTTCTGTTTTGGCTTTTTGTGTGTGGAATTGGGTAGAAATAGTAGATCCAGGGTTATTTTTTGTTTTTCATAACTTTGGGAGAGGACCGCACCCTAGCCTTTTGACACAGTGCGTACTTATCCGCACTTTTGCTTTTAGCACAGAGCGATACCGCACCTGTGTTAACTGTAGGCCTGCGGACCCTGTCAAAATTTTGGAAAACCTAAGATTTTCTCTGTTAGTCAGCGTAGTTTTTGTTTAGAAGTTATTATCCACTGCCCAGACCTGCATGTAACCTGTCAAAAGCTTTCCTTAGGTTGATTTCATTAGTGTTAGGGTTTTCGGTGAAATTCCTAGAAGTTTTGCTTGTTGGGTTTGTTTTTCATTTTGGTCTTGTAGTAGCTCTGAGCTTAGAAGCTGTAGGAACCTCAGATCGCCTTGGTCTCTACCAGCCTTCTTATGAGTCTGACCATTTGCGAAACATACCTTTGTTGAGGAATCCGCCTTGTGTTTTCTCTTTACAAAACTTCAAAAAGCTTGTGTTCAAAAGTTTGGATTTCATTTTTAAAGAAGAAAACAAAATTGGTTGTTTTTTACTGATTTGTGATTCTACATAAATTGGTCCTTAGTTTACATCTAACTAAGTAAAACATCCTTAAAAAAGACATCTTGTAGGCTTTGACTTCAAATAGGTTTTTATAATTTATAGATCTCAAAGTTAGACATTTTCATAGTTTTGAGTGTTTTATAAACAAAATAAAAAAATCTCCTTTGGAAAAAGTTTGTTTTTTGTGGTGGTTGAGTGCTTTGAAAAGAAAAGGGAATTTTTTGTGAAAATAACTAGTTGTCTCGTTTTGAGTGCATTGGAAAGGACAAAAGCTCTTCTTTTAATTTGTTTGTTAAGAAAGATTTGTGTTTACAAAGTATTTGCATTCTCAAACTCTTTCCTAGCTAGAAGTTCATCGAAGGGAAAAGATTGTTTAATCATCTTAAGTGCATTTTTAGTGATTTTGAGTCGAGTCTTCATACCATGAGTTTCATCTCCGCACCTCTTGACTTAAACAAAAACCAATAAAAATAACTCTTAAAGTAAAATTCATCTAGTAATATTTTTATTTCTAGGGCTTTGATACACCAACATAGCTTAGGATAGTGTCTTGGAGTAGGAGAGTAATTAACTCTCCAAGACAGTAAAAACAGACAAGTAGTTGTATGTTGTGGTAGGGAAGAAATCCGATTGTTGCATTTATGCTCTGGGAAAGCTCCTCTTAAAGGAGAAGCACGAGATCGTGTCCGAACCAGTGTGGGAATCAATCCTTCCTCATTGGGAACGACACTAGATATTCACGTATTAAAAACGGTAAACCTCGGATTAACCATTGTCGAGGAGCCTGGGGTCACTTGTTGGTAAACCTTGAATTATGTCAAGGATCCTTCAAAGGGATTGAGCTTGCTACTCTGCCCTTGTGTGCGTATCGGATCGTAGACCGTTCCCCCAGGTATATTTGTTTCGATTGGTAACCGTAGTGACCATATTCTTTAGGATTCTTCCTAAGGTGACAGTGGTGGGAAGATCCCACTGTACCTGGAGCAGATGTCGGCTAGACTCACTTGGATTTTCTGGGGGGTTCTCTTCACTCGAGACGGTTAAGTGGAGGAACTTGTACCAGTCTATTCATTAAGCAGGTTGCCGGGGTAACTGTTCCAACCGCCATTTCTGTATTGAATTCTGCGACGTTGGATTTCATCACCAACTAGTGTTTTCAGTACGGAAAGTTACTGTTTGTGTGTGTTTGATCTCCTAGATTCTTTAGGCATGTGATTCAAATTTGTTTGGTTCTTTAGAGGCTTTAGGTGGTTTTCATTGAGATTTTACTTTGTTTGCATGTGAAGTAGTTAAAATTTTTTAATCGTGGTTGAATTACCGAGGAAGTCCCGTAGACTTCGGGGCCAACCTCCTGAGTTTTCACCAAGCCGGCCTGAAGGATTGAGAGTCATCGTAACTCCTAGAGACAGTAGAGTTGGGTCACCTGAAGAAAGAGAGTCTTCTTTGGTGGTACATCCTGATTTTCAAGATTTAGTAGCAGATTATAATCCGCAATCAGTGTCTGTTTCCGAAGTTACTGGTAGTTTTTCGTCTACTAGTGATATAGGTGAGGAACCTGAAATATCTGAACCTGAAAGTGAATTTGCTGCTCCTCCGACATCGGGGTTTGCTTCTCCAGCTTCTAGTGGTCCTGGTTCACCTAGGGAAGAAAGAATAATTACCCAAAATCTTCCTTCTGGACTTATAGCTATCGAAGAACTTGCTACTCCCGAAGAAGAAGTAGGCATCCCTATCCCTGAAAATCAACCTGCTATTGAACTAAGGGAGCGTGAATCAATTTTTTACAGTCCACCTAGGAGCAGTGCTTGGTATCTTTCTTTGACTAATTTCATAGAAAACCCAGGGTTAAGTTTTTCACCACCTCGTGTTCCTTATCACCCAACACCTAGAGGTTATTATCCTCCATTAAATATGTCAAGACAGTCGTCCATGTTTACTCAATCGCCAGAATCCTTTTTGTACGGCGGTCCTTCTGTTCCCTCCGGGCATCAGTCACTTTCTGGTACTTTTTCGGGAGCATCTCCTCAACCCATTGAACAAGGGTTATTAACTGGAAGCAATGGTACTAAGCCATTGAGCATAGAAGATATTCTCATGATGTCAGGTACTATTCCCAATCCTCAACCTCAAGGTGGCCAGTTACCGCCTAGGGGGCAACCTCAAAATCCTCAATTATCACTTGGGAGGCAACCTCAAGGTACCCAATTTGCGCCTGGGGGGCAACCTCAAGGACAGTACATACCTATGGGACAGTACGTTCCTCAAGGTCAACCCCAGACTCAATATGTACCCCAAGGTCAAGCCCAGTATCAATTTATACCTCAAGGTCAACCCTAGTATCAGTACGTGCTTCAAGGGTATCAACCCCAACGTCAGTACTCGAACCAAGGTTTCCAACCACCCTCCGGTCAATCATATGTTCAAGGAACGGGAAATGTACCTTTGAATTATCAATCCTACCCTCAACCCGGTTATGGTCCTCAATATTCTCAACCTGTTATGGGTCCGTACCCCGGAATGAACTTAGTGTGGGATCCATCGCAAACTCAACAGGTCTTGCAACCGAATGTACAGTTGTCATCTCAAACTGGACAACCCTTAGTTTCTGGTACACCCCAGCAACCTATCCAGTCTTCTATTCAAACTTCTGTACCTTCGGTAGTTTCTCAGCCTGGGCCTAGTACGCCTCATACTCCACCTCAAACGACTACTGCAACTGCCGCAACATCTGTTCAATCTACCCCACCTACTTATGGAGTATCGACAGCTCCAGTTTCTACTGTTCCTGTATCTACTCCTCAGACATCTTTACCTCTGTCTGGATCTACGATTCAAACTTCGGTTCAGATGCTTGTAGGACAACCTGGTTCAAGTACGGTTGTCACAAGTCAACCACAATTTACTTATCAACCGTACCAGGGACAGTACCAATTCGGTCCTGCTACGCAGCAGCCAGTCTATCAGTATCAACCATACCCTAGGCACACATATCAACAACCTCAACAACCCCAGTACGGTCCGGTTAATCCTGGTTTTCCGGGAGGATACAATATCCCAAATGCAATTCCTATTCCTAGTTATCCTGGATATCCTCCTCCTGGGGTTGGTCTCATGACCCAGAGTTTTAGGGACCCTAATCGTCAGTTATCGTTTATCGCAACTTTGGACTTGCCTAACTTGTCACGCCTAACAAACGATCCCATCAATTATCTTCCGTTTTGGCCGCCAATGCCGAATAAGTTGCCTAGTGATATTCCTAAGTTCGAAGGCAAATCAGGAGAGGACCCATCGAACCATGTGATGACTTATCACCTCTGGTGTGCATCTAACTCCATTTCAGATGAGTCAATCCGTCTAAGGCTTTTCCAATGCACTCTAATTGGTCTCGCGGCCAAGTGGTACATTGAGTTACCACGAGGCACTTTTTATAATTTTAGTCAGTTATCTACCTCGTTTTTAACTCATTTTCAGTTGCCAGTCAAATACGACAATGGCACGGAATTACTAACTTCGTTAAAGCAATCGACGTCCACTTACATTTCAGATCATATTCATGAATGGAGACGTCAACGGCATTTAGTGAAGGTTTTTATTCCGGATCAGATCTTGGCTGAATGGTTTGTAAAATCTTTGTTGCCAAAGATCACTGAAGATGTAGCTAAGGCCGGAGTTGTTACTGAGGAGCAAGTAATTGCTCAAGAACAGTACCTTGACTTGGTCTATACTCAGTCAGGTACGTTACACGAGAAAATCCCCGATCTTCCCAAGCAAAATCAAATCGCTGCAGCTCCTTCAGGGTCTCATGCCACTGATGGTATGATTGGTACAGTTAACACTAAAAGTAAGAAGAAGTCTTCTAATAATTCTTCTCCTATCATAACCTTCCCTGATTCCCCGACAGGAGATTCTTCTGTGGAGATTTCCGCTGATATTCACGTTGTAGAATCATCTACAGCCAAATCAAAATCCGGTGGCAAGAAGAAAGGGAAGAAGAAGAATAAAACAGACAAAAATTCAAAAGAGAAACCTGAAAAATCGGAATCCAATGATGAAAAACGCAAACCTCGTTATCCTTGTCTCATTTGTGACGAAGAACATTTTACAAGAGACTGCCCTCATCGTGCAGAGGTTGCGAAGATTGTCAAAGGTTCCTAAACGCCTGCTGTTTTGAAGGATCCTTTTCCAAGTCAAGACAGTAAGATGATAGTTTCTTCCTCGAGTGCCAATGAAGAACCCATACTGATGATGTCCCATGTTAGGATTGCGACTCGATCGTATGATTATGGTAGTAAAAGTCCTGTTGATGGTAAAGAAGCAGAATCTTCTCATTCGAACCCATCAACCTCAGCTCCCGGTTCCGATCCACTACAGATCGAGAAACCTAATCCAGACTTGGTAATCAAACCGCCCGCCAAGGGTATACTTCGAAAGTCAGCTTTCAATCCACATGCGAGAGCGGCTCAGAACTATAACATTGTTGAGGATTTAGCTATTTCACCCTCAGCAATGTCGGCTTTGGAAGTGCTGCAATCATTTCCAGCACAACGTAAATTACTTTTGTTGGCTATAGGAGCTGTTGATGTTCAGGACTGGAACCTAATAATTTTCGATCTAGAAAATAGTACACCGCGCTTACCTCATCAAATGGCTTTCCAGATTCCAGTGATAGTCAAAAACAGGCCTATTCATTGGACTGTGATCGATGAGGGAGCCTCAACGTGTATTATGTCGATACAGTGTTGGAGATCTCTTGGTTCTCCTTCGCTAAATCAATCCCCGACGATTCTAAAGGCCTTTGATGGCCGTGGGTTTCATCCTTTTGGCATTCTACAGGATTTGCCTATAGGGGTTGAAAGAAAAACCGTTAATCTAGATGTGGAGGTGGTTGATGCCCCTCTAGATTACAACCTTCTCTTGGGTCATAGTTGGTCTTACGCTATGACAGCTGTCGTTTCATTGGTCTTTCGGGTTATAAAGTTTCCTCATAATGGAAGGATCGTAACAATAGACCAGCTGGATTACTTTTCATCTGACCCAGCCTCTTTTGAAAGTATTCAGCATGTCGGTAAAATGACTATCCCGTATAAGGATGTTGGTGTAGGACTAGTTAAAGATGCCGGTTTACTAGGAACTTTTCCTTTTCCTCCGATCAACACATCGTCTTCATTTGCAACCATTCATATGATTTCGTCAGACACCATTGTTTATGATGATCCTTGGATCGTTCCTTCTGAATCTGAGATAGACTCATTTGGTGATGTCATGCCTTTGAGTCCATATGAAATTGCGTATGAGGCCGTGCAATCGTTTACCGACCCATCTTCAACCGAAATTGACTTAATGAATGTGGTCCGTGAAGAATCACTTTTCACATCAAGCTCAGATTTAATCACGTTTTTTGAACTTGTTCACTCTGATGAGAAAATTCGTGAAATCCTATGTGTAGATGATTTACCATGGGAAGATCTCCATCATAGATCTTCGTTTTTACCCGAGAATGATCGTTTTGAAAATGATTTTTCATCAATTTTTACGACTAAATATGTCAAGGAACCTCAGAATCCAATGAAACATCCTGATTCAGAGTTAAATTTGGGAAACATCTCTCGAACTATTCCTATTGACATTTCGGTTAAGCCTGGAATTGTTGAGAACATTCATATAGGTGCCTCATGTACAGAAAAAGAAATTCAAATATATAAGGCCCTATTTCAAGAATTCCGCGACGTGTTTGCCTGGTCCTATGAGGAAATTCCAGGAATTGATCCCGCGATTGTTGTTCATGAAATCAAGACTTACCTAGACGCTAAACCCGTCTGGCAACGTTTGGGTCAGATTCACCCAAGAAAAGCTGTTGCTATTAAAGCAGAAGTTGAAAAATTACTCAAAGTAGGTTTCATTTATCCGATCCCGTTAATGGATTGGGTATCGAATATTGTTCCGGTTAACAAAAAGCAAGGGACAATAAGAATATGTATCGATTATAGGGACATTAATCAAGCCTGTCCAAAGGACAATTACCCAACTCCCTATATCGATCAAATCATTGATGATTGTGCTGGCAGTGAAATATTCTCCTTCATGGATGGTTTTTCTGGATACAATCAAATCAATATTCTACCCACCCATCAACCAAAAATGGCTTTCATTTGTCCATGGGGGACATTTGCTTATTGCAAATTACCTTTTGGGCTCAAGAATGCCGGAGCAACTTTTCAAAGGGCCATGTCTTATGCATTTCATGACATCAAGCACATTGTGAAACCCTATCTCTATGATTTGCCTGCTCATTCATTACATCGAGTTGATCATCTCATTCATTTACGAGCAATCTTTATGAGGTGTAGGCATTATCGGATTCGGTTGAATCCACACAAGTGTGTTTTCTATATAGAAACGGGTCGATTTCTAGGGTTTGTTGTTTCGAAAGCCGGCATTCGCGTCGATCCCTCGAAGGTCGAAGCTATTGTCAAATTGCCTCCTCCTTTGAGTCTTCGCCAACTCCAAAGTTTGCAAGGGAAAGAAAACTTTTTACGACGATTCATTCCTAACTACGCCGAGGTTACAAAGGGTTTTACCCGGTTGTTGAAACAGAATACTCCATTCTATTGGGATGAGATAGCTCAGAAATATTTTGATGCACTAAAACACGCGTTGACCCATGCACCATTATTGCATCCTCCCAACTACAACCAGGATTACTTCTTGTATCTCGCCGCCTCTCATTCCACCATTGGAATGGTCTTAGTTCAGGAAGATGAATTCGGTACTGAACATGTGATATATTACCTTAGTCTAACTTTAAATCCAACTGAGCTAAAATACTCACATGTGGAGAAATTGGCATTGGCAGTTGTTCAAGCTGTCCAACTTTTTCGTCACTACATTTTACTATGTAAAACTACAGTAATTTCTGATTGCAACCCTATGATCTACATTTTTACCAAGCAATTGCTAGGGGGCAAGTACTCTAAATGGATTGTTATCCTGCAAGAGTTCGACTTGGAATTTGAAAAATCCAAGTCTAAGAAATATTTAGTTTTTGCGGAGTTAATGTGTGACTTCCCGCGTGCTGACACGGAAACTGTGGCGGAAGAGCCCATTCCGGACGAATCCTTATTTCTAATCAGCACTTTAGATCCGTGGTATGGGGATATCATCGTTTATCTCCAGACCCAATCCTTTCGGCCAGAAATTTCAAGGTCAGAACGTCGGAAAATACGATTTCGGTCCCAACAATTCAGAATTATTGGAGATACTCTTTATCGCCGTGGGGCAGACTCTTTTTTTCGACGTTGTTTAACTCATGAGGAAGCTGAAAGGGTTCTAAATGACTGTCACTCTGGAGCGTGTGGCGTTCATATGTCTGGGTATGCCACAGCCTAAAAGATATTGCGTGCTGGCTACTTCTGGCCGCCTTTGTTTAAAGATTGTATTAACGCGGTCCGAAAATGCCACAATTGCCAAATTTTTGATCGAAAGATGCGCGCTCCACTTGCTCCTCTCCACCCTATAATTTCCGTTGGTCCTTTTGCCAAATGGGGTATCGATTTTATTACATGTAACCTTCACTTGGCCAGGGGGCATGCGTATATCATCCTTGCGGTAGATTATTTTACCAAGTGGGCCAAGGCGATGCCTACATTTGAGGCAGACGGCAAGACAGCTGCAATTTTCATGTTCAATCATATAATTGCTAGGTTTGGTGTCCCACAAGCGATTATCACTGATCATGGGTGTCATTTTCGAAAAGTTATGATGACCGAACTTACAGGCCAGCTTGGTTTGCGTCACGATAGTTCAACTCCTTATTATCCGCAAGCTAATGGTCTGGTTGAATCCATCAACAAAGTTTTAGTCATCATGATCCGACGAATCATTGGGATTCATCGGTCGAATTGGAATAACATGCTATTTTCAACGCTTTGGGCGTATCGAACCTAAGTAAAAGCATCAACAGGGTTCACTTCTTTCCAACTAGTTTATGGTCTGGAAGCTGTGTTACCCATTGAATGCGAAATCCCGTCATTGCAAATGGCCATCGAGTTACTTCCAGCCACTTCCGAAGAGGAAAAATGTTTGTTATACTTGGCTCAATTAGATTAGAATCGACGTGATGCTGCATTGGCGATCGAGACTCACGCAAAACGTATGAAAGCTCAGTATGATCGAAATGTGACCCCTCGAAATTTTTTGGAAGGAGATCTAGTCTTAGTTTACGATCAAGGTAATGATAAATTAGGCGCTCGAAAATTCGTTCCTATGTGGCATGGTCCCTATTTTGTCAAGCGAAAGCTAGCAAAAGGGGCCTATGAATTGGTAGACTTTGACGGGGACTCTTTAGGTAAACCCAGAAATGGTCTTTACCTAAAGAGGTATTATGCTTAAAGAATGGGTATGGAGATTTTTTAGTTAGGATAGTTTTTCTTTCTAGCTGGTGTGTTTTAGTTTAAAAAGTGTGCTTAGCTTAGAGAGTGTTTTTCGTCATTATTCCTGCTTATCTTGGTTTTACTCTTGATATTGCAGATGTCGATGCCTCTCCAAACATACATTGGTTTCGCTGATGGTGCTTGTCGTAATACACGGAACATTTCTTCCGCAGCTTGGGTTATCTATTCGCCCTCTGACGAGTTGGTATCTATGCATGGGGTAAGCGTTGTTCAAACAACGAACAACATTTCCGAGTATAGTGCAGTGATTGAGTTATTATCTGAATCTATTTCATTTGGGATTCGGAGTTTGATAGTGAGGTTAGATTCTGAACTCGTTGTATTATAGCTTAATAGAGTGTATGCCATTAGAAATCCAGTGTTATTGAGATTATTTTTGAGAGTGCGTCTCTTGGAACGTGAATTTGATTATATTGAGTATCAGCATATTCCAAGATCTTTAAATACATTAGCAGATGCAATTGCTTCTCGAATGTTAAGTAGACATTTGCAATAATCATACATGTAAATTTAAAACCATTCCATAACATGATTTACCAGATAAGCCGGTATATATATATATATATATATATATATATATATATATATATATATATATATAGGAGTGTGTCAAAAAATACACCGTCCTCGATCATAGGTTGAAAAACACCTTATGATCGGCAAAAATGATAAGTACAAAAAGCAAAAAATGTCATATGTGCCCACATAGGCGATCATCCTATCACTGGTGATGATCTCGATAAGAAACCACTGCACGGGCCACCTTGCAAAGGAACCTCCTAAAAGGTCCTAGGACCCCAATCACACAGCGCTAAAGTCGACGAGGAATGTCATCTATGGTGGTCTCCGGAATATCTCCTGTCAAGCGCTCTAGATGACTCTCCAACTCAGCCAAAACCTCTGCTGATTCGTCCTGTGGGGCTGGCGCGGCTGCAACTGGTTGTTTCCTCTCGTAAGGCCGGAGAGCGGCTGGTCGCTGTGGACCCACATCTGCATTTGAAACTTTTACTATCAGTTTTGGGACGATAGAAAAATAATAAAAAAATTAAAATAGGAAAATGTTGAAAATGATTTTACCTGAGTCATCCCATTGCTCTCCTGGTGGAAGAGCCATGTCTGGGTCACCACGAAAATCTACCCCAGCGTAAGGGAAATCCTGAATAGAAAAACCTGGTTTTCCAACCATTGGAAATACTCAGGTTTGAATCGAACAACCTCTGTCCCCTCGTCCGGATGACGGGCCATAACTGCGACCCATTGCATCAGTTTGGGCTCTCGAGGAAGCCCAGCTCCAACAGTAAGGTGCTGCGGGATCAACATGGGAACCCTCTCCAGACCAAAGCTCACAACCAAAGCCCCATAACCAAAGGTCTTCAGTTGTCCGTTTTTGGCTCTGGTCAGTTGGCCTTTTACATTGGCCAACACAGCATCGCACCAGTTGAAGATGGTGCCTCGAAAGCAGTCAACTGCCATCCGCATCTGGGATTCAGTGGCAATATGTAATGCGGCACTCTCGCAAAGTCTAGTGACAGTAAACGCGATCACCATGAGTTCAGGAAGGGATATGGTTTTAATATCTATCCCTTTGTCTCTAGCCCGGCTGTTGCAAAACTCTAGTCGGAGGCTATCGACAGACTGGCCACTTGGCCTAGTCCCGAATAGAGTCAAGTCTTCGCCTCTCTTAGGCAAACCGGTCAAGAAATATATGTCTGCCGGCTTGATTTCGAGCTGGTGGCCACCAATGAAGAAGCACTGGTCCTGTATGCTCCATTTGTCAACTAGCCATTGTAAGAAATCCACCTGGGCCCTCATGCCAGGTATGGCCCAGAATTTGTACAAGCCGCATACCTTCAATGCATCGATCGAAGGTTGGTGATTCAACGCGGCTAGATCCACGTCCTCATGCTCTCGTTCACGCCAATCTAGCATGATGTACTCTCTGCATCCAATAAAAAGACAAATTAGAATGATAGAAATTAATTTGTTTGGGTCAAATTTGAGAATTTTTGGGTTAAAAACCCTTGCTGCGGGGACCGCACCCTCTGTATTAGAGACAATGCGTGGGTCTGCACCTTGCCTACATGGAAGGTGCGGACCCCTGACTTTTTCCCCATTGAGAAAAAGTCGGTTCGCGGGCTACCAGTGTTACACCTGCGGGCCCCCGCGTGTGGGTTTTAAGCCTAAAAACCCTCCAAAAAATGAAATGAAAGCCTAAAAAAAATGAAATGGTTAAAAATGAAGAGTAGGATGATGTTGATTACCTGGAGAAGACGGCGTTCGATTCCGACGGTTGGATTTTCCGCAATCTTCACGGGAAGTTTTCTGAACAAAAGCACTATTTTCTCACCCAAAACTCAAACGATAAAAATGAATTGATGAAAGCCCTTTTTATAAGTTTTTTGAGTAAATAAATTGCAAATTTGTTTATGTTTCACTTTGGAAAGGTATTTTTGCAGCATTTTTATCCATTTAAAACAGGTATGAGTAATGTTTGCATTTTTGTTCAGGATAACGGATTATTCAGGCGAAATCTATCATTTTCGACGAAAAAACATTTAGAGTCACCTTTAAGCTCTTTTCTGACTCCTAAAACATGAAAAGATCGCCGAGTTTTTCTTTTAAACTCGTTAAAACGAAACTAAAAGACGGTCCACTTACAGCTCTTTGCTGACCGTAAAAACATGAAAAGATTGCCGGATTTTTGTCGTTTCAAATTCGATATTGGTTATAAAATGACGTGTCATTGATCGCTTTTTTACTTTTTTGGATCAGGGGCACTAATTACGAAAAGTACTCCTTGGTCGTAAAGATAAAGCGGTTCTCTCAAGTATTATTTTATACTTTTTCGGGCTTGGGAGACACAAATTTACGAAAAAGGTCAACCCTGGAGTCTTCTTAAGTTTTTCAGACTCTCTAAAATTGAAAAACGCCGAGTTTCTCCTATACTGGACTCGTTAAAATTTCACAGTAAAGGACCTGTTCAATTACAAACAGGAATGAACCACTCCTTCTTAGGGTTCGAATTTAAACTAAGTTGGACTCATCCGAAGGATGAGCTTATAATCAAGCAAATGTTATCCTCCTCAAGCTTGTCAAAAATAAATAGGTACTTGCCAGAAATGGTGGGGGAAAAGAAAGAAAAATGAGCCTGTTTGTCATACTTTGTAACCACTCTTGAACACGACACTTTTATTCACCTGGGTTGGGAAATCCTTTGCCTAACAGTTAATCAAACCACATTGAAAGTCTTCAGCCGGTTTCTGGGTATT
This sequence comes from Pinus tabuliformis, assembly GCA_031772625.1. Lineage (NCBI taxonomy): Eukaryota > Viridiplantae > Streptophyta > Pinopsida > Pinales > Pinaceae > Pinus > Pinus tabuliformis. The sequence goes on along the minus strand of CM062814.1, from coordinate 323,084,851 downwards.
AACTTTGGGTCAATTGTCGCCAAGCCATCTGTTGTGTCATTATGTGTTCAAGAGGTCACTGCTAATAAATCCATTCATCTGCAAAATATCTGTCATCCATCTTGACCATCCCTGAGTTAGTCCTTGCAACTAAATTTCTTCAACTTGATCTATGATTTTGTGTTGTGAGCTTGCCTACGACGGATCGCTTTCTATCGACTTCAGCTCATTATCTAGAAAGATGATCTAGAAATCGTCAGTACCTTGGGATCTGCATGCCTCAATGGCAGGTTTCTTGCCTTTGACAACAGGTTGCATCATTGACCTTCGATCAAAGGATTCCGTGACATGTTCGACATCAACACATTTATTCACATCTCATGGATTGTACTGGGTACTTTGAGAGCCATTGACATCACTGGTGGTTTCTCTCACACTTGTTAACAGTTTACATCATTGACTGGTAATCAAGTGGTTTCTACCATGTTCGACTTCAACACATTCATTCGCATGGATAGAATCGTACTGTTTCAGGAAGTAGAAATGAAGACCCTGGATCTAGTTTCCACAATCCAGGCTGCAAGGAATTTTTTATTCATTATATAATGGACTATTCATAAACAGATGGCTGTGTCCATACTGTGTCCACATGAGTCTATACTTGTGATGTCTTGCAAGATCATTCCTGTATCAGAGCAGTAGTTAGTCTTCTAAGTCAGTTTTGATCTGAGTATGGGAATGCCTACCTCAGCGATGATATAATCTCATATATATATCTTGCATTGAATGTTTTTACAGGTTCCAACCGGGCTGTCCACAAGATGATCCTTGAAATGATAAAGTACTTCACTCTTCCTAAATGATAAATGAAATCCTCATCTACTACAAACTTCACACTTTAGGGGGCAGTCTGTTACACAAAAATATCGTCACCATGATTATTTTCAGTCAGTATGGGTCTATCACCACTTGTACTGTCCTCCTAAGCAAGTCTCAGACCTCAGCTCTTCAAGTCAAGCTTTGAAAATGAGAGAAAGACATTGAAAATCAACAAAGCTCTGGTTCCGCACTTTCTCTCACTATTGCCTGCGGTCTCGCACCTTTTGTTTACAAAAACTACGGACCTGCCCTTTCTGTCCCTAAAGGTGTGGGTGCGAACCCCTGTGAAAGTCAAAAAGGCGCAAGTTTATTCTAAAAAACTCACTTTGGGTTAATTCTAGATGATTCTAGAAGGAATTTTGACGTGGATTGGCCGCTCTTAGGTGGTTCATGCATCCCAAAAGAGAAGGAGCTAATCCCTTGATGAGAGGAGCTATCCCTTTGAAGGAGGGCTTTATCCCTTTGAAGGAGGACCTAGTAACTTCCCTCCATTGCGCTATAAATTAAGGCATTGGGCTGGTTGCTGAGGAGGTTAGAAGCTGAACATTTTTGAGGGTAAATGCTGGTGGAATTAAGACTTCCTAGTTAAGCTTGAGAGGAGAGATCACATACCATTTTGGCTTCATTGGGAAGAGAGTGAAACTTGTCAAAGTAGAGGGGACTTCTTGCTGGACCCTGGGAGGAGCTTGTACAACGTCAAGGCACAGGTTGTAAAGTTCTTCTTTGATTTGAATTAATGCAATCAGATTCATTTTTCTCAACAAATTGTCTTATGTCATTTGTTTCATGAATTCCTTGACTTTCATGTTAAATATGTTTTATGATATTGGCTTTTGAGGTGCTATTTAATTTGTTTGTAGATTCGCGACAAGGGAGCTCATTTGGATCGAAGGAGCGAGGCTTCCACAAACTTGCGTTGGACCCAAGTTAGGCCTAAAACACTTGTTTGCCTTCGTTTATAAATGCATATTTAGAGAAAGATAGTTTGTGATTGGCTTGCTTGTCATTAGGTCTTCTTTAGATTCTAGGAAGGTCTATCTTGTCCGCAAGATCGAGTCATTCCGTGTGACACCCCCCAGAAAGTCCAAGTGAGTCTAGTTGACATATGCTCTAGGTACAGTGAGACCCGTCCTTCACCGTCACCTTAGGAAAGAATCTTAAGATTATGGTCACTAAGGTTACCAACAGTAACAAATACAACTAGGGGAACAGTCTACGATCCGATCTACATGAAAGGGCAGAGTAACAAAGCTCAATCCCCTTGAAGGCTCCTCAACATGATCAATCCGAGGTTTACCAAAAAGTGACCCCAGGGTCCTCGACAATGGTTAATCCGAGGTTTATCGTTTTTAATACGCGCAAATCTTCTATCTTTCCCAATGAGACAGACTTGATTGTCTCAAACATTCGGACATGATCTCGCGATTGACTCCTTTAAGAGGAGATTCCCAGATTATATCAATTACAATTGGATTTATTTCCTACCACAAGATATAGCTACTTGTTTGTTTTAACTATCTTGGAGAGTTAATTACTCCCTACTCCAAGATACTAGCCTAAGCTATATTGGTGATAAGAGCCCTAGAAATAAAAAAGATTGCTAGATCAATTTTATTTAAGCGTTACTTTTATGGGTTGTTTCTTAAGTCAATAGGTATGGAAATGAAACTTTGATGGTGTGAAGACTTGACTCCAAAAACACTAAAAAATGCACCTAAGATGATAAACAATCCTTTTTCCTTCAATGAATTTCTAGCTAAAAGAAAGAGTTGAGAATGCAATTCTTTTAAGAAACAAATCCTTCTTTCAACATAGAAATGAAAAGAAAATCCTTTTGTCTTTTTCAATAAGAACTCAAAACGAGACTACTAATTAAAGCTCACAAAAAATTCCTTTTCTTTTTCAACACTCAAAAACTACAAAAACAATTTTCTCTCAAAAGAGATCCTACAATTTCTAGAAAACACTCAAAACTAAAAAACTAATTTTGAGATCTAAAAACTTGAAAAACCTAATGTAAAAAGCTTCAAATCTTTTTGAGGACGTTTTACGTAGTTATTCAATAAACTAAGGATTAATTCATTCAGAAAAACAAATCAATCAAAAAACATCCAAATGTGTTTTCTTTTATAAAAATGAAATTCAAAACTTATAAGCAAGTTCGTTCAAAGCTTCGCAAAGAGAAAAGGAAATCTATTTCTCACCAAGGGCAAATTTCACAAACCAGTCAGACTCATCAAGAAGACAAAAAAGACCAAGGTAATCTAAGGTTTCTTAGGATTCTAATCTTTGAGTCACTACAAAGACCAAGTGAAAACCAATTTAGGCATGCAAAACTTCTAGAAAATCATCTAAAACAAAAATGCCAATGGAACTTACTTGCAAGAGATTTTTGACAGAACACATGCAGATCTAGGTAGACCCTAACAGTCGTAAATAAAAAACTAAACTTAACTAGATGAAAACATTTTAAGTTTTTCAAAAATTTTGACAGGGTCCACAAGCTTCCAGAAGAACCAGATGCAGTACCATTCTGTGTACTAAAGGAAAAGTGCGGCGAGGTCCGCACTGTCTGTAAATAGAAAGTGCGGTTACCTTTAAACTTCGGAAAAAAAAATAAATAATTCAGATCCTAAAAACTACCCAATCCCACACACATCAAGAAAAAACTAAAAACAAGAACAAGTTTCTCAAGTCAAAGAAAAAGGAAAACCAAAAACCAAATTCAGATCCCCAGCGGAATCGCCAATTTGTTGGCGGGATAAATCATTCTTGCGGACAAGGCAGATCTCCCTAGTATCAAATGATATCTAGCAACAAATAGGACAAGAAAATCTACCTTTCCCTAAACATATTGCGATTCATTAATAAAAACTAAAGAGGTGTTTTAGACCCTACCTTAAGTCCAACGCTAGTTTGTAGCAGCCATCCTTCAACTGTCTGAAAGAGTTTCCTTTTGAGAACCTGCAATCACAAACAAGCACACATCAAATAACACCTACATAGCTAATATAATAAATCATATTCGTCATGGTGATCAAGGAATCCATGAAATAAACCATAAAACACAACTTATTGAAAAAAATAAACTTGATTGTATTAACTTTGAAAATAGAAGAACTTTACAACCTTTGGTGCCTTGATGTTGTACAAGCTCCTCCCAAGGTCCGAAATAGGAATCTCCTCTACTTTGACAAGCCTCACACTCTTCCAAATGAGATCAACAAGGTATGTAATATTTCCTCACAAAAGCTCAATTAGGAAGACTAAGTTCAAGCAGCATTTCACCTCAAAAATATTTAGCTTTCAACCGCCCTAGTAACCAGCCTAATGCTTCATTTTATAGTGCAAAGGAAGGAGGTTACAGGTCCACCTATGAAGGGATAGAGTCCTCCTTCAAAGGGATAAGCTCCTCACATCAAGGGGTTAGCTTCTTAAGGTATGGGATGCATGAACCTTAAAAGAGCGAACTTGCCACCTCAAGATTCCTTCTAGAAGCTTCCAAAAATGACTCAAAGTGAGTTTTTAAGAATGTACTTGCGCCTTTTTGATTTTTACAGGGGTTCGCACCCATTACATAGAGACAGAGCGGTCAGGTGCGCAGGGGAAATGACCATTAGGTGTGGGACCACAGGTAATGCTAAGAGAAAGTGCGGAACTAGAGTTTTAGAGACTTTTAAGGGCTTTCTCTTATTTTCAAGGCTTGACATGAAGAAATGGGGTTTAAGACTTGCAAAGGAGGAAAGTATGAGTGGTGATAGACTCACACCGATTGCAGAATGTCATGGTGACAATATTTTGTGCAACACTAGTTGTCTCCATCAATCCCCTGCATAGTAATAGCCTAAAAAATGCTTCATTTTCCTACAATTAAACCACATTAGGCCACATACTATGACAAACACCTTTTACTCCTCTTACTAAGCATAATATAACAAAAAATGTGAATTAATGTAAGAGAAGGATAGTTTTAAGGCTGGAGGATGGCATAATGATCTTCAAAATGTACCTATTGATGGGACTCATCATCACCCCCCTTTTGAAGGTGTTTCTCATCCTCTAAGCAACTCATTCATCCATGTGAAACTCTTTCATGGCCCTGGTGGCCTCCCTGACATCCCAAGGCTCATTAGATGGTGTTCCCTCTTATGGGTAAATGTTGGCTTGAGGGGGCCTGACCCAGGTTCAATGTCAGTTAGCCAAACAAATCCCTACACTACTGGCCCTTTCGGCATCATCCCATGGAGTGCAGACTAAAGTCTCACCCGAAGCAGTATGGGGGGATGTTGGAACCAAGTTTCCACACCCTTGAGATGGTTGTGATGTCGGTTTATTCTGGCTATACCTACCTTCACACAGGTTGCTTAGCCTTTTGTTCCACCCTTTAGCACCTTTGTGAAAGGGTACAATCGGCTTTCACACAGCGCTAACCTGGGGCTGAGGTACTTTCGCACTGCCAGGGCAGCGAATTATGATATCTCCCAAACTAGGCTAAGTGTCTTAATTATCTTCTTAACTGATCTTAGTTAGCTTCGTGTAAATAGATGTTCTTAATTGCATTCACTTAACGAACACATTTACATATATTCGTGCATCATATAAGCATTATAAGTGAAATTCATACCCAACGTAACCGGATGCATAAACAGGAAATAAAAAAATTGTAGAATACTTCCCTTTATTGATAATTTCGGATGATTACAGACTTGACTCGCCCTACACACTCAGCTGCGGACTTCTACCCTAGGCCTCTATGCACTCAGCTGCAGAGCCTCTAATTACACTACGACCCAAAAAATAGACTTCTACTTCAGAGCTAATTCTCATACATCATATCTTCTATTCTTGTTATCAAACTACTTAGAGCTTAGCTCTATTTATACAATCCCATGGTCCACTAACCATGGGTAGATATTTTATAGCTGAAATTACATTTCCAAAAGAAGGGCAGACAACCCTATGACTCTTTAACACCTACGCACTCCACAACCACAAAATGCAGAGTCTTTACACTTGGATTGCAAAATTTGACCAAAATATGGGCTTTTAGTCCCAAAACTATCCTTGGTGGATCTCACGCCCAACAGGTCCCCAACACAAACATCATGACTTGCCCTCGAGTCACTCTGTAGGTGTAGAGATCTTAACATGAAGACCTCCTAGCGCCGTTTGGACAATCGCAACCTTGGCAACACACTGAGTGGCCACCTGTTGGACTTCTTCCACTCTTTGTTTGGTGACTGCCGTTGAACTACCACCCTAAATCTTTTGCTGGGTTGCCTGCAGTGTCTCGAGCTTTCCTTTAATGGAAGCTGTGATCGTATATGCCTTGTCTATCCATGGCTATAGGCATGCTTTTAGGACTGCCTCTTTGGGCCAAGCGGAATCCACTTGTTCCTTAAGCGCCTTTGCCTCATGCATCTATGTGCGCTTCTATGTAAGGGTGACCATCTGCATGGTCCCTTTGACCTCATCAGATCTTTGTTGTAGCTCATGTGCCTCTATCTCCAGGCACTCCACATTCAGGTCCTCTTGCAGGGTGGTCAGGACCTTGAATGACTATTCAAAAAGTCGTGTGCAGTCTACTACTGCACTGTCGACCATTGTTATTACGGTTGCAACAGTGGTGGCATGTTGTTCCTTGACTTCCGGCAGGGTTGAAGGCTGAGCCCTCAACTGCAATTCTGCAATCTGCAGGTTCAGCTCCAGCTGAATCTTGGCCATCTCTGTCCGAGCGTCACGCACCCCTATGGCCAACTTGCAAATGCATGCCTCAACTGGTTCTTCTGCCTGAATGTCCAACTCTGGGACTATTTGGTGGGCTTCCTCCACTACCTGCATGATTTTCTTATTCTGTTCCACTGCCTCATTACGATGCAGGCCCAACTGCTCGATATTGACATGCTGCTGGCTCATAACCTGCAGAGCACAACTCTGCCGAGCCCTAAGTTCTGTAGTGACTCCATCCTACAAGAGGTGGAGTGTCTCTTGAGGGAGCACTGTCATATTCAATCCCACCCCTTTCAGGCTGCTGTCTATGGGCCTTTCAGCCTCATTTTCTGTAGTAAGTGTCCCATCTGGTAGCACTATTGTGTTGGTCACCTTTGTGCACAACATCTCCGCAGCAGCTAAAGTGCCAATCGCAAGGCTGGTGGACACTATGCGAGCCTGTGGGGTGTGAACCTACAACTTCTGCATCTCTGTCCAGAGAGCCCCTAATACCAATTTCTTATGCTCTTCGAACTATTGGAAGGCCTTCGCGGTGACATCCCTCACCATTTCTCCAATATCGTGTAAGTCCCCCTTAGAGAGGGTGATTGGGTCAAAGGATGTCTTTGATGCCTTGGTTTTCTTTCATGGCCCTTCCTTCTCTAGCGATCGCTGACGCTTTAGTTGGGTGGACGTCATCTGTAGGTCTGCGCCACCTTGTTCGGTTGGCTCCTCTGTTTCTGCCTTAGCCCAGGGTGAAGGTGACTTCTTTCCTTCGTGCTCTTATCCTCCTGTCTTCTGTTGTTCTACCAATTTCACGACGTCGTGCATTGCCTGTGTCTTAGCCTTCGCTTCCTCTTTTCTGTGCTTCTCATCCAGCTGTGCCATTCTGAGCTTTGTTTCTTCCTTCTTACACTGCACAACAGACTTGTTCATTTCCACCGCGGAGCCTGTTGCAGCGTGTAACTCTGACGACCAAGACTCGAGGACTATAAAGATAACATCATCAATTGCCAGATATGGTAAGTTATGCCATGTCTTCGTAGGGTCCTTCCGTGCCCTGATAAAGACATGGTGGAAATCTGCTTTGAACTCTGCAAACTAGTGTATACTGTGGGCGACAACCATGGCTTGCGATTGATCCCCATCCAGATACTCATCTCCATCAAGATCCAAAATATCTTGATTTTTTTTACGTGTTGTGCGTCCTTGGTCACCCAAAGCGAAGCGTACTTCACTGCCTCTCGAAGGTTCGGCACAACCAAAGGAATTTGTTGTCTTCTGGCAGCTCCCATGCCACCAGTACAATTGATAGCAAGAGCGATGCATAGTGGAATGTCTTGCCCTACTCCTGTGCCTCACGATAGTTCACAAGGAACTCGTCACATAGATAATTATCCCAATTGAACTAGACTCCTTCAGCGCATTAGGCAGCTAGTGTAATCACAGGTGTGGGCACCTCATCTGCGCGGCACTTCCGCATAACCTTCCCTGCTAATATTTGTGTTGCTACCTTGACTGCAGGGTTGTTAATGCTGGAGATGGCATAACCCTGCTTCTTCTTCTCCAACTTGAATTTCTTCTTCATAGTCTCCATGAGGGCCAACTCACCACCTTTTCCTTCTTATATATTGGCTAGATTCTTCTTTGAGTAAGGCAGCCGTGTGATCCGATGAATCAAGTGGTTTGTGATGGGAATGGGCTCCTCTAGCCACAAACACCCATCATGCACCAAGTAGAGTAGCTGCGTGATGACGAAGACAATTACTAGGGTGTGGTGGCAATGTGGTACCCAGATAAGGTTGAGAAGCCTGACTTTCTCTACACCCTTGAGCCATCTCCGCGGCTCTAATTCGATCGTTCCAATAGTCATATCAATCTGTCAATGCCTTAACTGCTCAGTCGCTAAATACGAGAATTTCTCGTGATCTTCAAGGTCCCAATCTTTGAACTTTAGTACAGGAACCTGCACTAAGCGCGGCCCTTAAAACAAATGTCATCCGAGAGCAACGGAGTTTGTAGGGAGCTCTTGCTCTCGTCTATGTCCTTTGGCACCTTGGCTTTGCCCTTGTGTGGAGGAACATATTCTGGTAATCTGGTAATATGGTTTGCACCCTGGGTTTCAACTTCCATTTCCAAATCCTCCTCATTCGCCAAGATTTCTTCGAATTCTTCCTCATCTACCTCTCGATTAATGGCCTTCCCCTTTTCCTGCAAAGTGAGCTTGGTCCTCTATGGGTTTCTTGGTGATATGTGCACCGGTAGCATATTCTGCTTATCCTTCTTTGGTCTCAGTGTCCTGGGAGATTTAAGGACTTCGACTACCACTTTGGCACTCTCTGGGGCAACTTCTACTACCTCAATTTCCTACGCGGCTTCCTCGGCTGTCACCCCTCCTGTGTTCATGGCTTCTATGGATGATGACATAACGCTGTTCCACAATTCTTGCAGTTTCTCTGGTAGTTTCTCAAACACTTAATTCACTTTCAGAGTCTCGAATAGGTTTCGGTTCATGTATACTGAAGCGCACAACAACTCAGTTCTCAAAATGCCAAGTGTTTTCCGTTGGACAGCCACCTGTAATTTATAGGGCCTTTTGAATTCAAATATGACCGTTTCCCCCATATTCAGCCCATTAATGCTAGATTAGCGGCATAGTTTCAAGAATCTAATCCATAAATTTCACCTTAAATGCTTGTCGCCCGCTCCATTTGGCCACAATTTGACCATCGAATCGTGAATAGTGACTTTAACAGTCACTTTCCAGTGGACTTGCGCGTTATCTCCACGAGTAGCGCAACTTCCTTAACTGTTGTTGAAAAATGTGCAACAAGAAATGCTAGAAATAGATCTGCTAAAAATAGCATGTCTAAAAATAGCAGTTTGGCCAATGAGCATTTTGGCCACCTTGGGTGAGAGGTGAAACTGCTAAAAATAGAAACTTCTAAAAATAGCATTTCTAGGTCCCTTCCTATTTTTAGCAGTCCTTGGTCTAACTATAGGAAGTAAAAACGAATTTGGTCTTACCAGCAGTTTAAAATATTAATTAATTAATCTCCATGAGTTAATTAGTTATGGAAAATTAAACTTGAAGTCTTTGTGAGATCATGCAATTATTTTCTCTCTTGATTTAGGAATTTATCCCTTGATTAAAGGAGATAAGGTTCAGTTCTATATTGAGAGGATCAGTTGAGTTAGTTTAACTTAGTCAAGTCCAGTTAGATTAATTTAACAAGTTGTTAAATTAATGAGATATAGTTTGTTGATGCTTGCATGCATGTGACAACTATTATTTTCAGATAACTGAGTATTCTCTCATGAATAACTGATGCATGGAAGTTCAGACAAAGACCCAATTGAGATTAGATGAGGGACAGTGTACTATCAGATGCTAGGATATTTCTAGTAAGTATTCCTTGCATGAGGAAGGAATCTATTTTCTTCTATGACTACATAGTTGGACCTGAGGTGACAACAGGTATGATTAGGCCAATTTACAGCCTATATATTGAGGCCTAGGTAGTCCATGATTTTCATCTTTTGATTACAGAGAGAACAGGATAGCTATTGTGCTGATTCTTTTTGTATGTTGTTGAGGATCTCCACTTGATTGATAATACAGTGTTGGGGTTTTATGCTGGTGCTTTCCTCAGTGATATATTATGTGTTACGTGTGATTGATTCCTTCTTATTAGTTATATGTGTTCATGCTTGATGTTGCTCATGTTTAGTTAAGCTTCCGCTAAGTTTATGGTAGATGTAGATCTAGTATTATGCTTTAGTACATTGCAAATATCAGTTGGATCTGCAGGTGAAATTTCTACATGATATCAGTGAGCTAGTTGATTTGTAGAGAAAATTCTACATGGTATCAGAGCACGGGTGATCAAGGAAGAACACTATAGAAGAAGGGATAAGTTGAAGTTTGCAGTTTCTGAATATTGAATTGAGTTCTTATCACATCTATTTCACCGATGGCGTTTTATTGTTTGAGACTCGAATATGCCCTTGATGGCAGTTCGAATTATATAGCCTGGAAGGATGGCATGGAGACAGTATTAGAAGATAATGGCCTTAAGGACTTCATTGATCAAGAAGTCCAGAAGCCGACTGACGCTACTCAACTGGCGGAATGGAAGAAGTGTGTGGCTAGAGCTAGGAGAATCCTCTTGGAGGGAGTTCGAGATCACATTGTCTTGAGCCTCCATGGTAAGGAGACTCCATTTTTGATGTGGAAAACATTGAAATATATTTATCAGAATAGCACTGATAAGAGGAAGTTGGCACTGAAGGACAAACTTCGAAAGATCAAGTGTGAAAGTGGGGACATGATCTCTATGTATTTGAACAAGCTCACCTCATGCAGAGATGAGCTTGCAAGTGTAGGGGTCGTGACATTTGATGATGACATGGTGAGTCTAGCACTCCTTCGCCTTCCTAAGAGCTGGCACAACTACCAGGACTCGGTTAATGGAAGGGAGAAACTTCCATATTGGGAAAGACTATGGTCGGATTTGATGCAGGAGGAGATTAGACGGAGCACCAAAGACGGTTCTTCATCCATGGAGGATGAAGGGAACTGTGCCTTAACGAGTAAGGCGAAGAAGGGGAAGGAGAAGGTTTCTCTTTCCGAATCTAGTTCTTCCCATGGTGGGAAGAAGGTTGACAAATCTAAAGTGCGATGCTTTTGTTGTCATGAGGTGGGCCATTTTGTTAAAAATTGTCCATTGAGGAAATCCAAAAAGGGATTCGGGGAAGGATCTGAAGGTGAGGCACTTGCTTCACAGTTCGAGTTGGATTTCACACTCTTCACATGCATAGTTTCATCCATGGTGGGAAGTGGTTGGTTTCTTGACAGTGGAGCTTCTTTCCACATGACCGGTGACAAGATTTTGTTCAGTGCCTTGGAGGAGAAAGATCTCCAGATACTCATAGCGATGGGTAATGATGAAAAGTATAGTGTCTCAGGTGTAGGCACGGTTATTTTTCAGAGGGAACATGGAGCTCGCCTTACCTTGACCGATATCAAGTATGTACCAAGACTGAAGAGAAACTTGGTGTCGATCGCGATGTTGGAAGACAGAGGCTATGATGTAGTCTTCAGTAAGGGAAAGGTTTTCCTTAGACACATCATCACTAGATAGGTGAAGCAGATCGGTTCACGGGACAAGAACTTGTATGCTTTTGAGGTTCAAGATGCATGCAAAGCCTTGAGTAGCAAGGTAACTGATGGAGACTTGGTGGTTGAGAGGGAGAGTAAATTACCTCTCAACGTGTAGTGCCAGAAGAAGTCTTAGACAATTGTGGAGGAGCCACGATTGGTGCAGCAGCTTCAGGAGGTTGTGGAGCAGCCACAACTAGAGAAGCTTAGAGGAGATCGAGTAGAGACATCTACTCATGCAGAGACCTCCAATAGGGGAAAATTCGAGCCAGGTGGGCAGAGGGATCACATGCAGCCATACCTCCAGGTAGGAGGTGGGGCGATATAGAGTGATCATCCCAAGGAGGAGGGGCAGGATCCTTGAGGTACCCAACCTCTTGGATGAGACCTTGCTAGGGGAGTCTCGATGTGGAGTAGCAGGAATTGACTAATTGGGTAGAGACAGATGCAGATGGAGTGGCAGAGAGAGCTACAGTGCAAGGAGTCCCAGGACAGTGCAGAGCATGTAGGCTACAACAATGCGAGAGGCACAAGTGTGTCGCATAGTGCAGGGTAGCACAGAGAAGGGTGCAATGGTGCAAGATGCATGGAGATGTTGGAGTAGCGCAGAGGTTAGATACGGAGCACTTGTCAACAGCACATAGAGTTTCAGCATCCGAGTATGTTTCTAGCCCAAAAGAGTGGTCAGTTGGGAAATTTTTTTTCCGAGTGTTGCTGGAGCAAACCGCACTTGGTAGATGTGTTGCATGCAGAACATTCCAGAGTTACAGGATCAGGTTCAAGAGGAAGCCTTTCTTGTTGAGAGGGAGTGTTGAAAAATGTGCAACAAGAAATGCTAAATTTAGAAAGTGCTAAAAATAGATCTGCTAAAAATAGCATGTCTAAAAATAGTAGTTTGGCCAATGAGCATTTTGGCCACCTTGGGTGAGAGGTGAAACTGCTAAAAGTAGAAACTTCTAAAAATAGCATTTCTAGGTCCCTTCCTATTTTTAGCAGTCCCTGGTCTAACAATAGGAAGTAAAAACGAATTTGGTCTTACCAGTAGTTTAAAATATTAATTAATTGATCTCCATGAGTTAATTAGTTATGGAAAATTAAACTTGAAGTCTTTGTGAGATCATGCAATTATTTTCTCTCTTGATTTAGGAATTTATCCCTTGATTAAAGGAGACAAGGTTCAATTCTATATTGAGAGGATCAGTTGACTTAGTTTAACTTAGTCAAGTCCAGTTAGATTAATTTAACATGTTAAATTAATGAGATATAGTTTGCTGATGCTTGCATGCATGTGACAACTATTATTTTTAGATAACTGAGTATTCTCTCATGAATAACTGATGCATGGCAGTTCAGACAAAGACCCAGTTGAGATCAGATGATGGATAATGTACTATCAAATGTTAGGATATTTCTATTAAGTATTCATTGCATGAGGAAGGAATCTATTTTCTTCTATGACTATGTAATTGGACCTGAGGTGACAGCAGGTATGATTAGGCCAATTTATAGCCTATATATTGAGGCCTAGGTAGTCCATGATTTTCATCTTTTGATTACAGAGGGAGCATGATAGCTATTGAGCTGATTCTTTTTGTATGTTGTTGGGGATCTCCACTTGATTGATAATATAGTTTTGGGGTTTTATGCTGGTGCTTTCCCCAGTGATATATTCTGTATTATGTGTGATTGATTCCTTCTTATCAGTTATATGTGTTCATGCTTGATGTTGCTCATGTTCAATTAAGCTTTCACTAAGTTTATGGTAGATGTAGATCTACGTAGCCTGGATTTATCAAATGAAACCTAGGGTCTTCATCTCTGTCTTGATCCAACCAAAGTATGAATCTCACCATGCGAATAAATAGGTTGTAGTCAAAGATGGTATAAACCACCTGATTACTGACCAATGATGTAAACTGTTAACAAGCATGAGAGAAACCACCAATGATGACGATGACTCTCAAGGTACAACAACACAATTCATAAGCACAAACAATGAAGCTGAAGTCGATCACTTGCAGAATTATTCAATCAAATGCTAGTGATGTGAACCTATCATCCAATCAAGCTCTGAGGTATTGAAAGGGAGTTTCTAGATCATATTCCTGGATAATGAGTTTGATTTGATAGGAAGTGATCCATTGAAGGAGGGCCATAATGTTTCCCACATCATCAACACGAAACATAGGATTTTTCAAATTTGGTAAGAGTGATTCAATATTGATGTAGAAAAAGTCAAACGGGGTATAAGTGGTTTGAACTTGCAGATGGGACCTCTGTTGAACATATTAGGGACACAACTAAGGAATTTGGCATCATTTGGCTCAAAATAGGATTAGAGGTCATGGTGAAAATAAGATATAATAAAGTGAGATGTAGATGGATTCCCCATACCTAGTAAGGCAAGTGACGAAGTGAGGATGCTCCAAAATTGACATGAGATATAGATAAGTGTCATGTTCAAGAGCGACATACTGCCTTTCATACAAAATACAGGATCTATGTTTCTTTCCATTTCCCCCCACTATTTCCAGCGAGTACATCTTTATTTTTAATCTCAATCTTGAAGAGGATACCATATGCTTGTCGTATATGTTCATCCTTCATATGAATCCATCCTAGTATTCTTAACGAGCCCTAGGAAGGAGTAGCTCGGTCTCATCATGGTGACAAGTCCTTCATCATTTCAGTTTTACGAGTCCAATGGAGGGGTAACTAGACATCTTTTTTCATGTTTAGAGAGTTTGAAAAAGAGGCAAAAGGAAAAATCAAGATGTCCCTTTTTGTAGATAGTCTCTTAAGTCCTTAAAGGTAGAAAACAATACTCAAGAGAACCTCTTAGTCATGTGTGACTAAGGCATTCCTTTTTTTGTAGCTAGTCTATCTCAATTTGGAAAAGGGTTAAACTTATACTAAGTAGATGTCTTTTCATTTACTTTTATGAGTTAGAAAAGACAAGTGATCGAAAATATTTTCATATTTTTGGAGTTTGAAAAGAGCTAAAAGAGGATTCTTCCTAGGGGAATGAGTGGTATAAAAAGATAGAAACTGGTTCCGTTCATGATGGAACTTCTCAAAACATGCAAAGGTCAAGAGGATGGCTAATAAAACCACTCATCACAGATGTTCCCCATGCAAGGGTAAAACAACCAAGTTAAAGCGTATGATGAGCCAAATAGATAGTGACGATGGAATGAAAAAACCAAGGTTCATCTAGTAGAAACAGGCTGATAAAAATGGAAACTATGAGAGGTAAAGTGCGAATGGTTTTATTTTTACACAAGCTTGAAACGAAGACAAACTATGCTTAAGATTGGTTTCATTTTTACACAAGCTTGAAACAAAGACAAACTATGCTTGAGATTTGGTTTCATTTTTACACAAGCTTGAAATATAGATAAACTATGCTTGAGATTAGTTTCATTATTACACAAGATTGAAACAAAGAAAAAATACGCTTGAGATTGGTTTTATTTTTACAGAATTTTGAACGAAGAAAAACTATGCTTGAGATAAGTTTGAATACCCCCAGCATAATGACTCAATTTGAGGTACATGCCTCCCAAGCTTCATTTCATTCACTTAAGTAGATTACTGTTTACTAACAGGTGAATGGAATGAAGGTTCATTTATGAGATCAAGTGAAAGACTCGACTTGGAATTTACGAGATCTAATCAAAGACTCGAATTGGAAGGGGATTTGTTTCATTTTTTAACAAGATTGACACATGAAAAGAACCATGCTCATGACACCTTGTTTCATTTTTTAATGAGCTTGACACAAGGAACTTTTCTCTGAAACCTTGTTTCATTTTTTAAGGATCTTGATAGAAGACAAGGAACTCTTCTCTGGGAAACTTGATTCATTTTTTAAGGAGCTTGACACAAGAAAAAGAACTATGCTCCGAGACCTTGTTTCATTTTTTAACGAGCTTGACACAAGACAAGGAACTTTTCTTTGGGAACCTTGATTCATTTTCTAAGGAGATTGACACAAGAAAAAGAACTAAGCTCTGCGACCTTATTTCAATTTTTAACGAGCTTGACACAAGACAAGGAAATTTTCTCCGAGAACCTTGATCATGGTCCATAAGAGGCTATGGATTCCAAGGGGTTCTTGTAATATGGGAGAACAATGTTCTAAAAGGGATACATGCCAAGGAATCTAATGGGAAGATCAAACTCCAACTCCCCCAATACATGATACACTATATCACTGAATAGATCATTAGTAGACATAGGCATCGAATAGGTGGTCACATAATTAACCTATGGTGGGGTGATACCACTTGCATACAAGGACCATTTAGGGAAGATGGTTAATTTGGATTTAAATTAGGACCAACAAATGAAAGCTGATCAATGGTCACAATACTACCTTCATGCAGGAAAAATATGACACGAAAGAGAGAAGAGAGAAGAGATCCCTTGACGTAAACATAGTCATGGCCAAGGAGTAAATTAAATTCAAAGGGCCTTGGACAACCATCACATCGATATACTCGATTTTTCGTCCCAAAGTAATAGGAAACTGAGGAAGGATCCCTAATGATTGAATGGTTCCTCGGTTAAAAGCTAACAAATTCTAGGTAATGGGCACAATATGTAGAGAACCTAAATCTTGCCAAGTAGTTGAGGACAAAATACTAACCGAAGCACCTTCATCGATGATTGTGCTAGGTACTATGATCTGAAAGGGCACGTAAGAAGAAAGATGATATCCTTCCAGTCGACTCGAATCAAAGGAAGTGACCATACCACTTGGAGGGGGTGCCATGGGAATGTGAGAATTACCCCCTTGTGGGAACGGGAGGATCGCCCCCCATTACCATGGGAATGAGATGATTTCTCCCTAATTCATTGGAATTTGAAGAAACAAGGATAATCTGAGAAGTAGGAAGTTCACTCTCTATGGGAAAGGTATGATCAACTGAAGGTGGAATCAAGTCAACCATTTTATCAACCTATGTTTGGTCGAAAAGAGGCTCAAGGGATTCACATTCAGAGAGAGTGGGATTGACTAGAGATGAATCCTAATCAATCACTTGATCAACTAGTGGAGGATCAAGGGAAAGCTTTCAATAACGAGTTCGAAGATGAGGCTGAGAAGCTGTAAGGTTGTCCAACTCTTTTGAGGCTTCATCCATATAAGGACAAAGGTGAATAAGATGATTCCCTTCACATAACCTATATGGACATTTGCTTTTACCCTTTTTCCCATGGACCGTACTATCACTAGTTAAGGATGTGTCACCAGCATGATCTCTAGAAGTTGATGACGAAGGCTGATGTGAGCATATAGACCACACTTCTAATATCTTGGGAATACCAAGACAATCTCTAAGAAGGTGGTCACCCTTATATAACCTACAGGGAAACTTCACTTTGCAGGGCTAATTGGAAGGTTTCTACACATTAATTTCATCTATAGAAATGGTTTCTTAGTTTCCCCCTTGCTTATTTCTCTTCTTCTTCTTCATCCCCTTCTTCTTCTTCTTAACTCCTTGGTTACTAGAATCAATACTCTCACGAGGAAAAGAGGGAAAAAGGGGTGAAGAAACAATAAGTGAAGAAGGCAAGGGATCAACTTTAGGATCAACATGAGGTTGATGTTGTTCAAGTGGAGGAGAACTCAATTGAGAAGTAGTTTGGACATTCAGAACCATAGGGGTTGAAAACAACCAAATAGGAAAACCAATAGTAAATCTGAGAAGGGACAATGTTGCCATATAAGGAGCATCAATATTTCCAAAAGAAGGATCCCGGTTGGGATCCTGATGATGGATCTTGGTTGGGATTTGAAACATTGGCAGAAAATGGTTCTTACTGTGGATTCTCCGGTGACTAAGTCGAAAGGAATAGGATTCCCATTAGAGGGGTTTCCTTGATTGGTAGACTCATGAACAATTGCCATTAGTCTCAACCTAAGATCTACTAAGGAGTATTTCCACAGGGAGGATGTCATTTTGCAGTCAATTAATTGATTTTAGAAATTAAAGGCACAAACAAAAGAAAGGGGTAACTAGGCAAAAGGGTTTACCAAGAAATTGTTAACTACAATATACACCTTGGTGAACCAGGGACTTAACATACGACAGCTAATCTCCCTGAATGTTGTGTGCAGTGTATCACGATATACAAGGTGGTAGACTTGGTTACCTATGGATGGATAGAAACCTGTAGGGGACTCTAGAAATATACTCGATGGTACATGGGAGTGTAGTCTGTAGTAGTGATGTCTAATGCGTAACCATTTGAAGAGAGTATTCCTTTATAATTTTCATGCGTGGAGCATCGTCCAATATACCCGAAGGTACGTGGAGAACGATCCTATACACTTAGGTATGTGGAACAAGATTTCACCCCTGAGATGCAACGTTGGGAAACAAAAAACTTTCCTACATTTAATGACGTTGGAACACATCTCTAGCCTAGACCTATAGATGTTTGTTTTAATGTTCCAAATTCTCCTTAGGTTAATTGAGATGAATTTTAAATTTGATCTCGAATTATGTTTTGGTTTCAAGGCTCAAAAATCAATGTCACCTGAACACACCTATGATGCAACTAATATGCCAAAAAGACTCTTTTCATTTTAATGAAATCTATCTAGTGTTGGGAAGAAGTGGAAACATTTATGCAAAAATCAGATATGCAACCAAAAATAGCTTCCTAACTAGATCTTTCAATTTCAGAATTCAAATGCAACAACGAAAAAGTAAATGAATTTTAATTTACTAAAATTCACCTACATGAATTTTTTCTTTTAAAATGAATGAAGATGCACTTATCAGCTTTCAACACCAAGCAATGTAATCTATGCTCAATGAAAATCTCAAAAACAACTTTCCAGTGCAATGTAATCTAATGCAATTTCTAGAAGTAATGATCAATTTTGAGATGAAGGCTTAACAAATGAAAATGAAATTTCTTTCTAGTTTCCAAAAGAACTAAAAATTCTTATTAGACAACAAATCAGTAACACATGCAAGCAACAAAACAGTAAATTCGATTACCCAAAGAACTAAAGATTCAACCAAAGTTCGTTTTCACTACTTAAACATGGAACAAACTTTTGCAAACCACAAAGAATCTAACAACAATAAGTCAAAATTATATGCACACATAGTTATGAGCCTCATCATTGGGTAATTATATGGGCCTTAATTCACCTCCTAGCTTAGTCAAACCAACTATTCTCACATCTTATTGCGTACTTTTGATTATAATTTGTTTATGAGATGAGTTAGAGTTGGATATTTTTCATTGTGGTCTAATGTGCATTTAATGCAGGATTAAAGGATAAAAGAAAGGAATTTTAGCAAAGACCTTGGTCAAAACTTGAATGGGACAAGGGAGAGGAATTATAGGAGGTAAATCCTCCTCATTTACTACCCCTCCATTCGAATATTCCTCCATCAGATAGGAGTGCAAACAGCCAAATCATGAGGACTAGAAGGTAGCCGAGAAAGTGGAAGACAAAGTACCAGTTTATGTCGAGTGTGGGAGCCGAGCATCCCTAATTTTAAGGAATTCATTGGAGACTTCAGATGTATAAGTAGAGAGGCCTAGGACTTCAGTAGGATTCATATTTTTGATTGTAAAACTCTACTCTATTTTCGAGCTGCAAGACTTGTGACAATCTTTGATGTAATTCATGGTTTTGATAATAAAAATGAGTTTTGTTTTGAGCTAGCATTGAGCTAACTCAAAGGGTTGAATCTCTTGGGTTAGGGCCCAACCCTAGTAGCTAAGGCTTCTCTTTATTGTACATGTATGCTAGAATAGATTCATGGTTTAATTGTTTAGTTGCTTAAGTAGTTTCATTTCCATTACAACATTGTAGAGTAGATTGGTTGTATTTTAGTTTGCTTCCATTTGTGCCTACTGCCTTCTTTCAATTAGCAAGTTAGAAAGGAGAAAAATATAACCGTAAGGTTGTCAGCATTTGTCTCAGCCTCACCTCCTCCCTCTAGGACCATGACTTGAGGAAGAGACCCTTCAACAACCCAAAAAACACAGATTTCTAGTTCTTGCATGAGCTTTGGAGTTTGTTATCTTGATTCAATACTTGGTTCATTTCGTTGTCATCTTTTTCCATTACTCTATTTCTACAATAATATCTCACTCATGTTCTCATTTGCTTCAGCACTTTCTTCATGCATCATGTGGGCAATTGATTCATGCTTTTCTAGTTTATGAGAATGTATCTTATTGTATAGTTCTTGGAAGACACACGTGTTTTAAGCATTGCAAGTACTTCAGGAGGAGGTCTAGACTTCATCACCAGCATCCATCTTCCACCTCATCCACCTCAACCATCTCTTGTTCCACCATCACCCTCACTAGTTTTTGTCCCTTTTTATTGAAATTCCCCTAGACACATTGAGTGAATCTAGCCATCTCTTCTCTTGGATATTTACTCATGAGTGTTCCTAGACCTTCTAACACCCTATCCCACTCATCACACACCCTTTCCAAGCTTCCCAACACCTCCAACACCTCACAATTATCTCTCGGCTGTATCCTGTAGGTTTCCTGTAATTCCTACAGGATCATCCTATAGGTTTGTAGTACATCTTGTAGGTTTTCTTGAAATGCCCTGTTTTGAGGCTGAATTGATGGGGAACCTCTATGAAGTCACAAAAAGCATCCTAGGATGCTTCCACACCATCCAACCACTCCCTAAACCTTCTAGCCATCCTCAACCACCTCCCATCCACCTGTCACATCCACAAGAACAATTAAATTGCATGCTTGATTTTACCAAAGAAAAAAAAAGTGAAAACAGATTTAGTTTAGTTTTCTTACTTACACATTAGTATGGTTTGATGCTATTTACTTCTATAACTTAGATAGCAGCATTAGGTTAGTGTTGATTTAGCAATTCTGCTTAGCATAGTTGTTTAAATGGTTAATTAGGATATGGTGTGATTTAGCATTACATATTGTTTTCCTCATTACTGCAGTAGAGTAGCTCTCTTAGAATAAATTTGCTCTTCTTCCATCAAAGAATCAAGCTTCTTCTAACTCTATAGAAGTCTGGCTTGGAACCCCTAGAGTCTCTCACCGGATGAATAGTGAGAACAAGTAGGACCTATACTTTTACTTGTGCATATAACACTGTCACCTCCAAGTTTGTACGAACCCCAGGTTGATAACTAAAGCTGGTAGCCCAGGATTTGAGCATCCTTGCTACAATATTGATGCTCATCACTTTTTGGCGTCGTTGTTAGGGAGGTGTCTGAGTAGAATGTGATTATTTCTTTCTTTTCTTCTATTTCTAGTCTTCAATTTTCTGCCATTAGTTTATTTTTGCAAAAGTAATCTAGTAGATTCCTTTCTTTTAGTTGTCATAATCTGCTTTCCTTTCCATTTTGCAAGTAGAATTTCAATTCAACAAGTAACTTTTCTTTTTGTCAATAGTTTTCATTCAATCAACAATTTTATTTTTGCAAAGTACTTTCCAATTAAAAAAAATCTTACAGAAACCAACCCAAAAACATTTCCTTTCATGCCTCATAGGAATAGGGACAATCTAGGGAAATTCTTGCCAAATACCCCCACTGCATCCAACAACCAACCTTCTCTCCTCTTCGGTGGTTGTGATCTAGAGGAACCTTTAGGTGAGCAACCTAACATATTTGAAGAACCTAGAGGGGAAGAAGAAGAAGAGGAACCCATTCCTACTGAACCAATGGCTGAAAACCAAAATGACAGAGGGAATAGAGAGATAGTTGAGGGTGCCTTCTCCATCAGGGAAACTAATGGGGACACTAAGATGAAGAATATAAGCCCCTCTGCCCTACCTCATTTCCATGGCCTGACCACAGAGGACCCCGAAACTTTCCTATTTGAGTTTGTTGCTGTATTGCCGCACCTATGACTATACAGATGATGAGAAAAAATTAAAATTGTTTCCATCTACCGTCAAGGATGTAGCATTGTGCTGGTTCATGGGTTTACCTGGAGATAGCATCACAACGTGGGCTTAGATGCAGCAGGCTTTTAACAACAAATATTCGGACTACTGTAGGTCAAAGGATAATAAAGAAGAAATTTTCAAGATGACCATGGGCTAGGATGAATCCTTAGAAGATTACGAAGAAATATTCCAGCTTACACTACAACAAAACCAGCGATTTGCGCCAGATTTAGCGCCAGATTTTAGTGCATTTTTTTTGTAATTGTGATGAGCAACCTGGCGCTAAATCTGGCTCTATTGTACAATTTTTAAAGCGTCCTTTTTTGCACCTGATTTTGCATCCTTTTTCACGCTAGATTTTGCATCATTTTTTACACCAAACTATGCATCATTTTTTGCATCAAATTTTGAACCAAGATTTGCATCTTATTTTATGACAGGTTTTGCTTCTAGTTTTGTGTCATTTTTTGCATCTATTTTTCATTCTCTTTTGCTTCCTATTTTGTGTCATTTTTTGCTTCCATTTTTGCACCATCATTTGCATCAAGTTTACACTGTATTTTGAATCCAATTTAACGTCTTTTTATGCATCCATTTTGTGTCAGTTTTTGCATCTAGTCTTACGCCAAGTTTTGTATCTAGTCTTACACTAGTTTTTGCTTCTATTTTTGCACCAGCTTTGGTGCCTATCTTTGCACCATGTGTTGAATTTGATTTAGCACCAAATTTTGCATCCATTTTTGTGCCCATTTTTGCATCTTTTTTTGGACCATTTTTTACATCCACATTTACGTTTGATTTGTCTCCATTTTTCCCATCTCATTTTGCACCATATTTTGCGTCATTTGTTTCATCCAATTTTGCATCATTTTTAACACCATCTCTTGCATCTAATGTTACATCATTTTGAGCATCGAAATTTGCATTTATATTTGCATCTTATGTTGAGTCATGTGTTGTGTCCACCTTTGCATCTTATTTTGTGTCTAATGGTACATTCAATTTAGAGCCATTTTTTACGTCTACTTTTGTATTTGTTTTTGCACCAAGTTTTGCATCCAATTTTAAGCTATTTTATGCCCCTTTTTGCACCATTTTTTTGTCTACTTGTGTCCAATGTTGCACCATTATTTACACCGACTTTTTCATCCAATTTTGCATTTTTTTGGTGTCTAGTTTTACATCGTTTTCACCATCCAAATTTGCATCTTTTTTTGCCTCATTTTGTGTCCACATTTGCATATAATTTTGTGTCTGAGTTCGAGCCTAAATTTGCATGTGATTAGGAATCATTTTTTACATCCAATATGGCATCCTTGGTTTCACCTTTTTTCAGCCCCATTTTGCATCTTGTTTTATGTCTTTTCTTACATCTTTTTTTTTTCCTTTTTTGCACCCAAGTTTGCATCCCAAATTTACACCATTATTTGCATCATCATTTGGCATATTAATTTGTAACGTTTTTTGTTTCTTTTTAGCGCTCAACTTTGCATCTTATTTTACATCTAGTTGTTGTCTTTTTTTGCATCTAATTTGGTGCCCATTTATGTGTCCTTGTTTTTGCCCAATTTGATATCCTTTTGTATGCCATGTTTTGTTCCCTTCTTTGTGTCAACTATTGCACAATTTTTCACTTCTAATTTAAAACACTTTGTATGTCAATTGTTTGCATTTTGTATTAATTCCTAGTTTAACATCCAATTTTACTTTCAATTTTGCATCCATGGTTACATCCGCATTTGACTTCTTATATAGAGTATATTTTTCTTTACATATATGACCCCCTTTATAGATTCATAGTGAAATATATGATAGTTTCTAAATATCATTAAAGCAGATATCACAATTCAAAATCATTTGTAAAGAAATTTAAGAGAAATTGACAACATCCATCCAAAAAAATAACAATGTGTCATTAACAATTTTCAAAACATGTATAAAATAGCAACATAATACTAATAAAATCAGTATTATTTTTAATCAAAACAACTAAAATTCAAATATGATTAACAAATCAAAATATTTCATGAATATCGTTATTCTACGATAAATTAACAACATACATAAATCAAACTCATCGTATGATTACAAAATCAAAATGTCTCATTGATATAGGGTAAATTCACAACACCCATTTAAACATAACAATGTCATTCTACACAATAATTTCTTCATAAAAAACAATGCATGTGCATGCCTAGCTACCACCACCAAGATCATCCTCATGATCATCTTGACCATCCTCATTACTCTGATCCACATCATCACCAACACCGCAACTATCATCATCATCTCCTCCTTCACCACCATCATTCTCATCCTCATCCTCATCATCTCCTGATATATGTTGAACATAATTTGGATCATCGTCTTGGCAATCATTACCTATAGCATTTTGACAAAAAAAATCAATATTACATGTTAGTATTAATTACATAACACAACGCATGTTTTTGTTATACAATGTTAACCATAAAATGAGGTAAGATATAATATCTAATAGTACTAAAAAATAAAATGAAAATATGGTTTAAAAGTATATTGGAAATCCAACTAAGATTACATACCATAGAGTCCATCCAAACAACAAATTCAACCCATCTCTTTTGCTGCAGCACCTCCTTTTCCAAATGATTTGGAGGTCTTCAGGGTAAAAATATATATCCCATGGTTTATATTTGGCCTTAAAAAATAGTAGAAAAAAAAAATTTGAGAACACAGGAGCAAGATGAAAAAGGAATTGCATGTCTAAACATTTTGAAGTCTCAAAAAGCATTCATCAACATAGAGAAGACTACAACACTACTCTTCACTTCCAAGTTTTCAACTAATGGATTTAACTGACCAGCAATGTTTTTTGCATGAACCATGCTCAAATGCTCAAGATGAGGTAATGAATGGATGTTATGCGCCTATCTATGAAATTGCAACCACAGGCATACATGTAAGTGCAAATTTGTAAATCTCATACCCAGATTTACCCATCATCAAGCACACAACTTTTGCGGGATCCATTTGACATATCTTATGTTTAAGAAGGAATAACATCCTTGAAGAGACTCATGGCTTTTCTTAGGGAAGGATCTTTGCATTCAGAATCTAGATTAACTTTGAACATTTCAGTCAAACTAAGGTAAAAAGGCAACAATCCATCGGTCAAACCTCACAGGTTAAAAGCACCCGCTGAGTTTCACACAAATGAGAAAGCCTAAGGGAAAAGATTTGAGACATGCATGCTACATGATTTCATGTAGGATAAGTACCTAAGCTTAAGGAAAAATATTTGAGACATGCAAATGTATGAAGTACAAGATTCAGATAAAGAGAAAGAAGCTCCTTCATGCCATATTCTCACTGACAGTGAATCTCAGATTAGGTACTTATCAAGCATGAAATCATGTTGCATGCCAAGCATGAAATCATGAAGCACACACCATGATAAGATTATTTGACTCCAACTACTGCATCAAGATGAAAAATTCAGCACTCTAGACAGTCACATAAGAATAAAAAAACATTCAAAAGATATGAATGCATATTAGCCACTATAGAGGACCAAAACATAAACTTACGCCATAGACAGTGTGGCTGAACCTTTCCCTGCTTTTGCTTCAACTGTTGGAAATAATACTGAGAGGGGGGGGTGAATCAGTATTATACAATTCTTTTAATAAATCTTCTTTATTTGTTCTTTGAATTATTTTTGCATGTCAGTACCATAAAATAATGAGCATGAACAAAAGAAAACAGATAGTCACACCAAAGAACACAAGATGTAAGGTGGAAACCCAATGTGGGTGAAAACCACCTGCTGCAATATGTCTCTATCTTCTTTCAAATTAGAAACTCCTTTTACAATGGTTTTGTACTGGTGCAGTCCTTTACCAGTACGCAGGCTGCAACCTGCAGAGAGCTACAACTCTCTCTCGTTTTCCAGTCTCTCCTGGAAGGGAGCTACAACCCCCTACTTCTTTTCTTACAAGGACCACTTTTCATAAATTTTCAAACTGGATCCATAAGCATCAAATGATCATCAAGTATAAGAGAATCACCCAGTCAACTGTAGTAACTAGATCAACAATAATAGGACCAAACCCAGAACACAGAAATGATAAACAAAGATTTTAAGAGAAGTAAGCACCCTGCTCAACTGCTCGCCTGCTTACGTAAGCACCCTGCTCAACTGCTGGCCTGCTTACAGTACTCACCCTGCTCAACTGCTGGCCTGCTTACAGTACGCACCTGCACAACTGCTAGCCTGCTTACAGTACTCACCCTGCTCAACTGCTGGCCTGCTTACAGTACGCACCCTGCACAACTGCTAGCCTGCGTACAGTACGCACCCTGCTCAACTGCTAGCCTGCGTACCTCGCTCTGAGTCCATTGAACTGCCTGCGTACCAGTGCACCTGAAACGCTTCGTTCCTGCATACGTACGCACTTTCCTCTTACTGCACCTGCGTACCTCCGGGCATAGATGATTTCAAGACTTCAGAAGTAACCCAGACAGTCAGATCTACAGATTTGAACATGCGCCGAAGAGATCTCGGTCCATCAGTAGATTCGCCTTGTTTAGATCTAGACCAGATCTAGCCCTCATAAGATATTCAACCCAAAAACATGCTCAAGCCAAATGATCTCCTTTGCTTTATATAGGAAGGCTCTTCCTTAAATCATGGATCAATACCACGAGCCGACACCATAATAACACAATACCGTCGGCTAAATACCAAGAGTAAAACATATGAAAACCCCACATGTGAATTTCTTTGCCTTGAAATGTGTGCACTGGGGGTACGCACCTCCTGAACGGGATAACTGCGGGTATGTACGCACTTTATGTAATACTGACCCGCGTGTACGCACCTTATGCAAGGTGTACCTGCGTACCCCTTATTTTCTTCAATATTTGATAGCTGATCATCAATCTCTGCTGCTGACTTGAAGTACTGTGATCTATTACCTGAATGGGTTGCCATCAAGGACAACACTTTAGCCATAATGCCAACAATCTCCCCCTTTGGACTTGATGGCAACCTCAAAACTTCAGCTTCATTCTCCCCCTTTGACATCAAGGGCAAAGGGTTATGTTCCCCCTAAGAACATGCTCCCCTTGAATATGAACCAGATCTGTAACGAGGAACCATAATCCACCATGAAAGAGATAGAGACATATTGCAGCTACTTCCAAGATCTCCTTCTGCACATCCTCCATAATGCCAACAATGCATTATGTGCTCCCCCTGAACCTGTACCATCAATCAGAAGAGGTTCAACAATAAGATGATGCATCAACAACCCCCAGCTTTTGCCTGAGGTATTCAAAAGTGTCCCTAGGCAATGGTTTGGTGAGAATATCAGCAACTTGTTCCTTAGAAGGAACATACTCCAACTTGACCTTCTGTTCAAGCACTTGTTCCCGGAGAAAATGATACTTGATTGGTATGTGCTTGGTTTTTGAATGCATAACAGGATTCTTTGAGATGCTGATTGCACTTGTGTTATCACATAAGATGGGGATTGGTGGTGTACAAGTGATTTGAAAATCTTGCAAAGTCTGCATCATCCAAAGGAGTTGGGTGCAACAAGATGCAGCAGCAACATATTCCGCTTCAGCTGTAGACAAGGCAATCGAACTCTGTTTCTTGCTGAACCAAGATACCAGTCTGGAACCCATAAAGAACGCACCACCACTTGTGCTTTTCCTGTCATCCACGCTTCCGGCCCAATCTGCATCTGTATAAGCATGAAGTGTAAGATCTGTATCTCTAGGATACCATAAGCCATAATTTTGAGTCCCTTGAAGATATTTGAAAATTCTCTTCACTGCCTGAAGATGAGTCTCCTTCGGATTTGCCTGAAATCTTCCAACTATTCCAACTGCATGCATGATGTCTGGTCGGGTACCTGTCAAATAAAGTAAACTTCCAATCATAGATCTGTAGGTTGGTTGATGTACTGCTGCAGATTCATCATTTGCACTGAGGCTACATCCTGTGACCATGGGTGTACATACTGGTTTTGCATCTTCCATACCATATTTCTTCAAAATCTGTTTGAGATACTTGGTTTGAGATAAAAAGATTCCTCCTTCTTTTTGTTGGATTTGCAAACCAAGGAAATATGTCAGTTCTCCTAGCAAGGACATTTCAAATTCTTTCTGCATGACCGAGGCAAAGCTTTGACTCATAGCTTCTTCATTGCTCCCAAAAATAATGTCATCTACATACACAACAAGTATTAGCAATTTGTCATTTTCAACTTTTATATAAAGATTGCTATCTGCCGATCCTTTTGAAAAACCTTGTTGATGAAGATATTTGTCCAAACGGTAGTACCAAGCCCTTGGAGCTTGTTTGAGACCATAGAGAGCCTTTTTCAATCTGCATACAAGATTTGGATCATTTCCAAGAATGAACCCATCTGGCTGTTCAATGTACACTTCTTCTTCCAAGTCTCCATTCAGAAAGGCTGATTTCACGTCCATTTGAAATACTTTGAAGTTTTGAAAACTTGAGAGAGCAAGGAACATTCGGATGGCCTCAAGTCTTGCAACAGGAGCAAAGGTTTCTTCAAAGTCTATTCCTTCTTGCTGCGCATACCCTTTACAAACAAGTCTGGCTTTGTTTCTAATTACTTCTCCATTTTCATTCAATTTGTTTTTGAAGACCCATTTTGTCCCGATAACATTCTTATCTTTTGGTCTGGGAACCAGCTCCCAAGTGTTGTTCTTTTCGATCTGCTCAAGTTCTTCATCCATTGCTTTCACCCAACATTCATCTTTGCATGCCTCTTTCACATTTTGTGGTTCAGTAGAGGAGAGTAATGCCAAATAGCTTGAAGCTTCTGCAACTGTTCTTCTTGTTTGTACACCTACTTCTTTCTGCCCCATAATCTGAGATTCTGGATGGTTCTTCTGAACATATCTGGATGGAGTCTTTTCTTCTATTCTTGTTTGCTCCTCTGGTTCTTCTTGAGGTTCTTCTTCTTCATCATTCTGTCGTTGGGGGTAGCCTTCATCTTCTTCGATGTCTTCATGATGTACTTGCCTAGGAATGTATCCCTTCTCATCAACCACTACATCAATGCTGTCAACAATTCTGCCAAGTATTTTATTGTAGCATTTGTATGCTTTGCTATGTGGAGAGTAACCAAGAAGAATGCCTTCATCTGCTCTAGGTTCAAGTTTGCCAAGCTGCTCATCAGTATTCTTGATATAGCATTTGCTCCCAAAGATTTTGAAGTGCTTTACTGAAGGAGTCCTACCACTCCAGAGCTCATGAGGAGTTTGAGTGCTGTTCACCCGGACATTTGTTTTGTTGAGAATAACAACTGCAGCATGTGCAGCTTCACCCCAGAAAGTTGCGGGAGTTCCTGACTCATCAAGCATAGCACGAGCCATTTGTTGGACTGTTTTGTTCATTCTTTCCACAACTCCATTTTGCTGAGGAGTTATTGCTGTAGAGAATTCTCTTCTTATCCCATGTTCTTCACAGAAATCGAAAAATTCATTTGAAGTAAATTCCCCACCTCTGTCGGATCTGAGGCACTTAATTTTGTGACCTGATTCATTTTCAACCAAGGCTTTGAAGGATTTGAATTTTTCGAATGCTTCATCTTTGTGCTTCATAAGTCCTAACCAGACAAACCTGGAGAAATCGTCAATGAATAATATCAAGTATTCTTCTCCTCGAGGTGTTCTTTTCCTGAAAGGACCGCATGTATCTGTATGTACTAGCTCAAGAGGCATGCTAGCTGATCCTTCTTTCTCTGGAAAGTTAGTTCTGGTTTGTTTTCCAAACTGACATGATTTGCATATGGTGTTGTCAGGAATTTTGATATCTGGAAGATCGCGAACTGCCTGATATTTGCATGCTTTCCTTATTTGTGAAAAGCTTAGATGTCCCAACCTCCGATGCCATAACCAGTGCTCATCATCCTTGCTCAGATAGCATTGTTGTTGTCCTTCTTCAAATATGTACAGATTATTTGGAGTTCTTTTGCCTTTGATCACTGTTTTACCTGTATCAAGATCACGAACAAGACATCCATTTGATCTGAATATAACCTCGGTTCTTTGATAACACATCTGGCTGACACTTAGAAGATTATGCTTCAATCCATCAACATACAAAACATTTCCAGCCTTGACCTTTTCTTTTAATTGAGCAATGCCTTTTCCTTTTATAGTTGCAGGAGTATCATTTCCAAAAGAGACTTTCTTTCCCTTTTCTAGAGTAGAATAAGACTTAAGTTTTTCTTTATCACCTGTCATATGCTTCGAACATC
Source organism: Pinus tabuliformis (assembly GCA_031772625.1). Taxonomy (NCBI): domain Eukaryota; kingdom Viridiplantae; phylum Streptophyta; class Pinopsida; order Pinales; family Pinaceae; genus Pinus; species Pinus tabuliformis. The sequence continues at coordinate 323,054,910 of CM062814.1, read as the reverse complement.
CACTGTCAATGTACCATAGATTTTCCTGTCCCTCTGCATAAAATGCTATCCCACATCTTTCTGTTTGAGGTTCCTTTATTTTCCATGTTTTGGTGCTTGAGGCTTGTTCCTTTTTCTGCTGAAACCTGCTCCTGCATTCAGAGTCTTCATGACCAAAGTTATTGCAAATAGAACATTCAACTTCATTTTCAAGAACCAAAAAGTTGTTATAGGTCATTTTTGTAATCCCCGTCATACTTCTTTGTTTTTGAGATTCCCTAGTCATGATCGTTTTATATGCAACAAATTGAGCTGCTTTGTGACCAAAGTTATGGCAAGAAAAGCATTTTCCATTGAAGAAACTTCTGCGGTTATCAAATCTACCAACCAATTGATTGTAATTTCTATTGTCATCTATTCTTGAACCAAATTGAGAAGATTTTACCTATGGCTGGTTGTAGCTTTTGTTCACCCTTAAGATGGATTGCCCCTGATAGTTTCTATTTGTAATTCGTCCCTGCTTTACCTGATGATCTTCATTGTGCTTTTGCTCATTTCTTCTTGCTGCATCAAGATAACTTTTTGAGGTGGATGCTTGAGAATTTTCTCCATTATAGCCCAGACCTGTCTTGTTTAGAGGAGACCGCTACACATTGATAATCTCATCCAAAGTTTCAGATCCTTTGACAAACTTGAGATTAATAGCTTTTGTTTTCTCAATCTCTTTTCTAAGACCAACAATTTCACCTTCTAATTTTTCAAGATGTTTTTCCTTTTCATCAATTTGAAATTGTAGAGTATCAATGATCATGTTCTTTTCTTCTATACATCTCTTGAGTCTAGTAATTTCATCATAAAGGTTATCCACATCTATAGCATCCATATAATCATCATCTTCAAATGCCATTAACAACTTATATTCATTACCTTGTTCATCTTCATCACTGTTTGATAGACCATCACTATCTTCATGAGTGTAGTAGCTTTTCTTATTTGCATTCTGTTTCTTGTTCCATCTAGCAGGTTCCTTTCCTTTTTCCTTATAAGGACATTTTGCAGCATAATGACCTACTCTTCCACAAGCAAAGCATTTAAAAGGTAACTTACCTCTGAACCTTCCAGAACCCCTTTGAAGATTTCTGACAAAATTTGATTCTTCTTCCTCTTCTTCTGGGACGTGGCTCGCTTCATAATAATCTCCTTTGCCTGATGCCTTGAAAGCAGCTTCTCTTCTGTCTGATGGACCTCCCTTTCTCATTTCATAAGCAGTTAGAATTCCATGTAGCTGAGACATAGTAAGAATTCGTAGATTTTCCTTTTCTTCTATTGCAGATACTTTAGATTCAAACTTGGGGGACAATGATCTTAGAACCTTTTCAACCACAATAGCCTCTTTTATTTCTTCACCCAAATTTTTCATACAGTTAACAACCTCATCTACTCGAAGAAAATAGTTAGCCACACTTTCATCATTATACATTTTGAGAGTCTCATACTGAATTTTGAGAGTTTGAAGTTTAGCACGCTTTACCTGTTCATCTCCTTCATAGCTCGTGACAATTTTGTCCCATATCTCTTTTGCGGATTTATAGTGCATTACCTTCATGAATTCTGATGAGATATACATCCTAACAGAGTACTGACTGCTTTCGCATTTGTTTCATACTTCTTTTTCTCGGCTGCATCTGTAGGAGTAGCTAAAAGAAAAGCGTAGCCTGTCTCTACGATGTCCCAAACTTCTGTACCAAGAGATTGAAGATAGGCAGTAATTCTTACCTTCCAATAATTGAAGTTTGTCCCATCAAAAACCGGTGGCCTGATTGATGCTTCTCTCTCGTAGTTTCTCATGATGAACGATCTACCTTCAAGCGATCAAGCTTCTCTGAAGGACCTGCTCTGATACCAATTGTTGGAAATAATACTGAGAGGGGGGGTGAATCAGTATTATACAATTCTTTTAATAAATCTTCTTTATTTGTTCTTTGAATTATTTTTGCATGTCAGTACCATAAAATAATGAGCATGAACAAAAGAAAACAGATAGTCACACCAAAGAACACAAGATGTAAGGTGGAAACCCAATGTGGGTGAAAACCACCTGCTGCAATATGTCTCTATCTTCTTTCAAATTAGAAACTCCTTTTACAATGGTTTTGTACTGGTGCAGTCCTTTACCAGTACGCAGGCTGCAACCTGCAGAGAGCTACAACTCTCTCTCGTTTTCCAGTCTCTCCTGGAAGGGAGCTACAACCCCCTACTTCTTTTCTTACAAGGACCACTTTTCTTAAATTTTCAAACTGGATCCATAAGCATCAAATGATCATCAAGTATAAGAGAATCACCCAGTCAACTGTAGTAACTAGATCAACAATAATAGGACCAAACCCAGAACACAACAATGATAAACAAAGATTTTAAGAGAAGTAAGCACCCTGCTCAACTGCTCGCCTGCTTACGTAAGCACCCTGCTCAACTGCTGGCCTGCTTACAGTACTCACCCTGCTCAACTGCTGGCCTGCTTACAGTACGCACCCTGCACAACTGCTAGCCTGCTTACAGTACTCACCCTGCTCAACTGCTGGCCTGCTTACAGTACACACCCTGCACAACTGCTAGCCTGCGTACAGTACGCACCCTGCTCAACTGCTAGCCTGCGTACCTCGCTCTGAGTCCATTGAACTGCCTACGTACCGGCCCACCTGAACCCTTCTGTGCCTGCGTACCGGCGCACCTGAAACGCTTCGTTCCTGCGTACGTACGCACTTTCCTCTTACTGCACCTGCGTACCTCCGGGCATAGATGATTTCAAGACTTCAGAAGTAACCCAGACAGTCAGATCTACAGATCTGAACATGCGCCGAAGAGATCTCGGTCCATCAGTAGATTCGCCTTGTTTAGATCTAGACCAGATCTAGCCCTCATAAGATATTCAACCCAAAAACATGCTCAAGCCAAATGATCTCCTTTGCTTTATATAGGAAGGCTCTTCCTTAAATCATGGATCAATACCACGAGCCGACACCATAATAACACAATACCGTCGGCTAAATACCAAGAGTAAAACATAAGAAAACCCCACATGTGAATTTCTTTGCCTTGAAATGTGTGCACTGGGGGTACGCACCTCCTGAACGGGATAACTGCGGGTATGTACGCACTTTATGTAATACTGACCTGCGTGTACGCACCTTATGCAAGGTGTACCTGCGTACCCCTTATTTTCTTCAATATTTGATAGCTGATCATCAATCTCTGCTGCTGACTTGAAGTACTGTGATCTATTACCTGAATGGGTTGCCATCAAGGACAACACTTTAGCCATAATGCCAACATCAACAACTTCAGTTCCTCCATCCTGTGTGCGCTTTGTCAAGGCTTTAATGTCCTCCTCAGACAATACAGAGTTTGGCTTTGGTGTTGCCTAAAAAAATTTATCAAAACAAAAAAGTGTTAGTTCCCTTTTTAACTGTATTGAAGGGTAGGTAATTATGATCTCATTTTATCTTTGATAAATTAATCTTCTAATATCCAAGAGTAAAGAACAAACTCAAGATGAGGATCCAACAAAGTCATATACATGTGAAAAAAGTGGAAGAATTGTAACACCCGCATGTCCACCTACAACAGGAACATCAACTTCTGCAGACAGCATAGGATGACATCAACAACAAACATAAAACTGAGAATTGTATCTAATGTTAAAAAAAGCATGATGTTGGTAAGATCCTGCAGCATATCATGTATTGGGTCTAGCCCAGATGGTTGTGTGCAAAGACTGTTATCCTTCCCACCCGGGTTCAATTCCCTCAAGTGACATCTTGAGCTGACTATATTTCTGATGGCCTTGAGCCCTATGATACCATCCTTGAAATGAGGAGAAGTGCCTGGCATGTTTGCTCAGGATGCATATTTCATGATTAAATTATAAAAAATAAAAATATTTTACAGAATACTAAATATTTGAGAGTAGCTAAGCATAACAAGCCAGAATTTTAAATACCTTCAACAGGAACTCCTGCTTTTGAAGCATAGAACGTCTTTGCGCGGACAACATCAAGAGTTAACACCAAAGAGTTTCTTTTCATTATAGGTCCCTGCCTTCTTAAAAACCTCAGCAGTTATTGGTACAGTAGAATTTACAGGATTGCTGATGATATTTACAATTGCCTGCCATGGATATCAAGTCCTCAGCAATGCCATAAAAACCAATTCTAGATGATTTCTTGAATCCAAATATACCATTCCTGATAGAAGGAAAACATTATCCAGTACACTCTCCCCCCTCTCCATATCTCTATCTATATAATATGTAACAATATACTATACATACTGTACACACACACCAGTACATGAACAAAACAAATAATTGTGAAACATACTTCTTTATCTATTAACTTGCCACACTAATGGTAGTACATACTGATTGTATGTAATATATAATGTTATAGAGGATACCTCGTGATCAAGTGGATTTGTGCACAGTTAAATAGAAGACCAAGGATATTTTTTATATTGATATTCATATGCCAATTTTCTCAAAAGTCCAAAAGCTAAGTTACTAACTACAAGAGGAGAAACAAGAATAACAGGGCTTTAACAGTGGCTGCAAACTTGCATTGGACTACACAGCTAATTACTCTTAAGTTCATTTCAATTAGTATTTCCTTCTTATGGGCAAAAGTTAGCTGCAATTTGTCTAAATAAAGAGTCAATAATGAGTCAATCACCTATTCGTTTGACTCAAAGAATTCTTCAAGCTTCGTTAACCTCTCCAGTAGAATTGATTATATACAAGAACAGTATGTAAATCTAGATCAACAACTTGCTTAAAGATTCTTGCAAATATGTATTTGTATATATTGCCATCTCTATAGATCTCAAACATACAAAGCCTTCGACAAAGCAACTTACAATGAATGTCATGCTTATTCCTATGAAATAGTCAATAAGAAAATCGCATGAAAACAAAAACTTCAAAGAAGATCATAAATCATGACAACTTACCTCTTGGCAGTATTTTGCAATTGCAGAGCAAAGAGATTTAACAATCCCCGCATTGATGTTGAAGAGATCATCACGGGTCATGCCAGGTTTTCGAGGCACACCAGCAGGAATGATCACAACATCTGCATTCTCCAATGCCGTGCCAAGTTGTTCCTCTCCCATATATCCTGCAACCTGCACCCAGGTCACACTGCTGTGAATTATTGACAAGGTCGTGACACAAGCATGATAAAATCAATATGGCAGTACCAAATTAAATGATAAATATGTAGACCAAAAAATAAGAAAAGAAATTATTATCGCAAAGTTCCAAAAGAAGTAAAACTTGTTATCCTTGTTCCATGACCCAAGCAATGGTATGTCCTCCTCATAGTGAACAAGAATAGGATTATTTGTATTCTATAGTAAAATCCACCTTTTGGCTTTTACCGAGGAGATAGAGCACCAAAAGCAATGATTATGCTCGTAGGAGATTGAAGACCTATACCAACCCACGTTTCAATCAGGGTATAATCTTGTCCAATCCAGGTATACGACATTTCAATCAGGGTATAGTCTTTACTATGTACCTATCAACATTTTCAACCATATCAGAATACAAATATTTGAGCCCAGTGTTTCAAAACTATCTTGTGAGAAATGCATTAAGGAGCCTTACTAATATATATTTCTGCAATTCATATGCTTTTATGTTCTCTATCTCGGATGTCTATTTATTTTCAGGAGGATGGAACAGGCAGTGCATATGTTGTTGGTGCTCGTGGAGCAAGGGGCTTAGAATTAACTGTTGCAAGTGAAGTTTTTGAAGAATCTGGCCAGTCACCTGTGCGTGGTACACTAGACTATTTGCAAGGCCTTAAGGTCTGTGTTTCACACTTACGCTTTGTTGAAATACTACCATTATATAAAGAAGTATTGAAGATCAGTCATTGTGTTGATTTAATGAATGTTATAACTTATTACAACAGATGCTTGGAGTGAAGAGAGTCGAGAAAGTACTTCCCACAGGTACTACTCTGACAGTTGTTGGCGAGGTATTGTTGTGCTTGACACAAGACAGTTCCATGTATTTAAATCATAATATTAGATTTTTTGATGTTTATTCATGTATCCCTGTAATTGTGAAAGAACTGTTGAGATTCTATGGTCATTGTTGAAATGGTGGACTGGGCAATTTTACTATGTGAGAGAGTATCCTGATGACTGTGTGAAGACAATGCCAAGGATAAAAGATTATTTGGAACGTCAGTGCCTGGCACTACATATTACACTACTTTGTCTTGACGTTTGACTTACTCTTGGTTTTTAAATTTTGATGCTTATTGATGTTCATTGTTAACTAAAAGGATGTTCCTTTTAGTCATTTAGTTTCTAGAGGATTATCCAACAATGCCATGAAGGAAACTTGAAGACTAGAAATTGTGCCATTTTTGTTATGATCAGAAATATCTTTCCAAATGCAAACACCAAAGTTGCATTGAGAATATGGCTAAGCTGGTCCATGCCTGCCCTTTTGACTTTGCCTAGTGTTTATAGGACCTTAAGATGTTTTTTACCAATTTAAAAAGCAGTGCCTTGATCCGGTTGTCTTCATCTAGATCAATTTTCACTTTAAGCTCTTTGTGTTGTATTGGGATCCAATAATACTTTTTATTTGAGAATGGCTAAGCAGGTCCAAGCCTGCCCTTTTGACCTTGCATAGTGCTTATAGAACCTTAGCTGGTTTTTCCCAATTTCAAAGGCAATGCCTCAATCCAATTGTCTTCCCCTAGACTAATTTGCGTTTTAAGCTCCTTGTGTTGTATTGGGATCCAATAATACTTTTATTCGAGGATGCTTGATTTTGATTCTCTATTAAATTTAAAGTTTAAGAGCACTGAATAGGCAAGAAATCTAAAGCAGTTGCTTAGAGTATATGACTTATTTTGGCCAGTTTCATTTATCTCCGATCCTCTATGACTGTTTGCATAATGAGTCTTCCGTCATCGTCATCTAGCAAAGAATGTTTGGAATCAATCAGTAGTTGTTCTAGAAAACCCATGAAGAAAAATTTGGATTATTTGTTGAAATAAATAAAATGATTTTCTCTATGCTGTACTTTGATGTAGGTCATGGAAGATGATATAGGGACAATTCGAATCAAGAAGCAAAGTTTTCAATTCTTTGTTGAAATAAATAACATGGTTTTCTCCATGCTGTACTTTTATGTAGGCCATGAAAGATGACATAGGGACAATTCGAATTCAGAAGCCTCGCAAAGGGCCATTTTATGTCTCCCCAAAGAGTATTGACCAACTTATTGCAAATCTTGGCAAATGGGCAAGGTAGTTAGTTCCTTTGAGAATTTTGCATTACAAGATTCTTTTTCCATGAATATTGTGTGTTTCTGTTCCACAGAATGTACTTATAGAGAAGCTTGGCATCAGGTGGTACAAGTTTGCATCTCTGGGATTAACCATTTTCGGTTTGTATTTAATGACAACACATGCCATCCGGCATATTATGGAAAGGAGAAGGCACCGTGAATGGCAAAGAAGGTTGAGTGCTTATATTTACTTCATATTTTTTGGTGTAAATGATACCATCGAAAATACCTATTCATTTGATGTCAGCCCAATTAAAATTTGTTTCCTGTAGGGTAAGGAGAGCTGCAGCTCAGCGGAGGGAGCAGAATGTCCATGAAGGTAAGCTCCAGAATTTGTTGCAGTCACTTCAGATTTGTCCTAGAATTATTCTTCATAGAATATCCAAAAGAAGTATCTTTGCTATAAATAATTTTCAAGTAATTTGAATTGCCCAGGGGTTCAGAATGATGCAGGGAGCGAACATGATCATGAAGTGAAAAGGGAGAATCCCATGCCAGCTCTGTGTATTATATGTTTGGAGCAAGAATATAATGTAGTCTTTGTTCCGTATGTTTCATCCTTCTACTTCTTACAGCGAACCTCTTTTTTGGGTAGAAACTGTTTTCAGGCTTATGTAACTTGATGATTGCATAGCTTAATATTAATAGTCTTTTAAGTGGGTGTGCTGTTGGTGCAACAGGTGTGGCCATATGTGCTGCTGTACATCATGCTCATCACGCTTATCAGAATGTCCTCTGTGTCGGAGGCACATTGAACAAGTAGTCAGGACGTACCGGCACTGATACTAAATATATATTGAGAATGCCACAGGCAACTCTAAAAATATACATAGAGGAATTGGACATTTAGTGATTTGGATAGTGTAATTCAATGTGATCTCCAATTCCTTTCAAGGGATAAATGGTTATTTGTATGTCTGGCGGGGGCTAAATGCCACAACTCGCTAAACAAAATAGTAGCCATTTAACTAATCCTCTTTAAATGTGATGATCAAAGGGAGCATTGTACGACTGGATAGGACCTTAGTTTTATCATTTAAGACTCTTATCCAATCCAGGTATAAAAGTGATGCTGTGATAAATAATTAGCATCTCACAAGCCACTTTAGGGAGTTTATTCAACCTTAGTTTAATTTACGTTGCGAAGACTATTTTGATTTAATCTACTCATGGATAAAGATGCAAATCTAAATGACCCCAAAAAGGTTGGATATAGAGGCAAATCCAATATGCAGAGGGTCATCAATTCAATCCTCACAAAATAACAAATTGACAATGCAATGAGACTATTCTAACTTCTAAGTAGTCATTAGGCCAAGTATGACTTAGATCCATCAGATCAAAAAGTCCTATTAAGCAGAGGCATATGATCCAGCTGTGGATTCTGCTAAAAATATAGATGCACTTTTCATCAAAAAAATATGAACTACCTCGTCCATTGGGCTGTGGTTTAGTGGCAAGTTGTAGGGTGCTTGTCATGAGGATGACCCAGGTTCAAAACCCAGGAGGCATATTCCCATGATAATGCGGCTGCCCATGTCATTCCAAAATATGAAGTCGGGTTAACGTGATAAACACCAGTTCAATGATAATGCAGAGGTGCTGTTAATGATGACCCCTGTGCTATTGAGGTTTGCACAGATGAGCCCATCTGCAAGTCATGCGTGACTTTGATGAATAGATGCAATTAAGGTGTTTCACCCACGCCAGTCAAAAGGCCTTGACCAAACAAAAACAATAATAGTGAGCCCAACCTCAATTTCAACCTTCTCCTATCAATAGCAAATACTACTACTGCTAATAATAATAATAAGCACAACCCAAATTTCAATCTAGCCATAAATTTCAGGCAGATTGTAGTCAAGTAGTTAAATCATAGCAGTTTCAGTGCCCTCTTAGAAGTATGTTGCGGCATTATCTCACCATCGGAGTTAACTACCATATTGAGATTCAACAGACAAGATCAGGTGCAAATCCTGCATGAAATTGGTGGAATAGAGATTCTATGTTTGTAGCATCTACAATGAGGGCAAAACCCGCTATGTTAACAGAAATACATTTGCCAACAAGAAAACAATAAAAAAAATAATAATGTAGCCCTCAATATCTGCCTCTTTTGAAATGGCCCAAATAATGTCAGGTATAGTCAAATCCAATATTCACGGTGTACAATACAATCGTTTTAGAATGACAATGTGATGGGCGTTGCTTCAATGGATTGTTGGGCCAAATTTCACCTAGATCCATAAAATTAAAAACCCTAATCGAGTAGGTGCACATGATGCAGCCATGGATTTCCACGAAATAAATATCTAGGTGCTTTTTTTCATCAATCAAAATATGCACAAACACATTTACAAACTGACCATGAAAGTGAATTGAGTTGATCATTAACGTGAATTGGGTTGTGTTTAAGAAATTAAATCATTGCGCTTTCAGGGCTCAAACCCACGTTCAAAAGCCCCGGAAGGCATATTTCCTGCAAAAATGTGGCCAAAAGAATAAATTCCACATTCGAAGAATCCCAGAGACCTTGACAGGTTATAGCAGTGGAGTCTAAGCCTGGTATAAGGCCTGGTTCCTTTAAAAAAATAGGCGCTTACCAAAATAAATAAAGTATCTGACCATGGACAATATCAGAAACGTAAAATCAAAGAACTAATAACAGGTAAAACACTAACGAAAAGTAGATCCTACCAAGTGGGTCGTCGTACGATCGATCCCAATGGAGATCCCTTGAAACTAAAATCAAAACATCTCTATCGTTCGCAGAGAGAACAGATCCAGCATACAGAGAACGAAAAAAACGCGGTAGGAAAAGAGGAACCCACCTCATCACGGCTGTTGATGTGGCCGACATCTGCAGCCACACCTGGAGTGCCAGCGATATCATAGAGCGCCAACTTTGACACCAGAGGATTGAGTTTCATCAGAAGAGCCAATGGCTGCCCGATACCCCCAGCAGCTCCCAACACAACAACCTTGCGTGGCGGACTTCCACCACTCGAATAAAACCTTCTCGGCATAACATTAGTTTTGAAAGAAGAAGATGATGCATTCTTCAGTGCAGATCCCACCAATCGTCGCATTGCAAAACTCATTTTTGCCGCTGGTAACACTGAAAGAATGCAAGCTGAAGGCAGATGAAGAAGAAGGGGGAGATTCCAGAGCTTAAAGGCCGAATCAATGGAGATGTGTGGATACGACTTTGTTAAAAGGGATTTTAAAGCCTCACGGTACTATGCAGGGCTTTGGTTTAATCTATTTTATTGCGAAATTCTTAGTTATTGACAATCAGACAACTCGTGATAGAAATCCCTCTTTTGGGGGGACGAGGTTGGGAATGGAACATCATGTGATCGAAATTTTCAGTTGGTCAAATGTTAATTAAGTTCTTATAAAATAGAGATATTTTTTATTTTATTTTTTTAAATAAATTTAATAATATTAGGAGATTTTTATCAAACTCTGGTTAGGGGTCAGACTAGTTTACAATGTATTTAAACATTGCAAATCTCGGTGTGTTTAAAAGGAAAGTGTTTTTTTTTTTCAGGGGTGTTAGTTATTTATGGAATATGTCATATTGTGGATATTTTGATTGATATTGGACCATTTTAGTTGTTTGTTATGTATGTCGAATAGTCCAATCCCAAGGAATCCTCGAAAGTGGTGAATCTTTGCAGAGAATCTTTAAAAGTGGTGAATATGATGTTAGGGTGTTTTTTAAAAGGGAGTGATAATTGAGATAGCTATATATTTTAAAAGAATATGTTTTTAGGGGTTATAAGAGTGTGAAGGACCATTTTCCATTCTAGGGAAAGGGAAAGGTTTATATTTAGGGATTAGGATAGTTTTTAATTTTTATTTCAAGGTAATAAGATCATTGAGGAAAGATATTATAAAAATATAATTGTTGATGGAGATTTATAATGATAATTAAATCTTTTTATAAAGGTATAAGGTAGGGTTAAATAATGTTGTTATAAATAGTTTACAGGATAAATAAAGAGATAGAATTGTTTGAAAGAATGGAGTTATTTCATGCGCTTAGCGCAGTAAATAACAAGGTAGTTGGGTTAATGTAGCAAGTAAGTTAGATAAACGAGTATTTTAAAATAAAATCCGGTAAGTAAGGGTATTAATCCCATAAGAGTTCAGCCTTGAGCTAATAATGACATATTTTTGTAAGATTAGAGGATTTAGATTATATTACTGTGAGAAAAAACGTGATTATAACATAGATGGATTGGTTTGGTCTATCGTTAGGGAGGTCAAAGCAATAGCACATAAACAAAATTTTCATATTGCTCGCATTCTTTCTAACCTGAGAGTCTGGGAATTTAAACCAAAAACAAGGATATACATAGAAAAAATTACATAAACTAAGAGACCAAAATACATTCTGAAACAAGTAGAAGAATAGAGACGGTATAGAGAGAGTTATCATTTTTCCTAGAGTTGCACTTGAGTTGTCATTCTACAGGGTGTTAAGTATGAGCTCGAGGGTGAGAGTCATCTCCTGTGGTTGATGGAGGTTGGGTAGTAGATAGAATTTGGTTGAGGTTGTCATCCATGTCATTCAACATGTTCTCCATGTTGTTCATTCTGTTTAGGAGTTCTAACATCAAATAAGGAGCTCTTGTTAGGTGTCAACCCTGTCAGTAAGTACCCGGCCCATGAGTGTCTCAGTATGCCATTACAGGTTAATATTCTTAAGCAGAGGCCCTCGCCCTGGTGGAGTTTTTGTTATCATGAATATAATCTTGTGTTTCTCGCTCCACGTGATGATTTGGCACATATCTTCTAGCCTAGCGAACTTGCCCTTTGATGTAAGCGATAGCTCACTACATGACCTCAAGAACGAGACGTTGATAATGGTCCACGATGGCTCCGGTGGAATCCTGAGCATGGGAGGCATGCAGGGAGGGAGGAGTAGGAGAGGGGGGTTGACTCGATCTGCCCCTATGTTCTGCCTCTGTGGAGATGGTGGTGCAACATCGAACCATGACTGAGTGAGAGGTAGGGGCGGCAGAAAGTCGATTGAAAGGAGGAACAAGTCGATGGTGGGTAAAAATAAACTAGATAGAGGTTAACCTTTCTAACTGAAAGTGGGGGGGGGGGGGGGGGGTTAAAATTGTGAGGAGGCTCAGGTGAGGAAACCTGCAACAAAAATAAAGCCAAGCATGGGGACAGAGAGACAAGATCCGAAATTCCAAATCGGAGCAAGAAGAGAGGTTGTGGAAAAGAACCAATCCTGAAGTGAGTTGCAACGGGAGTAAAGGAGAAGACCAAACTTGATTGATAGAGATCCTTGTAAAGGAGAGGCATGGATGATAACCGAAAGTGGAGATCCTAAGGGGTTGATTGCAAGTGCAAACGTCGGGGATTACATGGCGCTTGCAAGCTAGAGTCATTGATAGAGTGTTGCAGGACCCCATGACCATATGCCCTATTTTAAAGGCTTCGAGAATTGGCTGTATTTTTCTCTTAATGATCCAACATGATATGCTTTGCTTCTTTAAATGACAGTGGTGTACTCACCTACATAAAACCATGAATGTGTGCTCGATTCGAAGAGTGTGAGATCTACGAAATGATAGTAGCCCACCTCCTTTCGTACAAATGCCTCTAATACCATAAATATCATCCTCTACTGAGAATTGTGATGGTGGTGGCAGATATGCCATGCAGGTCGCTAGGTGTGGGCATCTTGCCTCCCTCTCATATGATTACTACAGATCATGGTCAATCAGGAAAATTAATTTTGTGCACCCACCTTAGGGAACTTTGTCTTGTTCAACAATGTCCTGACATTCATGCTTCCATTGAGCAACAAAAATTTGTTCCCATAGAGATTCCATGAGCTCTAAAGTGAAGTTGAGCCCTTCATTGGCAAGCATGTTTACCAACTTGTTGCCCTTTCTTAGTATGTGTTGGAAAGCGAGTGCATTGAAGTTTAGGAGTTGTTTTGTGATATTCTCTAGACTAGCCAAAAGTCTCCAACTCCTTTAGCTCGAGTAGCCCCGCCTACCACCATCTATTTGATCTCTGCAAAGAAATGTAGTAAGATCATTTCACAGACTAGGAAATTTGTTTTCCTTATGATTCACCCTCAGGACAAGAAGAAGATTGTGGCCACAAATTCCAAACATGGCTCCTCCGCACAGTAGTAGCAGACGGACAAGGTCATGGAGGAGTACAAGGACATTTTCACCTCACCTGCAGGGGTACCTCTCCATTGTCAGGTTAAGCACTCCATCGATCTGACCCCAAGCGTGTCATTCCCAATGGATCAATATATCGACGTTGTGTTCTGGAGAAGAATGAGATCAAGAGGCAAATTCAGGAGTTGTTGCAGAAAGGGCACATTAGGAAAAGCTCATCACCGTGTGGGAGTCTGATTGTATTGGTACATAAGAAGGATGGGACCTGGAGACTCTATATTGACTATCGGGTGCCAAACAAAATCATTGTCTATAATAGGTACCCAATCCCATGGATTGATGACCTTCTGGACCAGCTCAAGGGGGCCAAATATTCCAGCAATATTAACTTGAAGTTTGGTTAATTCTGATGTGTGGAAGACTGCCTTCAAATCCAAGGAGGGACTTTTCGAATGGTTGGTCATGCCTTTCAAGTTGACAAATGTTACTGCAACCTTCATGAAGTTGATGGATGACATCTTGTGACCCTTCACCAATGCATTTGTGGTGGTGTATTTAGATGACATCTTAATCTTCAACCAAAGTTGGGAATGAACAAGAGGTTAGTCATGATGATAATACATGGAATGAATACTTTGATACAATTGTTATACTTTGTGGGTGTTATAAAGAAGTTCAGTTATAAATTAATGGACGATATAAGTGCATCATATAGTCTAATCTCTAACCTTGGAGAAAATAATGCATGTATCAATTATTTTAGGTTGGCAATGGAATCAGAACAAATGAGGAGTTTAATCATTTTGATAGACCAATACAAATACCTGCATATGGACGTGGCCTACGCCTTACAATTAAATCACGCAAAAAGAAATGGGTGGAAGAGGATATGACAATGGAGTTTGTAAATGAAATAGAAAATCAACACAATGAACAAGAGGTTGGTCATGATGATACTACATGCATAGATGAATAATTTGAGACAATTGTTGTTTTTGGATGTTCCTAAGGTAGAAAATCTAAGAATATGAAATTAATGTGGCTTGTTTTTAAAATAATGTGTTCAAAAATAATATTTTTAATTTATTGTATACATGTATAATGTTGTTTTGTTGAGTAATTTATTGCGTATATCTTTGAAATGGATCCATGTTCTATACAGTAATTGCTATCTAACATTAAATAATGGTTGCATTTAATTATAGGTAAACGATGTTGATGATACACCTATTAATGATCAAGATCCAACTAGACCATTAAGAATTCAACGAGATGATCCAATTCATCCTTTAAACCATACTAGGAGAAGAAGAGAAGCATTGAAGAGAGCACTACCACGTGAAAAATTTGAGGAATTGATGAAATTAGCATACATTGATGACATGCCATCCACTACTCAGAGTAGAGATGTCGATGGAAATGTAATGCATGAAGAATGATAGTAATACGTATCCAAAAGATGGTATTGAAACTAGTAATTGTTCACGAATCCATAAGATTGTAAGGTCATTCTCATTATCATAATCATTGTCATCATCATCACCATCATCCTTGTCATTGTTATTGCCATCATTACATTATCATCATAATCACCATTCATGCCATCATCATCATCATTATGGACATTGTTTGCAATTGTTCATAATTGTAGATGTTGTAAGAAATATCATCAACCCAAAAAATGTGATCAGTGCTAGAAAAGGGTTGTTTAGGACACATTGATATATGTAAGAGAAATAACAACTCTATTTTTGACAGATGATCGATGATGATCATCATCACCACCATTATCATCGTCATTGTCATTTTTATCATCCCCATCATCATCATTAATGTAATTTCTATCGACATTGTTGTAATCATGCATCATCATCATTCATGCCATTATTGTTTTTGATGATGACCTAGATGAAAATGATGATCATGACACCAAAGATAATGCTTATGATTATGACAATGACAACATCTAAAATTGGGAAGATTCGCCAATGTCATTAGCATCGTCATCATCATAATCATTGCCATCATCATCATTGTCATTGTAACCACTATCGTCTTTATCATCATAATCACAATTCATGTCATCGCCATCATCTTCATTTTCATCATTGTCAATATTATTGACATTGTCATCAATTGTTCATAATTGTCAATGCCATAAGGAATATCATCAATGCAGAAAATATGATGAGTGTTGGAAAAGGGATGCAAAAGCGAACATAGAAATGGGGGCAACAATAGAAGTAAAATTGGATGAAAAGTGGATACAACATAAGTAGATGCACAACAACATGAAAAACCTGACACAAAAGTGGATGCAAAAGTAGATGCAGTTGTCAATGCAAACTTGGATGCAACCATGAAGGCAAAAGTGGAAGCAAACATGGGTCCAATGGTAGGTGTAAAACTTGGCACAAATTGTGGTGAAACAAATGTGGATGCAACAACGGAAACAAAAGTATATGCAAAAATGGATGAAACAAAAGTGGATGCAATAGGGGATGCAAACATGGAAGCAAATGTGGTTGCAATGGTAGGCGTAAGATATGGTGCAACAAAAGTGGATGTAACAATAGACAAAAAATATGCAAAATAATATGCAAAAATGGATGTAAAAGTGGAAGCAAACATTGATGCAATAGGCAAAACAAAATTGGATGCAAAAAATGGATATAATGTAAGTAGATGCAAAAGTAGATACAAAACGAGATGCAAAACCTGACATAAAAGTGGATGCAAAAATAGATGCAATATTTGATGCAAAAGAGGATGTGAACATGGATGCAAAATTGGAAGCAAACGTGGATACAACAGTGAGTGCAAAACATGGTGCAAATTGTGGCATAACAAAAGTGGATGTAATGATAGATGCAAAAAAAGAATCAAAGTATGATGCAAATGAAGATGTAAAAAGGGATGCAAAAAGTGAAATTTAAAATGGGTGCAACAGTGGATGCAAAATTGTGTGCAAAAGTGGATGCAATAGAAGTCGATGCAAAAGTAGATGCAAAACGAGACACAAAACCCGATGCAAATCCCGGTCCAAAATTGGATACAAAAAGGGATGCAAAAATAGATGTAGTAGTTGATGAAAACCTAGACGCAAATGAGGATGCAAACGTGGATGAAAAATTATAATCAAAAGTCGGTGCAAAAGGAGGTGCCAAACTAGGCGCTAATTGTGGCACAAAAATATTAGATGCAATAGTGGGTACAATAATAGATGCAAAAGAGGATGTAAATATGGATGCCAAACAAGAGGGAAAAGTGGATGCAACAAAAGTAGATGCAAAATTTGATGCAAAACTAGACACAAAACTCGATGTAAAACTTGGCGCAAAAGGGATGCACAAATGGATGCAAAAAATGATTTAAAAAAGGATGCAAAAAAGGATGCAAAAGTCGATGCAAAAGTTGATGCAAGTGTAGGTGCAAAAAGTGGATGCAAATGAGGATGCAAAAGTATGTCAAACAAAATTAGGTGCCAAACTTGATGCAAAACCTGGAACAAAACCTGGTGTAAAGGATGACACAAAACTTGGCATAAAATTTGGTGCAAAACGTGGTGCAAAACCTATTGCAATACCTGGTGCTAAACTTGGTGTAAGATTTGGTGCAAAACTTGATGCAAATTTTGTGTCAAGTTTTGCACCATATTTGATAAATGGATGCAAATAGCACCAAAAATGGGCTCTAGATGCAAAAAAAGAAGTAAAAAGGGACGCTAATCGCTGGTTTTGTTGTAGTGTTAGTTACAAAAGGGCTAGGTGCATACTTGACCCTGAGTCACTAAAGCTGATCCTGCTCAGAGGAGTAAGGGAAGATCTTCTGGATACCTTACATTTGTTAGCAGCAGGAGATATCTACCAATTACCCTATGAGGATATCAATATTGTCTTTAGAAACCATTCTAGGGCAGCCATGAAAAAGGGTAGGGGTAGTCAACCTATGGCCAGTACATCATCTTCCAACTCATCCATCAAGGGTGAAATTGGAAATATGCTGGAAGATTTCAAAAGTGACATGCTGCAAACCCTTGCCTTGCAATTGGACACCATGAACATCAAAAGGAAGCAAGAGGAAGCAGAGAGAGCCTTGGCCATCTTTTGTCCTAGATGCACTAGGAGGCATCCTAGGAACGAATGTCCATTGAACTATATTGAAATTTGCTCGGTCTGTGAAGAAAACCAATCCATAGACAGGTGCCATTCTTTACCCGGAATCAAAGCTGTATATCAAGGAGCTAAAGGGGTCACTGAGTAGCTTTGCTACATCAACCAAAGGAGACCTCCCGGGCCTAGAACATACCAGCAAGGTATGCAAGGGTCATCCCATGCATATTACAACCCCAACCAAACCACAACTATACCTTCATGGGGACCCCTTGCTCATCCCTCCTAGTCTACACCCCCTCCTTGGTCCTATGCATCTTAGTATCATTCTCAGCCAGCCAGCCAGTCATTTCAACCTTACGCTCCACCACAACCTCAGTGGAATACACCACTCTAGGGGTGGAGGCCCCAATACAACAATTCTCCAGCTCTATTGCCTCCACCACCTACCCAACCACAACTCCTACACTTTTCTCCACCCAAGAAACCCTAGATGCCTACCTAGCCAAATCCGAACCTGAACAATAGGCAGGCTCAACAAGTATACAGTGGAGAGACATCATATCTAGCTTATGTTGTAGAAATCCAGGAGATCAACCTAAGATCTGGGAGAGTCCTCCTGGATAACCAACCTCCCCCTCCACATAGGGAGGTAGAAGAAGAAAGAGAGGAAAGCAACCTTAAAGTAAATCCACCCTTTCCTAAGAGATTAGCCCAACCACTCCAGCCTACTCCAAAAGAAACTAAACTTCTGGGAGAATTGAAAAATCTATGTGTAAAGATCCCCCTTCTCCAGGAAATAAAAGATGTTCCCATTTACAATAAGTTTATTAAGGAGAAATTCTTCAAGCATCCAGGAAGAAGAAAAAGGGATGCCCCTACTATTAATTTCATTGGGAAACTGTCCGACTTAATGTTGGGGAAGGTAATATGTTTGAAATATTTGGACCCTGGAAGCCTTGTAGTAGATGTGCACATCAATGGCATCATCGTCCCACACACTCTGATCGATCTTGGGGCTGCCATTAATGTGATGACCAAGGAAACCATGCTTAAGACCAACCTTCAAGGGTCATTGAGGAAGACCACAACAGTTCTACAACTTTCAGATCGTTCCACAGTCACCCCTGAGGTAATTGTGGAGGATATGATGGTCTCCATTGACTCCTGGGAGTAACCTGTAGATTTTCTAGTTCTCCAGCCTAAGGCTAAACTTACTAGTTATCCTCTCATCCTTGGGAGGCCATGGTTGGCCACAGCCTATGCTTACATTAGCTATAGAGCTAGGAATATGACCATCAAGAACGGGCATATGTCCAAACAGTAAGTCCTATAACCTCCTGCTCAACCTTCTCTAGAACATGATTTACCTTTATGGTTGGATGAAGAGGAAGAAGATGAGGTTTATTCCGCCCAACTTTATGCTTTGGAAGCAACCATATGAGGAGAACAACAAGATGAGGATGACTTAATTGAACACTTGCTCCAAAGTCTAACTCTTGGATCATTACCATTGGAAGAAGAAGTAAGGGAAACCCAAAAAAGTCATCCAATTGACTTATGCTTGGCTGATCCCAACCCACTTCGTGTCAAAACCATAGAATTTTGCCCAGAGAAAACCTTGAAATTAATCCATCTCTTTCTGCTCTCGAAGAGGAAAAGCTATGCAACATGATAAGAGAAAACCTAGAAGCCTTCGCTTGGAGTTACAAGGAAATGAAAGGAGTGCACCCCTAAGTGTGTACTCACCACATATACATCAAAGAAGGTTGCAAGCCGGTCCAACAACCACAAAGGAGGATCAATCCAACTCTTAAAGATGTAGTCAAAGAAGAATTGCAAAAACCACTAGATGCAGGATTCATTTACCCTATCTCTGACAATGAGTGGGTCTCTCCTTTACTGTTAGTTCCCAAGAAAAATGGCAAGTGGAGAATTTGTGTCGATTACAGGGAGTTGAACAAATCCATAAAGAAGGATCATTTTCCCCCACCCTTCATCGACCAAGTGCTAGACGACCTGGCAGGGAAAAAATTTCTTTCCTAGATGGATTCAATGGGTACAACCAAATCCAAATCTGCCCAGAAGACTAGGATAAGATCACATTCACCTGTCCTTGGGGTACTTTTTCCTATAGGGTCCTTCCTTTTTTCCTATGCAATGCCCCTACCACTTTCCAGAGAGTAGTCTTGAGTATTTTCGCTGAATTAGTACATGATGCAGTGGAAATTTATATGGATGATTTTACACCTTATGGCTGTGATTTTCAAGAAGCCCTGACAAACCTAGGTAAAGTATTGCACAAATGCATTGAAATGAACCTGTCTCTTAGTTCGGAAAAATGTGAATTCTTAATGACTGAAGGGACCGTGCTAAGTCATTCAATATCTCAACAAGGATTGTAGGTGGACCCGAACAAAATAAAAATCATCCAAAAGGTCCCACCTCCGGAAAAGCAGAGAGATGTCAGGAGTTTCTTAGGCTTAGCTAGATACTACCGAAGGTTCATAAAGGACTTCAGCAAGTTGGCATCTCCTTTATTTGGGTTGTTGGCCAAGGATTCTGAGTTTATATGGTCAAAAAGCTGTCAAGAGGGCTTAGACATTCTAAAGGATAAGTTAACCACTGCACCAATTCTCCGAGGCCCAAACTAGGCCCTCCCTTTTCATATTCATGCTGACACCTCACACAAAGCCATAGGAGCAACCTTAGGTTAGGTAGAGGAGAAACTACCTTATGCCATCTATTTGATAAGTAATAACTTGTTAAAGGATAAGCTAAATTATACAGTGACCGAAAAGGAACTCATGACTGTTGTGCATTCATTAAACAAATTTAGGCATTACATTACAGGTTATCAAACATTTGTGCATATTGACCATGCTGCAATCAAATATTTAATGAATAAACTAGATGTGAATGCTCGAATTATAAGGTGGTTGCTTTTATTACAATAGTTTGATCTAACCATTGTTGATAAGCCTGGTAAAGAAAATGTTGTTGCAAATTTTTTATCTAGGGTGAATCTTCCAGTAGGTGAAGAAGGAATGGTGGATGACCAATTACCAGATGAGCACTTGTTTTCGATTTCAGTTCTCTCTCCATGGTTTGTTGATATAGAAAACTATTTGGTATCAGCACAATTCTCACCAAACTTTCCCTCCAAAGAAAAGAGCAAGATAGTCAGGAAAAGTTCCCCCTTCACCTGGATTAGGGGTGATCTTTTCAAACTTGGCCCAGATCAAATCTTGAGAAGGTGTGTAAGGGAAGAGGAAGTTTTTGACATCCTTCGGACCTGTCATGATGGGCCTTGTGGAGGTCACTTTGCAGGAAAGAGGACAACATTCAAAGTGTTACAAGTACGCTATTATTGGCCCACTCTTCATCAGGATGTGAAAGAGTACATTAGTCAGTGTGATCTGTGCCAGAGGATGGGAAAGCCTACTCCAAGAGATGAAATACCCCTACAGCCTCAAGTGACTTTTGAGCCATTTGACAAGTGGGGCATGGACTTCATTGGGCCTATCAACCCTCCTTCAAAGAAAAAACAATACATTATTGTGTGCACTGATTATTTGACTAAGTGGGCTGAAACCAAGGAAATTAAAGCAACAATAGAAGAGAAGGTGGCTGAGTTACTAAGGGAGAATGTATTCTACAAATTTAGGTACCCAAGAGAGCTAGTCACAGACCAAGGTAGCCAGTTTACCTCCAAAATGATTGAAGAACTGCTCAGCCATCACAAAATCAAGCATAGGACCTCCACTCCCTATCATCCACAAGCTAATGGGTAAGTGGAGGTGACCAACAGGGCACTGGAGAGCATATTAACCAAGGTAGTGAGTAGCAACAAGAAGGATTGGGAAGAGATACTAGTTGAGGCCGCCTGGGCCTATAATACAACATGGAAGACCATCACTGGATTTACACCCTATGAACTGGTCTATGGGAAAAAGGCTTTGCTATCCATTGAGTTTGAATATAACACATTAAGGATGGCAGCCCAACTAGATTTGGATCTTAGTCATGCACATAAAGAAATATTGTTCCAATTGAATGGCTTGGATGAATTAAGAATGGAGGCCCTCCTACATATAGAGATAGCTTAACTTCAGAGGAAGATTTGACATGATAAACATATTAAGGAGAAGCAATTTCAAGAGGGTGATTGGGAATTGTTATATAATTCTAGGTATAAATACTTCAAGGGCAAGCCAAGGACAAGATGGCTCAGACCTTATGTGGTGGAGAGATGCCATGATAATGGTTCAGTGCAAATCAGAACTATAGATGAAGAAGCCATTCCATTGCTTGTTAATGCACACCGATTAAAAATGTACAAGAGGCCTTTATCAAAGAAAGAGTTCATTGACACTATCAATAAAACAATGATGATGGTGGAGCAAGTTCCAGCTCTTCCCTCATCAGGTCACTAAAAAAAAAGAATAAGGACTCAGGTGAAAACCTCCATGAGGCGCCTGAGTCCCATCTTTGGGTTGAAAACCTCGTGAGGTGGCCCAATGATGAGAAAAAAGTAGAAAGAAGAATAAGAAGATCCCTGGGTTAAAAACTTCTTTGAGGCAGCCAGGGCAAACATCTACGGTGAAAACCTCCCTAAGGCAGCCTAGGTGTTTTTCAAAAAACAAAAGAGAGAAAAAGATATAATTGTTATTTATAGGTGGGCGAGAAAGACAGTCAAGGGGAAAAAAGAGGATCCAAAGGGAACCCTGCCTCACACCTATCCATCTCCTCCACTCCTTACCATGCATCCCTCCATCATTTCTATCGTTTTCCACTCCACTGCTTCAATTTATGCATAGACTATGTTTCTACAAGATCCCTTGTATTCCTACAGGATCCCCTAAAAACCTACAAGATGATCTTGTAGGAATTATAGTGGCCTGGAAAACCTACAGGAAGAAATCCGAGGGCACATGGTAGGTTTGTTAGGTCCCTAAAATTCATCCTAAACATGATCTAACCCCTCACCTCATCCATTATCATCATCCCTGCACTCACCATTCAAATAAAAAAGAGATCAGTTTCTGCCAGTTATAAAAAAAAAGAGAGAAAAAAAAGGAAAAACAGAGGAGAGTAAGAGCATTACCTGAATGTCCCTTGCTCCACACACACTCCTACTCCCTCTATCCATTCATTGCACCATCCTCACAACCCAACCAACAACATGATTAAGGAATTCTGAGGGAGAAGTAGCTATAGGACATCCTGTAGGAAATCCTGTAGCAGCCTATCCCACAGGATGTCAATCATCAGCTACAGGTCTTCACTAGGATGATCCAAGAGCTCCACAGTAGTAGCAACATCAGATCTTTAGTCACAGACACCTACAAAAGCCAAGAAAACATTAGCAGATAGCAAGAGGAGGAAGAAGAATGACCATGCAGCAAATAAACAATGCAACACCTCTGATCTTTGACAACTGCAGCATGGCATCGAAACCACAGGTAAGTATCCCGCTCACTCACTCATATGCATCATCTGATCAAAAGTTGTAAGGGTTATGAGATAGTTGGTTTATAAGTGAAAAGGTGGCCAGTTAACTTGGCCACCTTCGTTCAGTCATCACATGCAAGACCAGGTGTCCTCTCACACGTGCCTGCAGTCAACTCAAAGACAGAAGAGCAGTAGGACAAGAAGTGGTTAACTACGGATCTACAAGGTGGGAAGTGATTACGAGGAGTGGAAATGATGAGGTGGTAGTGGGGACCAATGGTCCAAAAATTGCAACGTACCTCTGCTTCTATCACACCTCGTCACCCCGAAACACCATAAAGGGAAATAAAACATCATTTTCATGCACTCATGCATTCCACCTCCTCGAAACTCCCTCACTCAAGTTACTCTCATAACTCTAGCCACCCACCGGAAGCAAGGATCCATCGTTCTACAAGATAATTTCTATAGGAGCATGCACATGCATTCCTACAAGAACAATCTATAGGATAGAGTCTACAGGAGCAGTCTACAGGATACATAGAGGCAGTCTACAAGATAGGCAGAGAAGAGATCAAGAGGGGATATCATGGGAATTGTCCACTGCCACCATTCTAAAGAGGTAGGCTATAAAAATCCATCCCCATTTACAAGCAAATGAACTAGAAATGCTCTGAAATCTAGTGAATTTAGAAACTGTGGGAGGTGAATTACATACATAGTAAACTCTGTTTTCCTCATGAAATTAATTTTTTTTTGTTTCAACCCTCCCATTTTCTCCTCAAGCCTCACAAGAAAGATGACAAGAGGTTTTAATAGGAGAGAAACCACAAACATTGTGAGGATACAAAAACACCTCTAAGTGCTTGAAATATTTACAAGACACGGCTGGATAGGGTTTTTCGAGAAATTCACAGGGTATGATGATGAGGTGGCTCAAGAAATTGCTCATTCCCTCACTCCACACAGCATAATCCATGCCACTGTTTTAGTTAGAGGCCTCACTATATATGTCACCCTAGAAATCATTAGTAGGGTCACCACACTTCCCTTAGGAATTCCATGGAGAAAAGAAGACAAAGTAGAGAGTCAGGTGGCAAAAAGGAAATTCTTTTTAGAAGGTGAAGAACACACAAAGGATAAAAATGGAGTAAGGAGGGACGTTTTTCCATACCCATGGAGTGAGGTAGGCTACCAACTCATCAAATATATCTCCTATGAGGGTAGATATAGTGTTGTTTATGGATACCATTTTAGTATCCTTGAAGAATTAAGATTTTTGGTAGAAACGCCAATTCACCAAAGACTTGACATACCCTATTTCTTGATCCAATCACTCATAGACTCCAGCAACAAAGTGAAGGAAGGGAATTCAAAACAATTGGCTCACCATGGGTTGATCAGGATCCTCATTGAGGATGCCCTCCAGAACCTCGGAATCCCTATAACATGGTCAGTCTTCAGAGACTTGCCAGTAGAGGATGACAACAAAAGCCTCACTTATGATTTTAGTCCTTCTGTCACTGAGGAGGAGGCAAAACGGGAAGAGGAAGATACAGAGTTAGATAAGGATGAGATGGATGAAGAAGAAGAAGCTGACATAGAGGAAGATGATGAAGTAGTAGAAGAAGAGAGATAAGAGAAGGAGGATGATGATGAAATAGAGGAGGAAACTAAGGAAGAAACTGATGGGGATGAGGAAGAAAAACAGGTGGAAGGAGACAAGAAAAACATAGAGGAGGAAGGCATTGAAACATAAAAAGAAGAACACAAAGAGGAGTCACCTAGGGTGTCTCCAGAGGCTAATGAGAGGGAGGTACCAGCTACCCTCATTGCTCTCAACACCATAGTCAAGCAAAAAGGGAAAAGAAGGAGGCAAGCCCCACTATATTTTAGAACAAGAAAGAGCACAAGAATCAAACAAGGGAAGCCACAAATATCCACAAAAACTCCTATTGAGATTGAATATTCCCCTACACCAAGAGACAAAATGCCTTCCCCTAAGTCACCAATTACCTATGTAAGGAGGCCTAGTACCAGATCAACTTCCTTAAAGGGTAAGGCCATCCTACAAGATCCACAACAAAACCTACAGGAAGCAAAAACAGTCCTATAGGATACTCCGCAAAAACTACAGGAAGCACAGAAATTGGAAGGCAAGGTAGGGGAGCAGTAAGAAACAAAATAAGAAGACCCTCAAACAAAGGAACCAAGCCCCCAACCTACCTAGACTCCTACTATCGGTTTATTGAATGAGGCAAGGTGATACCTCAAAAATTTGCCATCCCATTGTTTTTCGAACTTGAGAAGGAGAGGGCCAGAACCCACCGATGGATGAAAATCACCAAGTCAAAAGTGGTGGAAGACATTGGGCACATGGAAGAGAAGCTCAAAGAAATGGGCAAAGAGATAAGTGGCTTAAGGGACATAGAAGCAATAATGAGAGATCAAATTGAGAGGAAAAATGCATGGTTGAGGGGACAACTGTAGGAAAGGGAGAACCAACTATCATGTATGGCCAACCTCTCCTTGGAGGCCATCCAGTGTAGGATTCCAGCTAAATCCTAGGCTCTTTACCTCAAATAACAATGGCTGTAGTTTCAGGTTAAAACACTAGCACAAATGGGAACCATGCCATTTCACGACTACATGTAGTTTATTGATGTTTGTGATTAAAGTACACTAGAGGATAGGGCCAAAATGGCTGAGTTTTACTTACACAACATGGCCCTCATAGACATGAATGTTTGGGACCCTAATGCCAAGCTAGGAGATCTACAATTAATGGCTTTGGCATCATGGATGAACCATGAGGAGTCAAGGGCTGCAGAGATGAAAAGAATATTGGCCAGAGAGAAAAATGAACCTCTTTTCATCAGAGCTGAACAATCAAATCCCATGGCCCTAATCAGCACCCATAATCTGATTGCAAATGATCCTCAGTTGGCACCTAGATATCTTGCTGCCCAAGAGCAAGAAATTTCACATTTTGAAGATATGTTTAGGTTGCTAGGAGATGATAGTATACATGCCTGCCTAAGGAGATGGAACACACTACCACACAGCTTGAAGATCAGAGAATATCACTCCCCTCAAAGGTTGAGAGAGGCACTCAACAGGACACCTATGTATAAGAAATCAATGAAAAGGTTGAAGGTCAATTGGATAGGCCTAAAACTCAGTCCACCACTACTCCTAGGGATGCTAGAAGGGAGAAAAGAAGAAGAGGAAAAGAGGCAGTGAGAAGAAGTAGAAAAGAAAGTAGGCTTCTATGAACAAGAAGAAGAGACCATAGCAGAAGCCATGGGATGTCAGAGATGCTACCGGAGCCATGAAGGACACGGAAATTAACTAAGTTTCTTAGAGGATGAGCAACACTTTCAGTAGGGGGGTGATGATGAGCCTCATCATTGGGTAATTATATGGGCATTAATTCACCTCCTACCTTAGTCAAACCAACTATTCTCACAACTTATTGCATACTTTTGATCATATTTTGTTTATGAGATGAGTTAGAGTTGGATATTTTGATTTGTGGTCTAATGTGCATTTAATGCAAGATTAAAGGATAAAATAAAGGAATTTTGGCAAAGACCTTGGCCAAAACTTGAATGGGACAAGGGAGAGGAATTATAGGAGGTAAATCCTCCTCATTTACTACCCCTCCATTCGAATATTCCTCCATCAGCTCGGAGTGCAAACAACCAAATCATGAGGACTAGAAGGCAGCTGAGAAAGTGGAAGAAAAAGCACCGGTTTATTTCGAGTTTGGGAGCCGAGCCTCCCTAACTTTGAGGAATTCGTTGGAGACTTCAAATGTATAAGTAGAGAGGACTAGGACCTCAGTAGGATTCGGATTTTTGATAGTAAAACTATACTCTATTTTCGAGCTGCAAGACTTGTGACAATCTTCGATGTAATCCATGGTTTTGATAATAAAAATGAGTTTTGTTTTGAGCCAGCACTGAGCTAATTTAGAGGGCTGAAGCTTTTGGGTTAGGGCCCAACCCTAGCAACCGAGGCTCCTATTTATTGTACATGTATGCTAGCATAGATTCATGGTTTAATTGTTCATTTGCTTAAGTAGCTGCATTTCCATTACAACAGTGTAGAGTAGATTGGTTGTATTTTAGTTTGCTTCCATTTGTGCCTTCTTTCAATTAGCAGGTTAGAAAGGAGAAAAAGATCACTGTAAGGTTGTCAGCAGGTGTCTCGGCCTCACCTCCTCCCTCTGGACCATGACTTGAGGAAGAGACCCTTCAACAACCCCAAAAACACAAATTTCTAGTTCTTGCATGAGCTTTGGAGTTTGTTATCTTGATTCAGTACTTGGTTCATTTCATTGTCATCTTTTTCCATTACTCTATTTCTGCAATAAGATCTCACTCATGTTCTCATTTCCTTCAGCACTTTCTTCATGCATCATGTGGGCAATTGATTCATGCTTTTCTAGTTTATGAAAATGTATCTTGTTGTATAGTTCTTGGAAGACACACGTGTTTTAAGCACTGTAGGTACTTTAGGAGGAGGTCTAGACTTCATCACCAGCATCCATCTTCCACCTCATCCACCTCAACCATCTCTTGTTCCACCATCACCCTCACTAGTTTTTTGTCCTTTTTTATTGAAATTCCCCTAGACACATTGAGTGAATCTAGCCATCTCTTCTCTTGGATATTGACTCATGAGTGTTCCTAGACCTTCTAACACCCTATCCCGCTCATCACACACCCTTTCCAAGCTTCCCAACACCTCCAACACCTCACAATTAGCTCTCAGTTGTATCTTGTAGGTTTCCTGTAATTCCTACAAGATCATCTTGTAGGTTTCTAGTACATCCTATAGGTTTTCCTAAAATGCCCTGTTTTGAGGCCGAATTGATGGGGAACCTCTAGGAAGTCACAAAAATCCCCCTAGGACCCTTCCACACCATCTGACCACTCCCTAAACCTTCTAGCCATCTTCAACCACCCCCCATCCACCTGTCACATCCACAAGAACAATTAAATTGCATGCTTCATTTTACCAAAGAAAACTAAAAAAATGAAAACAGATTTAGTTTAGTTTTCTTACTTACACATTAATATGGTTTGATGCTCTTTACTTCTATAAATTAGATAGAAGCATTAGGTTAGTGTTGATTTAACAATTCTTCTTAGCATATCTTTTTAAATGGTTAATTAGGATATGGTGTGATTTAGCATTACATATTGTTTTCCTCATTACTACAGTAGAGTAGCTCTCTTAGAATAATTTTTCTCTTCTTCCATCAAAGAATCAAGATTCTTCTGACTCTATAGAAGCCTAGCTTGGAACCCCTAGGGTCTCTCGCCGGATGAACAATGACAACAGGCAGGACCTTCACTTTTACTTGTGCATATAGCACTGCCACCTTCAAGTTTGTATGAACCCCAGGTTGATAAGTAAAGCTGGTATCCCAAGAGTTGCAGCATCTTTGTTGCAATATTGGCACTCATCACAGAGTAGGATAAAGGCTTTAGAGATCAAGACATTCCAGATCTTCTATAAAAAACCGTAAAAAATCTTAGTTTTTTGGACCAACGCTACTGTAATGGTCAAAATCCATGCAGAGAGGGTCTTCAGCACGACTGTAATCAACAAAATTCATGTTGGTAGTGCTTTCTCAGGAAAAAGGGTGTTGGGCGAGAAACATTTAGGAGAAAACAAACAAAGTGGAACAATGATCTAGATTTGACACTCTAAACCGCAAATCACTCAGAATGTGGATCCATAATCAATCAAAGTTATGGAGCGCTAAGAGGTTGGCCAAACTTATCAAATGAGACTAAAAACAAAATGAGGTTTTAAGGGTTATGTACTCCCTAGTGGAGTCACCATTTTGTTGTGCAGACAATCCTTTCTGCGGACAAAAATGATCCCTTTAGTCCTACGAGAGGATCTAGAAACTACAAAAGACAATTACATGCACTCTTTCCTAATTCATGCTAGAAAATACAAAGGAGGATAGGTCTCATACCTCTCTTTGATGTTAATACCCTTGATGTCGACCTTGACTCTTTGGCTTCCAAGCTCACGATCTCCTCTTCGCTGGTGTAGATGAGTATCTGTAACAAATATCAAGTGGATACAAAAAAACCATGTAAAGAATAACATTTTATAATACAAATTATGTAAAAGATCAAGGAGAATTATAATAAATGGACAATAATTGACACATTTATGGAAAGAAAACATATATTTTATTATTAATAGATGAAAAAGGGAGCATTACAACCAATGAAGCCTTGATGTTGGAAGCCTCCTTCAAGTGAGATTCCAAGCCCATGCTTTAGGCTTCAAACACCTTTTCTCCTTTGCAAATGGGCATCATTTGGGCACAATTTATAACTAGGATGGAAACCAACCAACCAACAACCAACCATTAGTGGATGGTGGGAAATTCATTTATAGGGAAGGAGACGAAGTTGAGGATCCATGAAAAGAGGGAGGAGTTCCACATCCCAAGGGAAAGATACATGGAAATAGGATCTAGTGCCAACAATGGGAGGTCTCATTCCAATATTCATCTACCTAAAACCACATCATCGTTCTTGAGCTTTCTAGTAAGGGAAGATTCTCCTCATTTTGGGAAAAACTACCGGAAAAGGACCAGCGCAGATTTTCCTGGTAAAAGTAGTGCTCATAGCGTTATTCATGTGTTATGCCAAAGGTTACCAACACAAATTTACGTGATTGTCACACGGAATCTGTCAAAAGTGCGGACACAAACGACCTTCCTAGAAGTCTAAGACATTCTAATGACAAACAAGACAAACTAGAACTATCCTTCTCTAAACATGCATTGTGATATGAGAAATCAAGTGTTTTGTTCTTACCTTTGTCCAAACGCTGTTGTAGAAGTCCAAGCTTTGTTGATCTGGATGAGCTCCTCCTTTTCTCCAAAACCTGCAATCACCAACAGTCAAACAATTAAATAGCACCTGATTATAACATAAAACAAAGCATATTCAACATATAGACCAAGGAGTACATGAAATAACCCATAAACAACAAGTTATTGAGAAGAATGGACCAATTTGCATTAAAGGTAATCAAAAGGAACCATTACAACCTGAGCCTTGGTGTTGTGCAAGCTCCTTCCAGGGTCCACAAGAGTCTTCCTCTACTTTGACAAAGCTCACCCACTTCCAAATAGAACAAGCAAAGATGGCAATCTCTCCTCACAAGCTTCTAAATGGGAGTCCTAATTCCTGCAGCATTTACCCTTAGAAATGTATAGCTTTCAACCTCTCCTCCTTCTGGCCCAATGCCTGTATTTATAGTGCTCAAGAGGAGGTTAATCAAGTCCACCATCAATGGGATAATCCCCTCTTTGGGTGGGATAGCTCCCTTATTGATGGGATAAGTTCCTCTTTGATAGGAGTGCATGAACCATCTGGAGGCGCCCAATACACGTCGAACAACCTTCTAGAATTCTCTAGAAATGACCACAAGTAACTTTTTAAAGATGAAACTTGCGCATTCTAACCTTTACAGGGGGACGCACCTGTCCCTTTACATACAGAGCGTCTTTGGATGCAGCTTTTGTGAACATTGGGAGCGTCCCCGCAGGTAAGGTTGAGAGAACCTGCGTCCCCAGAGATAAATACATTTATACAAGACTTTCTCTCTTTTTTGGAGTTTGACATGGAGAGCAGAGGCATAAGACTTGCCTAAGAGGGTAGCATGACTGTTGATTGAGCCATACTAACTGTAAATAGTCATGGTGACATTTTTTAGTGTAACAGTGATGAAAGTATTGTTGTCTTGCAAAAAGAGGTTTTTGAAAAAAATCTTCAAAATGCTTTCAAGGAAAATTTTCTTCCTTTTCTTCAGGGATGTTCCAAACATGTTTCATGGTGAATACATTATTTGTGCCAACTTTCATCACTTTGTGACACTTGCGACATTGACGATACAAATTGTGACACTTTAGGATATGAGACTGGGAGTTTGACAAAATACTGTATAACAGAGAGCCATACATAAATACTGTCATATTGCATGATTATAACCAACATAATAGAAATAGAAATACCAAGGATACATTAGCAATATAATCCACATATAAACCAGTATATTACTCATGAGATAACAAGGAGAAATAACCTCATATTAATGATGCAAAATCCAGCCCAGTATGAGACCCCCACGTTCCACCCGACTATAGAATGGCTGAGCCAAATATCTCTCCATCCATTCATCCATGTGCCATATTCGAAGCATGAATGTGGGATCTCATAAAACACATCAATAAAAAAACATCCAGGGCTTCCAGAGGCCATCCACCTTAACCCATCAAACAGTGATTCCACCTCACGGTTGGACATCACAAAACCATCACCGGATTGGTCTCTACCCAAGTTTTCCAAGGCTCCATAGTGTTTGTTCCAACCCGGCTTCAAGGACTAGTAACTCAACCCATAGCTTTTGATGGGCTTCTAGAGCGTTTGTCCAACCAAGGCTTCCAAGAATACTAACTCAACCAATAGTTATCGTCGGGCTTCCAGAGTGTTTGTCTAACCAAGGCTTCCAAGACTAGTAACTCATCCCACCAAGGGCTTCCAGAGAATTTGTCCAACCAAGGCTTCTAGGACTAGTAACTCAACCCAAGTTGTTACAGGGCTTCCAGAGCATTTGTCCAACCAAGGTTTCTAGGACTAGTAACTCAACCCAAGCTGTTACAGGGATTCCAAAGAATTTTCCAACCAAGGCTCTGGGAACTAATAACTCAACTGAAGCTAAAGGAAACATGAGAATGAACTAGAAAAATAAATAAATAAACCCACAACACCATGGCTATCTAGGAAATGGAAAGGCTAGGAAAATCCACAGTCAATCTAGGCAATCCTCCATGCTAATGACAAATCATAACCAAGAAACCACATGCATGTGCCATGAATGCCAAAACTAGTGAGTAAAACATACATGCAACTCGGTACTTGCAAGAACAACTCATTGTAGTTTCTAATCTTAATGTCCTCTTGCGCTTTCCTACTCTTCCTTTGCCTTCTTTCTCCACAACTCCAAGTATGCCACACTCTCCAAGAGTGCTCTAAGAAAATATAAGTGTCCAATAGTATAAGAGAGAGAGATAGAATAGAGAGAGAGAGCTCCAAAACTAAACTAACCAAGCTTACCCACTGACCCTCAGAAGCGTTTTTATTAATAAGGCCTCTAATCTCTTCAATTTCCATTATTTTCCTTCAATTTCCTCCTCACATGCAAACTGTAACCTTTCACCTTCCTTTTCTCCTAATTTCCATTATTTTCATAAATAAATGCCAATAAATGCCTCATGCCTTTCCAAAGCCTTTGCCATTTCCATTGCCAATTTCCTTAGCCATATTAAACTGAATGAACACCCACTAGGATATTTTTCCCACCATTCAGCTTGGAATACGTGTCCCACGACCATGGTCTTATATATATTTTTACATCAAATTTTACCAGGGTTGTTACAGAACCCTCCCCCTTGGGGGAACACCCTCCTTAGTGTTCAATAAAAAACATGCTGCCCATGGAGCTTTATAACACAACTCGTTGTAGTATTTACAATGACCATCTGGTAAAAAATGACAAACATACCATTTATTGGAGCTTTATAACACAACTCATTATGGTATTTACAATAATTACCACATACACATTTTCTTCAACCAACAAATAATCATACTACCTATGGAGCTTTATAAATCCAACTTGATACAATAGTTACAATAATACACACATATACACATATGCAAATTTTCTCAACCACAAAATAAAAGGATACGATGTCTGCAATAGCAACAAGGGAATCCAAAGGCTCACACCTCCACCCTCAATATATACCAGGATTCACCTCCCTCCCAGGAAGTACAGAATCCACTGCAAGGTCAAATCTGGATCCAATGTCCAGCGCTACAATCCTACACCACTTGTCCTCTCAGTGAATAGTTACCGACTCATTGTTCTAGGGCACACTCCCAATGTGCATCTGATTCCATCTAGAAATTCTAATGACAAAAACAAATCCATCCCCTACCTTCCCTTCTCTGCTACATAGTCCCTCAGGCAATCCAGTCACCCCCTTTTGTGCAGTCACACACCTTCCAAGTTCTGCTGGCACACCCATATCGGGTAGTTCATCCCTTGGAAAGGCTTCCTCACATCAGAAGATACAAAAACCAAGGCATATCCCTGCCTCAAAACCATCATATCAGTGATAGGATGCTCATGCCATACTGCTACCTATTCCAATTCATTTTGTTGGTGTTGCTAATTCTTGCAGACGGTTTCAACCACCCAACTGGGCATTTCCGTGATCCTGTACCATAAACATAACTTCCATTAGATTAAAATAAAATAAAATAAATTCAAATCATACCTCATTGGTAGCTCGTCAATAAGGTACACTTTCAATATTGTTTACTTCATGTCACAACAAGTCAAACTAGCATCTTTGACAAAATCATCATGTATAAATATATCACATCAAGTTAGCTCAAAGCACAACCATCATAGAACAAAATCATAAATCACATGTAACCATCACAAACCATAATCATAATTCACATGCATAATAAAACTGAAATAAAATACTGATACTTATCCTTTAATCAATCCTTAGCTTCTACCTTTGTCTTTATTCCATACACACTCTGGATCAGTTTCCACACCCAACAAACATCCAGTGCCTTCTCCTCAAGCATGTGCACATATACATAGTGTGTATCACACACATAAAACCACACATGACATACAACACCATGAAATAAATGCACCTATACCTGACATAAAATGCATACACCTACACCCAGTGTACGACACAACACATATACGAACATAGAGTACAACAATGAATACATATGTCATGATACCGTGACTACACAATGCACATACATAGTACTGCATTCCCGCAACACAACATGTACGACATGTGAACAATAACACATGTACACTAGTATCATATGTACAACATGTACACAAAAACACCTATGCAACATGTGCAGAACATCACATGTACACGACACCACCTACACAACATGTACATAATGCCACATGTACATAGTACCACCTATACAACGTGTAAACAACGCCAAACGTACACAACACCACATGCATGACATGTACATGACACCACAAGTACACAACATCATATGCACAACATGTACACAACACCACCTACACACAACACCATTTGTACAACATGTACACTGCACCACATGCTCACAGCACCACTTGTACAATCATGTACACAACACCATATGTACATAACACCACATGTACAACATGCACACAACATGATATGTACATAGCATTGTATATAGGAAATGTACATAGCACCCTACTTACATATCATTGCATATCCAACATGTGCACAACACCATATGCACACAATGCCACATATCCATCATGTGCATAGTACAATATATACACAACGCCACATATTCAACATGTACATAGCACCATCTATTCCCAACACTGCATGTGAAATATTCACACAACACTATCTGTACCACCCTGTACATAAAATTGCATAAACAACATGTACACATACTATATATACACCACACCACATGTGCACAATATCATAGATGCAACATGTACAACATATACAACATATGCACAATAGTGGTACCACACATCCAAAAGAACATTAGCTTTACCAAGAAACCTTGATTCGAGTGTCTTATCCATGCTTGTCCCAACATTCCGTGGACCACATTGATTTCATTTCACTGATGTATCCCTCGATCTAGCCTGTCCATAACATAAAAATAATATAAACACATAATATCAACTCAACCACATGATACTGACCTCGTAGATTTGTCAGGACTACTCTCTATTGGGTGCAACTTTTGTACCTATCTTCTATACCTTCTTTGCCCGTTTTTGACCTTTCTCCCTTTGAACCTATAGAACTTTGCATTATAACTGCTTCTTTCTTTATTCTAAACAACATATTTTGTCATCATATTATTTTTCCATTTTTGCTAGATATAATGATGCAATATTCCTTTTTATGGCTAACTGGGGCAAACGTCGGAGAAGTCTTTTGGTTCCTTTCCTCTTTTTCAGGTGCTACTCGTGAGAGAAAGGTTATGAAATGAACAACCACATTGATTGATCTATGAGCATGATGAAACAAATTGTTGTTACACTCTAAGTGTTGTCACAGACTTTGTTGTTACACCACGTTGACATTGTCATAGACTTCTCTGTTACACTGCATTGCTGTTATATTCCGGGTGCCGTTACAAGTCATTTCTGTTACCAAATGTTGTTGTTACATCCCAAACTATTTTTTTACCGTAGGCTACTGTTACACCATAACTATCAAGCCATGGGTACTATTCCACGTGACATCTATTGGAGAGTTACAAATTATCTATTTAGAAAGTGACAGATCTAAGCGGTTATGATTCCAACTGATGTATTTGAACATAACGTGTATTTAGGAAATTGTTATAACAATTTATATTTTATTGATTAGCATGAGAATCGTGAGATTCTCATGACTAATCTGTTCCTAATTTTTGGGTATGTAATTTCTATAAGAGAAACTCAATCCCTCGGGCATGGGGGATGGCACGAAGAGCACTGCTACTCTGATCCGGTAATTCTAAATTATTTTTAATATTAAGACACTGTGGTGATGATATTACTATTATGAGTTGAACTCTTAACTAAGTTCGTGTTCATTCTTGCGCCCTCCTCTTTAACAGGGATTGCAGTGGTAGAGTAGTTGTATATTATTATTCCTTTCTTTCAATATATGTATTGTTTTTGTTGTTGTTGTATAATTTGTAGAATAGATCTGCTTCAATTCCAGATTTATGATGCATTGTTACACAGATTTGGTTAGAAGTATGGTAGTTGACCAACTGGTGTAGTTATCAATACAGTGTGTGGTGTGCCTTTGTTCTGGTAGATGCAAAGTGTGATTCCATTCTTGTAAAGTGTTTTTTATTTCTGATTGAATATTAATTTCTGCAATTGATTCAACAACATTCTTTACTATTTTCCATTTTCATCCTTGGTTGTGGTGTATCAGCACAGATAGTGCAAACTCCTTTGAAATAAACAGACCTACCTTGGGTTGAAAATTAAATGGTTGCAATCTTAGTCAATTAAAGGTGATTAATACAGCACAACATTTTGGTGCCATTGCCGGGGAAGGCAGTTGACGATACAGTCAGCCAAGTTGTTTGTTTGATGATAGAGTGTTCTTAGTCCATAGTTGCTGGGCGGTAAGACGAGAGGTAAGAATCTACGCATCGCTCTAACATACCTGGGCGGGCTCACCACTGTGATCACTAGGGCACTTAGGGTGTGGCATTTTGGTATTTTCTTAAAACGTGTCTTCAACTCTTCAGTTGCTAGGCAATAAGACGAGATGTAAGAACTTGTGCATCGCTCTAACATATCTGGGTGGGCTCACCGCTGTTGAAACTAAGACACTTAGGGTGTGAATTAATACACATAGGGTCCATGTGTGCAATTTTAGGAATAATAGAGATACCAAAAACACCCCCACTCTAATTAGTCATAGGAAAAACAGGTTGTAAAAAGGAAAATAAGAGTGTAGATTTGGGGAGGAAAACATTTATTGGGGAACTGAATTTAAAGCAGAAAAAGAACAGTCCATTTCACACAGGGATACAAGGGAAATAGAGCCACAGAAAGTTGCTACCATATCAAGGCCTAGAGCGTCTGAGTCCACGGTCTCTAGACCTCATCATCCTGCACTCAATATATCCACTCCTAAGATTGGGAATCCAGACCAAGAACAATAGTGGGGAGATAGTGAATAAGGCTTGAGGCAAGAAGGCCAAGGGAAGATTGACGAGGGATATCAAGGGCCTAAACCAAAAGGGCATCTATTCAGCTACCATTATCCATATTTAGGCAGCACAGTGAAATAGCTAGCCCCATGGTAGCTTGATCCATTAGTTACTAACCCCTCACCTATAAGACAATCCCTTGAGCGGTCTGAAGGAGATTCATCACACCAGGAGTCAGGAGGATCAACCATGGGGGATGAAAATACTCAGACAGATGGCACTGTTACTACTTTTGAGTTCCTGATATAAGAGACAAGAGGCGAAGCTCCTATGAAAAATATTCCTTTATCGTCTCTTCCATCTTTTCAAGGGATGGTTGTAGAAGATCCTGATACTTTTTTGTTCGAATTTGATGTTCTATGTAGAAGTTATGATTACACCTTAGATGCTTAGAAGCTGAAACTATTTCCTGCTACTCTAAAAGGAGCAACATTGAGATGGTTTATGGGACTAGGTGCTGGTACTATCCGGACATGGAATGGGATGAAAGAGACATTTCTTTCTAAATATCAGGACTATTGCCGAACTAGGGATTTGAGGGAAGAAATATTTAGGATAACAAAGAAGGAGGATGAAATCTTGGAATATTATGTGGAACGATTCCATTATAATCTACAAAGGCCTAAATTTAATAATCTAACTCCAGAAGTTTTGAAGACCATATTCATAAGGGGAATGAGAGATGACTGCCTGGAACACCTGAATTTACTAGGAAAATGGGACATATCACAAGAAATGTTTGATGAAATAATAAGACTCTGTCTAAGGAGTTCAAGAGGATCGACTAAAGGAAGAAGCTCAGTACGGGATCCTTCGGTTTGAATATAGAAATCTGCAAGTGGAGGAGTAATTAGAGTAGAGATCGGGAATTTATTTGAAAATTTTAAAACCAACCTCCTCGGTACTTTATCTGCTCAGATAACGAAGGAAAAAATAAAGAAGACAAAAGGGGAAGTTGACACAACTTTATCTGTGTTCTATCCAAAATGCAGAGAGAAACATCCCCTGAGGGATTGTGAATTGAACAACATTAGCTTGTGCAATATTTGTGAACTGGAACATTCTATAGGTCAATGTCCAGAGCTTCCCAGAATGAAGGTGGTGCTTAGTGAGTCAAGTGAAGAAATTCAGTCTTCGTATTTAATCGAACCCTAGAGACTATGGCAGCCACATCCCCAAGGTATGTCTCAATATTTCTCTTCTTTTAATTTATGGAATAATGCATATAACACTCAGCAATATCCATGGAAGTACTCTACTCCTTCTCCAGCACAGTTTCCTTCGCCCTAGAAGCAGTGGACTCCCTCTCCACCTATTCAGTATCCTCCATCTCAACCACATCCTTGGAGTCAAACTTGGAGGGGGGATGCCCAAAGTCAAGCCCCCTCTACATTGCTGATGCAGTAGCAATTACAATTTCATCCTTTCCAAACTCTTGTTCCTACACTGCCTATGCGACCCCAATTGCATGTGCAACCTAACCCTAACCCAAATAATAAGGTAGCCCAGAGCATAGAGGCTTCGACTACCTTCTAGACTTATCTTATCACTCCCGTTGGACTTAATGAAATTCAACTACGATCGAGTAAGGTGATTAAATCAAACCACTCCCTTATCATTACTGAGGAGGAATGTGAGTCTTCCAGAGAAGATACGATATATTTTGAGGTGGTTGTTACACCTGTAACAGCTGATGCAGGACAGACTATTACACCTGTAACAGCCAATCCAAGAAGAAATGTTGCTCCTATAACAACCAACTTGAGTAAAGATGATACACGTGTAACAACTGATTTAGTTTTTATAACTCAGGATCCTCTGTATCCCCAAAGATTAATCAAGATTGGAACAACTTCACAAACAGAATCTAATTTTCTTAGGGAGTTGCAAAATTTGCACATACCAATTCCTCTATTGCAAGCTCTTAAGGACCCTGCTACTATACATGTGATGGGAAAACTATCTGAATTGATGATTGATCACCCTCTCTTAGATAGGTATAATGATCCAGGGAACCCTACAATTATTGCTTATATTGATAACCAACCCATAACTAATACACTAATTGATATAGGGGCAGCCATTAACGTAATGACAAAGGAACTTTTTAACACCCTGGGGCTACTTGGGCTTAGACATACACCTACCATGATTGAATTAGTAGATAGGTCCCATGTCAAACCCAAGGGAGTATTGGAGGACGTATTAATCACAGTAGCTTCCTAGAGGTATTCGACTGACTTTCTTATCTTGCAAACCAAAAACAACCTGGGAGGACATCCTTTGATTTTAGGGAGACCTTGGCTGGCCATTGTAGATGCATTTATAGGGTAAATATCTAGATCTATGATGATTTTAGATGACTAGGCTACAAAGAACCTTAATCTTTACCCCCCAGCAAAACCAAATATGGATTTGAGCAATCCCAAGTGGGATGAATTTGATCCCGAATAAGATCTTTCCCTACCGCTCCTTACCCTTGGAAAAGCCCAGTATTTTAAGGATGAGACATAGGATGACATCATTAATGGATTTATTAGCAATTCACTTTCTGTCACTTCTATTGAATAATCAAGGGAGGAAGGTGAGGTAGATGATGTAAAATTTGAACAAATGAGAACCACCCCACATATCGATAGCAATCTAGTTGAAATAGAACTGTGAAAGTATTTTAATATCAATCCCAACTTGTTTGTTGAGAAAAATAAACTGTTGTTACAGCTGTTACAGAAATACAAAAAGGAATTTGCATGGGACTACACAAATATGAAAGGGATTCATCCCAGCCTGTGCACTCACCACATTTATTTGAAAGATGGTTGCAATCCAGTTAGACAACCGCAATGCCACATGAACCCTGCACTAAAGGAGGTAGTGAAAGAAGAATTGCAGAAACTCCTAAATGCTAACTTCATTTATCCAATATCTGACATTCAGTGGGTGTCTCCGCTTGTCATCGCCCCTAAGAAGAATCACAAGTGGAGAGAACTTATAGAGAACTTAACAAAGCCACTCAAAAGGATCATTTTCCTCTACCATTTATAGATCAGGTCCTTGACACCCTCTCTGGGAAGAAGTTTTTTTCATTCTTAGATGGGTTTAGTGGTTACAATCAGATACATATTTCCATAGAGGATCAAGATAAGACAACCTTTACTTGCCCTTAGGGAACTTTCGCATAAAAAGTTCTCCCTTTTGGACACTGCAATG
This sequence comes from Pinus tabuliformis, assembly GCA_031772625.1. Classification (NCBI taxonomy): domain Eukaryota; kingdom Viridiplantae; phylum Streptophyta; class Pinopsida; order Pinales; family Pinaceae; genus Pinus; species Pinus tabuliformis. The sequence continues at coordinate 323,014,769 of CM062814.1, read as the reverse complement.
CGCCATCAACTTTCTAGAGGGAAATACTGGGAATCGTCTCGGATCTGTTGAATGACTGTCTTGAAATATTCATGGATGACTTTACACCTTATGGTGATGCCTTTGAAACAACATTACTTAATCTAGAAAAAGTATTGGAACATTGTGTACAGACTAATGTTTCTTTGAGCACCAAAAATGTCACATGATGATGAATGAAGGGATCGTGCTGGGACACTTCATTTCTGCTGACGGGATCAAGGTAGACCCTACTAAGATAGAGGTAATATTGAAAATCCCAACACCCAAGACACAAAAATAGGTACGTAGTTTCTTGGGGCATGCAGGGTATTATAGGAGGTTTATAGAGAATTTTTCAAAAATTGCATCGCCTCTGTTCTCCTTACTTATGAAAGATGTGGAATTTGTGTGGATAGGAAAGTGTGAGCAGACCTTTTTGAAGCTGAAATACTGTGTATTAGTAGCCCCTGTTTTGCGTGGACCAAATTGGAAACTGTCATTTAACATAGCTGCAGATGCATCTGACGTTGCTGTGGGTGTTGTTTTGGGCCAACTAGAGGATATAATAGCCTACTTTATTTATTACATAAGCAAGAACTTGACTCCAGCTGAGCCCAATTATACAATGACTGAGAAAGAATTCCTAGCAGTAGTGCATGCCATCAACAAGTTTTGACATTATATCACTGGAGTATTTGTACACACTGACCACTCTGCCATTCGTTTCTTAATGAATAAGCCAATTACCAACGGTAGGATTACACATTGGTTATTGTTGTTACAGGAATTTGATATCACAATCTTAGACAAATATGAAAAAGATAATGTATTAGCTGATTTTCTTTCTAGGTTAATTATTGATGACTATTTCATTCCTACTGAGGATTCTTTTCCTAATGAGTATCTTTTTGTTATTTCTACTCACTCACCATGGTATGCAGACATAGCCAATTACCTTGCTACAAGAAAGTTTATACAATTCTTATCCTCCAAGGAAAATAGAAATATCATACAGGAGAGTGCTACTTATTCCTAGATAGAGGGGAATCCCTATCACACTAGACCAGATTTTCAGTTTAGACACTGTGTGAGGGAAGATGAGATTTTTGATACCCTTAAAGCTTGTCACGAGGAACCTTGTGGAGGAAACTTCACAGACAAGCGAATATGATACAAATTCCTCTCGACAGGATATTATTGACCAACAATATTTTAGGATGCTAAGAAGTTCATGAAAGGGTGTGATAGCTGCCAGAGGATGGGCCAATCGTTGCAATTAGATGAGATGTTGTTACAGCCTCAAATAGTCTTAGAACCATTTGAGAAATGGGCCTTGGATTTCATGGGACCAATTAATCCTTCATCTCGACAACAGCCCTACATCTTGGTATACATGGACTACATCACAAAATCGGTCGAGGAGAAAGCACTAACCAGAGCCACAGAGCAGGCTGTTTCAGACATCTTGTTTGAAGACATCTTTGTCCATTTTGGGATACCCAGGGAGATAGTTATAGATGGAGGGCCCCAATTTACATCTCACTTGATCTAGAAGTTGGTTGAAAAGTATAAAATCCATCATTAGAATCACTTCACCTTATCACCCATAAGCAAATTTCCAAGTGGAAAGCACCAATAAAGTCATTGAAGGGGTTCTTACCAAGACCGTGGCTAGCCACCGAAGGAATTGGGTCGATAAACTTCCAAAATTTTTGTGGGCATATAGAACTACATGGAGGAATACTATGAGATTCTCACCATACGAACTTGTGTATGGTAAAAATATCTTGTTCCCTATAGAGTTCGAAATCAAGACATTTAGAACAGCATTGCAGGTAAATTTGAATTGGCTACAACACAAAAACAAAGGTTGAACTAGCTCAATGAATTGGAGGAGAAACGGTTGGCTGTTATCCAACAAATAGAGTTTATCCAACAACAAAGAGCTAAGTGGGATGATAGGTTTATCAAAAATAATAAATTTCAAAAAGGAGATTGGGCTCTCTTATATGATTCAAGATTCAAAGATTCCAAGGGTAATATCTGCACCAGATGGCCAGGTCCCTATGAAGTTGATGCAGTCTTTGAAAATGGGACTGTGAATTTGGTTACCATTGACAGTGTGAGGACACCATTACTTGCTAATGGGCACCGTCGTCGGTTATATCGTAAACCTTCTTCAAGGGATTCATTTGTTAACATTGTCACAGAATCGAACCTTCAGATTACAGGAGCAGGGGAAAACCCCCCTGTGCTACTAAAATTTTAAACTTTCCAATAAGTGTAACAGCTGAAAACCAACCTTGGTTGGCGGCTGTTACACATGTTTAAAAAAAAAAATTGAAAATAAATAAATAAATAATAATAATAATCTAGCTGTGAAAACCTTTTTTTAGGGGCGTAGAAAGACAATTTTTGTGACACTTGAAAACCACTTTGTGGCAGCTATTACACACTTTCATTGAAACAACATTTTTCATTTCATGCATATCTTACAATAATGTTGTTAGAAGCCTGTTTTTAGTTCTCTATTTTTTAATTTTTGTGGAAACTAATAATGCATTTCTGGAAAGGAGTACACTAGTTGTCTTGGATGTTACATTTGTAATAGCCAACAACTTACAAACCATGATCCAAGTGAATTTATCTGTCGCGATATACAAAATTCATCACCATGATTTAGGAGTAATTTCCATGATCGCCGGAATTAATTACGCGCACCTCGTCACCAATTTATTCTTTCCACATCATACCAGGTACGTCATGGAATAGTAATATCGTTGTCCTATTTTATTTAGAAATTATGTCAATTTAATGTGATATCCTTTTTACGGTCGAGGATGACTGTCACACTTAAGCCAAGGGAGGGCAAATTACATCATGACATATGCATGACTTGCGAATTTTAAAATTGGAATTAAAGAATAATGATTTTGTAATAATTATCATTTATAACCATCATTATAAACTTTTTTGATCAATTGTTCCGAAAAGGGAATTGTACCTCAGAACAAATCCTCCATAACTCAACATTAATAGGGAAGTAATATTGTGCAGTACGAACCCTGATTTGAAATCCATGCCTTTAACCTCATTGCGTTACCCTACCATCACCCACCCACAGGGGCTTCACTCAATGAACCTCTAACATATCACATGCATTCATGGCAGACTAAAAAATGCCCCTAATTTGACTACACATTGGAAAATAACTTTAAAAATGACATTATTTAACCCTCTACCAATATGAAACCAATACACCTTCTCAATTTAAAAAACCCCTAGTTTCACTAGATATTGTAGGTATCCATTTTTTCATTAACATTTTTTATAACCCTTCATATTTTTTCATTAACTTTGAGCTCCATTTTTTACACCTACCAATATAAAAACCCTTTACCCCCTATATATCCCCCATTATATTATGTCATTTTTTCCTCAATATATATACCCCAATAAGAATGCACGTGATATGATCTTGCTCCCCCAGTTAAGCCCCCGTGCACCCACCATTGAATCAACAAAACTCTCAGACAAAAGTGGAGGAGAACATGTTGCAGAGCCATAACATCTGATCATTGTGCCATTACTTCGGAATTTCTCAAAGAGAAGAAAACTGTGTTGCAACAACGTAGAGATGGGTGGGATGGAAGTTCGACATGAACCAAACTCAAACGAGGCATTGGAAAATTGTCCTGAAGCATGCTAAATATTCAACAATGCAGGTTGGTTTGGATTTTTCCAAAGGCTATAGGGATCGGATGAAGCAATTGGTATGGAATTTGCCAAGAATTTGAACGAGTATCAAACGAAGGTCAGGGGGTTGCAGCTGGAAGTCATAGAGGAGGTAATTTCTCATGTGACAACATTTCCAACAGAAGGCAAGAGGTGGTTCAACAGAAAGATCAATGACCCCTCTTTGAAGGAGGACTTTCTCCAAGGGGAAGAATGGCTGGAAAAGAAAGGAAGAGGAATTGATAGGTTATCACTTCCCCAACCATGGGCAGATGTTGCCTTTTACCTCATTAAGTACATCACTTGTGAGGGAAGGGTGAAAACTATATTTAATTATCACTTCCCGTTGTTGAATCACCTCCGACATCAACAAATGATAAACCTCCCATATTTTCTACTGGGGAACATCAGGCATATGGCTGCGACAGTGAAAACCACTGCACACCCGGAGAACTACATCACAAACCACAGTATTATAACGTTAATTGTGTTAGATGCCCTAAGTCAATAGGGCTAGAGCTGGGATGATTTCATGAGGATGAAGGCTAGGACTTCCTGAAGAAAGAAAACTAGGACTTCTGAGGAAGCTCCGGAGGAAACTAAGGAACAGGCCCAACCTTTGAAAGTAAGGGGTGAAAAGAGACTAGTTGACAAGCCGATAGGTGATAAGCGGCCAAAGAAGAGAGTGAAGGTTAGTGGACATCCAGAACCCCCATCCACATCTGAGAAGAGCGAGGAACTGCCAAAAACAAAAAGAAGAAGTGCAGGCTCGGTGGGAGGGATCCCCCTCACCAGGTAAGGATGAGACCCAATCCTTGCTGCTTAAAATTGAAAATTTAGAGAGAGAAAATGAAAAGTTAAGACAACATTTAGGATAGAGTAAGGTGGAAACAAGGGTCTCAAGATTACATACCTTGGTTGAGGCCGTAAATAGGGCCAGGGAGGAAAATGTCTCGGGTTTTGTGTGCATGTTCTGTGTTAAAGAACTAGCAGCAGTAGGGTACAAAGTCTATGTGGAGAACACCTTTTAGAGGGAAACACAAACCGAGTCCTAGGAAGTTGACACAAAAGAACCCGTTGAAGACATTGCTGATACACAAGAACCAGCAGTTGAAACAGAGTATCCCATAGAGAGTAACTTGGAAGCTAATACACAAGAACCTGTAGATGACACTACTGTTACACAAGAACCAAAAGTGGAAACAGAAGCTAACCAAGGAGAAAAAGAAGAAGCTTTTACACAAGAACCTATTGATGACACTCCAGTTACATAAGAAGCAGCAACCAAAATGGAGTAGCTCCACCCTCGGGAGGTTGTTACACCTTTAGTTGATATTTCATGTGAGAGAACACAGGGCACTAATGAAGGATGGTGTTCAGAAAGAGTTTTGTTATATCAGAATTACAAAAATGGAAACAACAGGCACTCACTCTGCAAGAGGGAGTGATCTCACTTACGGAACATCAGAAAATGATAAATTCACTTCGGGAGAAGTGGGAAGATAAGGAGATTTCGAAAGGATGGACAGAATGAAGGAGTAAAGAAGTTATGAAGAAGAAATAAGAACAACTGCAGCTCCTAGAATGGCAAGTTCTGCACCTAACGAATGATAAGAAAAAGCTTTATGAGCTTGCCCTAGACCTGTTAGGCTGCAGAAGGGCTTCCCCATCATATCCAGTTTTCCTATGGGAATGATATTATTTGTTTTAATTAATAGTGGTTCTTGAAAACATACCATATCAGGGTGCTTCTACCCGCACTTTCCTAGAATTATTTTGTGTCTGTAACTTTGATGAACAAAGCTTACTCTGTGAGCTATTTTTACATAATATTATTTGTGAATATGCTAGTATAAAAATGGTGGCAACTATTTTCTCTTATAAGGGGGATTTTCAATTGTATGCCTTTATTTATTTTATGAGAAATTGAATTGAATGATACTTGGTCATGAAGTCAGCTGAAACTAATGAGAAAAAAGAAAAATTATGGATTAGGGAAGAACAGAGAATGGCTACTGAATTGAGATGTGAGTTCAAATTATTCTTAATTACTTCGGATGTTAGGGAACAAAAAACCACCTACAAAAAGGGGATTGTGGGGTTTTTCCTTAATATTTATGTACAAATGAAAATTTGAGCATTAACGGAGTGCCTCAAATGCACAGAAGTTAGCAGTGTTGGATTACAAGAAGGGGATCATTTCGGGTTCTAGAATTTTGTGACTATTGTTACACGAGTACCAAAATGTGCCTGGGTGGTGAAACCACCAGGAGCCTTCTGGATTGGGCTTAGGTTCATATACCCTCTAATTCGGTTGCCAATGGAGGAATACCAGTCTCATTACCACTTGTCTGATTATGAAGAGGAGTCTTGGCCTCGACAGTTGATGGCTACTCAGGGATACAGGTCTAGTAATGAAGACACTGTCGGTGCTTATAACTTTATAGATCTGCATCAGAGATACAACGGTGACAACTGAGGTTTTACATGAGGACATGCAATTTCATCAGTTGGGGGGAGATGTTGGGTGTAGATTTTGTAGCTATCTTCTATACTTTCTTTCCCCATTTTTGACCTTTTTCCCTCCAAACCTATATAAATTTGCATATTAACAACTTCTTTCTTTATTATGAACATCATATTTTGTCATCATGTTATTTTTTCATTTTTACTAGATATAATGATGCAATATTCCTTTTTATGGCTAACTGGGGCAAACGTCAGAGAAGTCTTTTGGTTACTTTCCTCTTTTTAAAGTGTTACTCATGAGAGAAAGGTTATGAAATGAATAGCAACATCAATTGATCTATAAGCATGATGAAACTGATTGTTGTTACACTTTGTGTGCTATCACAGACTTTGCTGTTACACTACGTCGTTGTCACAGAATTTTCTGTTACACCGCGTTGTTGTTATAGATTGTTGTCGTTATATTCTGGGTGTCATTACAAGTTGTTTCTATTACCAAATGTTGTTGTTACATCCCAAACTATTGTTTTACCGCAAGATGCTGTTATGCCATAGCTATCAAGCCGTGTGTACTATTCCAACTGATGCATTTGAACAAAACTTGTATTTAGGAACTTGTTATAACAATTTCTATTTTATTGATCAACATGAGAATCGTGAGATTCTCATGACTAATCTATTCCTAATTTTTGGGTATGTAATTTCTATAAGAGAAACTCAATCCCTCGGGCACGGGGGATGGCACAGAAAGAACTTCTACTCTGATCTTGTAATTCTTAATTATTTTTAATATCAAGACACTGTGGTGATGCTGTTACTATTCTGAGTTGAATTATTAACTAAATTCGTGTTCATTCGTGTGCTCTGCTAGGGAGGAAGGGCCCTCCTCTTTAGCAGAGACTATAGTGGTAAAGTAGTTTTATATTATTATTCCTTTCTTTCAGTATATGTATAGTTTTTGTTGTCTTTGTATAATTTGTAGAATAGATCTACTTCAATTCCATATTTATGATGCATTGTTACATAGATTTGGTTAGAAGTATGGTAGTTGACCAACTGGCATAGTTATCAGTATAGTGTGTGGCACGTCTTTGTTCTGGTAGATGCAAAGTGCAATTCCATTCTTGTAGAGTGTTTTGGATTTTTTCATGAATATTAATTTCTGCAATTGATTTAGTGACATTCTTTACTGTTTTCCATTTTCATCCTTGGATGTGGTGTATCAGCACAGATAGTGAAAACTCCTTTGAACTAAATAGACCTACCTTGGGTTGTCAATTAAATGGTTGTAGTCTTAGTCAATTAAAGGTGATTAATACATCACAACACTCTCCCACACGATTCCTCATAAATTAGGAACCGCATCATGCCATTCACCTGCATAAGCAATCATTCCTCCACAAGAATGATCATTGAAAACTTTGTCGGATAGTGACATAGATACATGGATACATACATGCATATACATAAACATTAGCATAAGACAATCATGATCCTGTCAAACAATGACATATATACACACACATATACATATAAACATTAGCATTAACAACCATGATCCATGATGATCCTATCAGTCACAAAATACATACATACATACATATATATACATATAAATATTATCATTAAACAATAATGATCATGCCAGACAATGACATACATACATACATATATATACACATATAGACATCAACATAATCATGATCACAACGTAATTAATAGGTATCATAAGGTCAAGGTTAAGAGAACTCCATTTATGCGTGCAACAAGTGTGCAACATTGAGAACAACAGTTCCCAACATAGCCAAGGCATATGATGCCTCAAAATCCATTCACCTTACATTTCTTGATTACCTTTCCCATGGATTTCCTGTCATTGTCCATTTACACCAATGGACCCAACTAGTCCAACTGGTTGTCATACTTTTTCCTTCAACTGCCTTTATACATGCACCGAGCTTCATCTAGGTCATACCTCACCTATCAGGTACCACACAACTCTCCCCGAGCTCCATTAAATTTCCTCTTTCCCAAACCAATTCCAAAGAATCAAAACATAAAAGGAAAGACCAAAAACAAACAAGAAGAAGACCATGAAAATCAATAACAAAATGACATCGCAACAAAGTGGCAAGGCATTAGATAAGACGCAAACGAAACTGCATTCAAGCATAATAAATCGAAAAGGAACAAAAGCACAAGACTGACAATAGACACCATGAATCCATCCCCATGGTTCACAAGGAAAGCTCAACCTGAGCCTTCTTCGAGATTTCATGGCAACCTCCTTTCCATGCAATCCCTTGCATTATACTGCCAACAAAACATAAATGTTAGTGCATATATAAACATAACAATACATTGGTTACCTTACCTTGATGTGCCAAGCACATTGTTTGCAACTGAACACATCCACACCATCTCTCAAGGGACTTCAATTCCATTGACAGATCATCCTGTAACTAGAGACTAGCTAATATACCTGTCAAGTACATGTTCATGAATCTAGCACATATCCACATAATTTCAGACAATATTAAGGTTAATAATACTTCCTGTATGCAAAGAACTCATTCATTTGGAATTACGGTTTCCAAACATATTCAAATGAATTATTTCCCAATTCCTTTCTTTTACCTTTTTACCTTGCTACCACTGAGTCTTACCATGTATTGTCACATCAGCCAATATATAGTTATATAAACAAATAAACTATTACCTTGTCATGCTAATACCAAGCATGTTTCCTGCAACTGCTCACACATGTCAACCACATGTTCCAAATATCACAACAATCATATCTATCAATTTGAAATCAACCTTTACCAAGACTAACAATCATGTCATAATCCATAGTAAACTCCTAGTCATTAGACATAATGCTACAATTGTCACCTATTACACTCAAGTACATGTTAGTTATCTCAACACATATGCACTTAGTACGACCATCTTAAAACAAGATCATTTATTCATGCAATCCTACATGCACATTGTCATATTATGAAATTCATCAAACATTCAACCAACTTGCAAACATACAATGTTAAATAAATCAACTAGATGACATAATAGACACCAAACACTCAAACACCAAATAGACATCATAATCAAACATTCAAGCACAAGGTAGATGACATAAGCAAGTTCATACCTTCATGTATCTCAGGGGAGGAAATCTTGTTTGCACAATCAATCTAGATTAGCACAATATAACTTCACAACATATTAGCTCAAGCACAAATAAGATCATGATATCCATGATAGTAACTAACTAACATGTTCACTCCATGAACTCATAAATGTTTATCATTCATGCATAATAATCATGTGTGTACGATCAATCTAGATTAGTATGACATAATATCACAACATATTAACTCAAACCTGAATGTCATAACCTTAACTATTTGCATAGACCACTCCAACTTAGTATGATACATATAACACCAAGATATTAATGTAATAACCCTAATCATCAAGTTACTAGCATATAAAAACAAGAAGTTATATATCATGATAATCAACAACATATAACCTAATCATTAATCTAACTATCATATAACAACAACAAGTTATATATCATGTTCATCACCAACATATCACCTAATCATGAAGCTAACTATCACATAACAACGACAAGTTAACCTATAACATACTCATCAACAACATATAACATAATCATCAAGTTATCTAACATAAAACAAAAATAACAATGCATATAACCACAGGTTACTATCATTCAAGACTATCCAACACATGTGCATATGACTACACTAATCAACTAACATCTATCATGTATGTAACCATAACATCAATAGAATGAAAGACATACACATAACCATAATACACATAACAATCCTTAACCTACATACCTACATGCTCAACATTCAAACTTGTATGATGGCATGCTCTTACCTCGAGGTCCAATGTTGCAACTTAACTTTAATGATCTACATCTATTTCTCTATCTCAACCAATAAATTAGCATCATAACATACCAATATCATCATGATGACCTAATTTCATACAATTACCTCATGCACAACAACCTTCACCATGAAAATGCATGCATAACAACATATTGTTAGGATATTCTGACACATAGGAAATAGTTAAGTACAACTTGGTCTAGTGTAGAGTTAGGTAAAGTGTGTTTCTTTACTATGTACTTTTGTAACTTACAATCTAACGGTTCATTTTCTCCTCGGTATTACCAAACTTGATCCGTGGTTTAACACCCGATTGGTCCATGATTTCTATTTAAATAGAATGGAGGGTCATTTGTAAGGTGACCATTCATGATAGAAGCTTATGTAATTTTTCTTTCTTTTACATTAATAAATTTCCTGAAGTGGCCACGTTGGCTCAGGTCATGGACTGTTTCCCTCTTTGAGGGTTTTAACCACGTTAAGAATACTGGTGGATTGATCTGTGATCTATTTGTTAGCGGTGTCCTTTGGTGTTCTATCTGAGGAACTTACCCTATAAATTCCTACATGGTATCAGAGATATTTGAGGGCTGCATCCATTGGTGTTCCAAATTTGAAGCTAGTACAACTGCATCCGACTGTTGTTTTTCCTAGATCTACTCTTTCTGGCCGCTTTTGGGCCGAGAGGACTACTCTATTGTGTTAGGAGCATCTGTTCCATTGAGGAACCCCCCTTTCGTTTCACGCGAAAAAGTTTATGGTAGCCCTAGCTATGTCATTTTTAAGATATGGAGGTATATAGTGTTTATTTGCAGTTTAAGTTATTTATCTCTTTGTTTATTTAAGTTTATTTATCTCTCCGTTTTTTATTACCGGATCCATACCCTTCATTTTTGCGTATCAAAAACAGAAAGGAAGGATTTTTCTCACGCGTATGTTATTTTTCGTTGTGCCTTAGTGTGATCTCGGAAAATAAAAAACATTGAGGAAAATATTTAGTTTCCGTCGAAATCTAACTTCAAGCCGTAAGGTTTGGTTTTTTTTGCATGTCCATTTTTGGTTGTGTGGTTTTTTGTTTTGTAGGAAAAAAAAGCTTTCTCAAGTAAGCACACACTCCAAAGTTTCAGTGACTAAAAAAAAATAAAGCTTCCTCTTTTCCAAAAATTACTAACGTTTTAAACTAGCTTACTTGGTCCAAAGTTACTTTATGAGAATAGAGGTCTTGGGTTCAAGTCTTTCTTTTTGTTGAGTTACTTTTTCAAAAAGAACATGTAACTTATCTTTTAAAGTTACTTTATGTAAAAGTGTTCTCATCCATTATAAAAAGTGAGTCACTTATAATTCTAAAGTCTCTTTATCTTTTATTTAAGCTACAATTTAATGGGTAGTTCATAAAATACCATTGTAAAAGTGAATTTCACTTATTTATAAAATTGGGTCACATAATTTTTTTTTAAAAGTGATCTAATTAGATAAATTTGGAAAGAGGGGGGATTTTTTTTAAATATAACATTATCATTCACTTCCACACATTCACGTACTTCATCGGCATCTTCAACAACTTTTCTTCAAAAAGCCATAACTTCTTCATCCGGAAGTCGTTTCCAGTGCTGTTTTTTTATAATTGGCCTAATTTTTTGAGATCTTTCCTTTGGACCACTTATTGAATTCAAAATATATAGTTTTAATTTCTATTAAAATGGAAATTCCATGCCAAGTTATTCTTGATAGCACCAAATACTTCCAATAGGTGTCCTGCATGGAGGATTTACTTAGAAGTAAAGGTCTTTATAGAATAGCCTCAGGCCAAGAGTCTAAACCTAAAGATGAAGATAGGCAAGCCAAATGGGAAAATAGGCAAGATCAAGCACATGGGTTGATAGGGATGTCTATTTCTCTAGACCTTATATTCCATATCACAATACTTGATACCTCTAATGAAGCAATGAAACAACTCAATAATGTTTTTGGAATTAAAAATGAAATTAGAGCCCATCAACTCGAAAATGAGTTGCTTACGTTGGACCCCAATAATTTTTCTTCCATTGAATTTTTTTTGTCCAAGTTCAAGACCCTTAGACTTCTCTTGGAAGGTGTTAAGGTTAAGAAAGAACATGGTAGCCTTATCTGTTTAATTCTTACTAAGTTGGGACCAACCTACTCTGTGTTTGTTTTCACCTTCAATTCTACTAGAGAAGCCTTTATTTCTTAAGGACAAGATTACAAGTCCTCATTTTTTGATGTCTTTTGTGATTCTTTAATAAGAGAACAAGAAAAATTCTTACATCTTGGTCTTCTTAATCTTGGAAACTCTTCTAAGAAAGCCTTAACCGCCCAGCAACAACCAAGTTCAAAGAATCCTAAGAAGCAACATCCTAAAAAGAATGGTCCTAAACCAACCAAGGGTCCTAAGCACTTTCAGTCTCAAAATGAAAAATCAATTCAACAAAATGATAAGGCAAATAAAAACAAAGGGTGGAACACTGATAAACATTGCAACTTTTGTAATTGAGATGACCACTTATAAACCAAATGCTTTAAGAAGATGGATGCCTTAGAAGAAGAAATGGAGAAGCATAACATCCATTTGGAGCACTCTTCAACTTCAATTTCATCTTCAGGAATAACACTTTCTGCATGTGGTTGTCAAGCATCTCAGTCTGGTTATGCACTAAATGTATCTTCTTCTTCTCATTCTCATGACTAGCCCATTGATTCTGGAGCTTCCTATCGCATGGCCAAAAACAAAGCCATGTTTTCTTCTTTAAATGATTGTAACACCAAAAATATATATGTTGGTGATGATAGATCTCTTAGTGTTGTAGGGACTGGAACTATTCATCTAGGCATTGGTCAATTTAATGATGTATTATGTGTTCCAACCTTATCCTGCGACCTTCTATCTCTATATCAAATAACTCATTCAGGTGAAGGTAAAGCCGTTGGATTTTCACCCCACGATGTTGTAATTAAGGACCTAAGAGATCCTAGATAGATTTTAGCTACTGGAATTGCTGATCATTCTACAAGGTTGTATAAGTTTAACAACTTTGGGTCATGAACTCTTCCCTCGATATTTTTTCTTCTCATAATGATGAAGTGAGAAACTTTCACATGAGCGATTTGGTCACTTAAACTATCGATCCCTTCTCAATATGAGTAAAGAAAATATGGTGACATGTCTTCCTATGGTATCTTGCAGAGATGGCGTTTGTTCTGGATTTGTACTTGGAAAACATCATTGGGATAGTTTTGAAAAACATGCCTCTTGGCACACCTCAACCCCTTTACAACTTGTGCATAGTGATTTATGTGGTCCACTTCTAGTTGTTTCATTCTCTAGCTACAAGTATTTCTTAACTTTCATTGATGATTTCTCCAGATGCACTTGGGTATACTTCTTAAAACTCAAGAGTGAAGCATTTAACATGTTCTTTGCCTTTAAGGCCTTTGTTGAGAAACAATCTGGACATCAAATTCTTAAGCTAAGATCTGATAATGGAGGAGAATATGCTAACAAAAAATTCATCAAATTTTGCACTGAAAATGGAATTCAAATGCAGCATACTGTTCCATATACTCCACAACAAAATGGTGTAGCTGAAAGGAAGAATCACACCTTAAAGGAAATGACTAATGGTATGCTTCAATCTAAAGGACTTAGTCTTAATTTTTGGGCATAAGAAATTAATTGTGCAAATTACATAGTAAATCACAATCCTACTAAGGTTTTAAAAAATATCACTCCAGAAGAAGCATGGAGCCCAATTAAACCAGATGTAAGTCACTTTCGTGTTTTTGGAAGTGAAGCATGGGCCCATATTCGAGATGAGAAAGATAAAGCCTTAGAACGTAAGAGTGAAAAACGTATTTTTTTTGGATATTCTGAAGATGTCAAAGGATATAGACCTCTTCCACCTAAATCCAAAAATGTTATCATTAGAACAGATGTAAATTTTCTTGAAAATATATCAGCCTACGAGCCTGGTTTGGCAGATGTGCCACCTCTCTCTATCCCTTCTACTTTTGAAAATATTTCTTCTTCAGATTATGACACGAGGATGACAATCCTCCCCCACCTTCTCGGGATCCTCCTTCAGCTCCTCAGCTTCCAAAATGGGTCCGCGCTACTCAGGATGCAACAGGTTCTCTTGCAAGTGATCCTACAAATCAACATCATACACGTTCTCAGTTTGATAGAGCCTCTTCTTTACTAGCTCAAGCTTCAGCGAATTATGATCCTGACACCTTTGCAAAAGCTTCAGACCATCCAGATTGGGACGCAACTATGAATTAATAATATCTTTCATTATTGGCAAATGATACATGGGATCTTGTTCCTCTTCCAAAGGGACGAAAACTTGTTATATGAAGATGGGTTTACAAAACCAAGTTTGGACCAGATGGAAAAGTTGATAAACATAAATCTCATCTTGTTGCTAAGGTTTTTTCACAAGTTGAAGGCATTGACTATATTGAAACCTTATCCCATGTTTCCAAAATGAACTCTATCTACCTTGTTCTTTTCCTTGTTGCCTCTTTCAAATGGGAAGTCCATCAGATGGATGTTAAATTTGCCTTCTTGCATGGGGACTTGCATGAAGAAATCTATATGGAAAAACCTCTTAAATTTATACAAATAGACTCCAGCCTTGTATGTTGGCTTAAGAAATCCCTTTATGGTCTCAAGCAAGCCCCTCGGGCTTGGTATGCCAAAATGGATAGCTTTCTTTTAGATATTGGCTTTTCTAGGTGTCATTTTGACAACATTGTCTACACCAAGAAAAAGGGTAAGTCTCTTATCATTCTTGTTCTTTATGTTGCTGATCTTATCCTTACTAGTATTGATCCCAACCTTATAAACCATGTGAATTCCAACCTTAAAAAGGAGTTTGAAATGACATACTTAGGACACTTGCATTATTTTCTTGGTCTTCAAGTCTTGCAATCCAAGGAAGGTATTTCCCTTTCCCAGTTGAAGTATGCCTATGATCTCCTACGCCACTTTCACATGGAAGACTGTAAGCCAGCCCCTTCTCCCATTCAGTCTAGAGCAAAAATTTCAGTCACTTGTACTTCCCCTGAAGTTGACGCTACCTTATACCGTCAGCTTGTAGGAAAACTTTTGTATTTGACCCATACCCGTCATAACCTTTCCTTTGCTATTGGCCTTATTTCTCGGTTTATGCAAAACCTACTGAAATTAATTGGAAAGTAGCTAAAAGAATACCTCGTTATGTTCGAGGTACAATTTAGTTTGGGATTCATTAAATTGCAAAAGCATCTCCTCTATTGGTTTGTTTCATTGATTCTGATTGGGCTGGTGACCCTGATGATCAGAAGTCTATTGTAGGTTATGTCTCCACTCTTGGTTCTAGACATATTACATGGGATTTCAAGAAACAAAGTGCCATTTCTCT
Organism: Pinus tabuliformis; assembly: GCA_031772625.1. Lineage (NCBI taxonomy): Eukaryota > Viridiplantae > Streptophyta > Pinopsida > Pinales > Pinaceae > Pinus > Pinus tabuliformis. The sequence continues at coordinate 322,999,213 of CM062814.1, read as the reverse complement.
TTATTTAGCAGAAGGAGAGTATAGTGGTACCGCAGAAGCTAGTAGGGAAGCCCTGTGGCTTTGTCAGATCTTGTCAGAGTTTGGCTTTCAGCAGCAGCATCTGACTACACTTTGGTGTGATAATCAAAGTGCCATTCAACTATGCGAAGATCCAGTCCAACATCAACACATAAAACACATTTAAATACACATGCACTTCATTAGAAATTTCATTCGTGACCATGTTCTTGAAGTGAAATATTGTTCACCCGATGATCAAGTAGCAGACACCTTTACAAAGGCTCTCACAGAGGCGAATTTTACTAAACTTCAATTTATGGTTGGAGTTCAGGAAGTTGTCACTAAGGGGGGATAGGCTCTAATGCCTCCTTCCTTCTCCTATTGTGTCATATTTGTACATCCTTAAATCCTATCCCAAGTTGTTCTTAAGGGGTGATGTTAGGATATTTTGACACATAAGAAATAGTTGAGTATAACTTGGTCTAGTGTAGAGTTATGTAAAGTGTGTTTCTTTACTATGTACTTTTGTAACTTACAATCCGACAATCACGATATGTTCTAGACATGAAGTGATCTGATGATTCATTCTCTCCTCGGTATTATTGACACTTGATCCATGGCTTAACACCCGATTGATCCATGATCTTTATTTAAAGAGCACGGAGGGTCATTTGTAAGGTAAGTGTTCATGAGAGAAGCTTATGTAAATTTTCTTTTTTTTACATTAATAAATTTCTTGAAGTGGCCGCGTTGTCTCAGGTCGTCGATTGTTTCCCTCTTTGAGGGTTTTAACCACGTCAAGAATACTGGTGTATTGATCTGCGAGCGCTTTCCTTTGGTGTTCTATCTAAGGAACTTACCTTGTAAATTCCTACACATATAGACACTGACATGAAAAACAAATACATATACCACCATACACTCATGACAACACATCCCACAACAACTCCATCGACCTTCACATGGCGACATCACTACAACCATGACCGACACCATGCATATGAAACAAGGACATAGACCACAGGGATGATTAACACACATGAAAATGACATGAATGCATGACCAACCCACACCACCCATCCATTCCGAGGGGTGAACCATCCTCTAATACCACTCTGCAATGCCTTCCTCCCACATCTACCGAAGTAAATGGACAACTTGGGTAAACATGTGACAAGAAGTTACTATGATATGATTTGAACTCCTAAGTAATGTTAAGGAAGTGGAACCGATGGAAACACACCATACGTAACTTCAACATTAGGAAGAGGACTCCTAAGAACTATCCCAACCTTTTTTCTAACAAGCCCCTGAGTCCCACTGAGATTTTAAGCTATTAAACCTCGTCACACTCCCAAGCTATGGACATGCCATCATCCAAAGAGCTTTGAATGCTTCCACAAGCCTATATTCCTGCATCCAGGGACTATTTCCAACTGACCTGTGCCAGATCCCAGGGAATTTAAGGCACTTTTCAAGCCTAGAATTCTGGCCACTGCCCAGAATTTGTTGTAACTTTCCGAATCCATTAAACACCTGATGAAAATACTAATAACCAAAAACTAAATCTAGGACTAGGCCTAACCATCCCCAACCGGGATTGAAATTGTGTCAAACATGGCATCAATGCAATATACGGGTGTAAATGACAAATCTAAGCAGAGGGGTCTCATTCTTATCTAAGATTCACTATGTGGCATTATTTCCTTATCACTTTAGCTGATGTTTCAGCCATTAGGCCATAAATACATTGTTCATTCATATACAAGTAAAAACATAATGAGAGCCATACATAGCTATTGTCATAATACATGATCATAACCAACATAATAGCAACAAACATACCAAGGATACATTATCCCTATAATCCACATATAAACCAATATATTACTCATAATATAATAAGGAGAAATAACCTCATATTAATAATGCAAAATCCAACCCTGTATGGGACTACCACATTCCACCCAACCATAGAATGGTTGAGCCAAATATCTCTTCAGTCATTCACCCCCATGCCATAATCCAAGCATGAATGTGGGATCTCATAAAACACATCAATCAAAAACCATCTAGGGCTTCTAGCGACCATCCACCTCAGCCCATTAAATAATGATTCCACCTCACGGTTAGACATCACAAAACCACCACCGGATTAGTCTCTACGCAAGCCTTCCAAGGCTCTGGAGCGTTTGTTCCAACCTGGCTTCCAGGACTAGTAACTCAATCCACAACTATCATCAGGCTTCCAAAGCATTTTTCCAACCAAGGCTTCCAGGACTAGTAACTCAAACCACAACTTTCATTGGGATTCCAGAGCATTTTTCCAACCAAGGCTTCTAGGACTAGTAACTCAACCCTCCAAGGGCTTCCAGAGCATTTGTCCAACCAAGTATTTTAGGACTAGTAACTCAACTCAAGATGGTAGAGGGCTTTTAGAGCGTTTTTCCAACCAAGGCATCCAAAACTAGTAACTCAACCCAAGCTGTTATAGGGTTTCTAGACCATTTGTCCAACTGAGGCTCTAGGAATTAATAACTCAACCCAAGCTAAAGGAAACATGAGAACCAACAAGAAAAACAAATAAATAAACCCACAACACCATGTCTATCTAGGAAATGGAAAGGCTAGGAAAATCCACTGTCAATCCAGGGAACCGTCCATGCCAATGACAAATCATAACCAATAAACCACATGCATGTGCCATGAATCCCAAAACTAGTGAGGAAAACATACATAAAACTCGGTACCTGCAAGAAAAATCCATTGTATTTGTTTATCCCAATGTCCCTTGCACTTTTCTACTCTTCCTTTTCCTTCTTGCTCCAAAACTCCAAGTATTCCACACTCTCCAAGAGTGGTCCAAGAAACTCTATGTGTCCAAGAGCATGAGAGAGAGAGAATAGAGAGAGCTCCAAAATCGAATTGACCAAGCTTACCCACTAATCCTTAGAAGCCTTTTTATTAACGAAGCCTCTATTTTCTTCAAGCTCCTCCTCACATTCAACTTGTGACCTTTCACCTTCCTTTTCTCCTAATTTCCATTATTTCATAAGTAAATGCCAATAAATGCCTCATGCCTTTCCAAAGCCTTTGTGTTACACAATATTTTGTCACATTCCCAACTCTATAACTGAAGTGTCATCCTTTGTGCCACTATTATCACAAATGTTGTAAAGCAACAGAAACTATGTAAACTCATTCACCATGAATTATATGCTGAATACATCCCTGAAGAGAGGGAGAAGTAATGTCTTCAAGCAATTCTAGAAAAAATTGTGAAAACCCTAATTTACAAGACCAACGCTACTTTTAGTTGACAAATCTGTGTTGGTAACCTTTTGTCTAACTAGTGACTAATGCTGGTAGCACAACTTTTGATAGGAAAATTTGTGCTGGTCCTCTTAAGGAAGTTTCTCCAAAAATGGAGTAGAAGCTTCTCTTACTATAAGCCTCGATAATGATGAGCTAGTAGTTGTTAGATGATGATATGGTCGAGTACTCCCATTTAGAGATCTTGATCCTACCTTTAGGGATCTTACCTTTGGGATAAGGACCTTCTTCCCCCTTTGGTGGATCTCTACCTCCCTCTCCCTCATTGTCAATTCATTCTTCACTTTCCTCAATGGATTGGTCATTGCTGGTTTCCATTCTTCTGCTAAATTGTGCTTATATTCTACCATTTTGGTGAGAGAGGAAAGGAGAGATTGTTAAGTTTGGCTTGGACTTGGAACCATCCTGAAGGAGGCCTTCAACATCAAGGCACCGATTCTATGCTTCCCTCTAATTTAATCATTAATACAAATCATGTTTTACTTCCCATAAGCTTCTCTATGATGGTTTTCTTAGTACAATACTCCTTGATCTATTGTATAACATATATTGGAATGCATATGCTATGATCTCTCTTGTTGTTGTCTTTTGATCTCTCGTGTAGGTATTCAGATGCAAGGAATAGTGAGGAGTTAGCCTGGGTGCTAAGGGATCAAGATCATCATCAAAGGTAGAGCGCATAGGAGAGAGGTAGGCCATCTCCCTTTCGCATTTTTCATTCTGATCTAGGTTAGGGAAGTTTTCTTGTTTTGTCACGATTGTTACTAGACCCACACATTGGGCTAGATGGGTCGCTTCTATCCATAGAAGGGATTCTATGATTAACACATTGTCATTTCCTTTGCCAATTTCCTTACCCATACTAAACCGAATGAACACCAATGAGGATTTTTTTCCCACCATTCAGCCTGGAATACATGTCCCATGTTTGTGGTATTATATGTATTTTTACATGAATTTTTACCAGGGTTGTTACAGGGACACTAAGTCTTTGAGAGAGAGGTGATTCTTCCTTAAATCTCAGCTCTTGTAGTAGCCTAAAGTGGTCGGAATAAACCACACTTAATATTCCTTCATAAGTTATGTACTTAATGATATGGTAAGCCACCGCATCCCAAGGGTAAGGTAGACTTTCTCTTCTCACTCCATTCTTGTCTTCTACATGCTTCTCTTTTGAAAGGAAGAAGTTTTTCCTAGTTGTGACACTTACTTTCTTGTCTTCTTTGCTCCACCTAATTCCTAGTGACAAGGTTTTCAATCTTCTTATGGTTTCAAAGCTGAGAGTGATGGCCAACCCTCTAACAACTATTGTAATAATGTCTTCCTCTTAAGAGTGTAAAGCCATGGAAAATTCGTGGGAAATATCATCATCATACCCCTTTAGAAACTCAAATAAACACAAACATTGGTGTCTTCTAAAGATGTGAACTACAGGAGGGTGTTGGTGAATTCTCTTGGTGTTTGAGGGTTCCATTCTATTAAATCCTCCCCCCATTTCTTCTCTATTACTCCCTGATTCTATGTAGGTGTGGAATTCAAAAAAAAATTCAAACAGTCTCAATGGTGAAACAGTGGTAAAGTGCTTGGTATTAGTGAGGAAGAAGGGTGCTCAAACTAATATCAACCAAACTATTTTCTCCTCTCTTAACCACGACAAACTTCAAAAAGACATCCTATTGATCAATTGAATGTTATAGGATCTAAATTTCAAGAATACTTCTCATGAAATTAGATGTAGAAACAAGGAAGGAGGGTGTCACTTACTTCTTGTCTGAGCAATTCTAGGTGTACATGATGATTTTGAGGCAATATCGAGCCACTATGACTCCTTTTTTTCCTCCCAACTCCTCCTGTAGCTCCTCTCAGCCCTCCTATAGCAATTGCAGGTCTGCCTGTAGCTTTCTTTTGTAGCACTTGCAGACAGGGTTTGAAACTCCTCAGTGGCACTCTATGTTTCTCTATGCACCAACTCATCCTTCCTCTACCTATTTTTGGAATGAGTGATGGTGCAAATGAAGTCGATCCAACACTTAATATCCTCTTTTGGTTAAAGTATTGGAGCGCTCTAGTGACTTGGAATTAACACAAGTTTCCTCTTTTGGATCATTGTCCTCACCAATTGTAACCATTTCTCTCTCGTCGTGATTATCACCCCACTCTTCTAGGACACCACTTTGTTTTGAGTTGAAATTTCCACGTTGCATGGGTAAATTAACTCACACTTGAGTTTACTAGTCGAGGGTGGCCAAGTTCACTAGCCTCCTCCAACCTATTAGAATACCTTTTCTCATTCAAAATACATTATAGTCATTTCATGCATAGGGAGGAGGTTAGCGTTTCCATACCTGAGCCAACCTGTGGATCGAACTATTGCATAGGTTTTCATGTTCGAGTTCGACCATATATTATTATGATCAAGGGAGTTGACACTTTGAATTATTTCTTGTGCATGTCTTCATTCTTGATGATACCTTGATTGTTGCTTTTGATGTGTGTCTGCAGGTGCCTCTTCTGATGCCCAAGATGGTTCTGCTAGTGGAAACCCTCCTTGAGAATGAGATGTCTTTTCATGGTTGCAAACAAAGCTTCATCATCCCTTCTCGTGGTGGAAAAAAAATAATATCATTGATTGTTGTTGTGGCTGCACAAGCTTCTACAGGAGGAGTTTCTTCCTGTAGCAGTATTTTGATCTCCCCTTGAAGTATTTAGTTTGCATGAGGGGCATGATAATAAGACATGAGGATAGGGTTAGATTCATGAAGTAGTATTGTAGACATTGTAGAAATAGAAAATAGTAGCTTTTGTGTTTTTTTAAGGTAGGACAGAGGAGATAATTTGAGAACTTTTTTGGTGAAATGAAGTGGATGGGTGATGGATGGACGATGAAAAAATAATAGGAGGATCCTCTTTATCATTTATTAGAGTCATAATGGCATTTTGGGATGTTCTCCTCCTTGGATCTCCCTCTTGTAGTTCCACAGGCTCCTCCTGTAGCAATACAAGTTCTTCTTATAGCATCTAAGAGAGGAGGTGAAATTTGAATTTCTTGATGACAGGATGGTGGAGAGAGATGGTAATATGAATGGAAATGATGAGTATGAGGTGTATGGATGGAGGTATGGATGATAACTTGTAGGTTTTGGCCTGTAGCCATGAAATCTGCCACTATGTACAATTTTGCAAAACAAGAGAATGGTTAGCAGACATGATATAAGATTATTCCTTGTTCTTATTTTCCTCTCTTTTTTTTTTCTTGAGATACACAGGCTGCCTTAGAGGAGGTTTTCAACCTACATGTCTACCCTAGGTGCCTCAAGGAGGCTTTCACCTAGGTATCTTTATTATTATTTTTCTTTTCCTTTTTTTGCTCCTAGGATACCTCATAGAGGTTTTCATCCAGGGCTTTTTTTTTTTTTTTTTCCAAATTTCTAGGAATGTTGTGGACTAGAAGCTATGAAACTCCTAATCACATTTAATTCTTTTCTGACTGAAATGATAAATTCTTCCTTACACAAAGGTCTTCTATATATCTTCAACCTATAATCATTTACAAGTAAGGGAACACCTTCCTTATCAATGGTTCTGATACGGAAAGATCTATTTTCATGACAATTTTCTACTAGGGATGGACCCAACCATCTTTTCATTAGATTCCCTTTAAAATATTTGAACCTAAAATCATATAACAGTGCCCAATCCGCTTCTTGAAAATTCTTTTATTTGATATGCTTGTCATGTTAGAACTTCCTTTGTACTCATTCTGAACTCATTTAAGCCATTTAGTTGGAGCAACCTTTCTTGTTGTGTTGTAGTGACATCTAAGTCCAATTGAGATGCCATTATCAAAGTGTTATATTCAAACTCAGAAATAAAATCCTTCTTCCCATCAGCCAAATCATATCGAGTGAATCTAGTGGTGGTTTTCCAAGTGTTTTCGTAGGCCCAAGTGGCCTCTACTAGTCTCTCTACCTAATATTTCTTGTTGTTGCTAACAACCTTGGTGACGATGCCCTCCAATGCTTTGTTTGTGACCTCTACCTTCCAGGGAAAATTTTAGGGGGCTAATATTCACATATGGGCTAAATTTCCATGCTTTTTCCAAAAAAAGATTCGACAATTTCCATTTTTTCTAAAACGATTCGCCTAAATTTTATAGTACACCATTATTTTACCTTAAAAATCGCCAAACTATTATATTGAATAATATAAAATCATTGGAAATCTAAATATTTCTACAAAAATATAACCAAATTTTTTACAATTTGCATATTAGGGACTAGTAAGATTCACTAAGGTTTCTAAACATTAAGATAAACTTCCATCCTTAAAATTATCCCTGCTACTTTCCCATTTTCTTGAGAGTGATAGGAAGTGGATGTATTGTGCTCGATATGGTGTTTCCTCATGAGATCTTCAATAAAATTGGATGTGAATTGTGCTCCTTGATTAGTGACTACCTCCCTTGGATATCCAAACCTGTAGAAGTTCTTTTCTCTTAAAAATTATGGCACTTTATGCTCAATTGCTTCTTTGGCTACCTTTGTCTCATCCCACTTTGTCAAGTAATCAACGCACACAATGATGTACTTTTTCTGTCCTGATGGTGGATCATTTGGCCCAATAAAATCCACGCCCCACTTGTCAAATGGCTCTAAGGTCACTTCAGATTGTAGGGGCATTTCATCCTTGGGTGTGGGTTTTCCCATCCTTTGGCAATATAGTGGTATAACATATAGTGGTGTATCTCCTTGCATCTTGATGTAAAGTGAACCAATAGTAACCAGCTTGTAAAACTTTAAAGGTTTTCCTTTTTCCAACAAAATGACCTCCATAAGGTCCATCATCACATGCTGAAAGGATGTCAAATACCTCCTCTTCTCTTACACATCTCCTCAAGAATTGATTTGGTCCCAATATAAAAATATTTCCCCCAATCCAAGTGAAATGAGAGATTTTCCTTACAATCATGCTTTTATCCCTAGATGATAGATTAAGAGGGAACCTCCCAACAACGAAGTAGTTTTCTATGTCAAAAAACCAAGGAGAAACTATCGAGATGGAAAAGCGGTTTTTATTTGGCATTTGATCATTCATCCTCTCTTCATTACCTGCAGGAAAGGTCAACATGGACAAAAAAATATGCAACCACATTTTCTTTCCCCAGTTTGTCAATAATAGTCAAATCAAATTTTTGTAACAATAACAACCATCTAATTATCCTAGAATTAAAATTAGGCTTGTTCATAAAAAATTTAATGGTTGCATGATCAGTATGAACAAAAGTTTGGTACTGAGTGACATAATGCCTAAATTTGTTTAAAGAATGTACTACAACTAAGAGTTCTTTTTCAGTGACAGTGTAATTCAACTCAGTTTTAGACAAATTCTTACTAATGAAATAAATAGCACAAGGAAAATTATCCTCTACTGGGCCTAAGGCTTCCCCCATAGCTTTATCTATTGGATTAGTATGGATATGGAAAGGCAATGCCTTATTGGGACCCCTTAGGATGGGTGCACTAGTCAAGTTTTCTTTCAACACTTCAAGGGCCTCTTGACAACTGTTGGTCGAAAAAAAATCTAAATCTTTGGCCAATAAACCAAACAATGGTGAGGTCACTTTACTAAAGTATTTGATGAATCTCCTATAATACCCATCTAGTCCCAAGAAGCTCTAGACATATCTTTATCTCTGAGGGGTAGGGACCATTTTGATGATGGAAATTTTGTTTGGGTCTACCTGTATCCTTTCCTTGGATATGGAATGGCCAAGAGAAATCCTTTCATTCATCAAGAACTCACATTTATCAGGGCTTAGAGAGGGATTCATTTCAATGCATTTCTTGAAAACCTTTCACAGATTACAGAGAGATTCATGGAAGTCAAATCCATAGGGAGTCAAATCATCCATGTATATTTCAACAAAATCATGAACCAATTAAAAAAAAAAATACTCAAATAGACCCTCTAGAAAGTAGCAGGGGCATTTGCACAAACCTAATGGAAGAAATATATAAGAAAAGGTACCCCAAGGACATGTGAATGTGGTCTTATCTTGGTCTTCGGGGATGAGAGAACTAGAAGATCAATAAGATACTCCCAAGAGTTAATGTAGACCATAACATCTTCAACAACTCCCTCAAGAGCTACTATGGATCTATTTGCAAGCTATAACACTTTGGTAGTCTTTATCAAATCCCCTTGGAGGTTTCGCTTTAGCATGGTTTCCTTAGTCATCACATTGATTGCATCCCCAAGATCAATCGAGGTATTAAGGGCTATAAGGCCATCAATGTACACATCCACTATTGGGCTTCCAGGGTCTAGATATTTCGAGAATATCACCCTCCCAAGAATCAAATAAGATAATTGCCCAACAACATTTATGGTGGGGGTGTCTCTTTTTCTTCTCCCAGTATTTTTGAAACATTTTTATTTTATGAGATTATTAGAGATGGGAACATCTTTAATATCCTGGAGAAGGGGTATCTTTACACACAAATTCTTCAATTCTACCAGAAGTTCAACCTCTTCTCGGGTGTGCTTGCTAGGGTGGATCGACCTCTTAGGAAAAGGAGGTGGATTGACTTAAGGAGCACTCTCTTCCTTCTCTTCTTCAATCTCTTCAAGTGGAGAAAGTGGGTGGTTATCTAGAATCACTCTCCTAGACGAAAGGTTGATCTCTTATATTTCCATAGTATAAGTAGGATAAGATGTCTCTCCACCATAGACCTGATGTGCTTGCTTGTTGTTCGGGTTCAGATTTGGTTGAGTAGGAATTTGAGGTTGCTTAGGTGGAGTAGGATGAGTTAGTTGTGTTTTAGGTTAGGGTGGAGGTAGTAAAGTATAAGGTTGGTTAACTTAAGGCCTCCACCCTTGTGATGCATTGCCCCATTAAGAAGATTGGGGTGGATATGGCTGAAAAGGATGGTTGGCAAGTTGAGGAGGATATGGAGCAGCATAAGGCAAAGAAGGAGGTGTGGAATGTGATGGATGAGTGGAAGAGTAGCAAGGTTGGAAGGGTGCATTTTGATTTCGGTTATAATAAGAGTAGTGTGCACCCTACATGCCTTGTTGATATGGCCGAGGTCCTTGAGGTATTATTTGATTGATGAAACAAAGTTGCTTTGACCCCCTTTCTGCCCCTTGATATACAACTTTTAGTCCTAGAAAAGAAGGGAATTTCTCTGTTGCATGATTTTCTTCATAGACTAGGTAGACCTTTATTACATTCAATGGGCAATCATTCCTAGGATGTCTTTTAGTGCATCTAGGGCAGAAAATGGCTAGTTCCCTTTTTGCATCCTCCCGTGTTATTTTGATTTGCACGGTATCCATTTTTAATGCAAAGGTATGCAACATTTCACTCCTGAAATCCTCCAACATGTTACCTATCTCATTCTTAATGGATGTTGTGGAGGGAGAGGAACTGATCAAGCCTTGACTAGCCCTACCCTTATTCCTGGCAACCCTAGAGTGATTCTTGAACATAGTTTTGATGTCATCATAGGATAACTGATAGATATCTCCTCCAAACAGCATGTTGAGGGTTTCCAACATATCCTCCATGATCCCTCAGAGAAGAACTAGCTTGAGTGATTCAGGATCAAGGGTACAGTTGGATCTCCTATAACTAAGTTGAAATATCTCCTCATAGTCTTCTAGGGATTCATCAGGTCCAAGAGTCATCCTAAATATTTATTCCTTGGTTTCTTTGAACCTACAGTAGTCCATGTACTTTCTATTGAAGGCCTGTTGAATTTGGGCCCAAGTAGTGATGTTAACACGAGGCAGACCCATAAACCAGTGGAAGGTTGCATCTTTAAGGGTAGAGGGGAATAAATTTAGCTTTTTCTCATCAGAGGCATAGTCATAGGTCTTACAAAAAACAAAAAATTCAAACATGAAGGTGTCAGGATCCTCAGAGGTTAAGCCATGGAAGTGTGGAAGGGAAATAGGGTTTATGTTCTTCATTCGAGCCTCTCCATTGGTCTCTATGATAGGGAAAAATGTCATTGTCCCTGTTTTCATCCATGGTTTGGGTAGGTGAAGTGGGTTCTTCTACTTCCCCAATAGGTGCTTCAAAAATTTCAGGTTGCTCACCTAGAGGGTTTTCTAACACCCCTATAGTCAGAGAGGGAAGCTCACAGTCACCAAAGAAGAGTGAAGGTTGACTATTTGAAGGTGTGGGGGGTTTTGGTAAGAATTTTCCTTGATTATCCCTACTCCTATGAGGGATGAAAGAAATATTTTTGATTTTTTTTTTTTACTTTTTCAAAAATTGTATACAAAACAAGAAACAATGCTTAAGAAGAAACAACATCTACTTAGACACCTCCCTGACAACGAAACCAAAAAATGGTGAGCCCTAGTATTTACCCAAGAATGTTGTAACTCCCAAGGGTTCCTCAATTCAAATTATCAACCTGGGGTTCATACAAACTTTGAGGTGAAAATGTTATATGCACAACATATAGGATTCCACTCATGCCACCCTCACTTATGGCATTATATCAAAAGTGCTCAAAGACCCTTCCTCCTACCGAAGTAGAATGAAAGCTTGCCAATAAAGGTACAATTGGAAATTGCTTCTAGCTATGAAAGTATAAATACCATTGACTCAACTTGTAAATGCTAACTAATCAATTCATGAAAGGACAAAGGATAATCTACTTGCAGAAAGAAAGCTATTTTATCTTGCATAATTCATCAAACTACCAAATCTACTTGCAGAAAGGAATCCAATTTATCTTGGATAATTCATTAAACTATCAATCAGAATTGCATGTACCATCTACCTAGTTCACACTTGCTTTTAAATTAGTAACCTACTTCCATCATACTTGTGATAAAGAAGCTAACTCTACTCTTTTTTTTGCAGTGATGAAAATAAAGGGTTAGAGTGGCTTAGGAGCTTCCCCTGAACATTAAGTCATAGCTGGGGGTCATTGTTCATCCAGACTAATTAAAAATTGCAGTGGGGATCAAAAATGATGAAATAAAGTGATGCTACAGGTTTGCTATATGCAATTGATACAAGAGGAATGTAATGCTACAGGAGGGCATCCGAGTGTCTTTTGGAAGTGAAAATGATGTCTTGATGGTATGGAGATGTGGAAGGAAGTTGAAGAAAATGAAGGGAGGTTGGTTTGATCCCCTAGCCAAGCTCAAGACCTCTCAGAGGCCTATCTTGCACTAGGATGAGTGCTCTCGGTGTACTAGGAAAAATGACTTATAAAACAGGGTTTTGGGACAAAATTTGGAGGTGGAAAGAGAAGATGAAGGAGCTCAAGATGGAAGTGGTAAAGGTTCCCTTCCCTACAGATCAACACAACCCTGCAATCAATCACATGCATGCATCCATTTATCATTAACAAAATGAGATAACTTATGATGAAAAAGATGACTTGAATTTAAATAGCATATAATTTATGCCATAACACTGATCTACTCACTAAACTGATTTCTATGCTACAGAAAGAAAATTTAAAACATGACAACTAATCACTAATCTATTTCCAAGAAATAATAAACACAATATTTTTGGACTATGTTTGTGAATCCTTCCACTCATTATCCCACAAGAGAGGTGATATAAAGGCTGCAACCACACGTTTTTATAGATTAATCTCTATTGAAATGAAAGAAACTATGAGCTCCTTGGAATCAAGAAGAAACATAAGTACAAAAAGAGGGATCAAAGCCTCTAGGTTGGGCCAAAACCTAAGGGTCTCATCTCTTTGAAACTAACTCAGATGAAGGTTAAAATCTAACTTCTCCTTATCAAAATGTGCAAGTCTAATACATCAGATAAAAGTTTAAAGTAACAATGTCAAGCTTGAATCTCAACAGCTACACATAGCTAAACAAAAACTTCGAACCCTAATTGGCTCTTCTTCTAGTTTATTTATACAAAAGGGCAACTAGAGCAGCTCGCTTGGAAGTAGGAGTGGCTTCCACCTTGATCTCAAAAATGGTGGATCTTGTCCCTCTTGTTCTTCAGTTGGGCTGGGAGTCACTTGTTACACTAAAAAATGTCACCTTGACTACTTACAGTTAGTATGGCTCAAATCAACAGTCATGCTACCCTCTTAGGCAAGTCTCATGCCTCTGTTATCCATCTCAAACTCAAAGAAGAGAGAAAGTCTTGTAAAAACTATGTTTATCTCTGGGGTCGCAGGTTCTCTCTAGCCTTACCTGCGGGGACGCTGACCATGTTCACAAAATATGCGTCCATGGACGCTCTGTATGTTAAGGGACAGGTGCGTCCCTCTGTAAAAGGCAAAATGCACGAGTTTTATCTTGAAAAAGTTACTTGTGGTTACTTCTAGAACATTCTAGAGGTCGGTTTGATGAAATGGATGCGCCTCCAATTGGTTCATGTATCTCTATTAAGGGGGAACTTATCCCATCAATAAGGGAGCTATCCCACCCATAGAGGGGGATGATCCCATTGATAGTGGACCTGAATAACCTCTTTACAGCACTATAAATAAAGGCATTGAGCCAAAGGAGAGGAGGTTGGAGCTATACATTTTCTTTGGGTAAATGCTGCAGGATTTAGGTCTTCCATTAGAGCCTTTGTGAGGAGAGATTGTCTTCACTTGATTCTACTTGGGAGAGGGTGAGCTTTGTCAAAGTAGAGGAAAACCCTTGATGGACCCTGGGAGGAACTTGCACAACACCAAGGCCAGGTTGTAAGAGTTTCTTTGTTTCGTTATTAATACAAACTGGTTTATTTTTCTCAATAGCTTATGTTAATGAGTTATTTCATGTGTTCCTTGGTCTGCATGTTGAATATATGTTTTATTATATGAAATGCAAGTGCTTGGTAATTGTTTGATTGTTTGTGGTTGCAGGAATTGACTTGAAGGAGGAGCTCATCCGGATCGTCAAGAACGGACTTCAACAACAACGTTTTGGAATAAGGTAAGCCTAAACACTTGTAGTTTTCATGTTGTAAAAGGTGTATTTAGAGAAAGATCACTCCATTTTGTCTTGTTTGTCATTAGAATGTCTTAGACTTCTAGGAAGGTCAGTCGTGTCCGCACCCTTGACAGATTCCGTGTGACATCACTCCGCTGCCATTGAATTCGAACTGGTGAGAGAGGATATTGTGATCCCAAGCCAAGTTTAGGGAGTTAAGGAGGTGGGAAAACCCCCTAGATTCTCTCCTAGTTGTATCCATCAAGCCCCTACATAGTAATAGCCTAAAAAATGCTTCATTTTCTTATAATTAAACCACATTAGGCCACATACTATGACAAACACCTTTTACTCCTCTTACTAAGCATAATAGAGCAAAAAATGTGAATTAATATAAGAGAAGGATAGTTTTAAGACTCGAGGATGGCATAGTGATCTTCAAAATTTACCTATTAATGGGACACATCAATAGGTTTGAAGGTGTATGGGATGAGAGATCCTTGGTTAAGGGGATGGTCCTTGAACACAATATATGTTGTAGGTATGTCAGGGGGTTTTTGCAAACCTGTAGTCCTACTTTTCAAGTGATTTCCTCATCTTCTATCTTGAATTTAATTTCAACTATTATGGATGTAAAGGAGTTTGGATTTCATTTGAAATCGTCAATATATGTGGACACTATGTAGATGGAGAACCCTTATATGTTTCATTGGTAGATGCACATGTTTTTTATTATGATACTCTGGTAGTAGGATCATGGATTTTAATTTGACCCTCTCATTGAGATAACTTTTGGCTGTGAAATCTAAACTAGATGCATTAGGACATTATTTCATTAACTTAGTTCCCACATGGAATAATTTTGTAGGAAAAAAGATGTTATATATGGAAGGATTGATTGTTTTTGGTATTCGAGGCAATTGTAAAGGGTGCACTCTTGTTTAAATATAAGATGTTCACTAGTGGTATCTATGATCTCCCATTCTCTTTGAGATGGTGACGAAGATGAATACAATAACCTAGCTAAAATTTTGATGCCTAAGAAGCGAGGTGTGAAAGCTTTTGAATTTTTTTGGACAATCTCATGTTCCAACATAATCTACATGTTAATAGAAAAAGTGTTTTCTTTATTGATTGAACCAATATTGAGTGACTTATTATCAAAAGCGTAGTTTAGATTTGTTCTAAAATGGTATATTCACGATATATTGGCTTTAGCCCAAGATCATATACATTTTATCAAAATGGAAAACATTAAATTTGTGGTTCTCAAGCTTAACCTTTGAAAAGCTTATAATCGTGCAATTTGGTCTTAAAAAAGGCTTATTATAATTTAGATGTGAAGGGATTTTAACTCATACAATTGGATCATGGGAAGAATTTAATCAATAATTTATAGTTATGATTAATGGGTCTTCATTATTTTTTCTTCCTAATGTTTAATGTGTTGTCATTGAAGTGAAGGTAAGGGGGAGTTGCTAGAGAATACACAATTATCAAAGTTAGGGGGAGTCCTCAACGAAGGCCATGAACAACATATGGTGTTTTTCCTTGGAACGAAATTTGGTTATTATTCCTTGAATGAAGTTTAGAATTTCTATGACATACCCACATGAAGTTTGGCAAGTCCGGTATAACCTGAAGGAACGATTCAATATATGAGAATGTAAACATGATTCAGTATGAAATTAGCACAAAAACATTCTAACTAAGTCAATTGGTGTTTTCCATGGACTTGAACCTCTGTAATCATTACCACTAATCCATGATTAGAATTAATTAAATCTTGGTTAAGTGTCTATTGGACTAGTTTAGGCAAGGTTTAAGTATATTGGGGTACTAGAGAATTGGGTACTGGATGGAATAGATCAAATGCTAGGATGGTATGACATGGCACTAGTGTGATGCAACAGTAATATCAAAGAAAGGAAGTGACATGGTAGAAGTCGAGTGTGACATATGGTAGAAAGAAATGACATCTTTAGCTAGCCAACTAGAACATTGGTAGGTGATACATGGTCGATACAAGTCAATGCCCAAACACATGGTAGGATCTGATTTGTCAAATAAGATGACATGGGATGTGACTTGGAAAGTGACATAGCTCATTTGAGGCCCTATACTAAGCTACGAGAGTATCAGAGTGTTGAAATAAACCAATAATTAAACGATCAAGTATGAGAAGTCCCGATGTTACAAGAAGTTTGCCAATAACAATATATTTGGTAAGTCAAGTATGAAATTCTTATTATCCTAGGGTATTAGAATACAAGAGTTTTAAAGTTAACAAAAATTTGAAATGATCTAGTACACAATAGTTTGGTGTGATAGAAATAATTTTTTTGGTTACATTTTGATGTGAAAAGGCCATTATCTGTAGTTCTATTTATTGGGATACAATAGAAAAGTCATTGTTCGAGTTATCTTAGTTTTGCATAGAAGGACAAGGTCTCAACATGCAATTGTGACTATTTGAGAGTTAAGGACCTAGAGTTGAAAGGTCAATGAAAGGGCATCCAGGCATCCATTAAACCATATGGTTATGAAATCATCCTCCTCAACAATGTCCTAGACCATAGATTCATTACAATGATAATTTAAGATCACGATTATAACATATGGTCATGAGGAGTTAATGGTTAACATTTTGAGCCAAAAGGAGCAATGAAAAGAAATTCTAGGATATAGTAATCTAGATTATTAAAAAAATTCATCATTTGAAAAAGTACCTAGACTTCAAATTGATTACAATAGTGACTTAAGATCATTATTGCATCACAGGGTCACTAAGAGTTAATGGTTAGCACTTGGAGTGAAAGGAGCAATGAAAATAAATTTGGGCATTCAAAATTTAGATGATTAACAAAGCATCCTCATTTACAGTGTACTTGGACCCTCGATTCACTAAAATGGTGACTTAAGACCCTAGTTCCAATGCAAGATAAAAAGGCATTTCCAGATTAAAACTTGGAGCTGAAGGTGCTGAAATGAAGTTATGGATATTTGTGTGTCTAGTGAGCTAAAAAGTGAGTTTGATGATTGACTTGAACACCAGATTCAGTACAATGGTGGGTTAATCCAATGGTCGCATCACATGGTCGTGTAGAAGGGAGTTAGAACAAAAATAAAGGACTCAAGTAGGAAAAAGTGCCAAGGAAGATTTAAAGGAAAAATTAAAATCTCAGGGCCATGTATAAATATGGATGATCTATAAGAGAACAATTGTGAACAAAGTGTGTGACAGATCATATGTGTACTCTGAAAGCACATTCATGTATGCACATGCATGAGGAGAAAACATGTGTGAAGAAGGATAATTGTGTAAACTATGTGTAAGTACATGATGAGAAGGGTTATATATAGGTCAATAATGAGTGTGAAGAGTTGTGTAGTGCGCTAGAAGACTGCTAGTTTACTAAGAAAGAACAAATCATTTCAAAGAGAATAAAAGGAAAGAATATATGAATTAACTATTTATGGATGTGTAAGAATTAAGAAAGTGCTAGATCCAATCCGAAAATGTGATGAATTATATATTTGATAGGAAAAAGAGATTGTATCAGCAAATCCAAAGGGGATTAGTGTGTCCAACAAGTTGCTTCTTGAAAATATAGCGGATCTGCATCTCCTACAAGTTGGTGCTTGTAAATCTGAGGGGATTAGTGTCTCTTGCAAGTTGGTTCTAAAAAATATGAGGTGATTGGTGTTCGTTATAGGTTGGTTCCTATTATCACTCAGAAGTCTTCCCTAGAAGATATCAAAAGAAGGAATAATTTGAGGTAACCATAAACCTAATCTTTTAGACTCGGGTTCTAGCCAACCTAAGTCCAGAGAGGGCTCTCTCTTTATAATTTAACTTTGTTTTGGGTGGGATTTTAGTCTAGTTCTTAGTGTTCATAAGGTTTTGAATTTGGTTAGGTGGTGGAATTCTAGGAACAGATGGATGGAGTAAGGCCTTCAAGCCATTGGGCTATGGAGTTAATCAAAGGATGGCTTAGCTGGACCAGATCACTAAAGGGAGTGTTCACAGGGCAGGCTAGCAAAGAAAAATGCAAATCTTCAGGTTCAATGGATGAGATAGTCCTAACCAGGGTGAAAGGGAAATGAAGAATCCTTAGACCGGGATCAAGATGAAGAACTGGAAGTGATCATGAGCAAATGGAAACTAAGAATCCTTTACTATAGACTGAGGGGGAAACTACGAAAGTAAGGGAGCATTTAAGAATTCCATAACTAAGATAGTTTAGCAGGAAACATTAAGAATGTAAACAATCAAGACAGAGTGCATTAAAGCAAGTTCTGAAATATCATTCCTAGTTTACCATTCAGATTTCATAGAAACAAATATGATTATTAATAAACATAAAGAAAAACAATAATACACAAGAGAGAAAATACTTATTTGATTTCCGCTTTACACAAGAATCCTATGAAATGTCTTTACTTTATTCCTTGATCCAGCAAGCCAATCCAGTCTTGATACAATAACACTTTAACTTGATAGGAAAATGTCTACAGAAATGTCTTTGAATCCACCCTAAATACTTCGAAAGGTGAAGTATTTATACAAAAAATATTTACAAAATATCTCATAACAGTTTGAGATTTAATCTAGGAAATCGAAATATCTTCAAGCATGAAGATAGAGACAGATGGAAAATTGCATCATGATGTCCCTTTTATTGTGATAGTGTTGGCTATTTGTAGTTCGAATTTGAGCTCTTTAAGCTGGCTGATATTT
Organism: Pinus tabuliformis; assembly: GCA_031772625.1. Classification (NCBI taxonomy): domain Eukaryota; kingdom Viridiplantae; phylum Streptophyta; class Pinopsida; order Pinales; family Pinaceae; genus Pinus; species Pinus tabuliformis. Next base: position 322,980,213 of record CM062814.1, on the reverse strand, counting down.
GTATGTTGGAATCACCTTTGTCTTTAATCTTTTACTTATACTCTTTAACTTGTTACTCTTTGACCCTGTTTATCTGTCCTTTCACCTGCCTTCAGATTTACTGTGGTAACTTATAGTAAATCTGTCATTTTTTCCCACCATTCATCTTCAGGTAACTTTACCTTGAGCATCCTTCTATATATCTCGTCTACCTTAGTGTATTTGGAAAATTTTGGCTTGGTGACAAATAGATGTTTCACCTCATGCTCTAGGAAGAATATATTTTCTAAAGTATCATATAATACTTTCCCTGTTGGCAATGCTTTGATTCCTGAAGTGCTTGCCTATTCCTTGGACAATTTCTTTAATCTGTCAACATAGTCCAATTGGGTCATAAGTTTTTCATTGATTACCATGGGACTGGGAAGGCCTTTATCCCTCAAAATTTGAAACTTTGCCATGAATCTGTCAATGCCAACCTGCATGTTATGGCATTTTTCCTCTAGGTTAAGCATAAGGTTTCTTTTAGAAAGAACCTTTTTTACTTTAATGATGGCTTCAGTTCTGTCCTCCACACCAAGCTCATTTAGTTCATGCTTGTTCTTGCTGTTCAAGAATTGGATGAGTCGATTAGCATCCTCAGGCTGGTCTCCTAGGTCTTCCTTTACCTTTTGTATTGCTTTGGTGGCTACTTTCACCAATTTTGTTTGCTCGAATATTACTTGAATTGATGGCCAAGTATCATTGACAGAGTCAATGATATTGGCCTAGAGCGTATCCTTAGTTTGTCCTAGTGGCTTTTGTAATGTTAGATCCTTCTCTAGTACCTTAATCTTCTCACCCATCCTTAGGGCTTTCTGTGCTTCTTCTTTCTTCTGTATTTGGGAAAGCTTACAGTCAGTTTCTAGGCTTTCCATTTTCTCCTTAAGCTTGTTTAGCTCTGTTGCTTGGATGGACATTTCCTCCATGGCTTTCACTAACTCTGTTGTCTTCTTTGTTGAGGTACCTACCATTGTAAATTCTGTTGTGACTAGAAGTGCTATAGCAGGTGGAGCTGTTGGTGCTAAAGAGGCTGCCAATGTTGAACGGACTATAGTTTTTACTGTGGGAATGGCATCTGTAGAGGTAGTAGCCAATTCACTCTGTTTCGACTGAATCAATGTGTCCAATTCTTTCTTTGTTTCTTTCAACTGGTCATTTAGCTTAAGGACCAAGTCCATAAGCTCTTCTTGTCCTTTTTGTGTTTCCAGGACTTCTGTTGTTTGTGGATGATGCAATGGTGGAATTTTGAGTTGCTTCTTCAAAGCAGCTATGTCATCATTCTTCCTTTTTATCCACTTTTCAATGGCCTTTACATCTTTGGGATTGTGTCCCAACTCAATGATTAAGTCCTCTAAGGACTTGTTTCCAGTGTCTTTTTCCTATGAAGAGGCCTTCTCCAATTGGAACTGAGCTGATATATTATTTAGGGAGTTCTGCAATTGGTGGGCTGCGATGGCTTTCCCTGTCAAGGTGGAGTAAATCATCTCCCCTGTCTGTTTGTGCAACTCAATCTGGTCAATAGGATGTATGTCCTTTGCCAGCACTTCAAAATCTATCTTCTAGAAGTCAGCTGCTGATTTTGGTTGTTGAGTAGTGGGTTTCATGAATGTCATTTGCATTTTGCCTTCTTTCACATCATAGGCTGACATCAGCCTTGTCTGGTTGGTAGGTGCCATCTTGAGGTACTGTGCATAAGTCTGGGCCTTTAGCCTCTCATTCCTGGCTTTGATGTCCTTGTACCTTTCTCTGATATCTTGATCTTTGTCTATTGGCATCCTAAATGAGGACACTTCAACACTCTGTTGCCTCTCCAACATCTGAGTATGAGATGTGGAAGGTTCTGGTGTGCCCCCAGAAGGAGTAGCAGGCCTACTTCTTTCTTTCTCTATGCTGGTGGCCCCCACTATTTCTTCTATGAATTCTTGCTCTGAAACAGGATTTAACCTCTGCCTTTTGACTAGGCTGGTTTCTACATATGTTTGTATGGTTGCTCTACCTGATGTAGTGGCCTCCTCCCTATTCCTTTTGAGGCTTCTTTCCTCATTTAGAGGAGTTTTCAAGTTAGGGGGAGTACTCATATTGGGTTGTTGTGTACCTGTTTGACCTAATTCCTCTGATAGGTCTGGCTGCTCTGATTCTTCTTGTACCTGGGATTCTTCTTCTGTGTGTTGTTCACTGTGTGCCTGTGATTCTCCTTGTGCTTGAGATTCTCCTGGCACCTACAGGAAAGAACCTTCATCAAGCCTTTTCTCTAAATCAATTAGTGCATTTTCAACAGCAACTTCAGTGCTATCTCTGTCCACTAGAGTATTCTCCACCCATTCCAACTGATTTTCATATTTCTCTATTTCAGGGATTTGGTGGTGAATGTAGGGAGTCATCTTATTTTTCTGTCTTCTGTTGCAGATGAAGTCACAGGGGTCATATCTCCACATGAAGCTTTGTTTTAGTTTGAGTCTTTGAAGGATTTCTTCTGCTTCTCTTCCAGCTTCTCTGATATTGTATACAAAGGGGTTGATCTGATAATGAGATCTTAGACAATTATTAAGGTATTACAGACTCATACGCATGGATTTTCTTATGTTACTTTGTGCAATGGATCGATAAGATTGCGAAATACATAGACAATCAAGCAGTTAAAGAAACATAATAGACAACACACATAAACATAGTAAGTTTAATATGGAGTTCATCTAAAACTCCTGGGCTACGTCTCCTGGTCCAGCCTTCAATGGTGGCCTCTCTATTATGTATTCAGAACCAGAGTTTTACAAAAGTATCAGCTCAATTTGAGTCTCAACACACAATAGATACAACAACAAGAGTTTTTCTTGAACCCCTCAAGCCTCTCTAAGTACACGGACTCTCTTTATCACTCTCTGTCTTTGTCTTTGCTTTGTCTCAGCACTGCTTGTTTGTTTTCTGTCAATCTGTGGCTTTAAAGCCAATCAGCGTTGCCTGTTCGTTTCCTCTTCTTGGGCTTGTTGGCTTCCCGATATCTGTCCGCTCATATCCCCCTCTGAGCATTAGCAATCATTGCTAAACGCTTTCAGGGATGGTGGCCACTTGTACTGTAATGGAATGGGTGATCGGGTCTTTGAAATCCTTAGAAATTTCCGTTCTCTATTTACACAAATGAATACGTTCAAACATAGGAAAAGTCCACCAAACACTATTTATCGGACTTCAAATATCCATAAATTTTCCTTATACTCCTATCGGGTCTGCCTGTATATCGACATCGCATCTCCACCGTTGATCTGGGAGATCCAGATCCAACGGTTGTGGTTCATTTCAGGCGGCTCTTTCGTACGAGGGTTAACCGCCTGATAAGGGTGGTTTTCTCTCTCCTTCCTGGACATGTGGCAGCCAGCGTATGGGCTCGGGCAGAGCCCGACCCAAACCACTTACCGCCTTTGGCCCACCCAAAATCCTGCCTGTTTTGTGATTTCCCTTTATATTGGAAGATACATTAAAATATGAAAATCTTGCTTCTATCAGAATTGAAATAACATACAATAGCATTAAGAAACCCTTTCAGGTCTGGTTCATCGCATCGGTGCTTTATCCTTTGTATTTCATTTATTTAACGAAAATCACGATTTACATTGAAAATGTCCTTTTACCGGACTTGAAATTATATCAAATCTCGTTTGTAATGTTATCAGGTCTAGCTGTCGCAAGCCATATGTATATCGGCCCTGCTCCATGGTGGTTCACCGACGCGATATTGCGATGCAACGTGGGCCGTCGATCTGTACGCTTGATCAACGGTTCTTGTTGACCCTGCTGATCGCTATCGTGTATTCCTTGTGGTCTCCGGTGATAGCCTCCCTTTGCCACCACCGATTGAAATTCGTCGATCGGATCTGGACCATTGATCAGCTAGATCTGACGGCTTCGATTTGAAGTTGTTTTGACTGCCGATAAGCCTGTTTTGCGATGTTTTCTTCATGTTTTTGCCTCCCGATAGTGTAATCTGACTTTTTGAAAATTTCTTCTCATGCGATAGTTTCAAGTGTTTGAAGACTTAGAGGTTTTTCTAGGACCCATTTGGATCATGCCTTCCCACTGAAAAAGCTTTTGGACCACCAAAAGTTGGTTTTTAAGCATCAATCAAGTGAGGATACAACTTCCTTACTTGTCCAATCTCTATCCATCTTGCACTGCTTGGTTTTGAACCTTTGAGTCCAATTCTGAGGTACTCAACATCCCCTTTGTGCATAGTTCTCACCTTCCTGTGCAGAACTGTATCTTCTTGCAACTCATTGAGATATTCAGGCAACAGATCATCAATAGAAGGCAACTGACTTTGCTCTTCGGGATCTTCAATCAATGAAGGTTCAAATAGTCTCAAGTTCTTTGCATTAACTACTAAATAGATGTGCATGTAAGCTGGCAAATCAAGGTGAAAAGCATTCTCACCAATTTTCTCAAGTATCTTGAAAGGACCATACCTTATTGGCTTCAGCTTCTTACCTTCACCTTGCATTCTATCCTTGCTGACGTACAACTAGACTTGACCACAAACTTGGAAGCTATGCTCAATTTGATGCTTATCATGCCTTGCCTTGTACTTGGCCTAGCTTCTCTCTAGCTATTCCTGCACTGCCTGGTGAATTTATTGGATCTGTTCAATGAACTTAGTTGCTTTGTCCACATCATTGTGTCCATCAACTGTTATGTCTTTACTAAGGACAAAATCCAAGGGAGACCTTGGTGTAAAAGCAAAAGAAGTCTCAAAAGGAGATCTTTGTGTAGAAGAGTGTTTAGCACGGTTGTAAGAATGTTTCACATAACATAAATGTTCATCCCAAAGCTTGGGATGCTTACTGCAATAGCCCCTAAGCAACTGGATCACTGTCCTATTGGCCACCTTTGTTTGGCCATCTGTTTGTGGATGAAAGGCTGTGCTCTTCTTCAGTCTGGTGTCCATCAACTCCCACGGACTTGACCAAAGCTTCCCAACAAATTGGGAATCTCAATCAGATACAATGGAAGTGGGTAACCCAAAACGCACCCAGACATGCGGAAAGAACAATTCACTATTTGTTCAGCTATAATCTATTTGTTACAAGGTATTAAAATACACATTTTGCTGAACCTGTCCACAATAACATATAAATAGTCATGACCTTTTCTAGATTTTGGTAGTCCCCCAACAAAGTCCATGGAAACACTTTCCCAAGGATGAGAAGGAACTAGAAGTGGAGTGTACAAGCCTAGTTTTCTATTGCTGGGCTTGCTTTTAGCACACATGGTACACCCTTTAATATATCTAGAAATTGTTTCCTACATTCTTGGCCAATAACAGAATCTTTGCAGTTGTGCAACTATTTTACCTACACCAAAATGACCTAATATTAGAGAAGTGTGTGCTTCTCGGATTATATTAACTATTTCATTTTGAGGAATGCATAACTTTCCCAAATGATACAAGAGTTGGTCCTTTATATGATAATCCAATTCTTCTACTTGTTTGCCATGACTTAAAGTTGCATATACATCTTTAAAATCTACATCTTGAGCATATTGTTCAATGTAGCTTTCATGCAACACTGAATTATGCTTAAGTATAGTAAACGCATTTATGATTGGTCTAGACAACATACCTGCAACTTTATTGTGTATGCCCTTCTTATATCTGATGACTAGAGGAAATTATTGTAGAAAACCCATCCACCTATAGTGTCTTGATTGCTGCAATTTAGTTTGTGAGTGCAAATATTGAAGTGGTTGATGATCAGTATGTATAACTGTTTCTTTGCCCAATAGGTAATGTTTCCACTTTTTCACACTCTGCACTAATGCATACAATTCTTTATCATATGTGGATAATTAACTACTGCAGAATTAAATGTCTCAGAATGATAGCATATGGGTTTACCATGTTGCATCAACACTACTCCCATGGCATAGTCACTAGCATTTGTTTCAATCTCAAATGTTCTTTGAAGATTTGGCAATGCTAGTACTAGTTCTGTACTAATTTTTTCTTTCAAGGTGTTGAAGGCTATTTGTTGTTTGCCTCCCCACTAAAACACCTTGTTCAATCCTGTCAAAGCATGTAAGGGAGATGCAATCAAGGAAAAGCTAGCAATAAATTTTCTCCAATATTGTGCTACTCCTAGGAAGCTCCTAACTTCTATAATAGATTTGGGTTTAGGCCAGTTCACAATGACTTCAACCTTAGAGGGATCTATCTTCAATTCACCACCCCCTACAATATGACCCAAATAATTCAAAGATGTTTTGCCAAATTCACATTTTGATAAATTTAACATAGAGATTTTATTTTTTCAAAACATCTAGAGTCTGCTTTACATGCTTCAAATTTTATTCCCATGTTTTACTGAAAACAAGAATGTCAGCTAAATATACAATTACAAATCATCAATAAAAGGTCGGAGTACATCATTCATAACTCTCATGAAAGTGGCAGGAGCATTAGATAAGCAAAAAGGCATAACTAGCCATTCATACAGCCCTTGCTTCATTTTGAAAGCAGTATTCCATGCATATTGTTCTGCAACTCTGACCTGATGGTAGCCACTATGTAAGTCCAACTTGGAAAAGTAAACAACTTCTTTCAAATGATCTAATATATCATCTATGCAAGGAAGAGGATAGTGATTCTTGATCGTTATTTTATTCAGTGCTCTGTGATCAATGCACATCCTCCACGAACCATCTTTCTTCACCAACATGATTGGAGATCCGCATGGTGATGTGCTTGGTCTTATGAACCCTTTCTCGAGCATCTCCTGTACCTGCTTCTTGATCTCTGCATTCTCTAAAGCGGATAAATTGTACATTCCGATGTTAGGCAATGGAGCATCATGTTGCAAATGAATATCATGTACAATTTCCCTTTTGGGTGGCAGACCTTTATGTTCTTGAAATAGGATATCGTATTCTGAAACAACTTTTTCTAAATCAACTTTCTATTTAGCATCACAGCCTTCAAATGCATTGGTTTTATCAAGGGTCTTTTCCTTTACAACCATTAGTAAAAATTGCTTGCATGAATTTACAATTCTTTTCATCTACCCTAAGCTTATGAGAGTGTAGTTATTTTTGAGCTAATGAGCTCTTATAATATATTCTATTCCATCTTTTGTGAGTTGATACTTATTTTCAGTTCTATATAAAATGGCTTTTCTATCATACAAGTAAGGACTTCCTTAAAAAATACCACATATATCCAAGGGAACCATATCTAACTCAACCTCATTTACAAATACTGACCCAAAAGAAAACCTAAGTTTACATTGTCTAGTCACTTGTAGCTTTGCTTTATCACATACCCAACCTAATGGATATGGCTTCTTGTGAGGTGTGCTTAGTAGTCTCAACTTCTTTACAATTGCTTCAGAAATCAAGTTTACTTGTGAACCACTATCAAATAAAGTATCAATCTTTTGATGCTTGGAAATAACTCTAATATGAAAAAGCTCACGTCTTTTCCTCTCATTTTCTTCATTATCAATAGTTTGTGCATAATTACTGGTAGATGCTTAATAATTTTTACCTTTTATACCTGTGGCTGTGACAACTGTTTCATCACCTGAGTCTAACCCCAAATATTTTTGAATAGTAGCAACAGTCCTCTTCTTCTTGCCATCGAACTTCTTGGTTTTTAGCTCCAGATGCAAATACCAGCAATGTTCATCATCATGTCCATCCTTCTTGCAGTGAGTGCATGAAGGTTTGTCTTTCTGTACAGTGTTTGCCTTCCTCTCTTTCCATTTCTGCTTCCTATTTTCCTTGTTCTTGCTTGCAGTGGGTTTTGATGATCCCCCAATCTCTGGGTTCACATTCTTGCCTCTAGCCTCTAGATGTGTAGCCTGAACTGGTACCTCATCTATGCTAGTAGGGTTAAACATGAGAATGGTGTGCCTCAAATAGCTATGTAGACCAACTATATACTTCAGCAAAGTTTCAGGTGAGTCTAGAGAAATTCCTAGAATTAAAGCTCTTTTTCTAAATTTCTGGGTATAGCTTTGTACACTTTTCCCCTTTGATTGGCGAAGAGTTTGGAAACTCATCATGGCTTGCTACATATAAGCTAGTGGATAGATTTTTTTTTTTAATGGCAGAAACAAATTCACTCCAGGTAGAAAGAATTTTACCATGCTTCTTCAAATCAACTTGTGTACTAGGGCAGTTCCTCCAAGGCGAAGGCTGGCCAGCTGAATATTTCTCCTTTTTGAATCGATGTTCTGCACCCTGTAATATACATCAATCTGTCTAATCCATTTATCTAGCTTTTCTGCATTTAATTCTCCATCATATATTGGCAAATCAAATTTTACATCTAATTTAATCAAAGGGCTAGAAGGAGGTGTTGATAGAGGAGGCTCTTTTCCTTTCCCTTTGCCTTCAGAATGGCCATCTAGAAGAGGTTCCTCTATTCCTTTGTCTTGTTTGGAGGTTGAAGTATCTTCACCTCAACCTTTCTTAAATTCTCGATACATCTCTTCTACCATGGCTCTCATGGTCATGAAACTGTCCATGAACTGAGAGTCTGATTCTAAGGGAATTTCTTCTGCCATTTTCCTCATAGGATAGACTCTTCCAATTTTTGGGTTAGTCTAAACTAGTTCTCCTTCTCCTAATTTGAGATTTGACCTAGTTATCATTCAACAATCCAACACAAGCCTGTCTAACCTTAGCAAACCTAAAGCTCTGATACCACTTGATCTGATAATGAGATCTTAGACAATTATTAAGGTATTACAGACTCATGTGCATGGATTCTCCTATGTTACTTTGTGCAATGGATTGATAAGATTGCGAAATACATAGACAATGAAACAGTTAAAGAAACATAATAGACAATAAACATAAACACAACACGTTTAATATGGAGTTCACCCAAAACTCTTGGGCTATGTTTCCTGGTCTAGCCTTCAGTGGTGGCCTCTCTATTATGTCTTCAGAAGTAGAGTTTTACAAAAGTATGAGCTCAATTTGAGTCTCAATGCACAACAGATACAACAACAAGAGTTTTGCTTGAACCCCTCAAGCCTCTATGAGTACATAGACTCTCTCTATCACTCTTTGTCTCTGTCTTTGCTCTGTCTCAGCACTGCTTGTCTGTTTTCTGTCAATTTGTGGCTTTAAAGCCAATCGGCGCTGCCTATTCATTTCCTCTTCTCGGGCTTTCTGGCTTCCTGACCTCTGTTCGCTCAGATCCCCCTCTGAGCGTTAGAAATCATTGCTAAATAATTTAAGTGATGGTGGCCACCTGTATTGTAACGGAATGGGTGATTGGGTCTTTGAAATCCTTCAAAATCGTCGTTCTCTGTTTAAATAGAGGAATACGTTCAAAGATAGGAAAATTTTGCCAAAAACTATTTATCGGACTTCAAATATCCATAAATCCGCCTTATACTCCTATTAGGTCCACCTGTATATCGACATCGCATCTCCATGATTGATCTGGGAGATCCATATCCAACGATTGTGGTTCATTTTAGGCGGCTCTTTCATATGGGGGTTAACCACCCTATAAGGGTGGTTTCCTCTCTCCTTCCTGGACACATGGTAGCCAGCATATGGGCTCAGGTGGAGCCTGGCCCAAACCACTTACTGCCTTTGGCCTGCCTGAAATCCTGCCTATTTTGTGATTTCCAATTATATTGGAAGATACATTAAAATATGAAAATCCTGCTTATATTGGACTTGAAATAACATACAATAGCATTAAGAAACCCTTTAGGTTCCGTTTCATTACATCAACGCTTTATCCTTTGTATTTTGTTTATTTAACAAAAATCACGATTTACATTGAAAAAGTCCTTTTACTGGACTTGAAATTATATCAAATCTTGTTTATAATGTTATCAGGTCTGGCTGTCACAAGCCATATGTATATTGGCCCCGCTCCATGATGGTTCGCTGACGCGATATTGCAATGCAACGTGGGCCATCGACCAGCGCGTTTGATCTATGGTCCTCGTTGACCCCACTGATCACTATCGCGTATTGCTTGTGGTCTCCGCCGATAGACTCCCTTTTCCACCGCCGATTGCGATTCGCCAATCAGATCTTGACCGCTAATCAGCCAGATCTGACAACTCTGATTCAAATTTTCTTTGACTGCTGATAAGCCTGTTTTTCAATGTTTTCTTCATGTTTTTTCCTCCTGATAGTGTAATCCAACTTTTTGAAAAGTTCTTCTGATGCGATAGTTTCAAGTGTTTGAAGACTTAGAGGTTTTTCTAGGATCCATTTGGATCAGGGGCCTAGTTGATCTTTGATTCTGAGCTAGGCCTTCTTTTTGGCTTTAACAAAATGTACCTAATCTGAGTTGATTATCTGCTTGTATTACTCCACAGTAAATAACCTCATTGGGAGGTATCTGGGCAGTTTATATGGGGCCAAATCACAACCATAGATCCTAATTTCTGTGTGATTTTGGTACAAGTACCAATCTCCCACTTTGTGTTGTTTTGATAGCTGCAAGATCCTCTTGATGTCTGAACTGATTCTTGGAGGAGGACTTCCTAGCAGCATGGTCACTACTGGATGTACAAAAAGATCAATGAAATCTATGTATGGATATGGGGAATCATGCTTATGTATCAAAGGAGTCCAAAAAATTATTGACCTAGGATGACCTTTAGTGTCAAGCTTTTGGAGAGTGAATGGGAACTTGTCAGCTTGGTAGTATAAGAGAAGGTGGTACAAAACTGAAGAATACTTAAACACTCTTTCATTACTCATTCTCAAAAATTGTTCATGCATCCTATCAGCTATGTACTTGGCATAATCATACATGATAATAGGGGGCTGTCCTGGAGTAAAAATGGACATGAAGGCTAAAATAATTTCATCTATATACTCACTGGTGGTATAGCCTAAAACACAAGAGATCATTGCTACTATATCCTGACCAAATGGGGAAAATATAGTAGCCACATATGGAGGAGGTTTTGTTGGGACATGCTTTCCCTCCTTGATGAAGGTCTGAAGCATTTCAACAATCTTGACAGTGGTAAGATTGGAAAATTTGTCTAGTAGGTCTCCAATTGAAATAAGGGTTAAGTTCTACCCTGGTTGTAGTTGCAGCATTTCATTGATTGATTCGGCAGTGATGGTGAAAAGTATGGTTTGGTCAAGCAACATCACTGCTCTTTGACTGGGAATGTAGTTTGCATGGCAATAATGAATGATTTCAGGGAAAATGTGCACCTCAGCGAATTGATACGTGGGCAAATTAGATTCCCACAGACCTATTTTATCAACATGGTTTAGGTATTGGTCCCTGCATCGGTAGTACAATTTGATAGGGGATTCAAGGATAGAGGTGTCCTTGATTTGGAAATCTTTATTAGCAAGGGGAAGGTGATCCAGGTCCAAGTGAGGAGTAGTAATTAGCTTGACATCCATGGCAATAGGGGCACACATTCTTAGTTCTTATGGATTTAAGAATGGGGGAAAGTAAATTTTCAATCTTTGAGGTAATAGGGGTTCAATTCCAAGAGGGTTGTATGCTACTAAGGTTCTCTTTAATTTCAATTTAAGAAAGTTTTTAGAGACTGGTTTGGAAATTAACAGGGCTTTCAATGGATTCTGGCTTAAATACCTGGAATTGATGAAAACTGGGTCTGAACTGGTTCACTGGTGATTCTGAACGGTTGAAAGGGCTTCAATTAGGCTGGAAGGCAATTTGGGAGCTTTTGGCGTCTTCAGAGTGCAAGTGCACGTGGGTTGATGGCTTTCAACGTTCATAGGCAAGTGCATGGAAGTTTGCAGTTAAAAAACGATAAAACAATGATTTGGGGTTTTTTTTGGATTTATGCGCAAAAGTCAATTTGGCAGGTACGGGTGAACAATAGCGGTTTGTCACGTAGCGGGGTGAATAGTGACAGTTTTGGCGGGTAGTGGGCTGGCGGTAAGCAGTTTATTTCACATAGCCTTTGGGTGCTTGGCGGTATTGGGGGGAGGCTGCCTGATTCCACTCATCGAGCGCCATGTTGCCTCGGGGGCCCGATAGAAAACAACCCATTTCAAGTGGGTATTGTTCGGATTTTGGGCCCTTCAGAAATCAACGTGGGTCATCGGATGGGGAGGGGGTAGATCATGCGGTGATCGGGTGTGGGAGTTGCATGGAGGGTAATGGAGGGGCCCGACGGGTGATTAATCACGGTGGGTTTTGTTTAATGAGGGGTTAAGGTGGGGATTTAACACATCGGGAGTGATTTGATTGGTTTGACTTTAATTAATCACGGATTGATTAATTATGTCCTTTGTTGGGGTTCGAATATAATATAAAGTTTATGTTTCAAACTTAGGGGTAGGGATATTAATATTAAGGGGTTTTAATAAAATATACAGGAAAGGGTTTTTTTTCTTCTGGAAATACCATATAAATAATGTTAATGGTTAATATGAAAATTGCGGGGGATAAATGAAGTGGCGCTAAGCATAATGTATTTTTGTGATTTCATTCGCTTTTTACATAGAGACATTACAACTTAGGCTAAGTGCATTTTGTGGGTTTTTTCATAAAAAGGGGTATCTATGGGGGTGCTTGCTTTTCCTTAGGAAAATGGTGTTTTAACCTTAGGAAAAGGGATTTATTAGGGAAAATGAATGAATTGAAGGGGGTGAATGTTTATGAGGGGTTTTTAGTACTTAAGATCTGTAAGTCATTGGGCCAAGGGTTCGGTCCCTCCAAAAGTCAGAGAAATGCTCTGAGCCCCTTTGACTTTAAGATTTTGGGTACTTGAAACTTATTTTGGGAAATTAGTTAAGTAAAAGGTGAAATGAGTGAGGGGAAATTAATCAATTTGACTTTGTGAACTTTATGCCAGTCCAATTTCTCATCCATACTTAGAAATTTCATGATGAGGGTGATAAATATGCTTTTGTCTAACAATCATCACAATTCTGCAACCTTTCTTCTACTTAACCACCTACTCTTCCTACCATTTTTACTTCTCTTTATTAGGGTGCATTTGAGCTAGCAAACCCTTATCAAACATTTTCTTTCTTTTACAATGGTAATCTAACTAAATTTAACCTTATTAGATCCAAGGGCTTAGATCAAACAGTTGAGCTCCTTTATTGACTCTACCTATCTACTTATCTGCCAAGATTACACGGTTTGGTCAAATTTTATTCTCTATCTATAAGCATGAAATTGAGAGCATGAAATTGCTAAGTTTAAATCTTTTGACTATCATGGAAAGTGGCATAGGTTACAAACTACACACGATCATTTATTTTGTACAAAAAGTAAATAGTAGTGGCATTTTAACTTTCACACTTTCATGGTCTTTTCTTTCTTGGGGTTCATATTTTTCATATTTTTTGACCTTTTTTATTTTTTTTGTCCTTTGATTTTTCTTTTAGGACATACCCTCGTTACATTTTTAAATTTTTTGAATATGGAAAACATTTGCAGAAAGCAAAGGTATGTACATATTACAAGTTTAATCTCAAGCATTAAAAAATTATGACTCCTATTGGTATAGGAACCTAACAATGGCTCCACTTTGGGATGGCATTTCCTGGTGAAATGTCAAGAACTTGTAGATCAATGGCCTTCTGTATTGCTGTGACTTTAACCTGCAACTTTTCCCTTTCATTTTTCTACATTATTGCTATTTATGATAGTAAAACTTTTGAAACTTAGGGCCTTCTCTTCAGCTTCAACTTCAAAATTTACCATCCAATCAACTCTAAAATTTTGAAAAATAGAATATATACAAGTGATTAGTGAAATCAGTAACTAGGTTCTATGTAGTGTTTAAGCATTCGACCATTAACTTGTCCTCCTTCTGCTTCTATTCCATCTAATTCTCTGAGGAAAAAAGCATTATTACCCCTAAAAGGATAAATGATATATGGGCCTTTCCATAGGAAGTCAAACTTCCCATGTTTACCTTTATCCTCTCTTCTTGAATTCCATTTCAAAACTTTGTCTCCTAGGTAAAAAGCTTCTGCCTTAGTCCTTTTGTCAAAAGCCTTCTTGATTCTTTCTTGCACAACTTGGGATTTGATGTACACTTCTTCGCTAGTCTACTGTAAGTGAATTGTCTGGTTGATTCTCCTTAGAATATCATTTGGCTCAACCTGCACCTCTTGGAGTAGTGTCATCACTGGTGTTCCCAAGGAAGATGGGAAAACAACCTCCATTCTATAAACTAATTGATAAGGACTGGTACCAATGTATTTATTTGTGGTTAGCCTATCTACCAACAAGGCATTTACTAACTTCTTGTTCCATGTTTTCTTATTATCCTCCAACAATTTTTTGATGATATTCACTAAACTCTTGTTGGAGGACTCTGCTAGTCCATTCCCTTGAGGGTAATAAGTTGTAGAGTGACCTAGGGTTATATGATACTTATTACAAAAATCAATCATTCTCTTAGATTTGAAGGCTGCTGCATTATCAGTGATGATCTTGGTTGGGCACCCAAATCTAGATAGGATGTTGGATTCAAGGAAGGTTATTATAACAGTATCAGTGGCTTGCCTTGATGGTATGGCTTCTATCCATTTGGTAAAGTAATATGTAGTAGTGAGAATCCATTTATGTTGGGCAGAGGAAGGTGGGTGGATTTCACCAATGAAGTCAAGACCCCACTATTGAAATGGTGCTTCAGCAGATATTGGCTTCAAAGGTAAGGGTAAAAGTTTTTTCTTTCCTTCAAAAATCTGACATTTATGACATGAGGTTACAAATTTCTTTACATCAGAAAACAGAGTGGGCCAATAAAAACCAGCTCTTAGAATCTTGTCAGTTGTGGTTTTCTAGTAAAGATGTCCCCCACAGTCACCTGCATGAAACTCCTGTAATATTTTGTCAGATTCTTCTTTTAATAAACAGTTAAGAAATATGCTTTCGTGGTTCTTCGAAAATAAAGCATTATCAATTATGCAAAATTTTAAAGATTTGATTTTTAAGAACCTACTTTTAGTCCTGGATAATTCAGGAGGAGCTTGTAGATTTTGTAAAAAATATATAATGTCAACATACTATGGTGATTCAATAAAGGCCTAACTGATTGGTGGAATCACCATCTCCTCTTCATTATCCATTTCTGCAATAAAATTTATGTCTAAGGCCTGACAGTTCGATTCAGCCATGAGTTTGGCTAAACCTTGGCCTTTGATCAACTTTGTAGGTTTGATTTCTAGGTCATATTCTAATATAGTAGCTATCCACTTCCCTCTCTTTCCATCTGGACCATCTTGAGTTAAGATGTCTTTGACTACAACATTGGGAACATAGGCTTCTACATGAGAATATAGAATGTAAACTCTGAAATCTTTGATAGCTTTGACTAAAGCAAAAGCTTGTTTTTCCATTATATTATACTTTAAAGGGGCATCCCTCAGGGCTTTGCTAAAGAAGGCAATAGGTTGTTCAAAACCCTGATCATTCTTCTGCAGTAGGACTGCAACAATTGTGTGTTTTGAGGCAAAAGAAAATATAATGAAATCCCTATCAAACTTTGGACTGATCAAAACTGGTGTTTGTGTTAAGGCTAGCTTAATATCTTCAAAAGACCTTTTAGCCTCAACTGTCCACTTAATAGTCGAATCTTTTTTCAACATGTTATTTAATAATCTAATTAGTTCTGCTAAGTTAGAAATAAATCTTCTAAGAAAGTTTATTTTACCTAAAAAGGCTTGTAGTTCTCTGATGCTCCTAGGATGTTGTATCTGTAAGATGGCTTCAATTCTTGTAGGATCTATTCAGATACCATCTTTAGAGATTATGTGGCCTAAAAATTTTCCCTCTTCCAACCCAAATAAAGATTTTTTAGGATTCAAAGAAATTCCATACTTTCTACACTTGATGAAGACCTGCCTTAGATGATCTAGGTGTTGTTTATCAGATTTAGAGAATACAGTGATATCATCTAAGTATATTACTAGGAAGTCATGGATTTCCTTAGCAAAAGCTATATCCATAGCTCTTTGAAAGGTGGCCCTTGCATTCTTTAACCCAAAAGGCATCTTCACATACATGAATGTGCCCCAAGGAGTAGTGAATGTAGTTTTTGCCTGGTCATCTGGGTGAACTAAAATCTGGTTGTAACCAGAAAACCCATCTAGTAATGAGATCTTGATTGAACCTACTACCCTCTATACTATGTGATCCATTTTGGGGAGAGGGTAGTTGTCCTTGAGTGAAACTTTATTGATATTCCCAAGGTCGACACACAGTCTAATCTCATTGATTTTCTCTCTTGTGGGCACCAAATTTGAAACCCAATCAGAGAATCTAATTGGTGCTATGATCTTGGCTTCCTACATTCTTTTGATTTCCTTTTCAATAAAAGGCAATAGAATGGGATTAATCCTTCTAAGCTTCTATCTAAAAAGTTTCTGGTTTTCTTTTATGGGGATAGTGTGTTGTATTATGCTGGTGTCATAGGACTTGAGGTCCTCTTCCTTTAGCAGTTCTATGTATTTTACTTCTTCAGTAAGAGGTAAGGATTTTGAAAGTTTTATCAATTCAGGATCTTCCTCAGACCCTATGTTACACTCCTCTATGTCAGATTTTAAGGGTTCCATTTTCAGTTTTCTAGGGACATAATTTGAATCAAACAAGTCTTCTAAAGGAGTTAATCCTTTGGGCAAAAAGTTATCTTTGAGATTAATTATTTTAGAATCTTCGTTAATTATCTCTTCAATTTCAACTTGCTTTAGGTTTTGAATATCTTATTTAGTAAAATTTGTGGGATGGAATCTATCTATCTCTTCATCTTCTAATTTGTTAATTTCTATTTTATTTGTAAAATCAAGATCTAATGTATGTTGGTATCTATGTTGCTATTTACAAATTCTTCCTCTAATGTTAAAAAATTGTTTATTTGTTGGTCATTAGCAAACACTTGCTAGTTTTTCAAGTTGTCTAGGATAGCAAGTCTGTGCCTAACCTCAGCAGTGTATTGATGGTTAGGTTGAAATCGTAACTTACAAGTGCTGGCAAACATTGCTAAACTATGAGCCTACATATTGTGTTTTCTTGGGATGACTACAAGCTTAGTTTCTAAAAAAGTATTCAATATTTCTACAATTGTTCCTCTATAAAAACCTAGCCTAGGATCTCTAGTCATATATATAGCGTTGATTTGTTTTATAACCAAATCAGAATCTCCCATAATAGATTCTATTATGGTCCTAACCTTTTAACCAATTTGAGACCTAAAAGAAGTGCTTCATACTCAGCCATGTTGTTAGTGCATTTGAAATTTAGTCTGTAGGCATGGCCCTCTGAGTAATCATTCTCTAAATTGTAAATCCACACTCCTGCTCCTACACCTAGTTTGTTCACTGACCCATCAAATTCAAGATGCCATAGTATTTCATGTTCATAATTCTTACTGTCTGGGGGAACAAAATCTTCTTTGATTAAGGTATCTTGATCATCTTTTTTATCTGAAAGCTCTTGAATTTGGACAATTTGATTTTCTGCTACAACTGCAATTTCTTTTGGTTCTGAAGTAATGTTGTTTGAAGTATTTTCTTGGTTTGGTTTAGCATTGTACAGAATGAAAGAATCAATGTCAGAATGCATGGAATA
Source organism: Pinus tabuliformis (assembly GCA_031772625.1). Lineage (NCBI taxonomy): Eukaryota > Viridiplantae > Streptophyta > Pinopsida > Pinales > Pinaceae > Pinus > Pinus tabuliformis. Next base: position 322,962,635 of record CM062814.1, on the reverse strand, counting down.
TATAGGAAATTTTTGAGGCCTCTCCTAGCTACTCACTACATACTTCATCAGGGTCTCTCTGTACAATTTTTTAGGATGTCCAAAGACTGATATTGTGGCATATGACATGTCAAGTTGCAAAGATCCTTGGAGTTTGGCCCCCCATGATCTAGACAACAACATGCCATATTTAGGTGGTATATTAGCAACAACTATGTCCATAAGAATGGTCTTAGCAGGGTATATCAGCAACAACTATGTCCATAAGAATGGTCTTAGCAGATTCCTCTTCTTTTTCTGTATTTGAAGTCTTTTTTAGTGAATTTTCTAAGGTGATGTTTGGAGTTTCTTCCATTGTCTCCTTGGAGGGGATTGAGGTGGATGGTTGATTATCAGGGGGTTGGTCATTGGTTACATCTACAATGGTGGGACTAGGAGGGTTTTGATTTGGTCTAGAGAGGATTTGGAGAGTTTTTGTAACTGGAACTGCTTTAATTTTCTTAGGTTGATTTGATACTGCTTTCTTGTTTTGGTCAGGAGTATCAGTGTTCTTTTTACTCCTCAAATTGTACTATTTGTGCACTTCGAAGATAGCAGAATCATACCCTTGCTTGTAATCGAATGATTCTCCGGATTGGGTCTGTAATTGCTGAAGCATATGTAATTCCTGATCATCTTGAGTCAAAAAAACAGTTTCCTCCTCATCTAATCCCATTAAGTTAATTTTGGTGTCTTGTTCAAGGTCTTCTGAATGGGAAGTTTCAACATATTTTTCTTGAAAAGGAGGCCTAATATTCTGATCAGGTCCATTTTTTCCAGTGTTCTGATTTTGATTCTTTCTAAAGTTTGGATTTCTCACTGGAGGTGCTTGTTGATTATCCCAGTGAGGCTTCCTTTCAATGTTCTCCATCCTATCCATCATTTTTTCCATTCCTTTGTCTAAGGCATCCATTTTAAGGTCAAAGGGTGAGGCTTCATCTTTCAAGGTGCTCTCCTTTCGTTCCTAACCCTAGCTCTTTTTGCTAGAAAACTAGCTTCTACACTAACTGCTACACTCTGCATGTATTCTAGAGTTGGAGGGTTTCTCTCTCTAAGTTCGAATTCCATATCAGTGTCAAATCTGTCAGGAAACTTTATTAGAGCTAAGCCAGGTGGGGGTCTAAGGTCGACTGATATTGCATTGTATATATTGTTAAATCTAGTACAATAGTCCTGGACTATTTTGTTTGGTCCTCTCTTGATGTTTTCATATTGTGGAAGGATCTGCAAAGGATTATTTTTCTTTTCCCATCTATTTAAAAATTGTTGGTAAAATAGTTCTAAATTATCTATACTATTAGCAGGTAAAGATCTAAACCATGTTCTTACATCGCCAGCTAGAGTCTTAGAAAAAATTCTCATTTGGACATCTCCAAGATCAATTTCATGTAATTCAAAATAATTTATCATCTTTCTTGTGTGATGTTATGTTGTATACAGTCCTATGCCATCAAATTAGACAATTTTGTTCTGGTAGTCTTGTGGCATGGAACCTAGTGGAGCGGGTAACACAAGAAGAGCATATCTATTTGCCACGGCTCTAAGTTGGGCAGGACTAAGAAGGGGAGTTTGGGTTCTTGAGGATGATACAATGGGCGATGAGGAACTAGGATTGATGGGTGACTGATGCGTAATGGTAGGTTGTGTTAGAGCCTAGATCGACTTAGGCTAAAGGGAGGAAATCCTAGGATAACCAAAAACCATGCTTAACCTGGTAGCTAGACCTACCAGGTCGGGAGAGGGCTCTCTCCTTGTCAATCTCAGTTAAAATGACTGCAATTACAACTTGAGATGACTGAAATGAAATTAGATTTTAGGCTAGGTATAGTAGCTCAAGAGTTTTTGGTTGATTTTGATGATTGGTTGTTGGATCAAATGGAGCAGGCGGGTTGGGTCCGGGAAATCAAATCAGGGATATAGACATGTTCTGTAAGCGAGGTAGACAAAGGTTTATGTACTATAAATGGATTGAGATGGTAGTTTAAGACAACTTAGGAGTTGAGGAGGGCATAAAGGAACTATGAGTCCTCTTCAAACAGTTGAAAACATTGAAAACCAAATGCATTCCCAAGACAAAGCACAACAGTGTATTTTTCCTATTCACCTTGATTCATTTTGTTTTAGAAGAGAAAGATAGATTTGGATACATATTAAACATAAGAAAAACTCATTACAAAGAATAAATAATACATAAACTCACTGTCACAAGAATCCCACAAAAATAGCTGTGAAACCTGGTTTTATTCCTTGCCAAGCTACAATACAAATGTTCAATGAGTGCTACCACTTCCACAAAAGTCCAACCTTTACAAATGACTGAAAAATTACATAATATAGGCAGGAAAACAACTCATGATAGATATCATGGGTCGAAACCATGAGAAGAGGAGTGGTTTCAACCATATCTAAACTAGGAACACAAAAGTAGGCAATGGAACAGCTTGCCTCTAAAACTTAGGAAACCAATTCATTCATCATCAAAACCACTTGAAACTTGATGTATCTACCCTATGAGGTGTTTTCATCCATATTTACATCTAATACATCATTTACCATGCATACATTTACCAAGGAATGAGGAAAAAGTCAATTTCCAAGAAAACTAGGAAAAATCCAGAAATTTAAGCAAAACTCGCCAAATCAGTTTAATGTGCAGCGCCATTTTAGGGCCAATTTTGGAGGCCTTCCCGATGTCCAAATCAGGTGCAAGTTGGCTTGTTGGAAATCCTTACCTATCTAGTTTCCAGAACAATTTGATTTTTCTGATTTGGAGCTCACTTGCCCCTCCAAAAGTTGATTCTCCCAAGACTACTTCCAGTGTGGAAAAAGAGTGGCAGAGAGGGCACTTTTTGGGTGTTTTTTAACCTTTTGGAGGCCAAGATCTTATCCAAAAGTTCTCAAACTTTTTTTGTTTTCATATTTTTCCATGCTGATTCCAAATATGCAAGCCATTTTTCAAATAGATGTCCCATCAAAAGCGCAACGCCAATGAGCGCCAATGACGATGCACACCTATTGGAAAAACCTGTTTTTCAAATTTCAAAATTCAAAAATGACAAAAATTGCTCAAAATTTCCTGAAATTTGGCATGAGGAATCCTTGTTAGGTGATTTTTTGGGCCAATGATGCTTCAGCCAAGATCTTGAGTTTATCTTGCTCATTCTTGTTCCTCAAAACTGTCCACATACTGCCCTTTATTCCATTGCTCACCTACATTAGGGATGCCTGTTGCTTCTGAGATGGTGGTAGGTGAAAAGGTGAAAGAGACACCAGCAGGGTTCACTTGGCCATTATGTAGATGGGTGACAAACAATCGGGCAAGCTCATGATGAAACATTACCCTCTCCACCATTTCACAAAACTCATAGCAAGACTGATGTCTAAAACTAGATATAGCAAGAGGACAAGCAAGCAATTCTGTGAGACTGATAGGTTCCTCCCAAATGATATTTCCCCCTTTGTGGGGATTTCTTGGAACATGTGCTTCTCTGGAAGTGTCACTGAAAGTTTCTTCCTCCCTCTCATAGTCTATGTCTCCCTCCATGGAATTTTGATAATGTGATAGGTGATGTAAGATGAAGGATTGTAGTGGGACCAAGATGAGTATGAAGAGATTTTAAAATATAAGGTAAGTGAGATGTATGGGGATGTGAATGCTTGAGGGAATTTTGGGGTTTTAGGGAATGAGGGGAATGAGGGGAGTGAGTAGGGTTTAGAATGTGGAATAAAGGTTTGATAAAGAAGTAGGTGTAGTGAAGATGTATGATTTGGGAGTTAGGGTTTGGGAATAGTGTAATAGGGCTAGGGTTTGATAAGGAGAGTGGGGTTTTGGGGAGTGAACTTTGATGACTGAGGGATAGGGAATGGGACTTGGAAAACTCAGTATGAATGAAGTAAAAGAGAATAGCAAATGTCCTTTGATAGCATGTGAGAGGTAGTTTAGCAATTAGTTAGGATTTGTGTTTAACAATTAGTTAGGGTTTGTTCCAAAGGAAGCCAAACACACTCCAGCAACCAAGCACAACTCTTTTTAGCAAGGAGGAATGATATACTTACTTGAAACAAGCATCAAATGGTTTTTTAGGAAGTTTGGAGGCGATTTGAGGCAATTCTGGCTTCCCCAACAAGTGCGCAGTGCTTGCTAACATGTGCGTAGCGCCATTTTAATGTGCAGTGCCCATGTAAATTAACACAGCAGGAGTTCAATAGGTGTGCAACAAACTTTTAATGGGAATCACCAGGGAAATAATGCATAGCGCCAGGGAAATAATGCGTAGCACCCGTGAACTTCAGCAAAATTTCCCTGTTTTCTTCCCTTGGCTCAAAATCGTGTTTTTCTATTCTCCTTAGCTCTCCAATTCAACAACGAATTAATAAAACATATGAATTGCCCTTTTATACTTTTCCTCTTTTGATTTTTCATAAATCAAAACCCACTTTTCTATTGTTTTGATAACTTTTTTCAAAATACTCTGTTTTGCTAATATCTGACTTTTTGCATTTTTGCAAGTGGATTGATACTAATCACATTGACTTTTTGCAGTGGCAGGAGCTGGCATTGTTGCCAGGTCAATAGGAACATACTTATTACATATAGGAACAGTAAAATTACATAAAATTACATCAAATGAACTCATTAAATACAAATGCTCTGTTTCACCTCAAAACAAAGTTTTGAGGTGAAAGAGCTTTATTCAGCATATTAGAAGTAAATTCATGACCATATGAACCTTTTTATCCTCATCATGTGCCTGCTGACCCTTTTATTCAATTCTGAATGACCATGATGACAAACCTTAAGACCTAATGAAACTAAGCCCTAAGACTGGTTTTTAGAAATGAAAGGAACTGGAATGACTATGAATGACTGAAAAGATGTTTGAACAAGTCAACAGGTATATGACATGAGGGAAACTGAAATGAAACCATTGCCATCAGTTGATCCATGACCTAATGGAATTCCGCTGATTGAATGAGACACCTACTATGCATGCAAAAGAGCAATTTGATCACTGATGGAAGTGTGAAGACACTGACACTAACATTGGCTCCAATGGCGATGGTAGCTCCTTGGAGGTGCCAAGAACTGTAGATCTTTGGGAGAGCAGACCAGTGCCTTATCCATTGGGCAATATGGAATCAATATCTTGGCAACAAAAACACCAAAAACACAAGACTCAAGACTCAAAACTCATAACTGAAACAAGTACTTACTAAGCTTTTTAATGGCAGCAGACCATCGATATTTGAGGGATTCAAATCATGATGACAACCACCTGCCTATTGACGAAATATGTAAAATCATGTGAAGTGGGCCTTCCAATGTAACCAATCCAACAGACGGCTACTTACTGAAATCTTGCTCTCACTTTTCCCAAGCAGGTAGAACGATGTACATGTAGGCAACTCACAATAACAACTGAAACCAAGGCTTATGCTAACAAACCAAGAAACATTCATATTCTCTAATACTTGCAAAAGAATTCCAAAGGGATCTTGAAAATCCTGAAGCACTAGCTTGTCTTGAGATCCAGCAGCAAAAATATAAGTACTCCCTTTATTTTGATCTGAAAGAATAGTTGGTTGCTGATTGATAGTAAATTCCTCGACCATGAGAAATTTTGACTTGAATTCTAGCATACTGTCTCTCTCACTGCTCATACTCCTCAATTTCATAGTCTAATCCTTTCTTAAATAGAAAAAAATCTTCAAGATTATCAAACATGACAGCCTTATCATTTTCATGAAGGAAAACAATATTTGTTTGTTGATCTATAAGTCTAATTTCAAGACTGTCCTCACTTTCAAAAGTGGAAGAAGCTTCACTTACACCTTCTTGACGATGCGAACACTGCAAACCTGCATTAGCTTGGGCTGCAACCTGGCCTTTTAGGAGTTGATCTATCTCATTTTCAGATAGAGGAGAAAGTATTTTTTGTTCCCTTTTGCTAAAACAGTAATTGTCTTCTTTCCCTCCTAAAGATGCACAAGGTTGTTGAATATCTTCATTAATTTCAAGCAAAGGAGTATATAAATTTTCCTCAGACTGCTGATTTATTTCATGTGATTCGTGTTGACTATCAAGATGCAAAATTCCTTCATCTTCAAGCAAAGAAGAAGCTACGGTATCCTGACTATGATCTTGTGTAACGAAGTGACTGGCTCTTTGAGACTGTTGTTGAAGGGAAAAATCAAAGAAGGCTGGAATGATTTCTTCATCATCACAATCTGAATTTAGATCTAGAATATCCAACTTGACTTTATTTGAACTTGATTTTCCTGACTACTGTCTTCTGCTATGATCAAATCTGAAATAAGACCTTGTCTTTCATCATTTTCAATTGTACTAACATCTTGAACCTGCTGCAAATTTTCCTAAGCATCTTGACAAGTATCCTCTAAGCTCTCTTTATGCTGTTGAAATGGATTTTCATATAAGGCTTCCATGATCTCATCGTCCATGAAGTCATCATCTTCATAAATTCTCTCAAGATTTTAAATAAAACTATAAACATGTGTGCAACAGTTTTGAACTAATATTAAGGATGGAAAAGATTCTTTATACCTTTCAAAGAACATGGTATGAAAGCATTTTAAACAGTAAATACAAGCAGGCGGAAAACTTTCATACCAAGATCGGGCTTCACCTTCCAGAGTGGCCATGAATATCTTCATCAAGCAGTCTTCAGGAAAATCAACCTTCAACTTGCGAATATGCATGTGAAATCTAACCAAATGTAAAGCAGCATCATTCCTATCATCATCTTTAAACATAGGAAAATTCCTTTGCCAATCTACCTTCAGAATTTTATTTGGGAAACCTGGAATGTGATCTTGGCTCATGGGAGCATACCCTCGATCCAGCGAATCCATTTTGATAACAATGAATTCACCGAGAAATTCTTCAAGCTACTGGTTATTGCAGAGTGGAGTTGCCATAAAAATTTTGAACCTTGGAATTTTTTGACACTGGAGTCGCCAGGTGAATGATTTCAGCCTTCCGGTGTCTGATCGTTGTCCACCATCAACAATCAGATCTGTACTTGATACATTTTGATGAGGAACATAAAACTATGTTCCCTAGTATGGTTTCCACTTTGTTAGCGCCTAGATCGACCTCAGGCTGAAGGGAGACAATCCTAGGATAACCACAAACCACGCTTAACCTGGTAGCTAGCCCTACCAGGTCAGGAGAGGGCTCTCTCCTTGTCAATCTCAGTTAAAATGATTGCAATTACAACTTGAGATGACTGAAATGAAATTAGATTTTAGGCTAGGTATAGTAGCTCAAGAGTTTTTGGTTGTTTTTGATGATTGGTTGCTGGATCAAATGGAGCAGGCGGGTTGGGTCCGGGAAATCAAATCAGGGATACAAACATGTTCTGTGGGGCGAGGTAGACAAAGGTTTATGTACTAGAAATGGATTGAGATGGTAGTTTAAGACAGTTAAGGAGTTGAGGAGGGCATAAAGAAACTATGAGTCCTCTTCAAATAGTTGAAAACATTGAAAACCAAATGCATTCCCAAGACAAAGCACAACAATGTATTTTGCCTATTCACCTTGATTCATTTAGTTTTAGAAGAGAAAGATAGATTTGGATACATATTAAATAAGAAAGCTCATTACAAAGAAGAAACAATACATAAACTCACTGTCACAATAATCCCACAAAAATAGTTGTGAAACCTGGTTTTATTCCTTGCCAAGTTGCAGATACAAATGTTCAATGAGTGCTACCACTTCCACAAAAGTCCAACCTTTACAAATGACTGAAAAAGTACATAATATAGGCAAGCAAACAACTCATGCTAGCTATCAGGGGTCGAAACCATGAGAAGAGGAGTGGTTTGAACCATATCTAAACTAGGAACACAAAAGTAGGCATTGGAACAGCTTGCCTCTAAAACTTAGGAAACCAATTCATTCATCATCAAAACCACTTGAAGCTTGATGTATCTACCATATGAGGTGTTTTTAATCCATATTTAAATCAAATACATCATTTACCATACATAAATTTACCAAGGAATGAGGAAAAATTCAATTTCCATGAAAACTAGGAAAAATCCGGAAATTTAAGAAGAACTGGCAAAATCAGTTTAATGCGCAGTGCCAGTTTTGGAGGCCTTCCCGGTGTCAAAATCAGGTACAAGTTGTCTTTTTGGAAAGCCTTACCCGTCTAGTTTCTGGAACAATTTTATTTTTCTGATTTGGAGCTCATTTTCCCCTCCAAAAGTTGATTCTCCCAAGACTGCTTCCTGTGTAGCAAAAAAGTGGCAGAGAGGGCACTTTTTGGGTGTTTTTTAACCTTTTGGAGGCCAATATCTCATCCAAAACTTCTCAAAATTTTTGGGTTTTCATATTTTTCCATGCTAATTCCAAATATGCAGGCCATTTTGCAAATAGAGGTCCCCATCAGAAGTGCAGCACCAGTGGCGCTGCACACCTATTGGAAAAACCTGTTTTCAAATTTCAAAATTCAAAAATGACAAAAATTGCTCAAAATTTCCTGAAATTTGGCATGAGGAATCCTTGTTAGGTGCTTTGTTGGGAAAATTATGCTTTAGCCAAGATCTTGAGTTTATTTTTCTCTTTCTTGTTCCTCAAAACTGTCCACATACTACCCTTTATTCCATTGCTCACCTACATTAGGGATGCCTGTTGCTTCTGAGATGGTGGTAGGTGACAAGGTGAAAGAGACACCAACAAGGTTCACTTGGCCATTATGTAGATGGGTGACAAACAACTGGCAATCTCATGATGAAACTTTACCCTCTCCACCATTTCACAAAACTCATAGCAAGAATGATGTCTAAAACTAGATATAGCAAGAGGAAAAGCAAGCAATTCTGTGAGACTGATAGGTTCCTCCCGGATGATCTTTACCCCTTTGTGGGGCTTTCTTGGCACATGTGCTTCTCTAGAAGTGTCACTGAAATTTTTTTCCTCCCTCTCATAGTCTATGTCTCCTTCCATGGATTTTTGATAATGTGATAGGTGATGTAAGATGAAGGATTGTAGTGGGACCAAGATGAGTATGAAGAGATTTTAAAATATAAGGTAAGTGAGATGTATGGGGATGTGAATGCTTGAGGGAAACTTTGGGGTTTAGGGAATGAGGGGAATGAGGAGAGTGAGTAGGGTTTAGAATGTGGAATAAAGGTTTGATAAAGAAGTAGGTGTAGTGAAGATGTAGGATTTTGGAGTTAGGGTTTGGGAATAGTGTAATAGGGCTAGGGTTTGATAAGGAGAGTGGGGTTTTGGAGAGTGAACTTTGATGACTGAGGGAGAGGGAATGGGACTTGGAAAACTCAGTATGAATGAAGTAAAAGAGAACATCAAATTACCTTTGATAGCTTGTGAGAGATAGTTTAGCAATTAGTTAGGATTTGTGTTTAACAATTAGTTAGGGTTTGTTCCAAAGGAAGCCAAACACACTCCAGAAACCAAGAACGAATCTTTTTAGCAAGGATGAATGATATACTTACTTGAAAAAGGCATCAAATGGTTTTTTAGGAAGTTTGGAGGTGATTTGAGGCAATTTTGGCTTCCCCAACATGTGCGTAGCGCTTGCTAACAGGTGCGTAGCATCATTTTAATGTACAACGCCCATGTAAATTAACACAGTAGCAGCTCAATAGGTTCGCAACACACTTTTAATGCTCTGCACCGGGGAAATAATGCGTAGCACCCATGAACTTTAGCAGAATTTCTCTGTTTTCTTCCCTTGCCTCAAAATCGTGTTTTTCTGTTCTCCTTAGCTCTCCAATTCAACAATGAATTAATAAAACATATGAATTGCCCTTTTATACTTTTCCTCTTTTGATTTTTCATAAATCAAAACCTAATTTTCTATTGTTTTGATAGCTTTTTTCAAAATACTTTGTTTTGCTAATATCTGACTTTTTGCCTTTTTATAGGTGGACTAATACTAATCACATTGACTTTTTGCAGTGGCAAGAGCTGGCATTGTTGCCAAGTCACCAAGAAAATACTTATTACATATAGGAATAGTAAAATTACATCAAATTACATCAAATGAACTCATTAAATACAAATGCTCTGTTTCACCTCAAAACAGAGTTTTGAGGTGAAAGAGCTTTATTCAGCATATCAGAAGTAAACTCATGACCATATGAAACTTTTTATCCTCCTCATGTGCCTGCTGACATTTTTATTCAATTCTAAATGACCATGATGACAAACCCTAAGACCTAATGAAAATAAACCCTAAGACTAGTTTTTATAAATGAAATGAACTGGAATGACTATGAATGACTGAAAAGATGTTTGAACAAGTCAGCAGGTATATGACATGAGGGAAACTGAAATGAAACCACTGCCATTAGTTGATCCATGACTTAATGGAATGCAGCTGATTGAATGAGACACCTAATATGCATGCAAAATAGCAATTTGATCACTGATGGAAGTGTGAAGACATTGACACTAACAGGTTGGTGGAGAAGTGAAGGTATAAATGGAGGTGAGGAATGAACTTCAGAGATGGAAGGGAATAATGGTGAACTAAAGGGAGGTGAAACTATTTCAAAATGTTCAGGGATCTTGGTAGTAGTGAGGGATCACTGAGGGGAATTTAGAATATACTAATCAATTGACAAGTTTTCCCTTTGGACTTCAAGTTCAACTGTAAATTCGGGATCTAGAACTATGTCATCAAGTGCACTCTCAAACCTAGTTCTAAATAGGGAAAGGTCAAAAGACTCGTCAAAGGGGAGGTCTTCTAAAAATAACCACTCATTAGGGCATGAATCTGCTTTAATTGAAGGTGTAGGGCTGACTGAACTTTCTTGCCTTCTGGATATCCTTGAAATTAGATTAGGATTGTCAAATACTTGGGAAGGGTTTGGATCAGGATTGGCCCTAGTATAGTGAGTTCTCCTTAAAGCCAAAAATTCAAACTTTTTTGGTTACTTTCTTTTCAAAATATTTTTTATAAACAACTTATAATAAACCCTTCAAGAGGATTGAAATTAAGATTTGAAATTTCTCAAAGTTTTATTAAGACTAAGGATTTGAGTTCCCCAGTATGGTCGCCACTATGTTATCACTCAGAAGTCTTCCCTAGAAGTTATCAAAAGAAGGAATAATCCAAGGTAACCACAAACCTAATCTTTTAGACTCGGGTTCTAGCCAACCTAAGTCCAGAGAGGGCTCTCTCTTTATAATTTAACTTTGTTTTGGGTGGGATTTTAGGCTAGTTCTTAGTGTTCATAAGGTTTTGAATTTGGTTGGGTGGTGGAATTCTAGGAACAGATGGATGGAGAAAGGCCTTCAAGCCATTGGGCTATGGAGTCAATCAAAGGATGGCTTAACTGGACCAGATCACTAAAGGGAGTGTTCACAGGGCAGGCTAGCAAAGCAAAAGGCAAATCTTTAGGTTCAATGGATGAGATAGTCCTAACCAGGGTGAAAGGGCAATGAAGAATCCTTAGACCGGGATCAAGATGAAGAGCAAGAAGTGATCATGAGCAAAGGGAAACTAAGAATCCTTTACTATAGACCGAGGGGGAAACTACGGAAGTAAGGGAGCATTTAAGAATTCCCTAACTAAGATAGTTTAGCAGAAAACATTAAGAATGTAAACAGTCAAGATAGAGTGCATTAAAGCAAGTTCTAAAATATCATTCCTAGTTTACCATTCAGATTTCATAGAAACAAATATGATTATTAATAAACATAAAGAAAAACAATAATACACATGAGAGAAAATACTTATTTGATTTCCGCTTTACACAAGAATCCTGTGAAATGTCTTTACTTTATTCCTTGATCCAGAAAGCCAATCCAGTCTTGATACAATAAAACTTTAACTTGATAGGAAAATGTCTACAGAAATGTCTTTGAATCCACACTAAATACTTCGAAAGATGAAGTATTTATACAAAAAAATTTACAAAATATCTCATAACAGTTTGAGATTTAATCTAGGAAATAGAAATATCTTCAAGCATGAAGATAGAGAGAGATGGAAAACAGCTTGATGTTGTCCCTTTTATTGTGATAGTGCTGGCTGTTTGCAGTTCGAATTTGAGCTCTTTACGCTGGCTGATATTTGTATGTTGGAATCACCTTTGTCTTTAATCTTTTACTTATACTCTTTAACCTATTACTCTTTGACCCTATTTATCTGTCCTTTCACCTGCCTTCATATTTACTGTGGTAACTTATAGTAAATCTATCATTTTTTCCCACCATTCATCTTCAAGTAACTTTACCTTGAGCATCCTTCTATATATCTCGTCTGCCTCAGTGTATTTGGAAAATTTTGGCTTGGTGACAAATAGATGTTTCACCTCATGCTCTATGAAGAATAGATTTTCTAAAGTATCATATAATACTTTCCTTGTTGGCAATGCTTTGATTCCTAAAGTGCTTGCTTGTTCCTTGGACAATTTCTTTAATCTATCAACATAGTCCAATTGGGTCATAAGTTTTTCATTGATTACAATGGGACTAGGAATGCCTTTATCCCTCAAAATTTGGCACTTTTCCATGAATCTATCAATGCCAACCTGCATGTTATGGCATTTTTCCTTTAGGTTAAGCATAAGGTTCCTTTTAGAAGGAAAGTTTTTGACTTTAATGATGGCTTCAGTTCTTTACTCCACACCAAGCTCATTTAGTTCATGCATGTTCTTACTGTATAAGAATTGGATGAGTCGATTAGCATCCTCAGGCTAGTCTCCTAGGTCTTCCTTTACCTTTTGTATTGCTTCGGTCGCTACTTTCACCAATTCTGTTTTCTCAAATATTACTTGAATTGATGGAAAAATATCATTGACAGAGTCAATGATATTGGCCCAGAGCATCTCCTTAGTCTGTCCTAGTGGCTTTTGTAATGTTAGATCCTTCTCTAGGACCTTAATCTTCTCACCCATCCTTAGGGCTTTCTATGCTTCTTCTTTCTGCTGTATTTGGGCAAGCTTACAGTCAGTTTCTAGGCTTGCCACTTTCTCCTTAAGTTTTTTTAGCTCTGTTGCCTTGATGGACATTTTCTCCATACCTTTCACTAACTCTGATGTCTTCTCTGTTGAAGTATTTGCTGTTGTAAATTCTGTTGTGACTGGAAGTGCTATAGTGGGTGGAGCTGTTGGTGCTAAAGAGGCTGCCAACATTGAAGGGACTATAATTGTTACTGTGGTAATGGCAGTTGTGGAGGTAGTGGCCAATTCACTTTGTTTGGACTGAATCAATGTGTCCAATTCTTTCTCTGTTTCTTTCAACTGGTCATTTAGCTTGAGTACCAAGTCCATATGCTCTTGTTGTCCTTTTTGTGTTTCCAGGACTTCTACTGTTTATGGATGATGCAATGGTTGAATTTTGAGTTGCTTCTTCAAAGAAGCTATGTCATCATTCTTCTTTTTTATCAACTTTTCAATGGACTTTACATCTTTGGGATCGTGTCCCAACTCAATGATTAAGTCCTCTAAGGACTTGATTCTGGTGTCTTTTGCCTGTGAAGAGGCCTTCTCCAATTCAAAATGAGCTTATATATTATTTAGGGAGTTCTGCAATTGGTGGGCTACAATGTCTTTCCCTGTCAAGGTGGAGTAAATCATCTCCCCTGTCTATTTGTGCAACTCAATCTGGTCAATAGGATGTATTTCCTTTTCCAGCACTTCAAAATCTATCTGTTGGATGTGACCTGCTGATTTTGGTTGTTGAGTAGTGGGTTTCATGAATGTCATTTTAATTTTTCCTTCTTTCACATCATAGGCTGACACCAGCCTTGTCTGGTTGGTAGGTGCCATCTTGAGGTACTGTGCATAAGTCTGAGCCTTTAGCCTCTCATTCCTAGCTTTCATGTCCTTGTACCTTTCTCTGATATCTTGATATTTGTCTGCTGGCATCCTAAATGAGGACACTTCAACACTCTGTTGGCTCTCCAACATCTGAGTATGAGACGTGGAACGTTCTGGTGTGCCCCCAGAAAGAGTAGTAGGCCTACATCTTTTTTTTTCTTTGCTGGTGGCCCCCACTGTTTCTTCTGTGAATTCCTTCTCTGAAATAGGATTTAACCTCTGCCTTTTGACTAGACTAGTTTCTGCATATGTTTGTATGGTTGCGCTACCTGATGTAGTGGCCTCCTCCCTATTCCTTTTGAGGCTTCTTTCCTCATTTAGAGGAGTTTTCAAGTTATGGGGAGTACTCATATTGGGTTGTTGTGTACCTGTTTGACCTAATTACTTTGATATGTCTGGTTGCTCTGATTGTTCTTGTACCTAGGATTCTTCTTCTATGTGTTGTTCACTATGTGCCTGTGATTATCCTTGTGCTTGAGATTCTCCTGGCACCTGCGGGAAAGAACCTTCATCAAGCCTTTTCTCTAAATCAATTAGTGCATTTCAACAACAACTTCAATGCTATATCTGTCCACTAGAGTATTCTCCACCCATTCCAACTGATTTGCATATTTCTCTATTTCAGGGATTTGATGGTGAATGTAGGGAGTCATCTTATTTTTCTGTCTTCTATTGCAGATGAAGTCACAGGGGTCATATCTCCACATGAAGCTTTATTTTAGTTTGAGTCTATGAAGGATTTCTTCTGCTTCTCTTCCAGCTTCTCTGCTATTGCATACAAAGGGGCCTAGTTGATCTTTGATTCTGAGCCAGGCCTTCTTTTTTGCCTTAACAAAATCTACCTCATCTGAGTTGATTATCTGCCTGTAGTACTCCAGAGAAAATAACCTCATTGGGAGGTATCTGGGTAGTTTTCATGGGGCCAACTCACAGCCATAGATCCTAATTTTTGTGTGATTTTGGTACAAGTACCATTCTCCCACTTTGTGTTGTTTTGACAACTGCAAGATCCTCCTAATGTCTGAACTGATTCTTGGAGGAGGACTTCCTAGCAGCATGGTCACTACTGGATGTACAAAAAGATAAATGAAATATGTGTATGGATATGGGGAATCATGCTTATGTATCAAAGGAGTCCAAAAAATTACTGACCTAGGATGACCTTTAGTGTCAAGCTTTTGGAGAGTGAATGAGAACTTATCAACTTGGTAGTATAAGAGAAGGGGGTACAAAACTGAAGAATACTTAAACACTCTTTCATTACTCATTCTCAAAAACTGTTCATGCATCCTATCAGCTATGTACTTGGCATAATCATACATGAAAGCAGGGGGCTGTCCTGGAGTAAAAATGGACATGAAGGCTAAAGTGATTTCATCTGTATACTCACTGGTGGTATAGCCTAAAACACAAGAGATCATTGCTACTATATCCTAACCAAATGGGAAAAATATAGTAGCCACATATGGAGGAGGTTCTGTTGGGACATGCTTTCCCTCCCTAATGAAGGTCTAAAGCATTTTAGCAATCTTGGTAGTGGTAAGCTTGGGAAATTTGTCTAGTAGGTCTCCAATTGAAATAGGGGTTAAGTTTTGCCTTGGTTGTAGTTGCAGCATTTCATTGATTGACTCGGCAGTGATGGTGAAAAGTATGGTTTGGTTAGGGGACATCACTGCTCTTTGACTGGGAATGTAGTTTGCATGGCAATAATGAATGATTTCAAGGAAAATGTGCACCTCAGGGAATTGATACTTGGGAAAATTAGATTCCCACAGACCTATTTTATCAGCTTGGTTTAGGTATTGGTCCCTGTATCAGCAGTATAGTTTGATAGGGGATTCAAGGACAAAGGTGTCCTTGATTTGGAAATCTTTATCAGCAAGGGGAAGGTGGTCCAGGTCTAAGTGAGGAGTAGTAATTGGCCTGACATCCATGGCAATAGGGGCAGACATTCTTAGTTCTTGTGGATTTAAGAATGGGGGAAAGTAAATTTTCAGTCTTTGAGGTAATAGGGGTTCAATTCTAGGTGGGTTTTATGCTACTAAAGTTCCCTTTAATTTCAATTTAAGAAAGTTTTTAGAGACTGGTTTGGAAATTAACAGGGCTTTCAATGGATTCTGGCTTAAATACCTGGAATTGATGAAAACTAGGTCTGAACTGGTTCATTGGTGATTCTGAACGGTTGAAAGGGCTTCAATTAGGCTGGAAGGCAATCTGGGAGCTTTTGGTGTCTTCAGAGTGCAAGTGCACGTGGGTTGACGTCTTTCAACGTTCACCGACGAGTGCATGGAAGTTTGCAATTAAAAAACAATAAAACAATGATTTGGGGTTTTTTTTGGATTTATGCACAAAAGTCAATTTGGTGGGTACGGGTCAACAGTAGTGGTTTATCGCATAGTGGGGTGAATAGTGATAGTTTTGGTGAGTAGCAGGCTGGCGGTAAGCGGTTTATTTCCCACAACCTTTGGGCGCTTGGTGGTATTGGGGGGAGGGCGCCCAATTCCACTCATCGAGCACCACGTCGCCTCGAGGGCCCAGTGGAAAACAACCCATTTCGGATGGGTATTGTTCGGATTTCGGGCCGTTCCGAAATCAATGTGCGTCATCGGATGGGGAGGGGGGAGATCGTGTGGTGATCGGGCGCAGGAGTTGCACGAAGGGTAATGGAGGGGCCCGACGGGCGATTAATCACGGTGGTTTTAGTTTAATGAGGGGTTAAGGTGGGGATTTAATGCATTGGGCATGATTTGATTGGTTTGACTTTAATTAATCACGGATTAATTAATTATGTCCTTTGTTGGGGTTCGAATATAATATAAAGTTTATGTTTCAAACTTAGGGGTAGGGATATTAATATTAAGGGGGTTTAATAAAATATACGGGAAAGGGGTTTTTTTTTGGGAATTACCATATAAATAATGTTAATGGTTAATATGAAAATTGTGGGGGATAAATGAAGTGGTGCTAAGCATAATGTATTTTTGTGATTTCATTCGCTTTTTACATAGAGACATTACAACTTAGGCTAAGTGCATTTTGTGGGTTTTTTCATAAAAAGGGGTATCCATGGGGGTGCTTGCTTTTCCTTAGGAAAATGGTGTTTTAACCTTAGGAAAAGGGATTTATTAGGGAAAATGAATGAATTGAAGGGGGTGAATGTTTATGAGGGGTTTTTAGTACTTAAGATCTGTAAGTCATTGGGCTGAGGGTTCGGTCCCTCCAAAAGTCAGAGAAATGCTCTGAGCCCCTTTGACTTTAAGATTTTGGGTACTTGAAACTTATTTTGGGAAATTAGTTAAGTAAAAGGTGAAATGAGTGAGGGGAAATTAATCAATTTGACTTTGTGAACTTTATGTCAGTCCAATTTCTCATCCATACTTAGAACTTTCATGATGAGGGTGATAAATATGCTTTTGTCTAACAATCATCACAAGTCTGCAACCTTTCTTGTAGTTACCCACCTACTCATCCTACCATTTTTACTTCTCTTTATTAGGGTGCATTTGAGCTAGAAAACCCTTATCAAACATTTTTCTTTCTTTTAAAATGGTAATCTAACTAAATCTAACCTTATTACATCCAAGGGCTTAGATTAAACAGTTGAGCTCCTTTATTAACTCTACCTATCTACTTATCTACCAAGATTACAATGTTTGGTCATATTTTATTCGCTATCTATAAGCATGAGATTGAGAGCATGAAATAGCCAAGTTTAAACATTTTGACTATCATGGAAAGTGGCACAGGTTACAAATTGCACAAAATCATTTATTTTGTACAAAAAGTAAATAGTAGTGGCATTTTAACTTGCACACTTTCATGGTTTTTTTTTCTTGGGGTTCATATTTTTCATCTTTTTTGACCTTTTTATTCTTTTTTTCATTTGATTTTTCTTTTAGGACATACCCTCTTTACATTTTTTTATTTTTTGAATATGGAAAACATTTGCAGAAAGAAAAGGTATGTACATATTACAGGTTTAATCTCAACCATTACAAAATTATGACTCCTATTGGTATAGGAACCTAACAGTTCCTACAAAAACTAGAATAGTAGTTTGGTTCCTACTTAAATCAAATAGTTAAAAGAAGTTTTTTGGTTTTCTCCTAGATGGGTTTCAACGTATATCTTGTGTTCAACTCTCTCATGTGATTGGTGCATTATATTTTATTGTATCATTTAAATAGTGTAAAATAGTATTATACTGATTCACCCCCTAGTATAATCTTGAATCTAATAGTTAGTATTAGAGCAGGTTACTTTAGAAACAATCTAACCACTACAATGTAGATATTAAAGGGGATCGATGGAAAGGTAGGATGAATCCCTCTCAAATAGATCACCACACTTTCATGGGAATACTTATGCTTTATAATAAGGTAAGGATGAGAACCTGTTTGATGTCTCCTGGTGTTGAGATATAGAAGTTTTTTGAAGATGGATATAGAGTTCCAACAACCCAATGGAAGAAAGACCTTTAGAAACAATGAAAAGGCATTGAATGCAATTCTATGTGGCCTTGGTGAGAATGGTGTTGTTAAGGTAATGTAATGTAAATTTGCGAAGGAACTCTAGGATAAGCTCCATAGTAGCTATGATGGAGACGAAAAGGTAAAGAAAACCAAACTTCAAACCCATGGAATGAGGTTTGGAAGTGTGATGATGAATGCAGTTGAAATATTGCAAGGTTCTTCCTTAGAGTTTATGAATTAGTAAATATTGTTAAAGCAATTGATGAAAAGGCTGATGAAGTAGTTATTTTTCATAAAGTATTGATATCTTTTCCCATGAGACTCAATGCCAAGATTTTGTCCATTAAGGAGATGAAGGATATATACACTTTAAATATGGATGAACTACATGGAATGCTCACAACATATGAAATGAGGATTGGAAAAGAGAGATTAGGATCAAAGGAAGATGCCTCCAAAGTTTCAAAGAAAACAAATTAACATTAGAATCAAGATTTCTCCAGTTAATAATCAGATCCAGAGGTATCTCAATTCGTAAGGAAGCTGTAAAGCGGATATGGCAAGTATAAAGATATGTTATTTCTTAAATGCTTTGACTATGGTATAATTATCCATTTTAGTTCTAAATATCCTTATAATAAAGTAGAATATAATCAAACGGAAAGAAAATATGAGAATAGAAGTAGATCTAACAAATATAATAAGGGAAAGTGCCTTAAGAAGAAAAGAATCTATTCTAAAGAAAAAAATTGCACATTAGAAGAGAGCAATGTACATATGATGAAGAGAAAGAAGAATGTTTTCTCATGACAATATAAATTGATAATCATGAAGATAATTCATATCTTGAGGAAGAAGTTGAAGCTGAATTAGACCTAATTAGTGCTCTAGATGAACTAAAGAAGGTTATGTTGAAAATGTAGCAAGAAAATATAGTTTTGACTTTTCCTAGGTCAAACTAGACTAAAGTTTGAATTTCTATTTGAACAGAATACTTGGAGGTAGTTAACTGAGGTGACATGGAACGTGTCACTCAGTTAACTCAGTAAATTTGATTTGGGGAAGCTTAAGTTCAGTGCTATGGTGAGCCCCAGTATTGCAACAATAATGCTACAACTCCTCGAACTCCCTTCTTTACTTTTATCAACCCGGTAGTTCGTAACAAACTTGGAAGCGATGGTGCTGTATGCACAAGTACTAGCTCTTGCCGCAGCTGTCACTTGGTCAGCTGGCACAAGTCTGCTAGGGGCTTAAGCCAACTTTTATGAGCTCTGAGAAGAAGCTTTTTAACTGATAGACGAAGGCTAACTCAAAGAGGGCTGATCTACTTGCAGAAAGAAACCGGAAAGCTGAAAGGAAACGTAACCCTAGCAAACCCTAATTTCACCAGCTATCCCTATCGATGCAAGAAAGAGGAGGCAAGCTACTGAAAGAAATGCCATTGACTTCTAGGAAGGTAAATACATGTATCTAATCTACTTCTACAGTAACATCTGCAAAAAACATCTTTTTTGTATTTTTGAATAAGTTGCTAGAATTATTATGCATGCGATTTGACTGTTTTGACTATGCAGAGGTGGATTGGCGAGAGGAAATGCTTGGATGAGGTCGAGAAGGTTCAGAGAGGGCCTAAGGGGTCCCTAACACCCTTCCAGAGAGTTTCACAGAGTTTGGCTATCAAGAAACCTCATTCATGAGCTTCTACAGGAAGTCTGCAGGGGTTCTACAGGATGTCTGTGATTTTCTACAGGATGTTCTGTAACTTTCTACAAGGTGTTCAGAAATGGGATTTTGGAGGATGGATGGATGGAGAAAGATGAAGGAGTGGGTATGGAGGTAGGATAAGGGTTGGAGGTGGTCCAGGACTTGGTGGATGGAGTTGAGGACAGATGTAGATGGCTGGATTTGTTCAAGGAGGACTAAAACAATGATGCACAAAAAACTAGGGTTATGTGAGCAAATGGCAACCGTAAGGATAGAAGCTGAGCTAAGGAATGGATCAGATGGGTTTGATGGAGTATGGGCTGGTAGAGAAGTGCTACAGGAGCTCTGCAAGTCTTTTTTCCAACTGAACCAACGAAAACTTCAAAAAATCAAAGACCTAGTTACGTTGACCTAATCTAATCTAGCTGTTAGTAAGGAGAATGAACAGAAGTTGAACTGCAATGAAACCATGTGTTATAACTCATGCAACTAAGCAAGCAAATGTCTGAACTTGTAACCAACTTCTACACATGAAAATCAAACACTAGTGATTGCATGGCAAAGCAAAATCAATGTTTTTGTGGGCAGCAAGGTCATCCTGATCACAGCTCCTGATTCCACTGAGGGAGAGGTGAAACTAGAGATGGTTGATGGCCCTTTTTTGAAGCTTTTCCCTGTAAACAACCTATCAACTAAATTTGAGCATCAAAAGTATTTCTAACCATTAACAGTGACCTAGTTAATCAGTAAGATTTAATCTACTTAACAGAAATAATTTTGCAAATGCATGAAGAACAAATAACAATACATAAAGGAAGCCTTAGCACTCGGGTTGGGCCCAACCCCAAGATCTGCAGGCTCCTATAAAGAACTCAGATCTGATGCCAAGTAAAGCTGCTTCTCATTACTCAAAAATAATCATCACAAGAAAGTGTACAGCAATGGCTAAGAAAAACGTGCTGAAGAAAGGACAGCACTATAGTGCAAATACCAATAGTTCCAAAAGTAAACTACGAAGGCTAAGGCCTTCTTATTTATACAATACGAGGGGGCTAGCAGCCCTCTTAGATTCAAGGAACTCGGCTGTTCCAACTGCAGTAAACAGTCACTCTTTCCAAAGCTGCTTGGCTGCCTTTAGAACTCGTTTTCGTGGCCTGTTGAGCTCGGAGTTGAGGGTGGAGATTTCGAGGAAGGGCCATTTAATGCCATAGACGAGCTCCCTCTGAATCCTCACCTCAAGCTTGGCTGTCACCTGGGCCATAATTGCTTGGTTTTGCTCCAAAATTTGTCCAAAAAACCTGAAATGACCACGTATTAGCGTCCTTGGTAGAGTGACCACCCCTATTCGTTCAAATAACAAAAACATACTAGAAAAACATGCATAATCTATGAAAAATGGAGGATTGAACAAGGACAATTAGGCAAAATGAGCCCAATAAGTTATCCAATTCGGGGCTCATCATCACCCCCCTGTTAAATGGGTTGCTCATCCTCTGAGCAACTAGTTGAGCTCATCATCGTTTATGGCTTTGATCGCCTCCCTCACGTCCCAAGCCTCTACTGTGATATCCTCTTCCCGGTCGTGGAATCCTGCCTTCCTTTCCACTTCCTCCCATTGTCTACCTTCCTCCTCTTCCTTCACTCCTTCTAGCAATCCCAAAAGTAAAGGAGTACTGAATTTCAAGCCAATCCAATTGGCCTGCAAGTTCTACATCAACTGTTTGTAGAGGGGTACCCTTGCCAAGGCTTCCCTCATCTTGGTGGGAGAGTGGTATTCTTTTATCTTCAGGCTGTGAGGCAGTGTGTTCCACCGCCTTGTGTAGGCATGCATGTAGTTTTCTCCCAACAGTCTCTCCATTTCCTCAAAATGGGCGATGGCTTGAGCCTGTTGCTCAATGTATTCCAGTAGATCCTGAGGACTATTGGCCAAGTGCTAGTGGGCGCTTATCACTGTTGATGGGTCATCTGGCTCTGCTCTAATCATGAGAGGCTCACTGAGCTCTCTGCCTATGATACTGCGGACCTCTGCTACTCTCTTCTCCTCATGGCTCATCCAAGAGGCCATGGCCATAAGCTGGACATCTCCTATCACCGTGTTGGGATCCCATGCATTCATGTCCGGAAGGGAAAATTTGTGCAAGTAGAACTCTGATAATTTGGCCCTATCCTCAGATGAACTACTGCCACATAGAGCTGCAAACTGATGATAATTTTGGAATGGGGTGATGCCCCTTTGAGCCAAGGTATTGATCTAAAACTGTAACCACTGATCCTTGAGGTATAGGGCATAGGATTTGGCAGGCTGCCTACACTGCAGAGCTTCCATTGCCCAGCTGGCCATGCAGGCCAGTTGGGCCTCCTTTTCTTGTATCTATTGTTTCAGAGACTGTGTCTCCAATTATTTTTCCTGTAGCTGTCGATTCAATATCTCAATTTCAGTCTGCATCCCTTCCTTTCTCTGTTGTTCATCAGGGGTATCTTTGGCTGTTGTGGGCTCCTCCTGTTGCTATTGTTCTCCCAAGATATGAGGCATGTCTTCCTTCCTCTGTCCCTATAACTGTGCTGCTGTCTAAGTAGCTCATTTTCTTCCTGTAGCTTGACCCACTGGTTGCTCTCCACATGCGGTACTAGAGCTAATTCCCTTCTTGCCTCTTTGAGTTGTTCCTCCAGAGGACCTATATCCACCACACCCTTAGAATTAGCGATTTTCATCCAAGTGTGGGTCCTCACTCTCTCTTCTTCTAGTGCAAGGAAAAATGGCACTGTGAATTTTTGAGGAATGATCTTTTCGGCCTCCAAGAAGTTATAATAGGAGCCCAAGCTAGGCTGGGGGCTAGGTTCCACAATGTTTTCTACCTTTTCTTCCTCCTGTGGTGATTTAGCTACCTCACCCTCCATTGCTTTGGTCTCCTTCAACCTAGCCAGTGTTTCCTATAGAATAGTCTCAGCATCCTGTAGAGAGGCCTTTGTGTCCAACATTTTCATTCTCTCCCTCTAGGTGGATGTCTTCGGGCTTCCCCGTTCATAAGTGATGGATGCCTTGGAGGGGGACCTCTCCTTTTGTGTGGTAGGGGTGTCTACAATTGTGATTGGTTCTTTTGACGGAGGCTGGGGTCTGCCAGTCTTAATCCTCACACTCCTTCTTGCCTTAAAATATAGGGGAGGCTCCCTCTTTCACTTTTCCTTCTGCTTGGGAGATGTGTTTAGGGTGGCCAGCACAGCTGCTGCTTCCCTAGCTAAAATTTCCGGTGATTTTTCTCTCTGTTGCTCTGTCTTCAGACTTCCTATGGAAAGTCCTGTGCTGACTATTTTCTGTCTTCCTGTAGAAGCAGTTGTTGGAGGAAAATGTTCCCCTAGGGCTTTTGGGTTGAAACCCTAGCAGACTGAAAGTTGTCTATACAGAGAAACACACATTCACACAGCCATTATGCTATTATAAACAAATTCTATGATAAGGGAACGTACCTTAGGTCCTACGTTTGAGAAGGTCCTCAAGGGTCCAAACCCTTCTTCAAGTTCCTCTTGCTCCTTTGTCCTGCAAAACAACCAATTCCAAAGAACACAACAGTATATGGACAAAAACTTATAAAGAAACCATCTTCATGTTATAAAGAAAGGTAGTTAGTTATGAAATATAAACAACCATTCACATATGTATTCTAACATGAATATCATAAACATAAAGAAGATTCATATCAGGAACCAAGACATGTGTTTCTTTTATTATAGACAAATAAAGTACATAAAAAGGAATAATTTCACCTGAGTCACCTTTAGCAGGCTCCAAGCAAAGCTTCCTTCCGGATCCGTTCCAGCCTCAAGCCTTTAACAAACTCCTTCCATGACTTACTCCATGATGTCATAAGTAGTGGATGAACAACAACACATAAGGAAATAAGGGTTTCTTGTACAAATGGGGGAAGTGCAGAAGGCACAAGGGATTTCAGACCTGGTCAGGGGAAAAATCTCAGCATAATAACCTTTCTCTCTCTTCTCTCCTCCCTTAGGCCTTCCCATTGAGGTCTTCTTATACCTCTCCCAAAGTAGTTTTTTAGTTGGGAGTTGGTTGGGAATAGTTGGGCCACGGGCACTAACAGGTGATTAGCAGGTAAAACCCACGATCTCCGCCCGAAAATAGGGAGGTTTATATTTTCTTAAGTGTTTTAATACATATACGCGGGTTGGGTATACATAGACCCGCGTATACATGTGTTTAACTTAGGGCAATGTCGCGTATAAGGGATAAAACACTATTTTTTAAATTTTAGGACCAGGTCTGGAAGGAGGGGTTGCTCGAGGCCATGAGTGCAGCATCACAAACCATAAGAGTGAGATTTGGAGCTATAACAGATGCCCCCTAATATATGAGGTCAGAAGGGGTACATGATGGCCGAAATGTATTATGCAAGTACACGGAAAGGAAATCTGTCAAAAACCGAGGAGGACTTCACCAGAATTCAGCCTGCCAAGCCACAAAAGTAGATCAGAAAGAAACACTGTCTGAGGCGGGCATACCCATGCTCAAAAAAAGTAAAGCATGTCCGCATATCAAGTACAAGTGGATCCACTAAGTATACAAGTATAAATGACTGGAAAATACATAATGGATCATCTAATCATGATAAACAAGTACATGTCTGAATATCACATATAAGACTGTCAATGATGCTGAAAGATGCAACGGATCACTGATATCAAAGACTGATCCCAAAAGGTACCAACTGAACATGATGGAATAGGATGGTACTACACTGCAAACTCAGGTGCTAGCATATAGAATGTTGCCATGACTGACTGCAACTTATAAGGTGGAGTGGTATCAACTAGAAGCAACATGAGCAACTGTCAAGTGAACCAATGAATGTTGATTCAACCTGAGGTCTTCACCGACCATCGTGGTACATTTCTACATCATGGGAATAAATGATCTGAAGTCAACCATGTGAGAAATCGTTTGATTACCGTTCATTGATGTATACCATTAACAAAGGCGAGACCACTCACCAATAATGATAATGAGCGTCAAGGTACCCAGTACAATCTAACAAGTGTGAATAGATGAGCTGGACTCAAACACCTGTAAGAATCTATCGATCAGGAGACAATGATGGTTTCCCACTATCAATAGCGAAGGATCTGCCACTAATGACTACAAACCCCAAGGTACTTCCAAATGGACTCTAGATCTTTTCCCCAGAGTAATGAGTCGAAGTCGATAGGGAAAGATCCGCTAGAAGGAAGGCATTAAGGCATCCTTCATCAATCTAATGCGAGTGTAACCCGTAGGCCAATAATGTGGAAGGAATCGGACGAAAGAGATGTAGTAACCCAACCGGTACGTTTCCGGCGTACACAAGATATGGCTAGCGCATGACAGAAACCCTCTGAACCAACCAATAATGGAAGCTGACACAGAGGCGAGGTATCCACCAATAGGGTCAAATGGAAACCAAGGTACTGCACGAATCCTAATGTGTGATAATGTAAGCTGATGTCGAACACAAGGGAAACAACTCAGTCAAAGACCCATGATATTGATCGATGCTGAGCACAAGGTGACCTATCAATAATGAAAATAGGGCCAGGGTGCAGCTCTAGGCCTGTCCTCAGAGCAAGGTGTCGTCGTCGATAAGGAAAAGACCCGCCAGCAAGAAGTCAATGGGGACCTTCTCAAACCGACACGAGTAAAGGACCAATATAACTGATGTGATGATAGACATGATACTGACAACCAGGGATGGCCGACTAAAAAATGAGTCAAGAGACACCGCAGAGAGGCCGACTCAGGCTAACTTCCCTTGAACAAAAGCATGACTCAATGTGACTATGTGACAGCATATGATGACTCTGTATAAGTTCACCATGTAGGAGGCACGAACGAACCCTCCATATGATTGGAAGAGATAACCAATCGGGGGAAAACTGACTCAATAACAAGGTTAAGGCGCACCTAAGTCAAACTAAATCCCGCCCAAACGAAGGAGACTTTGCTTTGAGTTCTTTGTTCAAGGTTGACACGACTGACTCTAGCTGCCAACAATAAATGGAAATACTGTCCCATTCCCGCTCTTTTTTGGAATATTTAATTTTTTTGTCTTTTTCTGTTAAGCTTGAAAAAGAATAAAAGAATGCTATGGTACAGTGGAAAGAACGAGTGTCGGTGGAACAAATGATCTAGTTCCTGGGAATGGAACATTCCTATGCTCAATGTAGGGAGGTGAAAACTGGTCAGTGACACTCAAAGGTGTGTTCCTTCCACGGGTCAAGGTGTGTCAAGTTGCAGAAGTCAAAGGTATGCAAGGTTGATTTTGCAGTCGTCATGGTCAAAAGTTGGCTTAAACACGAGTCCAGGTGAAGCTGGCTCTAGGCCAAAAGGTGCAAGTGGTCAACATGCAATGCAGTAGTACAACTCAACACAAAGGAGCCTCTAGGGTATAAGGCCAAAACAAAGCGAAGAAGCTAAGAGGAATGAGTCTTCAACACATAAGTCATGGCGGGACTATAGAGGAATCCCGAGCCTACTCAAATCAGAGCAGCATGGGCAACAAATGTCAGTGAGGTACTAACTACGATGCCCATGGAAAGGATGGCTCTACCATCATGTCATGATTTAAAGAATCGGCGAGTGAAGATGGCTTACGAACCATAACATGATGGGGTCGACCCTATGCAGATGTATCGGCAAATGGAGGCTAGTATGCATAATGCAACGGAAAAATGGTGTCCCTAACCTATATGCCAGTGAGAAAATGATACCTGCCATGACGGTCAGCAGTCATGGAACCATCTCGAAATTGTCAAAAAATGTCCAAAATGTCCTGAAAAACAAACCATTCTCGACATTCCAAGCTCCCAAGTTAAAAGTCACATGAGGCCAAAAAAAATAAAATTTTGAAAAAATTTTGCATTTTCAAAACTTATAAAAAGGATTTTGGACTCACCATTTTCACCATTTGAGTTTGAGAGCAAAGGATTTGGAGCAAAAGGAGCAAACTTCCCATAGCCAGATTCAACCGTTCAAATTCTTCAAAAACCTCCAGGTAACTCTTATACTTAGCTTGCAATTGATTGTGACTAGTTTTAAGATTTTTAATTAATGTTTCACCGTTGATTTTTTTCCCAAAATTTCACCGTGGCGTATACGCAAGTTGGTAATATGAAACCCGCATCCACGTGGGCCCTATACGCGACTGCGTGCATAGGGACCCGCGTATACGCCGCGAACAATTTTTAAACAAAAACTAACGGTTGAAAATCATTTTTTTCTCAGAATGCCAATCACCTGGTGAGAAAGAGAGCACGTAGCGGTGGATAATGAAGTCATGAATGATCCTGAAGCTTTGGATGCCCTACAGGGATGCGGTTTTCTTAAATTCTTCAAACTGCCGAATATGAAAGCAAACACATGTCTGCTTGAGATGCTCATTGATTATTGGGACGTCGAGGAGGAAGCCTTTATGATTGATCAGATGCCACTCAGGGTAGAAGTGGAGGATATCTATTTTATCATGGGCCTTTCTCGAAGGGGAGAGGTAGTACATTCCCGAGGCAGGACACGGAGCAGTCTCACGATAGAAGACTACGTACAGATATACTGCCCGAGACATCCCAAGAAAGTTGGGAGCCAGATTTCCATCACACATGTGGCGAGTTTATCACTGAGGATAATCCTGTTCACCATAGCTCGAGTGAGCGGATCGTCCGCTCTGCATCAGGCATCACGGCTAACCATGAGCGTGGCAGTTGACTGTATCACTACTGTGTTCGACTGGTGTACTCCTCTTCTAGCCAACATGAAGAGCCAACTCACTTCTATCAAGAGGGGACAGACCAAAAACTTTGGATATGGGACTATCCTGTGTACTTTCCTTTTTGAGAAGGTTCCCGCACTTCGCCCTAGGGTAGCAGTTTCCATCAGCACCCCACGCGATCCATGCATGGGCCGGTGGGCTGATATGATGAAACATCTGGGGGTGGGGAGGTCCCAAGGACTGCCTTTGACGATGACTTCTTCACCTGGTGGGATCAGCAGATCATCGCTGTAGATGACTACCCCTATGCTGGGCTGGATTTCCGAGGAGATCTTGATCTAGCATTACCGCCGAACGCAGCATGAGGCGAGATTGGTAAGAATTTTTTGATTTTATGATTTTTTTGTATTTTTCAAATATAATGATGCATTTTGAAAAATATTTTTGATGAGATTCAAATGACTGATATGACGATCGTGTTCCAGACATTGGGCTGGTACGACCAGATGGGTTCCCGCGGCATGGACAGTGCGACCGAGGAGCCAAAGAGGCGGCTGCTAATACAGAATAGACTCTAAATAACGTCCAGCGACACTTGGCAAGACTGAGCTGCCGAGTACCGATGGCTGCCATAGAGGACCTTCCTGAGGATATGCAGAGTCATGTGGTTGGCATGCCACGTGACTGGGTTCACACTTTTCGGCGTGTGGCCAATGCGATAGTTACCTACTTAGCCGCTCATCCTGAGCCGGGGCATTAGATATGCCGGACATGATTATGGGAATTTGAGTCCCAATTTTGTAATTTTTGGACAAACATATGTACACTCGAGACGCTTTATGATATATATATATATATATATATATATACAGTTCGACTTTTTGATGCTTGATTTTATTGTGATGAATGATTGATGTGCCAGTCTAATGCTTTATTAGCGATAGAATCAGCTAACCAATTATGAGATCTTGGAATGTGCAAATAATTAATATAAGTAAATGATCTTTGCAACAACCTCACCCTTAAATACTAGTGATATAAACATGGATCCCTTACCTGATAAATGTTGTTTAATTGTGACATTATCAATTGAGAATCAAGATACACTACCAACGAGTCGATCTCATGAGAGACTGCCTCGGATAATAAATTAATAATGGCAGTATACTCAGCCATATTGTTTGAAGCAGGACCGATGCATACGCCTCTTGATACAATCAATTGACCAGTTGGATAATAGAGTACCCAAGCAGCGGAAGCAAGATTCCGAGTGTGCCGACTAGCACCATCGGCGAACCCAAAATAGACCAAATCATCCATCAACACCTGCCACAGCAGACCAAAAAGTGTTGATATAAAAAAACTCTCGATGATATATGTACAAATATACATAATTTACAAAGAAGCCATTTCTTGGCCAAAACTAAGCAAAGTACTTCCTGAGGTAGAGCCCGTCAGGGGGCTCCGCCAACTTGCTCCTAGGGATGTTTATAGGTACAATTATTGAACCAATCAATATACTTCCTTCGGAAAATGACTGTGTTGGAGCCAAAGGAGCCATACAAACATCACTAGTCGGACTGGAGGACCGGGATTCGACTTCATGCACAGGGGAATGAAAGTGTGACCGACGATATAAATCTTCCAAAGGTCGATCTACAGCCATCATTGCTTTGAATATCGCTTCATCTGATGGAAAAACAATATCTGAGCAATCCGATGCAGAGGTGGAATCAAGGGTCCGAAAATGAGCCACATCACCATCTATCTCTTTCCCAGAAGAAGGAGTAGAATGGTTATCTGCCGAGTTATCGATAGATTCACATCTAAGCTCTACTGCAGACATAAGAGATTCTATTCCACCCGCCTTGTCGTCATCTGATGTGGTCATAGATGAAGCTAAGGTTCCAGGATCCGAAGAATAAGGAGTTTAAACAAACTCTCTCTGTAAAGGGCCCCTGGAGGATGAAATGGTATCTATTCCAGCTATAGGAGGGGGAAGATTAAACGTACCCATCAATGTAGAGTACATCCCAACTCCTAGATTCTCAGTAGGCGGACGGGGGTTACCCACTAACGGGACAGTAGAGTCAGAGATTGCTTGAGGATTGACTGGACAATAATCCAATTGATCAACCTTAACGATTTTCCCCTCATGAGGAAAGCAAACGACATGAAATAGAGTCGAAACAACGGCTTCCATTTTGTATACCCAGTTCCTTCCTAAGAGGAGATTGTAGTCTAGGTTAGCATCGATAACTTCTACTTCAATATTAATGACCTTCCCTCCAACACATATAGGAAAGGCCGGGATAATCCCATATGGCCTATGAGAATGACCATCAAACGTCGTCAAGAGGGTAGGTGAAGGAACAACCGACGGTGATCCAATGGCCTTCCAGCATGACATAGACATGACACACGTGGAAGCTCCCTCATCTATAACTGTCTGAAAAATATTTGTTTTCTGGTAGGTAGACTTTATCTGGAAAGCCATGTGATGAGGAAGTCTCTTTTTGACATTATTCATATCAAAAGTGAGAGCTAAGGAATTACTTGGATCCACTGCCCCCATTGCCGATAGCAAGGCACTTCTTTGAGCAGGACATGACTGGAGAACCTCTAAAGTGGACATAGCACATGGACTCTGAGCCAGATGCTCAACAATGGAGTAATTCTAGGCTGCCCTAATATTAGGGTTGATAGTCACGCATTTAGCGAAACCTTTTGGTACCCGTGGTATAGTCTCGATGGAAGGTCGCTCAATATGAAGTGGGTTGTTAGTTTCGGGAGCTGATTTACCCTTGGAAGTTTCACCTTCACCATAATCACATGACCATGTGGCCACATTAGCGTGAGAACCCATCATGAAAACATTTGATGACTTGTCCCCTTCCTGGTTGCCCCCTGCGGAGGTACCAGGGTTTGAACTCGTGCCAGCAAGAAGTTGCTGCCCTTGGGGAAAAGGGTTGGTTAACACAGCCTGAGAACTAGAGGTCCCTTGCTGCCCTAACAAGCACTGAGCGTCTTGAATCTTGGGGCAGAGATGAGTTAAATGGTCTCCATTGCACAACTTGCATGGAAACTTGACTTTCTTTCTAGACTCATTTCTACCACCACCAGCATTATTGTCGGATTTATTTGCGTCAGCCTTCCCATCCTGATTATTTTTCTTACCTCATCCTTTCTTTTTCCCATTGGAATTTTGATTTCCTTTGGGGTTATCAGATTGGACGGCGTTAATCGAAGATGTTTGGGAAGCCGAAGGGTTAGACGATGTGACCTGGTTGTTAGAAGCAGTTTGTAAAGACAACTGCTGCAATTGGTTCAACAAGTTCACGGTAGTTGTGTCTACCGATCCAACGATACCATCTGCGTGGGGACCTGGCTTCGACTTAGCTATGTCAACCTTAGACCCAGGAGCATCTGGCAAGTATTTTTGTAGGATCCCAGACTGAGAGTAGATCAATTCTAATTGCTGAGCCCTAAAAATGGCTTGCTCCTCAAAATAGACTCCAGACATGGAGACATCTTTGGAGATCTCGGGTTGTAAAGATTTCAAAAACCATTCGAGACAGTACTTTGGAGGGATTTCGGCTTTAATGAGCCTCTTTCTCCGTCTCCATTCCTGAATATGGTCAGAAATGTGAGTTGCCTTATCCTGATGAAAAGTGGCCAGAAGTTTAGTTCCGGCATCATAACGGACAGGCAACTGGAAATGATTTAAGAAAATATTGGCTAAGTCAGTGAAAGATGTAAAGCTTCCCCTTGCAACTCTATATACCATTTGGCCGCATTACCAGTCGAGGTGCGTTGAAAAAGTCTCAACCTAATCGAATCATCGATCAGGGAGTTAGATGAGCACCACAAATGGAATGTGGTTACATGGTCGCTAGGGTCCTCACCGCTCTTTCCTTCGAATTTTGGAATGTACGAAGGGAGTTTGGTTGGGACCAGAGGCCAGGCCGGATTGTACTTGATTGGACCGTTTGTTAACTTAGTGAGATCTGGCAAGTTCAACGTTGCTAGGAACAGAAGACTAGGAGGACCTTGGGGATTCCACCCAGAATGGGTGGAACTCCCAAAGTTCTGAAAATATTGGCCTGGATTTTCGAAAGCACCAGGCTGCCCGAAGTAACCAGTAGAACCTGCTGAACCAAAAGGCAAGCCTTGTGATCCAGCAAAATTCGGAGTTTGACCAACTCCGGCCGCAAAGCCTCCATAACTAGCAAAGTTTCCTCCTAAAGGATTATAAGGAGTTGATAACCCCTAATATGGATTCCAAGCCGAAGCTAAGGGAGGAATACTTTGAAACAAACTAACTGTGGAGTACGGCCTATTCCCTTGTTGGCCAAAAGACGGATTCCCAGTTCCCGCGCCACTAACCCCAGGGTTAGTCCAACCTTGGAAAGGATTGCTGCTTTGTCTTATAGAAAAAAAAGGCATGGATCCTATTATCGGGTTGGAATGTGGTATATGACCACTTCCGAAAGGAAAACGCTGGAATGAATCCGATCTGCCCATCATGGACGTAGCGGCACTAAACAGAACTGATGGAATACCCTGTGAGTGGGTGCCAAATGGGAAAAATCCAGAACCAAAAGCATTGGTTTGGGAATTTCCACTCGTGGACGGAATGGAGGTAGACCCAACTAAAGATGTGCTAGCAAAATATCCAAACAAAGAAGCAGAGGAGATGGAAATCATTCCTCCCCCTTGTACCAATGTCGGAGTGTGCATAGTTGTAGCACTTGTAGTAGAAGCCATGCTTCCAGTAGTGGTCATCGATGGTAAGCACGTAGCGTAACCTGGACTTGACGGTCTATGCGTCGGAGTCCCAACGTATTGTAATACATCTGGATGACTGGATGGTAGGGGAGAATTCGGAGCCGCTAACGACTCTGAGAGTTCTTCTACCTCTATGTTATTCTCCGCTTGAAAGAGAACTCGAGAAAGAACTGGCGTGTCCCTCTCTTGTTCTGCGGAAGTGCCAGGCCTTGCTTGAACACTAATGCCCCTAGGTGGAGGATCAATCCCCGATGCGTCAACTGTCGTGGGACGAAACCCACCAGCAGTATTACCTCTGCGCCTTCTAGGAGAAGGCTCTAAACTTGGTGGTGAAAGACCACGAAGTCTTCGAGACCGTCTAGGAGATCGGTCAGCCACTTTGAATTTTTTGTTATGATCTAACTAAAGACTCAAAAAATTGAAAGCTAGGCCAACTAAGAGCACAGAGCACACACTATAAAGTCCCTAAAGATAACAACCAGTCAAAAAACTTCCAAGTATTTCCGCTCCGGGTGATTAGGACTGGACACCAAAATACAAGAAAGTGAATTAAGGGGCCTTCCGAAGATAGTCTGGGATGATGAGGGCCCAGTCCTATCAGCGAAGGTATCAGAGGAAGTTACGCTGACCTCCTAACAACAGCCTGCGCCGGTGCAAGCCCCTAAGCTTCGCAAGGGTGCCCTCTAGTAGTACTGTCGAGAGTGATGCAACGTCGACCTCAGGTGCCACGAGATTCCCCTCCATAGCCACCTGTGTAGATCCCTAGGAGTAGCAACTATGGATACCAACTCATCGTAGAAGCCAAGCGGAACAGTCGTGAGGTAAGTTTGGACAAGTAGGAGAGGGGGTATCTCTCTTCCCTATCTTCACAGACCCTCGTGCTTAACTCCTAGATCCGGAGCTTTCCTGGTCTTCCTAACGCTATTGGATTTTCACTCGCTATTCTGACTCCTATGTTTGATGTTTAAATGGCCTTGGAGAGTTAACTCTCCACTCGCCTAATCCAAAGCCCTAAAATCCTAAACTTGTTGGTGTAACTGACTTAAACAAAAAGTTTTAGTGAATTTTAGTTAGCGCTTGATTTTAAAATAGGCTGTTCTTTAAGTCACAAGGTAACGGAAGTGAAACTAGTGGTGTTTTTTGACGCAAAATAAATTAATAAAAACCTAACTACATGCACATGCACTTGTTTTCGTTTTTCGATGAAAAGCAATTTCTATAGGGTTCAGAGGAACTTCAAATAAAACAAATTTTTCTTTTCTTTTTGTTAATTCACGCTTCACACTCACAAAAGTTAACAAAGCTATGTATGCCTAGAAAGATATGCAAATCTATCCTAATGCACAAATATATGCTGATGCAAGATTCAAAACTACTCTAAAGACAAGAAATGAAAGTTTCTTGCTTATCAATTTCTATTTTGCCACTTAAAATGTCTATATGGAATATGAGATGTTACCATTCATTTCGTCTAAACACGAAAAAAAAGTTTCAAGACAAACATAAAGCACTTTCATTCACTAAAAGGAAACCAAATGAAAACCAAGTTCAAGAAAGCGAAACAAAGTTTTTCAAAAAGTTTTCTTCAAAGCAACAACAAAAAAGTCTTTTCAAAAATGCTCTCAACAAGACTGAAACTTTGTGATTGAAGAATAGGCAACAAACACTTTTGCAAGTTGACACCACACAATGGATGAAAACTCAACAAAAAGAAATGTGTTTAAGGATGCTCTTAACAACCAAAAGCAGCAATGAAACCTTTGGCAACGAAAACCAAAAAGATCAAAAATACCAATTTCAAGAAAGCATCAATCAACAAATTTCATGAAACAAAGAAGTGGATGGTCACAAAAAGCGGTTTTGTCAAGCAAACAAAAAGTCACCAAAAGCAAGATTTAACACAAAGATTGAGATCAATCTTCCTGCCCTGATGAATCAGAGCAGTCAAGATTCCTAGCAAGAAATCTTGCATGTTTTAGCAAAAAACGATGACGCTTGCAACAACAAAAACAAGACCAATACTTCTTACAATCAAAGAGAATTTGGACCAAGATGCTTGCTGTAAAATTAACAATTGATACTAGAAAGTGACTGTTTCAGACTAAATCAAACCACCAGACAAAACTTCAGAGACAAAAAGATTTAAAAATCTTGAAAATTGAAAGATATACGCGACTGTACTTATGTACAGATTGCGTGTATACGCAACTGTAACTAAGGAAACCTGCGTATACGCGGGTTCACTTAAAGAAACATGCGTATATACGCCTCTGTAACTAAGAAAAACGACGTATATAAAATATTTCAAGAAAAAATTAAAAAACAAACTGAAGAAACTGGAAAAACTTAAAGTTAAAAAATAGAGCACATAGCAACAGCAAGTGGACAGGTGGCTGAGCCCTGATTGGCTTGAAAACACCCAAACTAGGAACAACAAGAGTGTTTTCCCCAGTGGAGTCGCCAATTCTGTTGGAGGGAAATGTTCCCCTAGGGCTTTTGGGTTGAAATCCTAGCAGACTGAAAGTTGTCTATACAGAGAAACACACATTCACACAGCCATTATGCTATTATAAACAAATTCTATGATAAGGGAATGTACCTTAGGTCCTACGTTTGAGAAGGTCCTCAAGGGTCCAAACCCTTCTTCAAGTTCCTCTTGCTCCTTTGTCCTACAAAATAACCAATTCCAAAGAACACAGCAGTGTATGGACAAAAACTTATAAAGAAACCATCTTCATGTTATAAAGAAAGGTAGTTAGTTATGAAATATAAACAACCATTCACATATGTATTCTAACATGAATATCATAAACATAAAGAAGATTCATATCAGGAACCAAGACATGTGTTTCTTTTATTATAGACAAATAAAGTACATAAAAAGGAATAATTTCACCTGAGTCACCTTTAGCAGGCTCCAAGCAAAGCTTCCTTCCGGATCCGTTCCAGCCTCAAGCCTTTAACAAACTCCTTCCATGACTTACTCCATGATGTCATAAGTAGTGGATGAACATCAACACACAAGGAAACAAGGGTTTCCTGTACAAATGGGGGAAGTGCAGAAGGCACAAGGGACTTCAAACCTGGTCAGGGGAAAAATCTCAGCATAATAACCTTTCTCTCTCTTCTCTCCTCCCTTAGGCCTTCCCATTGAGGTCTTTTTATACCTCTCCCAAAGTAGTTTTTTAGTTGGGAGTTGGTTGGGAACAGTTGGGCCACGGGCACTAACAGGTGATCAGCAGGTAAAACCCGCGATCTCCACCCGAAAATAAGGAGGTTTATATTTTCTTAAGTGTTTTAATACATATATGCGGGTTGGGTATACACAGACCCGTGTATACACGCGTTTAACTCAGGGCAATGTCGCGTATAAGGGATAAAACACTGTTTTTTAAATTTTAGGACCAGGTCTGGAAGGAGGGGTTGCCCTAGGCCATGAGTGCAGCATCACAAACCATAAGAGTGAGATTTGGAGCTATAACAGCAGTTTTCAGGCTTCCTGTAGAAATACTTTTCACTGTTTTGGCCTGCTTGGCTGGGGGTGTCTTCTCCTTCAATTTTGCTATGGTTTCCTTGGATGTGCCCTCACTTGCTTGGACCTTTTCAGTCCTTTCTGCCCTGATTTGCAACCATTTCTCCCTTGGTGTTTGTGCTTTTACTCCACCCACAGCTTTGGCCTCAGTAGCTTGACCTTTTTCTTGTTTCTCTTCTTGCTTTTCCTGTGGTGGCCTGTCCTGGGTTTTCTTACCCTTAATTTCCTTACCCTTAGTTTGCTTCTCTGCCTCAATATGCTCCATTTCCTCACTGTTGGATGAAGTGAGTTCTTCAGCCAGAATCCGGATATCATCATCCTTGGTCATATTGCGAAAAATCTCCCAGGAGAGAGGGACAGTGTAAGTATGGAGGGCATCTTCTACTAGAAGCTTGATAAGCCCATGATGGGCCAGCTGGTCTGGTGTCCCTTCCTTCAGTTTTGTGCCACACTCAATCAATGACTGTAGGAGGAAGTAGGGGATGCTTAGCTTTTGTTCTGTGGGTAAATCCATCTTATGCCTGAGCTCAGTTAACATCCGGAAGTGATAACCATATAAAATACTGAATTGCCCCTCACAGGTAATGTATTTCATAATCTGAAGGATGACCTCTCTCCAAAATGGATGTAGGCTAGCTCTCTGGACCCCATTTTTATCCTTTGAAAACTGTTCTTCTGGTAGGAAGAATTCCTTTTTGGCCTTTTGGCCCAATTTCCTTTCCTCTTTATCCCAGGGTATCCCCAATGGCAAGTCAGTGACCTGACTAATGAGTTGTGGGGTGAGTTTTAAGGTCAATCCTCGGAAATTTACAGTGGCCAGTATCTTGGATTTAGGCTGTAGGGACCTTAGGAACTCCTCTGTTATCTCATCATCGTGACCTTGAATTCTGTCACAGAAGGTCATCCACTTTGCACAGGTAAATAGGTCTACCACCTCAGGAGTTTCTCTCAACTTATTGGAATCCGAGGGTTCCTTTCTGATAAACCCTCCTGGCATGGTGAAAAATACTCTGTTTTGGCTTGTGTACTGATCAGAAGGGGAATTCTGCGTATGGTTTCCTCCTTTGATTCTCAAGACAGGGTTTCTTAGATGTTTGTATCTCCCCTTTCACCAATTCCCTGGTTATAATGCTGCTGCTGCCCCAAAATTTGAGTGTCAAAGGGAAATTAGGCTCTCACAGACATAGTGTAGAGCTTAATTTTCACACCAACCATATACAAGTCACATTTTTTTATGCACAGATTAGTCCTTACAAAGGTTTATCGTTTCTACAAGAGGAATTCGTTAACAGGCACCGTGGAGGAGAATGTAATATAGAACCATTTGAAAGAAATGTCGTGGATCATACAAGCAAACCACCATTATTGACCCACAGGCAGACTTGTTTTAACTTTCCCTACTCCAAACAGTTTAATTTACCACCTTTTGAAATTTCATGCACGGGTATGGCGTTTTTCAAGCCTACCTCTCTTCGAAACTCCAATTCCGATGCAGAAGATCTGGGTTTCTCTACTCCAGGAGGCTACATTGTGCTTCCTGTAGAGCTCCTTCCTGTAGAGAGCTTTGTCGGCTTCTGGAAGACGTCACGGTGCTTATGAGCAAGCCTGGGATGCGGGAGGATTTTGAAACGAGCCGAGAAGCTTGGGCTAATGAACTGCAGAGGAGGAGGACGCGTACGCTGCTGAAAACCGGTTGTAATAGTAAATGACAATGGTTAATGTGAGTGTTATGGCCGAAGGATTTTGAATTACAACGCAATTCATGGCACGGGGATGAGGTGTCCAGGCCGATCCGTTGGCCAACGTCACGGCCATCATTCTCCGGTGTGTCTCTGACTGCCATTTTTCTATCTCTTCCATTACCCGCCATCATCACTGCCTATCCACCGATTTCACTGCAAATCCGCTGATTTTCCTCAACTAGACACTTCCCACGTGTGACTTCATGGCCCTTTGGCGGATTTGAGCATAACCGAGCTTGTTCGGATCCCACGAGGCCATTCGACTGACTATGGGTGGCCAGTTGACTGGCCACCGAATTTGTTCAACCGACACCATTCACAGATATACACGTTTCATAGTATAGTTTATGCAATTTGATGAAATAAGGTTAGGCACTTACCTGTGTGGCCGTGGACATGCTCTGCAGGTTTCCGAACATGGAACGATGGCTCTACTCATTGCTGCTTCGTGCACAGGCGCTGGAATTCCTTCGTTCATTGGCTGATGCTGCATGCAGGCTTCGGAATTCGATCCATTGGTAGTGAACGTTGCATGCACGGCTCTGCCTTTTCTCAGCTGTCGAGGAGGTGTTCACGTTCAAGTGGAGCTGGTTACATGCCTCCTGCGCTGATTTCAACTACTATTGACTCCATAGTGTGTATTCCAGGCGGATCAGCTGCTACAGGATTCCTGTAGCTGCTTCTCCTCCTGGGATGCATGCTGAAACGAGCAGGGTTGCATTCACGATTGAATGGTCCTGATGAAGCTTTAGCAGGTAGAGTGTGCGGGCCTTCATGTACTTGATTTGTCCCTTGAGAAAAAATTGCAATCTGAAGAAAACAGGACTCTTTGCATGACTGTGTAGGAAACAGGTCCAAATTGTGGTAATGGCGGTGGAAAGAGATGAAACAGGTGATGGATGGGAAAAATGGGTGGCTGCATGCCTTATCAACAGATTTCAAGCTTTAAATCCCTCTTCAGAATCGATTTTGGCCTGCCCAAAGGTTCTACAGGATGTTTCCTATAGAAATGCAAAACTTCCTGTAGAAAGCCCTGAAACTTCCTGTAGGAGGTTGAATCTTGACCTGAAGGTGTCCAAATCCTAGAAAATGGGTGTGGCCATGTAGGGAGTGTCTGTGAGGATGTCGGGTAACTTGGTACGGACCCCTGTCCTTGTTTTGCGCGACCTCCTTTATCTGCACTGCATTCCCTGCAACCTGCAATAATTCTTCAGAGATTAGACCTGTTTCTTTTTTTTTTTTCTCTCCCTTTCCTCTTTTTCTTTTTCTCTTTTTTTTTTTTTTTTGAAAGACAGCAGGGGTGCCTTCATGAGGTTTTCACCCCCACTATCTGCCCTAGGCGCCTCAGAGAGGTTTTCACCCAAGGATCTTTTTATTCAAATTCTTTATTTTCTGAGAGATAGCAGGGGTGCCTCCATGAGGTTTTCACCCTCACTGCCTGCCCTGGCTGCCTCAGAGAGGTTTTCGTCCAGGGATCTTTTTATTCCTCTTTTTTTTTTTTTTGATCAAGGTGTGGTCGGAACAGAGGCAGAACCCTGCTCTATTACCAGCACTGATTTTTCCACAGTTTCAATGAACTCCTGCCTTGAAAGGGGTTTCTTGTAGATTTTCAATCGATGCCCATTGACAAGCATGAGGATGGCTTCTTCATCAATGGTCTTGATAAGGACTGAACCATTTTCATTGCATTTCTCCACTGTATATGGTCCTAACCATCTTGTCCTCAGCTTTCCTTTGAAATCCTTGTATCTTGAGTCATACAGCAATGCCCAATCTCCCGGCTGGAATTGCTTTTCATTAAGGTGCCGGTCATGCCATATCTTCCTCTGGAGTTGAACTACTTATGAGTGGAGGAGGGCCTACATTCTTTGTTCATCTAATCCATTCAGCTGCAATAATCTTTCACGTTGAGCATGGCTGAGATCTAGGTCCAGCTGAGCTGCCACCCTTAATGTATTGTACTCGAACTCTATGGACAACAAAGCTTTCTTCCTGTAGACCAGCTCATAAGGTGTGAAACTGGTTGTGGTCTTCCAAGTGGTGTTGTAGGCCCAAGTGGCATCAACCAGGCGATCTGCCCAATCCTTTCTGCTACTGCTCACAACCTTAGTCAAAATCCCTTCCAATGCTCTATTAGTGACTTCCACCTGCCCATTTTCTTGAGGATGATAGGGGGTGGAAGTCTTGTGCTTGATCTTTTGATGAGCGAGCAAATCTTCAATCAGGTTGGAGGTAAACTGGCTTCTTTGATCTGTGACTAACTCTCTTGGGTAGCCATACTTGTAGAAGATATTTTCCCTCAGAAACTCAGCCACCTTTTCTTCTGTTGCTGCTTTGATTGCCTTCATTTCTGTCCACTTAGTCAGATAGTCGGTGCACACAATGATGTAAGACTGTTGCTTTGAAGGAGGGTTGATAGGACCCACAAAATCCATGCCCCACTTCTCAAATGGCTCGAAGGTCACTTGAGGTTGGAGAAGCATTTCATCCCTTGGAGTCGGTTTTCCCATCCTTTGACATCGATCACACTGGCTGATGTATCTTCTGACATATTGATGAAGAGTAGGCCAATAGTAGCCTACCTGTAGAATTTTTAAGGCAGTCCTTTTTGCTGCAAAGTGGCCTCCACAAGGTCCATCATGACAGGTTAGGAGGATGTCAAATACTTCCTCCTCCCTAACACAACATCTCAAGATCTGATCTGGGCCAAGTTTAAATAGGTTGCCCCGATCCAAGTGAACGGGGCACTCTTCCTTACAATTCTGCTCTTTTCCTTTGAGGATAGATGCGGAGGGAACTATGCTGAGACCAAGTAATTTGCTATATCAACAAACCATGGAGAGAGCACTGAGATAGCAAACAGATGTTCATCTGGCATCTGGTCATCCACTGTTCCTTCTTCACCTGTAGGCAAGTCCAATCTAGACAAGAATTTAGCAACAACATTTTCCTTGCCTGGCTTGTCAACAATCGTCAAATCAAATTACTGCAACAAAAGTAACCATCTAATGATACGAGCATTGACATCAGGCTTATTCATTAAATATCTAATCGCAGCATGATTAGTGTGTACAAATGTTTGATAACCAGTGATGTAGTGTTTGAACTTGTTTAGGGAATGGACTACAGCCAGGAACTCTTTCTTGGTTACAGTATAGTTCATTTCTGCCTTGGACAGGTTTTTGCTGACGGAGTATATGGCATATGGAATTTTCTCCTCAACTTATCCTAAGGCTACCCCTATGGCTTTGTTCGAGGCATCAGTGTGGATGTGGAAAGGTAGGGCCCAGTTTGGACCTCTCAAGATCGGGGCAGACACCAGCTTATCTTTCAACTCATCCAGTGCCCCTTGACAGTTGTCAGTCCATTTAAACTCAACATCTTTCCCTAAGAGTCCAAACAAAGGTGAGGCTAGCTTACTGAAGTCTTTAATGAATCTTTGATAATATCCTGCTAAGCCTAGGAAACTCCGAACATCTCTTACCTTTTGCGGAGGTGGGACCTTTTGGATGATAGCAATCTTATTAGGGTCCACCTGTAATCCTTTCCGAGAGATGGTATGACCTAGCATGGTCCCTTCAGTCATCAGGAATTCACATTTTTCGGGACTGAGGGATAGGTTCATCTCAATGCACTTGGTTAGAACTTTTCCCAGATTAGTCAATGCTTCTTGGAAGTTGGACCCATAAGGAGTAAAGTCATCCATATAGATTTCTACCGAATCATGGACCAACTCCGAAAAGATGCTCAATACTGCTCTCTGGAAAGTGGCAGGAGCGTTGCATAGCCCAAATGGAAGGACTCAATAGGCAAAGGTACCCCAAGGACAAGTGAAGGTGGTTTTATCTTGGTCTTCTAGGCTAATTTGGATCTGGTTATACCCACTAAACCCATCTAGGAAAGAGAAGAACTTCTTCCCTGCCAGTCCATCCAACACCTGATCTATGAAAGGCAAAGGGAAATGGTCTTTCTTAGTGGCTTTGTTAAGTTCTCGGTAATCTACACAAATTCTCTACTTCTCGTTCTTTTTGGGCACAAGCACTAGAGGTGAGACCCACTCACTATCGGAGATAGGATAGATGAATCCTGCATCCAATAATTTTTGCAATTCTTCTTTGACAATGTCCTTAAGGGATAGATTCATTCTCCTCTGAGGCTGCTTGACCGGTTTACAATCTTCTTTAATGTAGATGTGATGGGTACAGACCGAAGGATGGACTCCTTTCATCTCCTTATAGCTCCAAGCGAAAGCATCTAAATGATTGTTTAGTAAGCTACACAGCTCCTTCTCCTGGGAAGGAGATAGGGAGGAGCTGATCTTTAAAGTTCTTTCAAGACCAAACTCCACATTCTTAACTCTGGGAGAGGTTGGATCAATCACATAGAGGTCCACTAAGGTGCTGGCTTGGGTATCTTCCACTAATTCCTCTAAGGACAGTGCACTGGGAGGTGGATTTTGAATCAAAGTCTCAATCAAATCATCCTCGATTTGAGGACCCCCCCTAGTGGTTTCTACTGTGCACAATGGTGAGGAGTAGACCTCATCCTCATCTCCTTCTTCCAACCAGAGTGGTAAGTCATGTTCTAGCAGAGGTTGGGCAGGAGGATATAGGACTAGTTGCTTGGAAATAGGCCCATTCTTGATGGTCATGCTTCCAGCTCGGCAATTGATGTAAGCATCCGCAGTGGCTAACCAAGGCCTTCCCAAAATGAGGGGGTATCCAATGAGATTTTCCTTTGGCTGAAGGACCAAGAAGTCCGCAGGGTACTCCCAAGAGTCAATAGAGACCAAGACATCTTCCACAATCCCTTCGGGAGTCACGGTGGAGCGATCTGCCAACTGCAAGACTGTCGAGGTCTTCCTTAAGGAATTCTAAAGGTTGAGTTTAAGCATGGTGTCCCTGGTAATCACATTAATGGCAGCCCCTAGATCAATTAAGGTATGGGGAATTATGGTGCCATTGATGTGGACATCAACAACAGGACTCCCAGGGTCCAAATACTTTGGACAGATTACTTGCCCCAACATTAGATCGGACAGTTGTCCGATGACATTGATAGTCGAGGCATCTCTCTTTTGCCTACCTGGGTGCCTGAAACACTTCTCCTTAATCAATTTGTTGTATATCGGTACATCTTTGATGGCCTGGAGAAGTGGTATTTTCACACACAACTGTTTCAGTTCTCCCAGAAGTT
Organism: Pinus tabuliformis; assembly: GCA_031772625.1. Taxonomy (NCBI): domain Eukaryota; kingdom Viridiplantae; phylum Streptophyta; class Pinopsida; order Pinales; family Pinaceae; genus Pinus; species Pinus tabuliformis. Next base: position 322,919,605 of record CM062814.1, on the reverse strand, counting down.
TAGTCTCCTCTGGGTTTTGTTGCGTGGTGACTGTTATTCGCTCACGAAAGGGTGGAATGGCTTTGGGTTCACTTTCCTGTTTCTCTTCCTCGTCCTCTGGGGGAGGAGGGTGGCGATCTGGAAGGGTCTTTCCGAATCGCAAGTTGATCTCCTGGATCTCCACAACATAGGTAGGACATGTTGTCTCCCCAGTGTATACCTGCTGGGCCTGTCGATTGTTGGGGTTTGGGTTTGGTTGAGCAGGCATCTGGGGTTGTCTTGGAGGAGCAGGAGGTAATGGTTGTGGTTGAGCCAGTGGTGGAGGCAGAATGGCGGGAGGAGAGTTGTATTGGGGCCTCCACCCCGGTTGAGGTGCATTTCACTGAGGCTGTGGCTGGACATGTGAGTGAAACGAATGAGCAGTGGGTGGAGTATGGTATTGAGGTGGATAGGACCACGGAGGAGGTGCAGACAAGGAAGGATGAGTAGGGGGACCCCAAGAAGGCATGTGAGCAGACTGGTTGGGGCTATAATAAGCTTGGGATGTCCCTTACATCCCCTGCTAGTAAGGTCTGGGTCCATGCGGCCTCCTTTGGTTGAGGAAGTAGAGAGGTTCAGTGGGTGCCTCAGTCCCTTGGTACATGGCTTTGAATCCGGGAAAGGTTGGGCATTGGTTTATGGGGTGGTTCTCCTCACAAATGAAACATACCTCTACTGAGCGTAATGGACACTTGTTCTTAGGGTGCTTCCTCGTACATCTGGGACAGAAAATGGCCAAAGCCCTCTCAGCTTCCTCTTTCTTTTGTTGGATTCGGAAGGTATCAAGTTGCATGGAAATGGTCTGTCTCATCTCACTTTTGAGGTCCTCCATCTGATTAGCAAACTCATGCTTGGAGAAGGTAGTACTAGCTGAAAGTGGATTCCCCCTACCTCTTTTCCGGGCTGCCCTAGAGTGGTTTCTAAACACAGTCTTTATGTCCTCATAAGGTAGTTGGTAAATGTCTCCTCTAGCTAGCATGTGAAGGGTATCTAGGAGGTCTTCAGGGACTCCTCGAAGCAGAACCAGCTTTAGAGATTCAGGGTCAAGTGTGCACCTGGCCCGTTTATAGCTAAGTTGGAACCTTTCCTCATAGTCCTCTAAAGACTCATCATTTCCCATGGTCATCCGAAAGATTTCTCCCTTGGTTTCCTTTGACCTACAATAATCCCGGTATTTGTTGTTAAAGGCTTGTTGCATCTGAGCCAAAGTAGTGATACTGTTTCCAGGTAACCCCATGAACCAGCGTAATGCTGCATCCTTGAGGGTAGAGGGAAAGAGTTTCAACTTTTTCTCATCTTTTGTATAGGCATAAGTTCGACAAAGGACAACAAACTCAAATAGGAAGGTATCAGGGTCTTCAGTGGTAAATCCATGGAAATGAGGTAAGGCTGAGGGACTTATGTTCTTCATTTTCATGTCCTCGTTGGTCTCTCGATGGGGAAGGTACCTTCTATTCTCTCGTCATCGTCTCTACCATTTTTGTTGTCAGCCATGGTCTCAAAAGGAATGTTTTCTTGCTCTTCTTCTGTTATAGGATCTTCGTATATCTCAGGAGGTTCACCTATAGGTTCTTCTGGATCACTGCCACCAAAGAAGAGAGAAGGGTGACCCAGTGAAGTGGTGGGGATGTTGGGTAGGAATTTTCTGGTATTGTCTCTGTTCCTACGAGGCATGAAAGGATTTTTGGTTGTTTTTGATTTTTTTCTCTGCTTGTACCTGCAAAACTGAAACAGATGGAATTGCAACTAACTAAAATCTATCTTGTAGAAATGAAAATGCGGAATTGAAATGAAAGCAGGAAAGGACTAATCTACTTTGTTGAAATCAAATTGTTGGAATGAAATGCTAGACTACGCTTGCAGAATTGAAATTCTATTCTATGCTTGCAGAATTGAAATTGCGGAATTGAAAGGCTAATCTATGAAGGCAGGAAATGTCTATTTTACTTTTGCAGAAATGAAATTGCAGAATGGAACTAAAATAAACTACTTAGCAGAAGGTTAGAGTAGGAAAATAGAAGAAAAGTAGCAATCACAAATACTCTGACGCTTCCCCGGCAACGGCGCCAAAAAGAGTGGTGAGCCCCAGTATTTCAACAATAATGCTACAACTCCTGGAACTCCCTTCTTTACTTTTATCAACCCGGTAGTTCGTAACAAACTTGGAAGCAACGGTGTTGTACGCACAAGTACTAGCTCTTGCCGCAGCTGTCACTTGGTCAGCTGGCACAAGTCCGCTAGGGGCTTAAGCCAACTTCTGTGAGCTCTAAGAAGAAGCTTTTTAACTAATGGACGAAGACTAACTCAAAGAGGGCTGATCTACTTGCAGAAAGAAACTGGAAAGCTGAAAGGAAACATAACCCTAGCAAACCCTAATTTCACCAGCTGTCCCTACCAATGTAAGAAAGAGGAGGAAAGCTACTGAAAGAAATGCCATTGACTTCTAGGAAGGTAAATACATGTATCTATGCTACTTCTACAGTGACATCTACAAAAAACATCTTTTTTGTATTTTTGAATAAGTTGCCAGAATTATTATGCATGCGATTTGACTGTTTTGACTGTGCAGAGGTGGATTGCCGAGAGGAAATGCTTGAATGAGGTCGGGAAGGTTCATAGAGGGCTTAAGGGGTCCCTAACACCCTTCCAGATAGTTTCACAGAGTTTGGCTATCAAGAAACCTCATTCGTGAGCTTCTACAGGAAGTCTGCAGGGGTTCTACAGGATGTCTGTGATTTTCTACAGGATGTTCTGTAACTTTCTACAGGATGTTCAGAAATGGGATTTTGGAGGATGGATGGATGGATAAAGATGAAGGAGTGGGTATGGAGGTAGGATAAGGGTTGGAGGTGGTCCAGGACTTGGTGGATGGAGTTGAGCACAGATGTAGATGGCTGGATTTGTTCAAGGAGGACTGAAACAATGATGCACAAAAAACTAGGGTTATGTGAGCAAATGGAAATCATAAGGCTAGAAGCTGAGCTGAGGAATGGAGCAGATGGGTTTGATGGAGTATGGGCAGGTAGAGAAGTGGTACAGGTGCTCTGCAAGTCGTTTTTCCAACTGAACCAACGAAAACTTGAAAAAATCAAAGACCTAGTTACGTTGACCTAATCTGATCTAGCTGTCAGTAAGGAGAATTAACATAAGTTGAACTGCAATGAAGCCATGTGTTCTAACTCATGCAACTAAGGGAGAAAATGTCTGAACTTGTAACCAACTTCTACACATGAAAATCAAACACTAGTGATTGCATGGCAAAGCAAAATCATTGTTTTTGTGGGCAGCAAGGTCATCCTGATCACAGCTCCTGATCCCACTGAGGGAGAGGTGAAACCAGAGATGGTTGATGGCCCTTTTTTGAAGCTTTTCCCTGTAAACAACCTATCAACTAAATCTGAGCATCAAAAGTATTTCTAACCATTAACAGTGACCTAGTTAATCAGCAAGATTTAATCTACTTAACAGAAATAATTTTGCAAATGCATGAAGAAAAAATAACAATACATAAAGGAGGCCTTAGCACTCGGGTTGGGCCCAACCCCAAGAGCTGCAGGCTCCTATAAAGAACTCAGATCTGATGCCAAGTAAAGCTGCTTCTCATTACTCAAAAATAATCATCACAAGAAAGTGTACAGGAGTAGTTAAGAAAAACGAGCTGAAGAAAAGACAACACTATAGTGCAAATACCAATAGTTCCAAAAGTAAACTATGAAGGCTAAGGCCTTCTTATTTATACAATACGAGGGGGCTAGCAGACCTCCTAGATTCAAGGGACTCGGCTGTTCCAACTACAATAAACAGTCACTCTTTCCAAAGTTGCTTGGCTGCCTTTAGAACTCGTTTTGGTGGCCTGTTGAGCTCGGAGTTGAGGGTGGAGATTTCGAGGAAGGGCCATTTAATGCCACAGCCAACCTCCCTCCAAATCCTCACCTCAAGCTTGGCTGTCACCTGGGCCATAACTGCTTGGTTTTGCTCCAAAATTTGTCCAAAAAACCTGAAATGACCATGTATTAGCCTCCTTGGTAGAGTGACCACCCTTATTCGTTCAAATAACATAAACATACTAGAAAAACATGCATAATCTATGAAAAATGGAGGATTGAACAAGGACAATTAGGCAAAATGAGCCCAATAAGTTACCCAATTCGGGGCTCATCACTCCACATGATTGATTTCTAATTTGTAGCAATCTATTTCAATTAATTTGAGTGATTGTCAGTTTAACTATTTCTAACTATTATAATAACTAGTGGAAGTCAAGTTGTGGAAGTGGAACTTCAGCCACACCTAGTCATCAACTAGTTAATTAATCAATCAACCCAAAACAATTATTGTATGTAGAGAATTTGAGTTACCCAGTTGAATTTGAGATGGATATTCTAAGGTAGTGCACTATCAATCGTAGCATATTCCATTGTGTACAGGTGGTGCATGCAGTCAGAGAATGACCTTAAGCTATTGCGCAATTCCAGAGTGTGAAATTCCTAAAACATAGGGGAAATTTACCAATGGAACAACGCAAGGAAATAGGAGCTTGGGAAGGCATGAAATTAACTAAATGTTGGCCAGGTTCAACCAGTGAGGCATAGGGATAGACTATACACTTGTAATCTGTTGTTAGGCTTAAGAAAGCATTATATTTCTTCTCTATTCTCTCATTAATGCAATATAGATGGTAAGGGGTTTTGAGCATTTGCTTTCCCCTAGATAAATATTTGTGCATGTATGATGTTTCCTTTTGCATGTTTATGATTATTGTTTTAGCTAGTGAATTAACTTATGTAGATTAGTAGAGTAGCTTCAAGTCTTGTGGTTTAGAAAATTTCATGAGAAGTATTAAATATACATATTAATTTCTACATGGTATTAGAGTTGGAATCACTATAGAACATATATTTCGAAGTTTTCATTGCTAGAGGTTTGAGGTTGTAGATCAGGTTGCAGGTTTTCTTCGGAACTGAGATGATGGATTTCAATGAACTAAGGATCGAGTATGCCCTTGAGGGAAGCTTGAATTATGTTGCATGAAAGGACGACATTGAAGAATTACTGAAGGATAATGGGTTGAAGGAATTCATTGCTAATGAGATTCTAAAACCATCAACATTTGCTGCAAAGGATCTAGAAGAATGGAAGAAGTGTGTTGCTAAGGTAAGGATGATCATATTGGAGGGAGTATAAGACTATATTGTCTCTAATCTCCATGGGAAAGAGACTTCATATGCAATGTGGCAAGAATTGATAGATTTGTTCCAAAATAATAGTGACCACAAGAAATTGGAACTCAAGGATAAGCTTCGAAGTATGAATATACAGAGGAACGAGACCATTCCATAGTACCTGAGCAGGTTCACATGTGTCGTGATGAACTTGGTCAAGTAGGTGTTACTATAGAAAAGGATGATTTTGTGATCCTAGCCCTTCTAGGCCTTCCCAAGAGCTAGCACAACTATCAAGATTCAGTGAATGGGAGGGAGAAACTACCAAATTGGGAATGCTTGTGGTCTAATTTGGTACAAAAGGAGATAAGGAAAAATACCAGAGACAGGACTTCATCCAAGGGTGAGGATGAGGAGAATTGTGCCTTGGCTAGAAAGGCAAAGAAAGGGAAATGGAATAAATCCCAATCCAAAGCAGAATAAAGTCAAGGGGGTAAGAAGAAAGACTTGTCCAAAATCAAGTTCTTTCACTATCATGAATTTGAGCACTATGCAACGAAGTGTCCACACAAGAAGGAAAGCAAGAAGACCACAGGAGGAGCAGTGGGTAAAGCCTTGGCTTCACATTTCGAGCTCGATTTTACTCTCATTGCATGCATGGCCAGCATGGTGATGGGAAGTGTGTGGTATCTTGATAGTGGTGCCTCGTTCCATATGATGGGGAACAGTTTTTTTTAGTTATTTGGAGAAGGATCTCGAGATGCACATTGAGATGGGAGATGATGGAAGGTACAATGTGATTGACATTGGTACAATCACCTTTTAGAGGGAGTTGGGCTTCCCTCTTAGGCTCAAGATTTCACATCGAGATGAGAGATGACGGAAGGTACAACGCGACCAACATTGCTACAATAACCTTTTAGAGGGAGTTGGTCTCCCCTCTTAGGCTTAAGGATGTGATGTTTTTACTGGGTCAAAGAAGAATCTTGTCTTTGTTACAGTTTTAGAAGATCGTGGCTACGATGTGATCTTCGGCAAAGGAAATGAATTCTTGAGACTCATAGCCATGGGACAGGTGAAGAAGATTGAGGTTCGAATGAAGAACCTCTATAAGTTATATGTAGAGGATTGTGGTGCATTGAGCACAAAGGCAGAGAAGGTGCAGAGCCGCAATGTCAACCAACTCTTGCATAGAAGACTTGGCCATTTCCATCATGGAACTTTGAATGTCATGAAAAATATTGTAACCACAGGGCTCCCCAAAGGAGCACGAGAGCAGCATGACACATGCAAAGGGTGTACCTTGGGGAAGTACACAAAATCCACTTTCCATGATCGGGACAATAGAGCACATGCAATCCTTGAAAGGATATACTCCAATGTTTGTGGACCTTTCTCGATGGCCTCCACTACCAGGCACAAGTATTTTGTCATCTTTATTGATGAATATTCATGAAAGTGTTGGATCTTATTCATGCAATAGAAGGATGAGACTTTCTCCAAGTTCTTAGAGTTCAAGTCACTAGTGGAGAAATTAACGGGTTAGAAGGTGAAGCCTCTCAGGAGAAATAATGAAGGTGAGTTTGTGTGGAATTAGTTTAATTTTTTTAATGCAAAATAAGGCATTCGACGATAGTTGACAGCACCTCACAACCCACAGAAGAATGCAGTGGCCGAGAGGAAGAACCAAAGCATTGTGGGAGAAGCACGGGTGATGTTGCATGACTAAATCCTACCTCTGCACTTGTTGGCTGAAGCATGCAACATAACAGTCTATTTGCAAAATAGGAGTCCTCATCAGATTCTTGGCATGATCACACCAGAGGAGGATCTCTTAGGGAGGAATCCTAATGTGTCACACTTTAGGATCTTTGGAGCCTATGTCTATTTCGATGTCTACAAAGATTTAAGGAAGAAGTTGGAGTCGACAACAAAGTTGGGGGTATTTGTGGGTTACACAGACACTCCTCACAACTACAGTGTGTATTTTCCATCCCTAAGAATGAAAGTTGTATGATGAGATTTCAAATTTGATGAAGACAAAGCCATGTAGTGCTCTCTTGAGAGGGAGCTATAGATCCCACCATTGGAGGAGCTTTTAGCTCCAAATAAGGAGCGTCATGATGTTGTGGAGCAACCACAAGTTGAGGAGAAGGTAATGGAGATAGCCACTCAATAAGAATCATCCAAAGAAGGCAGGAAGATAACCAGTGAAGCTGAGAGACTTGTGTAGGATGTGAGAGAGAATGTGGGTGCTCCTCCAAATAAGCATAGGTATAGAAGGTCCCTAGGTCAGTACAATAGCTACATGGCTCTTATGAATGAGCTAGTAGAGACTGATCCATCCTCTTTTGAGGAAGAAGTAGAGAAACCAGTTGAGTTGATGCAATGGTGGAGGAGTATGAATCCATTGTGAAGAACTGTGTTTGGGAGGTGGTCCCAAGCCCATCAGTCAAATCAGTTGTGGGCTCGAGATGTATCTTCAAGGTGAAGCAATTAGCAGATGGAAGCATAAAAAAATAAAAGGCCATATTTGTGGCTAAGGTGTACTCTCAGATGGAGTGGATTGACTATGAGGAGACCTTTACTCCTATAGGAAGGTACTCATCCATCAGATCAATCATTTCTTTCACTGTGAAGATAGGGTGGAAGATCCACCAGATGGATGTGAAAACTGCATTCCTCAATGGAGTTATTGAGGGGGAGATGTATATCGAGACACCAGAAAGCTTCAAGAATTGTTATCAAGAGTCTCATGTGTGAAAACTCAAGTGAGCATTTTATGGTCTAAAACAAGAACCTCGTGATTGGTACACCAGGATCGATAACTATCTCACCAGTTTGGGTGTCACCAAAAGTGAAGCGGATGCAAACCTCTATCATATTTTGGTATAAGGTAAATTATTGATTATTGTTTTATATGTTGATGAATTAATCCTTACTGGTGATGAGAAGTTGATCAAATCTTGCAAAGAGGACCTTGAAAGAGAGTTCGAGATGAAGTACATAGATCTCATGCACTACTTCCTAGGATTGGAAGTATGGCAAGGTCATGGGGAACTATTTGTATCTCAAGGAAAGTAGCCAATGAGAAACTTCAAAGGTTCTGCATGGATAGGTGCAAAACCATGGAGACTCCTCTAGAAACCAATTGGAGGAAAGAGGATGCCACTTCAGGTGAGGAAGTAGATGTGACTCTTTACCAGGAGTTGCTGGGTTCACTCATGTACTTTGTGATAACATGACCAAACATGTGTTATACAGTTAATGAAATTAGTCAAGCTATGGTTAGGCCAACCAAATTGTTTTGGAGGGCACCTAAACATGTTCTATGGTACCTCAAAGGCACTACCCAGTTTGGATATGCTACACACAGACAGAGGGAGTGAAGTTGTATGGCTTCACCGATGCAAATTGGGTGGGAAGTCCATCAAAATGGAAGAGTACATCAAGTGGAATTTTCATTGTTGGGTCCACAATAGTTTCTTGGTACAGCAAGAAGCAGAGATCAGTGGCAATGAGCTCATCAAAAGCATAATACATGGCTACAAGTCAAGAAACATGTGAGGCAATATGGATGAGAAAGATACTTGTTGGCTTGTTTGGTCAGATGATGGATCATATAGTGATTTACTATGATAATTAGAGTTGTATCAGACTCTCTGAGAATCTTGTTTTTCATGATTGATTTAAGAATATTGATATCCGGTATCACCATCTATAGAATTGTGTGCAGAGGTGGATTATGTTGTTGCAGTACATTCCAATAAAGGAACAAGATGAAGATATTTTGACAAAGGCCTTGTCAAGAGGGAAGTTTGAGTTCCATAGGTGCAAGATATGGGTGGTTGATAATACCTTTCTTATTGAGAGGGAGTGTTCAAAATGCAGAAAGAAAATATAGTTTTTACTTTGCCTTGGTCAAACTAGTTTAAAATTCGAATTTCTCTTTCAACAAAATACTTGGAGGTATTTAAATGAGGTTACATGGAACTTGTCACTTAGTTAACTCAGTAAATTTGATTTGTAGAAGCTTGAGTTTAGTTCTACATGATTTATTTCTAATTTGTACCAATTTATTTTAGTTAATTTGAGTGATTGTAAGTTTAACTAGTTCTAACTGTCAGAAGAACTAGTGGAGGTCAAGTTGTGGAAGTGGAACTTCAACCATACTAAGTGATCAACCAATTGACTAATAAATTAGCCAAAGTAATTGTTGCATGTAGATAATTTGAGTTACTGAGTTGAGATGGAGATGGAGATTCCAAGGTAGTGTATTATTAGTTGTAGAATATTCCAATATGTATAGGTGGTGCATGCAGTTAGAGAATGACCTAAGGATATTGCGCAATTCCAGAGTGTGAAATTCCTAAAAAAATAGGGGCAATTTACCAAGGGAACAGTGCAAGGAAATAATATTTTGGAAGGCTTTAAATTGCTAATCGTTGACCAAGTTTAGTTAGTGAGGCAGAGGGATAAACGATACACTTCCAGGGTGTGCTCATGCTTGAGAAAGCATTGTATTTCTTCTCTATTATTTTATTAATGCAATATAGATAGTAAGGGTTTTTGAGAAGTTTTTTTCCCATAGATAAATATATGTGCATGTGTTATGTTTCCTTTTTTCATGTATATGATTCTTGTTTTATATGGTCAATTAACTTTCACAGATCAGTAGAGTAGCTTCAACTCTTGTGATTTAGAAAATTTCATGAGCAGTATTGAATCTACACATTAATTTCTACAAGTTAGAGGTAAGGAAAAAAGATTGAAGGAACAATTACTCAATGTAGAAAAGAAAATTCATTTTTTTGATGTAGAATTAATAAATCTTCAAAAGGTTCAACTAAAAGAGGCAAAAATAACCGAATAAATCCTAATAAAGAAACTAATCGACAAACAAAGGGGCTGTGAAAGGCTAGAATATGAAATCACATATTTGAGAAAGTATTTATCTAAGAAATATGAAAGAGAGATCTAAATTAAAATCATGAAGAAGAAATCATCCTCCTAGAGACTCAACTTGAAGAGGGAAAAAGAAAAGAATAAATCCTCCAAACCTACTAACAAGATGGGAGAGAAATTGTGAAAAGATTGAAGTAGAGGTAGTTCCTCTAAGAAAGGTGTTATTATCCAAATCAAAATAATATAGAAACATAAGAAAAGATAGATTAACTACTTGATAATAAGCCACTTAAAGTGGGCAACATCCTTTTACATCACATAAATGAAAAAATCTTGGATGAATCAAATTACAAGACCTCCTTGGTACATATAGGAATTAAAGGGTCAAAATATAATTAGGGTATGCATACCAATAATAATTTAAGGCCACAACAATAACAATGGTGGGATTATATGGGGCACAACAATAAAAATATATGGGCTACACTAGTATTATAGGGACCTAACATGACCTTCTCCTTCAAAAAAACATTGTCCTCAAAACTTGAGTAGTTTTGGATTCTTTTGTATAAAATAATCATTCTCCCATGTGGAATCTTTAACAGGTAAGTTCTTCCACTTAATGAGATACTTTGAAATTGATCGCTTTAGCTGCTAGATTCTTCTTTTTTTGACTTCTTTAGGCTCCAATAGGATTTTTCCTTCCTCTTCAAGTTCTAGAAATATAGTTTGAATTGGGATATTATCACCTATAAGCTTCTTTAAGCGTGAAACATGGAAAAATTGGTGTACTTGTGAAGATGTAGACAACTCCAATATGTATGCCATAGTACCAATCTCGTGCAACACCTTGTAAAGCCCATACTACTTGGGTGATAGTTTATTAACATTCTTAGATTGCTTGAGGGATATTTGTTTGTATGGTTATAGCCGCAAAAAATACCCAATTTCCCATGTTGAAAAATTATTTCATCACGATGTTGATTTGCTTGTTGTTTCATTTGATTATGAACCAGAGTCATATTATCCTTTAAAAGTTGGAGAAATTTTTGTTTATGTTCGATGTGATCTTCCACTCCTTGAACCTCAGAATTGTCTCTTAGTGATGATGTGATGGACGGTTAGTGGGTGATATCCATAAAGCACCAAAAATGGGGTCATTTTTTCTATGCTATGGAAGGAAGTTTCATGCCACAATTATGTCAATGGTAACCACTTGACCCCTTGTGCTTGTTTATTAGATACAAATTAATGAGATATTTTTCCAAACATTAATTCACTATCTTAGTTTCCCATCAGATTCAGGATGACAAGATGATCTATGAGCTAATTAAGTACGAAGGCAAGAAAATAATTCTATCCAAAAAATTCTAGTGAAAATGGGATCTCTATGACTTACAATAATATTTTGTTTTCCATGTATCTTTTGAACTGTTTCCAAAAAGCAGTAGTGACTGTATTGGATTTTAAAGGATGATATAGTGCACAAAAGTATGCATAATTGAAAAGTCTCTCAACTACTACCATGATGACACTCTTTTCTTCAGACTTGGGTAGACCTTTGATAAAATCCATTGAGAACTCCTTCCAACGCTGACTTGGAATGGCTAATGGTTGTAAAATACTTTGGTTCTTAATTGTCTCGACTTTATTTTGTTTGAAAACCAAACATGCCATGAAAACTTATGAATATCATATTTAAGTGTTGCAAAATGTAACTAGGTTCGGTCTTCATTAATGTATTTGAGTCATCATAAAATGTACCTATCGAAAGAATAAAGAAAAGGTTTTTTAGTATTGTATCAATAACTTATTAAAGCATGGGTTTCATGCTTGGGTCATCATTATATTAGTCATAGTCCCCATTGTGGACTCCTAGTATTAATATTGAGTTTATAGGGTCATTGTACGTTCAAAGAGACCCTTCTTGGGCTTTTGAATCATGTAAAAATGTTTACTATTGAGTTAAATATAACTTACGTAACCTCCACACCAAGTCGGCCTAGAAGAGATTAAGTCAATCTAAGGAAATCAATTCTACCTCACTTGGAGCCTATAAATAGAAGGGAGTCGAATTCATTTGGAGCATCTCAAATCAATCTAGTTCGACATCCCTAAGGAAGTTGGAGAGTGCGAAGTGGGTCTAAGGAAGAAAAAGGAAGTGCGAGTTGGGTCAAGTCTAAGGAGAATAAGAAAATTGAAATTTTGGAGCCTCTCTCTCTTCGTTTCATGCCCTAGTTTGGAAGGTCGAAATCTTCCAAGTTTTGATACTATTGGATGTCGGAAGCTACTACATAGTCGAAGTTGTTGGGAAGGAAGTGTTGCTAGAAGGAGGTCGAAGATCTGGGAGGTTGAATTGGTGTTGAGGGATGGTTTGGTATTTGTCTAGGGTGAAGAGTCACAAAGAATACTATTTAAAGGAAGAGAATTTTTTACTCTGTTTTCCCCTTAAGGGGGGTTTTTCCTTGGCATAGTGCCTACATCTTATGTCTCTAGTTTTGTGATATTCATACACACATAATATGGTAATTTCTTGATCAAATATAAGATAATAAATAAGACAACATAAAGCATAAGTAATTATCAAGCAAGGGGAATCAAAGCCTAATCTGTTTGCATTGATTCTCCAACATGGTATCAGAGCTAAGGTCATGAAAAGTTGAAGATCACTTTTTTGGCATGGATTATGCCTCTTTGATGAACTACAAAAGAATGGGTATCAGCATTTTTGGAAGCTAGATTAAGAAGGTCATCCATTATTTATTCAACAAGTTCAAAAGTCAAGGATCCTTGTCTTCTCTTACAGGTTCTCTTAATGATGACAATGCATGGATCATTGATAGTGGAGCATAAAGACACATGACGTGAGATAGTAAAGAAAATCATACAATATAAAAGGAGCCATCTTGTCATGCAGTGGAATTGGGTGAAAACAAAAGCTAAGTTTTTATAGGCCTAGGATCAACATCGTTGAAGCTAGAAAATGGATCAAGGCTGCACCTCAACAACATTCTATATGTTCCAGGTTCGAAAAAGGATTTTATTTCTATTTCTTGTTTAGAAGATAAAGGGGAAAGAGTTGCTTTTTTTGATGGAAAAGTATGGTTTGAGAAAAAGACTCTAGCATTGATAAAGCTAGGGTTATTGGAGTTTGTGAAGGAAGCCTTTATAGAGTCATTACACCACCTCCTCAAGATTTGGTTCATATGGAAATCAATCTCATTGAGCTATGACATAGGAGGTATGGTAATCTACATTATAGGGTCATCCCTACTCTTAGCCAATTGGTTCATGGAATCCCCGATATGAATTTAGGTCATGAAGGTGTGTGCAAGGTATTCTCTAGATCTAAACCAGATCTAAAGAGATGTTATACCTCATCCATTCTGATGTGTGTGGGCCCATGTCTTACAGATCACTTGGAAGTCATATCTACTATGTACCATTCATTGATGACCATTCTAGAAAGACATGGATATACCTTCTCAAAACAAAAATATGAAGTATTTCATAAGTTCAAGGAGTTTAGGTCCAAATTGGAAACCCTAAACGAAAGAAAGATAAACAATCTAAGGTCCGACAATGGTGGGGAATACACTTCTAAGGAATTGATTGCATATTCTAAGGAAGCAGGTATTAAGAGGGAGCTCATTGTTCCTTATTATCCTGAGAAAAATGGATTGGATGAAAGGAAGAATAGGTCAATTGAAGAAGGCATTTGAACTATGCTCCTTGATCAAGACAACCAAAACTCTTATGGGGAGAAGTATCAATGAAAGTCTTGTACATTCAAAATAGATTTCCTCGTAAAAGTCATAATAATACAAAACCCTACTACAAATCATGAACAAGAAGAAGGATCAAGTGATCCTATTCAATCGATGGTCATCCCAACCACAAGGAAATGACCAAATTTATTAAAAGCTACATTATAAGATGTTGATGGACATGAATTTGTGAAAGGAACCTTTAGGGAAAGTAAGAAACTAAAAATATATTATGGTTATGTTGCATACATGAAAAATTTAATTGAATCTGAACCATATACATTGAAGGAAGTTGCTCATCAAGAGGTTAGGAAGAAAGCATTGCAGGAAGAATATCAATCCATCATGAAGAATGGGGTTTGGGAAATTATTCCTAGACCTAATGAAAAAATGGTTATCACTTCCAAATGGATCTATACGATCAAACATGCTATTGATGGAAGTATGGACAAGTACAAAGCGAGATTCGTTGTAAGGGGTTTCTCTCAAAAGGAAGACATTTATTGTGAAGAAACCTTTGCTCCCATAGAAAGGTACACTAACATTACATATTTGGTTTAATTGGATGTTACAATGGGTTGGAATATCCATCAAATGGATGTGAAGACTACATTTATGAATGGGACCATTAATGAAGAAGTGTATATCAAACAACCCGAAGGCTTTGAAGTTAAAAGCAAGGACTCTCATGTTTGCATACTTAAGAAGGCCCGATATTGTTTGAAGCAGTCACCTAGGGCATGCTATGAAAGGATGGATGCATATCTAATTAGAATTGGGTTCATGAAGAATTATGTTGATCTGAATCGCTACATCAAGGTTGTGAATAATGATCCCTTCATTATTCTACTATATGTGGATGATCTATTCATCATAGGTGTGGAGCAAAGAATTCAAGAATGTGGGAAGGTGTTGGTAGTTGAATTTGAAATGAAGGATATAGGATTGATGCACTATTACCTGGGTCTAGAAGTATGGCAAAGACCTGGGGAAATATATTTGGGGCAAGGAAATTACATCACAAGTTGTTGTAGAAATTCAGGATGATGGATTCCAAGTCGATGACTACTCCTATCATCACCAATCTCAATAAGTTTAGGGGATCTGACTCTAGTCTCATGGATCCTACATCTTATCGACAGTTGGTGGGTTCCCTAATGTATTTGGTAAATACTAGGCCAGAGATATGTTTTGTAGTAAAAATTTTGAGTTAGTTTCAGTTGGAACCTTGTCATGATCAAATGGATAGATGCCAAAATTATATTGAGGTATCTTCATGGCACTATACATCACTGCTTAAAGTATGTTAGTAAGGAATTCAAGCTAATTAGCTTCATAGATTATGAATGGGGTGGCAGTGAGACCGATGGAAGGAGCAATACCAGAGGATGTTTTAGTCTGGGAGCTACTATGATCACATGGATGAGTAGGAAGCAATATCCCATTTCTTAAAGTAGTGCTGAGGCAGAATATGTGGCTACATTTGAAGTAGGAAAGGAGGTTGTTTGGTTAATAAGTTTTTGAGACATTTGTTCGAGAAGTATTTAGGTCCCACTGTGATTAATTGTGACAATCAAAGTTGTATCAAGATGTCTCGAGATCCTGTGTTTCATGATAGAAAGAAGCATATCAACAATAAGTTACACTTTATTAGGAACCTGGTGTAAGATGGGATCATGAAGTTAGAGTATGTCTCAACAGATGAATAAGTAGCAGACATACTAACAAAGGCTCTTCCTAATAAGAAGTTTGAATATCTAAGGAACCTGTTTGGTTTAGTAGATATTTTTTATTGTATTAGTGATAAGAAATTGGAAGAGATTTGTTGAGGCTTTGCGAGTGAAGCATTTCCCAGGAGGACATTTGGCCAGCACTTTGTGTTGATGTCTAAGTCCCAAAGTATGGAAGGTGGTGTGGGTTATAGAGCTCTGACCATGGATGTGCACCTAGGTCCCTGGGTTGTTGGTTAGCAAGTAAGCATGATGGTAACTAGAGAGGCTAAAAGCTTGAGTCCACCTTATTCCCACTTGGATAGATTTCCCTAGTCAAGAATCTAGTCCATGGCATTGGGGTGCCTAAATTTATGAGAGACCAATGGATAAATTTTCCTGGTAAGGAATCTAGTCCATGGCATTGCGGTGTCAAAAGTTCTTCATTGTTCATATAGTTTGAGATCTTCCATTGTATTCGTATATTATGAATACCTCCCTAGTTAAGAGGGAGTGTTGGAAAATGTTACTAGGTTCGATCTTCATTAATGTATTGAGTCATCATAAAATGTACTTGTCAAAAGAATAAAGAAAATAATTTGTATTATTGTATCAATGATTTATTAAAGCATGGGTTTCATGCCTAGGTCATGATTATATTAGTCAAATTCCCCATTGTGGTCTCCTATTATTAATATCGAATTTATAGAGTCATTATACATTCAAAAAGATCATTCTTAGGCTTTTAAATCATGTAAAAGGGTTTACTATTGAGTCAAATATAATTTATGTAACCTCCACACCAAGTTGGAATAGAAGAGATCAATTTGGCCTAAGGACATCAATTTGACCTCACTTAGAGCCTATAAATAGAAGGAAGTCGAATTCATTTGGAGCATCTCATCTCAAGCTAAGGAAGTTGGAGAAGTTCCAGATGGGGCTAAGGAAGAAAAAAGAAGTGTGAGTTGGGTCAAGTCTAAGGAGAAGAAGAAAATCGAAATTTTGGAGCCTCTCTCTTTCTGTTTCATGCCCTAGTTTGGTATATCAAATTCTTCCAAGTTTTGTTGTTGCCTGATGCGAAAAGTTGCTGCATAGTCAAAGTTGTTGGGAAGGAAGTGCTACTGAAAAGAGGTCAAAGATATAGGAGGTTTACTTGGTGTGGAGGGAAGGTTTGGTTTTATTCTAGGGTGAAGAGTCTCAAAGAACACTTTTGAAAGGGAGGAATTTTTGACTGGGTTTTCCCCTTGAGGGGGGTTTTTCCCTGGCATAGTGCCTACATCCTGTGTCTCTTGTTTTTTGATCTTCATACACACATAATATGGTAATTTCTTGATGAAAGATAAGATAATAAATAAGTAAAAGAATCCAACATAACTCACAAGTAATTATCAAGTAAAGGGAATCAAAACCTAATCTATTTTCATTGATTCTCCAACATGGTATCAGAGCTAAGGTCGGGAAAAGTTGAAGATCACTTTGTTGGCATGGATTCTGCCTCTTTGATGAACTACATAAGAATGGGTATCAACACTGCTGGAAGCTGGATCAAGAAGGTCATCAATTATTTATTCAACAAGGTCAAAAGTCAAATATTCTTGGCTACTCTTACATGTTCTCTTAGTTATGAAAATGCATGGATCATTGAGAATGGAGCATCAAGACACATGATAGGAGAAAGTAAAAACTTCATACACTCAAAGGAGCCTCTAGGAAAGGTGTGAAATTCATAAGTTTTTAAAAATCCTAAGTTCCCTCCTATAGGAAAGGTGTGAAATTCCAAAATAACATTTTGTTGGAAATATATTCAGTACTTTGGGGTGGGGGGGGGGGGGGGGGGGCGTGGGGGGGCGTGAATTAGTAGTGTGAAACTTTTAAACTTTTTTCTACAATTACTTAATATTTTATACCATACACAAGTTGAATCACAAACGATAGATTAGAGCACAAAAAATAAAGCATGAAATGATAAAAAGCAATCACACGAGAACACAAAGATGTA